>JAZHRO010000036.1:114102500-115302500 GCA_037157565.1 Thalassia testudinum | reverse complement strand
CAAGGAGTCAAACCTTGGATCCTCACAGGGGCAACAAAGAGAATATCTTTGGGCATAACCCTATACTCCCCCCAATCCAATTTGGGCTAGCAAACATGGGGCCTAAGAAATCTCCCTTGAAGCTGCTGTTCAGAACCCAAATTGTTGCCACCCCATCAGAACCTTCTGGAGATGCCCCCTTGATCCCCACTTCCTTACATTCCATGAACTCCCACCATCCTAAAGTGGAAAGGCAATGTTGCCTATCCTTCAACCACCAAGACCAACATCCCTTGGTCAGAAAACTGTCGGCAGTCGCCACTTGACTATAAAGTGTCCCCATTAGAATCTAAGTATGAAATGAACACCCAAAATCATGAATCAAAAGGAATACAAACTTCAAGATGATATCCACCGCTTCTATGGAAGTGCAGGCTTCCTCCTTCTAAACGATGCATTCCGACCCTTTTGAGGGAGTGATGGAATTAGCTTCCGCCCATGGGACTTCAATATCAGCTTACAGAATTTTGGAAGAGCTCACAGGCTACATACACTGATTAAGACCAGTTAGGGAAGGCCTTTATCTTGTTGTGGTCAGTTTGGTTGGGGCACAACGGGGTTATCTTTAGAAGGGAGAGATCAAATGTTGAGAGTGTTCTACACTTGTTTACCTCCCTTTATACTACTTGGTGTAATTTAACCCCTTACTAATGAATTCCTAGGGAACTACAACCCTTCTTAATCCCCCCATTTCCTTCTCTTTTTAGAGGAGGCAAAAAAAAGTAGACCATAGAATTGATCTCATAGAAGCAAACAAGCTCCGTCAACAGGCATCCAAAACACATGACCACCCTCTAGCTTCGCTCGGAGCAGCAACACCTTCCTTTGTCAACCGATCTCCATGTAATAAAACCTTAGTGCACACTCCTTCCTACCCAGCCCAAACATACAAAAGCATCACAACTTCAGGACCTTATTTCCACCAGAAAAGAAAAAAGAGTAGGACCAATGACCCTAGAGAGGATCGAATCCTATAAAAGCTTCCAAGGCCAGCCACCAGAGAACCACTCAAAAGATCACCTTTCTCGTCAACCCCCAACCATCTTCGGCTTCCAATCACTAGACATCTGAAAGCCCAATGCCCTGGACAACAACATTAATGACAAACAATTATTATATGGCAGTTGCTTGCAACGTGTCCACCACAAAGACAAACAAAGCATCAAACGCCATCGCCACCAAGGGGTTGGCACAGTAGTAGAGACCCCCATTAGCATCCAAGAGGTCATGGGATCGAATCTCACAGCCACCATATTTACCTTCTCAAAAAGAAAAAGTCAGCCTTCATTTCATCTCCACCCCTTGCACCCTCTCTCACTCATCACATCTCTCCGAAATTGGTCTATACATGTCCCCTGGTCATACTGTTGTCATGCACATAGGTGCAATTTTTATCCTTCATAATACGAAATTTGAGAATCTTGCAATGAGTAATATCTAAAACTAAATGTGCAACTACTTAAACAATCATCAAGTTAAGATCAGCTATCAAAGTTGCAATTCATATGCTTATGAGTGAGTATTAGACTCATTTTTTTAGAAAAAAAATAATAATGAGTGTGCGTTAAACTAAAGTTGTCACATGTTTAATCAAGATGGAGATGACCTTAAATGTTTATGTTAGGAAATAATATTGAGTTGTTTTCCATTTACATCTTTTCTATTTATAGTAATTATTTAGCTATATTTCTATGTACGCCAAGGCCCTCTCTCTATATAAAAAGGGTCAAGGCCTCTCTTTTCTAATTAATAAAGTCTATATTCTCCCCAAAATCCCAACATAGTATCAAAGCCACCAATCTTGGTGGGTTAGAGTATAGAAGGAGAAAACCTAGAGGAGGAAGGCCCTCCGATGATGCTGCCGATCTCCAGCAAGCCATCAAAGAGGCCCTCTCCTCTCCCAAACCTCTCCTCTCTTCTTCTTCCTCTCCTTCCGCTATTATTGTTGCTGCAAGCAGCAGCCACAACATCAGTGACAGCAGCAGCAATTGCTACTACTATTGCCCTTTCTCACGCTGCAGCAGGTCTTGTTGGTTGTATAAGGCTGTTGCGAGTTCTCTCTCCCCAGTATAAGTTATCTTATTTGGGTCCTTATATGTTAGAGTGGAAGAAACAATGAAGACAGGGGCAACCTCAAGATGTCCAAATAATGGGTAGCTCTCACTCACCTCAAGAGAAACCAAGCGTGGACTGGCTCTATAAGGGTGTACAAGAAGAAGCACCCAAAGTTGAAGACACAAAAAGGGACCACCACATCGACAAGAGTTAATCTCCACCACCTTAAGGATCCAAGTCTTCGACGTCTCCCGCGTATCAACTTGCAGGGGAGTATTAGAAAATAAAATCAATAGGATAGTATTGAGTTGTTTTCCATTTAGGTCTGTTGAGTTGTATGGGGTCTTTTCTATTTTATTTTCTATCGAAGGGGTGTATCTATAATTTCTCTTAAGTGCCTCTCTATATAAAGGCACCAGGGTCTCTCTAGAATAATCAATTGCATTTCAACCCTAACATGGTATCAGAGCAACGATCGTAGACCGGGGTTCTAGTATCCCACCAAACTCTAGTCTCTAAACCTGCCACCACACCCCCCCTCTCTCTCTTCCCAGCATCGTCAACCACCACAAGGCTAGCAACGCCGGCAAAGGGGGCCAGCGCCACCTCCCCAACAGCGACGTCCCTCTCTCTCTCTCTCTCTCTCTCTCTCTCTCTCTCTCTCTCTCTCTCTCTCTCTCTCTCTCTCTCCCTTGTCCCAATGCCACCGGCCACCACAGGGCCAACAACGTCGGCAAGGGGGCCTGCATCGCCTTCCCAGTGGCAGCGGCAACCTACAGCATCAAGGGCAGCGTCGACTGGTGGTGTAGGGGTCCTCCAACACTGCCCCTCTTCCCTGTGGCTCAGTACAGCCTCTAGATCACTATCTAGAGGTTGTGTTGGCCTATTTCGGGGATATTGGACGTTCCTAGTTGTTGATCTACCTCTTGGGGTGGTAAAGATATTCCACACCTACTAGAACCGAGGCTACCAATCCTTGTTCTCTTCTACAAGCTCACTTTAGAGGAGTTCGAGACATTGGAAGGCACCACTAAGGCCTAAGCTATGCCCTAGCACGTGCAAAATTGTTGTTAAACAACGCCTACCACATATATGATCTGAAATCAGTAGTTTCTGTGGTTCGTATGCGCGATTTGGAGCTTGTTCAGGTCTGAAATTGCAAGATTCAGGCCTTATGATCTGATTTCCATGCCTTGAAGTCATTGTTTCTTGTGGATCTTGACTCCGATTGTTATGGGGGACCAAAAGGAATCAATGACTGACTTAGTAGGGAAGACATCTACCACAAGTGCTCCCCCTCACATGCAAAGAAAGTCTATCAAGTTGGATGGATCCAACTTCCTACTTTGGTCTACCTCTATATCCCGGTTTGACAAATCACATCGGAAGAAATATATTTTGACAGATGATGTGCCAGTCGTGAAGACAGCAGATTGGGAGGCTAACAATGATTGAGTGACAACATGCCTCCTAAATAGCATGACTCAAACTATCGCCAAGTAGGTCATGGCAAATGCCTCCACAAAGAAAAAGTAGGAAGTGTTGCATGAGATTCATTCCCACAAGAGCAAGATTACCAGGTTGTACCAAGTCGTAGAGGACATTCACACTCTTTGGAAAGGCACTGTGGCCTTATCTGAATAATATAGCACCATGAAGAATCTATGAGATGAGCGAGACATCTACCAGCATATTTCTACTGATGCAGTTGTTATAACCAAGCAGAGAGAGGTTATTCACTATATCTAGCTTTTATCTGGACTTGGCTCTAAGTACAAGGTGATGGAAGATCAGTTCATGACCATGAATGAGATCCCACACCAACACAGATTTATGCTCACCTCTTTAAACTTGACACCTTTGATCCCGTGCCTACTTATGATGCCACTGCTATGGTCGTTGTTGGTCGTGGTAGGGGAACTTCTAAGGGCAGAGGTGGTCAATCTTGTGGTGGTGCACGTGGTCGTGGTCAAGGCCAAAACTCCTATGAGTACTGTCACATAAACGAACATACTGTGGACCAATGCTAAGTAAAGCACGGATATCCACAAGGTACGGATCCACATGCTCACCATGTATCTGCAAAGGACACTTCTCAGGCACAAGAGGATGACAGCCAGATTTCAATCTCCAAAGCAAACTATGAGCACCTCATGGCTTCTCAGGCATCTACCTCAGCCTCAGTTCAAAGATCTGCAGGTACTACAGTCGTGTCAACTAGATCCCAAGCCCCTGCTTAACTTGCGGATTCAAGTGCCTCCTCTCATATAACCGGTGATATCACCTTGTCTTCCTCTCTACGAGATCTTGCTACCCCATTTCACGTTAAGTTAGTAGATGGCAGTTTATCACCAATTACTAGTATTGGAAACATTTCTATCTCCCCTTTACCTTTATCAAATGTTATACGTGCTCCCAAGTTTGCTCTTAATTTGATATCAATTAGTCAGATTACAAAGGATTTGAGGTACTGAGAAGTTTTTCATGACCAATACTTTTTGCAGGACCTCCAAATGATGAGGCGGATTGATGAAGGATTTGAGCAAAATGGTCTCTACTATCATCATGTCCCACCTTCCTCCAATGCAGATGCTGTTTGTGCCACTTCAACCCTCCAGTGGCATCTTCGTCTTGGTCATCCCAATTTGCATGTTCTTCGTTGCCAGTTCCTTGAGTTGTCTTTTCCTTAAGTTTTTAGGTGTGAAGCCTATCAGTTGAGCAAGTACCATAGGTCTTCTTTTCCACCTCAAAATATAAGAACTAAGTCTGTTTTTACTTTAGTTAATGCTGATATTAGGGGCCCATATAGGGACAAGAGTGTTAGAGGCTTTCGATATTTTCTTGTTCTCGTGGATGCTTATACCAGAATGTCCTAGGTGTTTATGATGAAAGAAAAATCCGAAGTCTTTAATCTTGTGAAAAATTTTGTTCTAGAAATAAAAACTCAATTTTCTACTATTATAATAATTTTCCGAAGTGATAATGGTTTGGAGTTTGTGAATGCCAGCACTATTGTTCTTTTAAAGTCATTGGGTATTGTTCACCAAACTACTTGCATTCATACTTCTCAACAAAATGGGGTAGCTAAACGTAAGCTTCAACATTTGCTTGATGTGGTCAATTCTATATTGTTTCCGATGAATGTTCCTTTGTCTTTTTGGGCTGATGTTGCACTTACTACCACATATCTGGTGAATCATGCCTCTTTGTCTGTTTTAGGGGGTAAAACTCCATCTCTCTATTGTTTCCTAGCAAGAACATGTTTTCTATTACTCTGGTTGTCTTTAAGTATGTGTTTTGTTCATCTAGATCATGTATATAAGATTTCTCCTTGTCCCGTGATGTGCATCTTTGTGGCTTATCCGAGAACTCGGAAAGGATGCCATTGTTATGATCCTGTTTCACGGAAGTTTTATGTCTCTGCTGATGTTACTTTCTTTGACGAGATTCCCTATTACCAGAAACAGGAGAAGCAATCCATTACTCATCCTAATGATGTTCCATTTCTAGTCATATCTAAGCCACCTACATTAAGGGCCAGTCATCCTGATCCTAATCCTTTCTCGTGTCATCTCGAGGTTCCTATTACAGATACCTTTCCTAAGCATTTTCAGCGCAAGACTCAGAATGTTCCTCAGGTTGAGGAGCCATTGTCTACTATTTCTGCTCAGTCTCCACCAACTGGTAATGATTCATTTGAGGACCAGGTACCTACTACTACTGAGGCTAGTACTCTAGGCCTTCCTATTGCACAAAGGAAGGCTCCACAGTCTTGTGCCAAATATTATGTATCTCAGTTTATGTCACTTGACAATTTACTTGCAGTTGGACATCAGTTTTCTCTGGCTATTGATAGTTTACAGGTACCATGAGACCCTCAAGAGGCATTCCAAGATCCATCCTGGACATTGGCTATGGAAGAAGAGATGGCAGCATTGTAGTCGTGGCACATGGGCTATTGTTGATCTACCCCCTGGTGCTACTGTCATTTGGTGTAGATGGGTTTTACCTTAAAATGTCATCTAGATGGCACGATGGAAAGACACAAGGCACGCCTGGTCGCCAAAAGCTACACTCAGACCTTTGGAGTTGACTACTTTGAGACATTCTCCCCTGTGGCTCACCTCAATTTTGTTAGGATCTTACTTTCTCTTACAATCAACAAAAGGTGGACTGTTCATCAGTTAGACATAAAAAATGTGTTTCTTTATGGAGACTTGGAGGAGGAAGTATACATGGAGAAACCACTAGATTTTACTACTCAAGGGGAGTGTCATAAGGTGTGTAAGTTGAAGAAGGCTATTTATGGACTGAAACAAAGTCTTAGAGCCAAGTTTGAGAGGTTTAGCAGGGTTGTTCAGGACTATTGTTTTACCAGATTGTCTGCCAGTCACTTTGTGTTTACACTGCCTAGGAAGACAGGCTTTGTTATACTCATTGTTTATATTGATGATATATTGCTAACTGGTAGTGACGGATAAGGCATGGAAGAAACAAGAAAGCTGCTACATTCACAATTTGTTACCAAGGATCTAGGCCCTATCAGTTATTTCCTTAGTATTGAAATGCAGCAGACTAGAGGACTTGTGCTATCTCAGCGCAAGTATGTACTTGGCATGTTGAGAGACATGAGTATGCTGGGTTGCAAACCAATGTATGTGCCTATGGACATGTCATTGCCTCTTGCAGATGATGAGAGCCCCTTACTGCAGGACGTGACTACATACCGTGTAATTATTGATAAGCTATTGTATCTGACAATTACTTAACCTGACATTTCTTTTGTTGTTGATAGATTGAGTCAGTTCATGCAGTTACCAAGGGAAGTCCATTGGGGTGGAGTTTGCCAGATTCCCAAGTACCTGAAGAGTGCACCTAGGAAAGGACTTTATTTTAGAAACAATGGACACTTGGATGTCTGTGGCTATTCAGATGCAGATTATGTTGGAGCACATGAGGACAGAAGGTCCACTACAGGATACTGCACATTTATTAGGGTAATCTGGTCACATCAAGCAAGAAGCAGGTGATTGTTTCTAGATCAAGTGGTAAGTTAGAATACAGGGCCATGTCTCAGACCACTTGTGAACTACTCTGGGTCCAATCTATCCTAGAGAATTTTGGAGTGCATGTTCCTAAACCTATTCCTATGCATTGTGATAACAAAGCCACCACTTTCATTGTATACAATCATGTCTTCCATGAGAGAACTAACATATTGAGGTAGATTGTCACTTCATCAGGGAGGCAATTGCAGCAAAGAAGATTTCCACACCCTACATATGTACTGAAGACCAATTAGCAGACATTTTCACTAAAGCACTTCCCAAGAAACGGTTGCACTATATTTATTCTAAGCTGAATATGTTCGATGCCTATGCTCCAGCTTGAGGAGCAGTGTTGAGTTGTATGGGTCTTTTCTGTTTTATCATATATTGAAAGGGTATGTCTGTAATTTCTCTCTGATGCCTCTAAAGGCACCAAGGTCTCTCTAGAATAATCAATTGTATTTCAACTCTAACAAGGTCTTTTCTATTTTTAGTAATTGTTTAATTATGTTTTTATGTATGCCATGGCCCTCTATATATATAAAAAGGGTTAAGGCCTCTCTTTTCAAATTAATGAAGTCAATATTATCCCCAAAATTCCAACAATTTCCAATGCAATTCATAATCAAAAAATAATAATAATCCAAAAAAATTCATCTTCAAGATAGCCTCACTCAAAATTTCAATAGTGAAAGAGTGACGGTTCTACTTGTTTAGGCAACAATTTGTAGGTAAACAACTAGGTATAGTTTTTTTCTTTCTTTTTGAAAGGGGTATATTTATACCAAAACCTTCCTAAGCCATACTTCACCATGAACTTGAGAAACATGAAACGAACATTAGGTGTATACCATGAACTTGAGTAACATGAAAATAACATTCTGTTACCAATTATCAGTGAGAAAACTTCCTAAGCAAATTAAGATTGAGTCAAGTACATAGACAAAGGCAAGTAAGGGGGAAAATTCTCCCAGTGATTATTGCAATGATAAGCATTCTAACATTTCACAAAGCAAAAGGGTTTACCTCATAATAATGTTAGTATGATTCCTATACCCAAGAGATATGCTATGGCGCAAAAACATCATGTTGAAGGAGCCAGTAACAAGTGTTTCTTCAATATCCACACTGTTCCATTGGCAGGATGGAACTCAGTAATGCATAGAAAATGAAGGAATGAACAGCAAAAAGGCAAAGCATATATACATTGCTGCTAAAAATCAAATGCAGAAACCCTCCAGGAGAAAATATATACTGAAATGATAACGTGTAAAAGCCCTCCAAAGTGTCATAGATACAAAGAGCTATTTTCCCTTTCTTGTAACATGTCGTCGTTTTCCCTTTTTTTTCTGAAAAGGAAAAGGATGGCTACCGGAGATCGTTGGTCATCCACTACAATTAATTAAAAAAGATGCATTACAAGCACTTCATCCACAACTCAAATAGAGCCCAAGCCCCATTTACAACATTTTCAACCCATATTCTCTCCCCCACTCAAGATGGTAGTGTTACGCTAGATCCAATAGACCAAAGAACCACCATTGCTATCACCCAAGTAAGAGTGTTTGTTTGTATCACCCCAACCCCAACAAGATTCAGTCTCCCAGATCGAGAAGTCACAGCCAAAAAAGGTGGGGAACATCTTCTTCGTCATGACCACACAAGTAGCAAGTAGCATCACAATTTTCCACTCACTAACTCCTTTACTTCTTAGTAACAAGACTGTGGACAATGAGATGCCACGTGGCAGATCAATTTGGCCACGTGGCAGTGCCATGTGGCAGTCCCAGTTTGCACCCAAGGGGCGTCGGCCCTAAGGGCTGCCTTGGTCTTGCTTTAGGTCCAAGTCTTGTATTTTTTAGTATTGTATGTTTGATTTTAGAAAGTAGTTTGAAGGATTTGTTCCTTTCCAATTTTAGGAGATTTGATTTGATTGAATTTGTTTCTTAGTTTAAAAGGTATGTTCTCTCTATAAAAAGAGAGCCTTCTTGTAATTATTCTTTGAGTTAATGTAATACTACTTCCAACAATATCAACTCCCTCTCTCTCCCTCTTCTTCAACACCAACTATTGCCTTCCCTCTCTCCTCCCTGTCGTGTGAACAGGGACAGCCTGTAGCACCTATCTGCTGCATATTCACCTCACGTGGAAGAGCCTCCACGCCTCCATATTGCGCAAATCGTCACATGGTATCAGAGCATACGATTTAGGCTCCTCCCAGGGGATTCTCTACACACGTAGGAAGGAGGAGAAGAGAAGAAAAAGCCACACTACGCATACAGCAACTACGTGCGTGGCCTATCCTATCGTCAGATCACGCAAAAGAAGTCCCATGATCTCCATCGACTTCACCTTCTTTTTGGTGACCTTATACATGTCTGGAGAAACCAAGCACCTTACGCTGGCTCACGAGGTGTAGGAGCAATGACACCGACTCGGATTGAGAGGGCACGTGGAACGCTCTAGCATGCCAGGTATGCCAAGATCAAGTGTTTGGCTCTTGGGTGTAGAAAAAGAGACACAAAAACCACTCTCAACCTTCTAGAATGAAGCAATATCAGACTTGGAGATCCATACTACTTGAGAAGGCTCCTAAGACAAAAGATATAGTTAAGAAGTTGGAGAAGAGAGTATCAAGTTATGCAAAGACAAGGCGACTACCCCAATAGCCACAACTACAAAGTTGCCAGAGAAGTATCAACCGTGGAGGTGGCAAGAGGATTCGCAATTACATCAAAAGGAGGTAGTGGAGCATCTGGCCACGCCATCAACAAGACAAAGTGCAGCAAGTCATCATCCTCCCGACCTCAACTTGAGGGAGAGTATGGAGAATGACGTGCCATGTAGCAGTCCCAGTTTGCACCCAAGGGGCGCCAGCCTTAAGGGCTGCTTTAGTCGTGCTTTAGGTCTAAGTCTTATGTTTTTTAGTATTGTATGTTTGGTTTTAGAAAGTAGTTTGGAGGATTTGTTCCTTTCCAATTTTAGGACAATTGATTTGTTTGAGTTTGTTTATTAGTTTAGAAGATATGTTCTCTCTATAAAAGAAAGCCTTCTTGTAATTATTCTTTAAGTTAATGCAATACTACTTCCAACAATATCAACTCCCTCTCTCTCCCTCTTCTTCACCACCAATCGTTACCTCCTCTCTCTCCTCCATGTCGTGTGAATAAGGATAGCCTGCAGCACATTTTTGCTGCATATTCTTCTCACGTGGAAGAGCCTCCACACCTCCATATTACGTAAATTATCACAAAGACCATTCATCCTTAAAAGCCAAAGGAATGTCCCAGCCTTCAAAGGAATCTTCAAATGCTAAAATAAACGATAGTTCTTAACCAACTCATTTTCAGACAACCCATAACCCCTCAAAACTTTGTAAGCCTTTGAAATCGTAAAGCGTCCTTAGTCCAGACAAGGTAATCAACAAAAGTGAAGCATGAAGGGATGTCAAGCAATGTAGAAAGAAGTAACTACAAATCATATATACGAACCACGGAAAGGCCTCCACCAAAAGTAAGTAACCAAGAGCTGGAGCTATCATCCCAGACATCTTCCATCATGCACCATTTGTCATCCACCAGCCTCAAAAGTCTAGGTGCAAATCTGCAAATCGACCAGCCTCTGTCCAATCATTCATCCAAAACCTAAATGTTCCTCCATTCCCCATGCTTAGATGGAAAAGAGATGACACCCTCTTCATGATTGAAACCAAGGCTATCCGAAAGGCAAAGGTACCATGCAAAATCACTGCCCTTTCTGTCATAACCAGTACCATGCCATAGGCATGCAACAAAACACATCGCCAAAGGCACTCATCTCCCCCAAATAGCTTAACAACCCCCTTCACAAGCAACACATTGCAAAAGCTAGCAAGATCATGAACACCAAGGCCACCTTCCTTGGGGGGAACTGACCACATCCCAAGGTACCGATTGATAGAAGCGCCCTATATAATTAGCACCCTTCGAAAAGAACCACTTCCTTACATTCTCTAATGCATGGATCACGATTCAACAGCTTGAAAATAGATAAGTAGAAAACAGGGATAGATGATAAAATCGCTTTTAAGCAGGACTAGGTGACCTCTAAATAACAGCCTCCTACTCTACGTGCTCAACCTTTCCCTCACATGCTCCAACATAGGCTCCCAATCACGTGAAGTTGTTTCCCTTTCAAGGGAAAACCAAAATAAACACAAGGTAGGTGGCTCATATCCATGTGAAGGGACTGAGACGAAGCCATAATTTCATCCTCCATCATGTGAAAAGGGATAAAAGCAGGCTTCTTGTGGTTAACTACCAAACCAAATATCTCACCAAAGATGCTAACAAGTGAAGCAACATTCTCAAAGAAAGGCATGGATCTCATAGTAACGTCCACCATCTGGTAGCATTCCGCCAACCCCACAAAACAAAGGAATCTATCAATTCTTGAGCTAGAGCTTAAATTACTCCTCCAGGCAAATAGTGCTATTGAGATTAAAAAAGTCATACAACTCCTTCTAATCAACTATTCCTGCAAACAAAGTCGTAGCATGATCAATCCTTCCATTCAGCCTGTCATCCATAGACAATGTTGTATTAAAATCCCTTCAACAAGCCATGGCCTCCCATCCGCAAAGGTTGCAACCTGTCTAAGTTCCTCCCACAACCCTAGCCTACAAGCATCATCACACGACTCATAAACAGATGAAAAGACCAGACAAGTATCATCTAAAGACCAAGTAAAAGTAATTGTAAACATCCATCTTCCTTGTATCAAGTCAATCATCTCAAAACAAGCCCTACTCCAAGCAAGAAATATACCACCCAATGGATCAACAACAATCAACACAATGAACAAATCCCTACCTACCTCCCTCAGCACTCTAGCATCAAAAGGCTTCAAATGTGTCTCCTAAATTAAGGCAAAATCCATTCTCCATAGTCTTAAATAATGACATAAAGTAGTTCTATGGGGTCGTGGAGTCCCCCAACATTCCACAACAAGACTCTAACCATAAGAAGGTGTTCTCCCTCCTACTCCTTATTGTTTTGACACTTCTTGGCATCCACAACCTTAAACCATTGGCCTCAGCTTCTTCATTCCCATAAACCACCTCCTTGTTTACAAAGATCTGCTTCCACCTATTGAGTAAGTTGTAGATTAACTTTTGTCTCTAGAACAGAGGACTCCATCCCCAACCTGTGCCAAAGGAGCAATTAGAAGCTTGCATCTCCCCTGCGTGGGCCATTAAGTGGTAGACAGCCCCAGCATCAACCACGTGAGTCACTGCTAGATCCAAGGCTACTGACGATGCATTGCAGACCTACAATGTCACCACTGGGTCCCTATTAATCGGTTCACCAACCTTCATCGCGACCTAATGCTACTGGCAAGCTCTTAACTCCAGCATAGCACTGCTCAAGGAGCCTTTAGCTCGCCGCACGTCTTTGCCAGCAATTGGCCTGCCTCCATCGCTATCACCGATGGACCCTCAAGCCCCCAACAATGAAGTTGTGTCCTACAACAGCCTCAGACAAGGCTACAAAAATTAGTGTATGAGGCTGATTAGTCGTATGCGGTGAAGGACGAAACCACATCAATATCGGAGCATATAATCGGGTAGACGATTAATCAACCGATTATCTGATTAATCAATTGATTAATCTCCTAATTGAACATTGGGAGTTCATTTTTTTACGTCTTGATTGGCATGTCAAAGAGAAAAAGAACCCCACGCAACTTCTCCATCCCCCTCCCCCTACATTTGACTCTTAATTAAATCCTAAAGCTACGCCCCTCTCTCCAATTCTCCTCAATCCTCGATTACTACCACTCACCTTTAAGAGAACATGCATGCTGAAAAAATAATACTAATACATACGTGCATATTTTCAAATTTTTAAATACTTAACTGATTAATCCTCGTTGAATCACCCACATACCATGTACTCCCTAGTCGGTGACCTCACCAATTGAATACCGACTGTCGATTTCTGTAACTTTGGCCTCAGACTTCAAGTGAGGGCGAGAAGAGAAGGGCTCCCCTTGACTTTGTTCCACGGGACCCGAGTACCGAAAAGCAGGAGCGAGATCAGGTCTAGATCCAAACTCGAATCTAACTCCTTTAAGCACCTATTGTCCCACCATGTAAACATTAACCCCCTATTAAAAGTAGGGCACTAACGGTTGATCGAAACAAAATAATTAGGGAGCACATCAACCATGCCTCTTTGATTTCCCAAAAGACCCCCTAACTTGCAAGAATCTTAGGACTCCCCAAAGTCATCGCCTACCTCTTCAATATCCAAATTTGGCAACACCCCACTACTCTTTGAGCTCCCACCTCCACCGTGCTATCGTTGATCAACGCCGGAGACAAAGATGCAAGCTTAGCATAAGTCCTCCTAGAGGCCTCTCTCAACACACACAACCCATGAGCACCCACCAAGCTAAAGCAATAGCTTCGCGATAATGGCAAAGATGTCCACAACCTCCAGCGACACCTTTATCCACCGAACGTCCTCAATGTCGAGCCCTGCATTACGACAAAGCTGTAGACATGAGAAGAACGATATGAGCGGTACGACCACCTCAACCATCTGCAGATGCAAAGGAATCCCTCCCAAATGGACATCAATAACCTTCCTTATCGGAGGCCTCTCATCAATTGCCCCATCGAAGGCCGAAGGCTCCCACCAAAGCACCTCTCCATCTCCGATGATTAAAGATTTGAAGCAAAGCATACTAATTTCTTCCACACTACAACCAAGGAGGATGAATCTCCTTGCATCAACCATCATGACCGTGATTCCAAAGGGATCAAGGAAGAACACCTATAAGGCTTTCCAAACAAAGTCCAAGGATGAATTCTTAGCCACCACATCCCCAACGAGGGTGTCATCAAGCTTGGTCCTGGAGGACTACACTACCAGAGACCAAAGTGCTAGGATAACTGAATGTAGAGAGGATTGATCCTTTAATACCACAGCCTCTGGTACCTGAACCACCCGCTCCGAGACCCCGCCCATCAACCTTGGACTCCACAGCAATCCCACTATCAATGCCTGATCCCCCAACATCAAAAACACACCACCAAATCTCGATAAACCTCTACTGCATGCCCCAACCACGACACCTAACAAACTATACACTAGGCACCCCCAGTAGCAACAGCCTTCCTCCTAATCCCCCAACATCGCCTTTAAACTAGTGACCACCTATCACCATCCTCAACACCACCCTTGATAGCCTCTCTCTGCTCTCCCTCTCCTCCACCCTCCCCTTTAAACGTTTACTCATCTCCCCCAACATGCTTTCATTTTTCTAATATGAGTAATTGTACCATAAAAAGTTAAGTGCAAGCATGGAGACTAGAATAAAACTATTAAAGGGACTTAATTGAAAATATTTTTATTACTTTTCAGTCCTTAGGGACCAAACTTTAAAGGGTAAACTAAAAAAAGTCATTAAGGGTATAAATATTGGATTAATCCCTAACAATCATCATTAATGCTAATTAATCATGACTAATGGAGTCTAATGACAAATAGGGACCCCTAATCATAGGTGAAGTTAATCGTGATTAAGGATAACCTCCAGTAGCACTAATTACTTGCGACTAACAAAACCATCAACTATGGATAAGATGCGACAAAACCATAGGCCATGTCTACCCACCATTTTGAGCTAACATGGTAGCTAAGGTAGATGCCATGTCATTGGGTCGCTTAGTTAGCATAGCATGGTGGGATAGTCATCATGATCGGAATGATGACTACGATTGGAAGATTCTGGAACCTTCGAGGTAGGCACCACTATAAAAACCCCCTACCCCCTTCTATTGCTAACCATCCATCCCATAACCCACTTAGACTCAAGGCTGAAAAAGGAGAAAGAGAAGGAAGGAGCAAAACACTATCAAGAAGGAAAAAAGAGTGAAGCACTACCAAAGAGGAGAGATTGGTAAGACAAGGTAGAAGCCACTGTAGGGTCATGGAAAGATGGAAACGATGGGGAAATCTCTTCTCTCTCAACATGCTAAGGTTTCATGTGGGTTACCTATAATTAGTTATTACTATAAGGTAGAGAATTTAAAGAAATCACTTGTAAGCACAGCAACTTGATTGTTTGCTAGTTTCGTGTCAAGGCATGTATAGCATACGCCTACTATCTCATTGCACAACCATGGGAAGTCCTAGACACGTCTTTTATTGGCTTGCAATGTAGGATCTTTGATTCCCATAGCATATGGCATGTTACATATGTTGTGTCTCTTAAGAAACAAACTTTCATTAAGCTTTCCACAGACATGGCACCTTTTTTTTTGAAAAGGACAAGAAAGGCTACTAGAGGTTGGTAGCCAGCCAAGAAAGGATTTTCATTCCTCTATCATAAACTTGTTACAAAAATTGCATCCAAAGATCAAACAAACAAGTTGCTTCTCTCACAACATTTTCAACCCAAACCCTTGCACCCTTGAAAATGGCATCATTCCTCAGGTGCCCCAAAAAGTTACCGCCAATCAATGTAATTGAGTGGTCAGCCCAAACTCCCCACCTAAAAGCCCTCTAGAATTCCTCACTAAAGTCCATCATAAGGGTAGGTATTCCCAACTTAGGACCACCTCTATGGTAAACACATATCTGTTGAAAAGAGGGCACCAATCCTCATCCTCTGAACCACCGAGCATCCACCGAAGGTCTTGGTCCAAGACCCAACAGATTCGCTTAACCTTAGTCATCAGATAAACACTCATAAGCAACCACAAGAACATTTTGATCATCAAGGGGATCCTCATCTTCCATATGATAGAGCAATCTAGGCCCAAGGAAATGTCATCATTCTCCACTTCTCCTTTGAGGATCCTATACATACAACGAATAAAGAAATTACCTACACTCCACTCTAAGGAGTCTTACCTGTCATCTCTTGGCCAAAAGCTATAGATCTTTTATAGTAATTGCTACACATCTTTAAGTCTCCCAGCCAACAGAAGTCCTCCAAAATTGGGAACCCAAGCACCCAATCCTCGTGGAGGTCCATCCCAATCTACTACGTTGCACTCCTTACTCAACATCAAGGCATATAGCCAAGGAAAAGTAGTGGCAAGACAACCTAATCCTCTCCAATGAACCTCCCAGAAATGAATGGCTGCCCATCCCCCAAAACTAGCTCAAATAAGTGTGAGATATGACCCCTGACATCACAAAAACTCCTTCAGAAAGCTAGCAACACCCGTGGAATCTATCTCCTATCTTCCCAATTCAAACTGGCACTGTAAGCATCTGTCATAACCTTTAACCAAAGAGTGTCTTCATTTTTCATGAGGCGCACCACCCACTTAGCTAAAAAGGGCATCTTAAGGAAGATGTAGCACACCAAGACGGTCGTTGGTGAATTGATAAGTGTCTAGGACATGGGTAGTTTTATTTCCTACCATTCTACACTTCCTAATGGAGTCCTAGGCACAGTTCACCAACCCATGTCACATGACTTACAAAATTCTAAGTTATATGCATTGCTTACTTTGGTTTTGTTTATATTCAATACAAGCCGAGATTCTGTTGAATTTTTTGGTTTAAGTATGGCTTGTATAAGATGGAAACTCTACCAAAACTTGAAGTGAAAACATGACTTTATTATATAAGGGAAAACTTTGTTGAAATATTTCTAGGGTTTTGAACTTAACATAAGAAACTAAGTCGAAATGCTACCAAAATTGAATTAGGAACTAAGCCGATATACCACTAGCGAAGTTGAAGATGGAATTCCGCATTCGACGCATCCCTCTAAGGTAATGTACCTTAAAGGTTGTGCACGAAATGTGTCGGTTTTGCATGGATAAAGCAATGCATGGGAATTGGCTTGGAAGAAGGCAATAGTTCATGTGTTCGAATCATCGGGAGATTCTCATGGGTCGAGAAATGCCATCCAAGGCAATTCTTAGGCTTGGTGGTTCTTGTTGGATTATCAAATTCGAGTTGGTTGGTAAATTAGGCATCCATTTGCCAAGAAGATTCTTTGCAGAGGTGGTAAGTGATAGCATTCTGAACAAGTCACCGAAGAAGAAGGATGTCCAACAAATATAGAAGCCTTTTTTAGAAAAAAATAGAGAAAGGGTGGTTATTCGATTGATAACCACCCAAATTTAATTAAATGGGAAACAAAGTACAAGCATTGCCAGATTACAAATAAGTTTCCCAAAAATGCATAAACAAAATTCTCCAAGTAAGGTCATTATCCCTTGAACACCTCCGTGTCTCTTCCAAGCCAAATGCCCCAAAGCACCGCTAAGGTCTTCGCTTTCTCCTTTTTTATCCTGAATGCATTCCGTTCCACTTGCCATCCCCCTCTCCTTAAGGAGGCCTAGAAATCGCCATGCGAGGAATGCACAATCCAATCAAAGCAAAAGTGGCTTCACACCTACATCGACAACGAGCACATAAAGAGGTGATTTACATCCTCATCCTCTTCACAAAGCAGGCACACCCCCATTGCCTCTGGTGCCCATCTCACTCTCCACATCCTTGTCATCAAGCAACCCTTTCTAAGCAGCCACACAAAAATCTCAATCTTCGATGGGCAAGCCATCATCCAAATCTTCCTACAATCTTTAATAAAATCAATATCATTCATCGGCCTCAAAATTCTAAAGTTGTATGCGTCCTGCACTAAGAATTGTCCATCCCAAATAAAAGAGTTATGTCCTCCCCCTCCAACTGATAGCCCTATAACACTTGCAACATAGATTGAAACTCCAAAGATCTTTACTCTAATAGATTACCAACAGACGTGGGGTACCATGCCCACCCCCCTACAGCCACTCATCGAAACCTCATCACTTGCCAGCGCAAAAAGCCTCGAAAATCTATCCTGTAACTTTCCTTTGCACATCCAACCATCAGAATCAGAAAACATCACCTGTGCCAACAAACAACGAGAAAAAGTGTTGCATCTTAGGCACCACAGACCTTAGACCCCAAATGAAGTGAGAAGCACCAGGTAGCGATGACTCCAAAAAACTCCAATCTAACCTCGACCCATATGATGCCTCCATAACCTTCCCCAAAAGGTCCTGACTACGCCGAAGTAGTCTTTTTATCCACTTTGCTAGAAAACTATCATTCATAATACCCAAATCTCTAACCTCCAACCCTCCCTTAAATACCGGTTGGTAGACATCTACTTAAGCCACCAATCTAGCACCCTTCCCTGAGGAGCCAAAATTGGTCCAAAAGAAATCCCTCATCAGAGCATGGATCCTTTTCTCTATTTTCTGCAGGAACTTGAAAACAAATGTGAAATATGTCGACATTAAGGCCAAAACTAACTTCAAGAGCACCAACCTGCCCCCTTTGGATAAAGTTTTCGCAGACCAACCAGCCAACCTCCTCTCCATACTATCAAGAAGGGGTACCCAGTCAACTACACAGATCTATTTGCCAAACAACGGGAGCCCCAGGTAAGAAACTGGTAAAGATCCTTAGTGGGTACAAAGGGCAGTCCGACAGGAGACCACTTCTGCAGGTGACATAAGGAAAGGAACAAAAGTAGATTTGGAGAAGTTTATCTGTAATCCAGAAGCCACCCCAAATAGTTCAAGTGACAAGTGTAATCTCCTTGTTTCTGTCTTCGAGCCTTCTATAAAGAAGAGAGTATCATCTACATATTGAAGCTCTGGGATGTCACCCCATTTCTAGCGAAGAAGCCTGCAAACAAACTCCCCGTAGAAGCACATAAAGTAGATCTTGCTATAGCGTTAGCCGCCAAGACAAAGAGTAATGGTGCCAGAGAACATCCCTACCTCACCCCCCTTCTACGCTGAATCCAACCCCCTACGAGATTCCCATTCACCAAAATAGAAAAGGACAACTTGTCCAAAATATTCCTCCTTTGTCCAAAAGCCATCTAAACAGGTGAAATAATATCCCGGAGCACCCCTCACAATCTATTGGAAAGTACCTTGGCCACAATAAGATAGATGGTATTAGATAGGGCAATAAGTCTATCGTTACCAATCTCCATAGCCCCCTCCTTGAGCATCAGAAACAAATAGAACTTATTAAGTCTATTGAAACCAAAGTTGCCATGTGCAAACTCCAACACCTGCAAAACATCCTCCTTAACTAGAGACCAAAACTCCTTGAAGAAATCAATCGAAAAACCATCCGAACCCAGGGACCCATCAACATTGAGGCCCCAAACCACCTCCCTCACTTCATCTTCAGTGAACCATGTAGTCCAACTCTCTGCCTAGTCACCCCTGATGCTATGTGCCTCCACTCCAATCCCCTCCTCTCCTCCTGGCCATGAAGGATCTATAGTAATCAACAGTCGCATTGCCTACCTCCTCCCTACCAGTATGGGCTACATCACCAATCACTAACCTATCTATCCAATTCTTCCTCCTCCCCGAAGTCACCAAATGGAGTATCAAGTGTTGGAATCACCTTCTCTGAGCCACTTCTAGCATGATTTAACCTTCCATTCAACCTCCAACTTCATGTCCTCATCCTACACCGTAAGTGTGTTATTCTAGCTACCAAATCTTCCTCAACAAGTGTTCCTTCATCCTCCAATCTGTCCAATCTTGTAATCTCTGCAAGGGCATCATTCCCCTTCTTTGTGCGCTCCTCTTAGGCCTCCTTTATGTAATTCTTAAGAAGCAACTGCAAACTCATCTTCGATACCTGTTTCACTATAGCTAATCACACCGGCTAGAAAGATCTCCACTTGTTTTCCACCATCTCCCTGAATCCCTCCTCCAACATGACCTAACAAATTTAAACTATGTTCTAAACTGCCTTCCTTCATTTGCCTACCATAACAATGGTGTATGGTCCAAAAAAGGTTTGTCCATCAGCCTGACCTTAAGAAGCAACTGCAAACTCATCTTCAATACCTGTTTCACTATAGCTTATCCCACCGACTAGAAAGATCTCCCCTTGTTTTCCACCATCTCCCTGAATCCCTCCTCCAACATCCAAGACCTAACAAGTTTGAAATATGTTCGAAACTGCCTTCCTTCATTTTCCTACCACAACAATGGTGTATGGTCCAGAAAAGGTTTGACCATCAGCCTGACCTCTACCATAGGAAAAATCTCCATCATTTCCACGTTACACAAGAACTGTCAATCTTGGATTTCTACCCTAACTTATTCCTCCAAGTGAAGGCACATGAAGTGGGAAGCAGGTCCACAAGTCCATTTAGTGCAACAAAATCAACAAAACCCTCAAAGCCAGGATACCTCCTTTCCTTCCCATCTATTCTATCATTCGCACATAAGGTGACATTAAAGTTGCCTCCAACCAACCACGGCCACCCTCAAGTCCTCTCTGCCACCTAAGTCAAATCTTCCAATAAGCGCACCCTCTCAACACCATCTATAAGGCCATCTTCAACCTATCACTGCACCTCACCAGCATAGCTGTCAGCACATGGGAACCCACCAAAGAGTCTTCCAACTCAAAGGTATCCTCCTTCCAGCCCACAATAATACCATCGGACCTTCCAATCGCATTAAGTGCAAGAAAACCTCCCAACTACCACCTACCTCTCTCCACATACTCTAATTGCAATCTTCCATATTAGTTTCCTAGAGCAACACTACAGCTGGTCCCAAAGATCTAAGGTACCCAGTGAGTGCTACCCTCCACGAGGGGTTATTCAACCCCCTCGCATTCTACAAGAGAACCAAAATCATTGAGAACCAGGAAGACTCCCCTCAACCACTCACTGATACCCTGCCACCACCGCTACAAGCACCCTCTCCCGACGATCCTCATCATGTAATGTCTGCTCAACATTAGCCACCCAACCATCCACATCATCCCTTTACATCCCCAGACCTCACCACTACCACTGGCACTACTCTCAACATTCCTAGGACCGCTACCACCTTGAAAAGCCATTCACTCCTGAGCTACCATACTGACAACAACCTGCTCCCCGCCCCTAGAGTTCGCTCGTACTCTCATGACCAATCCAAGCCTCCCAACCGTTCCTCTAAAGGTTCATTAGGTTGATAGAACAACCTCCCCCTTAATCGAGTCCTAATTTCCATCGGTGGCCTCCATCTCAAGATCGTGGACATACTCTTCTACTTCGCACCACCCTCCTCCACACCCTCCTCTTCAATCTCCGACAGAAAGGACCACTACACCTCCCGATCGCCCTCCTTAGTACTCAGCCCTACACAAGTGCCTTCAGCAACCTACAGCTTTACGCAATCGAAACGCAAGGGCAAAACAAAGCAATGGGGTAAAGAACCAGACCCAGATCCATCCATCCACCTAGGCACAGTCTCATAATGATTAGAGTTGGCACGAGAGGCTCCCAATGATACTTTAAAATCCCACACATCACCTTCCCCACCTTCGAAATCCTCTCCACTAAGCGTACCCTCATCAATGCTTAACCGATCGCCTTCTCAAGCGCCATCATCTTGTACTTCTTTCATCATTAGGCAAATTTTTAGCAATTTCTTCCTTGGCCCTATCCATAGCCTTATAGATAAATCCCATAAATAGATATTGTTCAGAGTCCGCCATTTTTAAAACCATCACGAAGGATTTGATTAAAGGCTACATCAAGCCAAAGTGTTCTACTCTTTAGGACAATATTGCAAAGCTTGCCCCTTAATGTTCAATGCATAGTTATTATTCCAGCTTTTTGAAGTGAAAAGAGACTTATAAGCATCTTTTGCACTGATCAATCTCTGTAAAGTAAGGAAAGAAATAGCAAATTGAGTGACGACAAGTCTTACCAAATCTCATACATGCTTCCTTACCATGGCCACCACCTAAGCATGTGCATATAAATAGTTGATGATTATCGGGCCTTCTTGAAAATTAAGTCATGCACAGGTAACTTCATGATATCCTCCAACATGAGATTGATGTAATGAGCAACACAGAATGTCCAATACAAATGTTTCCTCTTTACCATCAATTTCTCTCCAACATTTTTATAAGCTGATGCATTGTCAATTATCACTTGGATAACATTATTTTCCCCCACTTCTTCAGCAACTTCATCTACCAATTTGAAAAGATAATCTTCATTCTTGATCTCGTCGATGCATCAATAAATTCCAAGAACAACGTACCTTTTGAGTTGTTCACCAAAAAATTGATTAAGGTACATCCGTCCAACCGTTAAACAATATACTACATACAATTTCCGCCCAAGAGGCTTTTGCTTGTTCAACCATAGCATGTATTGTCTTCACTTCTTCCTCCAAGATCCAAATATGTAATTCATGCATGGTAGGGCCTTTGAATCCCCTTACGCAGTCACTTACATCTTGAAGCATTTACCAGTAAAACGGATTACTGGCCAAATTGAAAGGCAATCCATGCTTAGGGAAGAATCTCCCAACACTGAGACACTTTTATTCTTTGTTCTTTTTTTTCAAGCTAAATTCAAAGTAACTTGTCTTAGGGGACCTTGGGGAGTACTATCAGGTCCAAAACTTTTGAGCCTAGCATTCTCTCCAACTCGAACAAATAAGTCTATAGGAGCTCTCACCACTTGTACACCACTCAATCATGTGGGTACATTTTCACCATGGCCAGTTGGACTTACACCGTATGTGTTTGTGTGACAAATTCATCCATTTCTTCAAGTGCCCTTGCCCTATCCTCTTCCTTCTTTACCAAGAATGCCTTAATTTCAGTTTCAACTTTAGGTGGTACCTTGACACATCGTCCCACATTTTTGTATCTCGGCAAAGTACTCCTTCAACCTTGCAATAACAACAGTCATACTATTCCCATAGAAGTTGCACTTCACACATTTATATCCTTTCTCCTTTTCATCTCTCTACAGCTCAATTTTTATGCAATATTTCCATCCAAGATTAGACCTAGATCCTTCTTTTCCTCCTTTCTTTCTTTGGCAACTTGTCTTAAATTATAAGAATCTGACTACAAAAATTTAATTTTTAGATAATAAGAATTATAAATGTTATGGACTGCACCCATAGTCCTAGGTTATTAAAAAAAAACTATAAATGTTCGAGAAAAATAAAGCCTCTTATTGAAAATGAGAACCCTAACCTCTCTTATATAGAGAGTAGGGATGAAAAAATTACATGAAAAGTCCAACAAGAGATATAAAACTGACCAACACTCTTAAACCTAAGATCAAGTGACTCTAAAGACTCTAGTACTCTAACATAAAGACTTTAATACCCTAATACTCCCCCTCAAGTTGGAACGTAGATGAGTATCACACCTAACTTGTTATAATAGATAAAATGCAACTCCCCATCACTCAAGACATCTTCTAGTTGGAGGAGTAGACAAGCAATAGGAAACAATCCCGAGCAGTAATAATAATGGCAACAGAATGGGAGATGACCCCAAGCAACATCAGGAAGTCGGTAGAACTGGGAACCGATCACAAATAGAGACGATCCCAAGCAGGCAGTAGTAAAAGGCAATCAACAGCAGAAGATAGGAAGCGTACTCAAATCCCCCACTAATCAGCAAGTCTGTTCGAATGTTTCGTAGGAGGATCAGATGCTCCAAAAGAACCCATAGAAGCAAAGGCAAAATTGACCACAAGGCTAGTGGCAACAGCAACAGTGGAGGAGGATGGCTTGCTCCTCAATAGAGTCCTCAAATGTTCCAATTCCTCAACAGTTAATGAAATAGGAGACTATTCTGTAGTATTCTCAGCCAAAGGAGTCTTAGTAATAGATGTTTGATTAACCTAAGTAGGCTTGCCGAATTTCTCCCAGCACTTCTCAAAAGCATAGTTCATCCTCTTGTAGTGTGTGAACAAAGAATAGATACGATGGCCTCATCCACGACCATTAGAGAAACCACCTCTCCCTCCAGAAGCAACAAAAGTAGAGGTATCAGGAATAATAGCAGGAAGAGCAAGTGGTGTATCAACATCAATTTTCTAAAGGCAACTATATATTGTCTCTAGATCTAGCACCACATCTGATGATAGGTCAGATCTCTAGCCAACTAGTACCATGGCAGTAGGCCATCTAGAAAAAGATATGTCTACCACTCTGCTTGTTTTGCGGCTTGCCTCTCATAGCACGCAAGTTGGAAGACGACAAGTTCTTCAAACAGGCTTTTTAAGGTCATGAAATACTCAACCAAGGACATATCACCTTGGTTAGTAATCTAAATGCGTATGTAGATATTAGCATGGCGAGAACTACAAGTCTAAAAAGAGTATCTCTTCTCCAGAGTCTCCCAAATCTACTTAGTTGTTTTCTTGTACAGTATATTCACAGCAATCTTTAGATCAATGTTGTTCATCGACCAGTTCATAACCAAGTAGCTATCCTCGTACTTGTATCCTATGGCATCCTTAGGATCCAAAGCTTTGTCAGTCAACACATGCAATCTATCTTAGGGTTGCTACCGACGGCCATGGTTGCTATAGGTGGCAACGGTGGTTGCTACCAACAGTGATGGCTACCAACGGCGGTTGCTACCAACAGCGGCATCGGTGTCACCTTCCGATGGTCAAGAACTCCTTGGGTTAGGTTTTCTAAACCTTAAACTTACTCTGGTATCATGTTAGAGAAAAATAAAGTCTCTTATTGAAAATAGGAATGCTAAACTCTCTTATATAAAAAGTAGGGATGGGAAAATAACATGAAAAGCCCAACAAAAAATATAAAACTGGTTAATACTCTCAAGCCTACGATGAATGGACTTTAAAAACTCTGCTACTCTAACATAAAAGACTTTACTACTTTAACAATAAAATTTATTCCTATTATCCATAAAAAAATCCAATTACATAAATCTGACTCTCACGAGTCATGACTTACAAGAATCACAAAATGTTACATGAGTTATGACTCATGCTACACAGAGTTATACAAGTAATAAGTAAATGATATGCAAATAAAACAATAAGACTCATATCACAGCCCCAAAGATACCAAAGCAAATAGTTACTAAACAACATAAAGATCAAGTAAAGGGTTATAAACCACTAATCAAACACTAATTGCACACCAAATAACCTAAAGATATACACAAACATTAGACAAAGAATGACCCAAAGGTAGCCACAAACAATATTTATAAACATTTAAACAAGAGTAAATAGTATACTCTAATGCTCTAATAAGTTAACAACCTTTCTTACAAAATCAAAAACAGAACTTCAGTTCAAAAAATATATATATTTATCAAAAGTTAAATTGACAAATGACAATCAACTTTACCGTACAAAATTAACATGACAAACAAAAGCACATACAGACTGATCATATGCTTACAATTCTCCATTGGCTTCAAAAGTGGAAAAAAAAACATGATTATAAGTATTAGGAACTTAAATTGGAAAATCAACCGTAGGCTAAAACAATACAAAAATACACTACAAATGACCTAAATAACAGTAGAAATGAGTCAAATGACCGAAATATAACCTAAATAACCTAAAAAATAGTAAATAAAACACTACAAATAGTCTAAACAAGAAGATTTGTCGATTAGGTCCAAATAAAAGTAGTACTCTATTAGGGCTAGGGAGAGGAATGCAAATAACAATAGAACATGAATGTGTTGTTTAGCAATAAGAAGTAGAACAAGAGAGAAGAATTGGACTGAAGAAGATGAACTAGCAACCGTATGGATGAAGTCCAATGAGGGATGAGTCCACCTGGATATCTCAGTGCCTCAACTCCACCTTACCAAGTCAAGGTGCTTGCCTTGCTACAAATGGCCAAGGCTATAGCCTTGATGTGATTCTATCCCACCTTGCGCACCTCAAGGTGCAATTTTTAAAACCATGCTTACTTTATATCTCCAACATAGAAGTCAAGACACAATGGAAGGTACCCCACCTCTATCTGGTTGATGATTCTACTAGTATCTCGCGTGCACACCCCCATTTGACTATCAATTGGGATGAGTTTGATCCCACCTTCAGTATCTCTCTATGACATGTTGTTGTCATCGTATATAATATATGACATAGTCATATCTACCTCAAGAACCTTCAAAAGAAGGGATGACTTCAAATCTACCTTGTTTGCATGTAGTTATGTTAATTAAATAAAATGTGTGCTTTGACAATGAAGACACAGGTAATTACTTACTAGTTACTAAATACTAGTCAACTTTCAAAAAAATGCTACTAACCAATGATGGTAAACACAAACATATCTAGGACTATAATAATATTCATCCTTTTGTCTTGGAAGATTATCTTGAAAAGGCACCAATAATAGTTCCAATAATACTAACGCTTGAGGAACCAATAATCCATTATTCTCCTAGGGATAGATGGATATGGATTTGCTAGCTTTCAATTCTCATGCATGTTTTTTGTGTTGTGGCATGTGAACATGCCAAAAATCATGACATTCCCCCCAACTTGCAATAGAGTATAGATAAGTATGTGCAGTTAGTAATCATCAGAATTATAATTTTACATTTTAAGTCATTTTATGCCTTTCGAGAATTTCTCCAACGTGCCACCAGCATGCCCCTTTTAGACACCAAGAAATTCTGTCAAAATTGGCATTGAAAATCTTAAATGAAATTTTTTTTTTTCTGGAAAATTAAAAGGATGACCACTCGAGGTCACCAATCATCTATCTATTCAATTAGTAATTGTTGATGTCGGGTTATAGATCCAATTTGATGGATTAATATGTGTATAATCACACATTTTATTTGACTCAGTTTTGGGTCCATTCTAAAAGTGATCAATTAAGGTATTAATAATAATAATAGGCATTGATACAAAGTTATAAGTGTAGAAACTCACGAGGTAATTTCATTTCTTTGATGGGTTAAGATGAAATGTTGCCAAATGCAATTGGTGGTTACCAATTGACTTATACTGTGGTTATGATCCTTAATTCTCAACATGAGAGATCAGATCTTCTCTTGAAAAGAAACCACCCCATCGGTTTGAGAGAGTGAGAGGAGAAAACGTTGGCTGATTGTCCTACACTGTAAGAGATTGAATAAACCTAATTCAGGTTGTGTTGAGGTTAGAAGATCATTATTGTTATCTTTGTTGTGATCCCAATGGCTGCTAGTTCAGGTATACTCTATTGGAACAATCATTACTATGAAGAATAAGTGCCATGTGGTAAGTCTATCAGGTCACATGGTAGTGCCACGTGTCATCCTAGTTTGCACCCAAAGGGCGCCGGCCCTAAGGGGGACTTTTGGGTTTGCCTTAAGTCCAAGTTTGGTGCTTTTTTAGTTGGTATGTTTGGTTTTAGAAAATGATTTTAGAGGATTTATTTCTTTCTACTTTTAGGAGATATTATTTTGTTAGGGAATAAATCAAATTAAATATTTGATTAATATTTACTATTTTTATGTCTTGGTTAAGTTTCCATATATGCCCCTTTGCCTCTCTATATAAAGAGGGCTAGGGCCCCTCTATTTGAGGGATAACAAGAAATATTTTCCCTCAAAATTCTCTACATTGTATCAGTGCAGATTTGATCCCGTGGGAAAGAAAAAAAAAAAAGAGAGGAAGAAACCCTAGAGGGGGAGGCCCTACGGCGAGCCACCGGAAAGACTCTCTCCCACAACCTATCCACTTCTTCCATTCTTCTTCCTCTCCTTCCTCATCTACTGTAAAGGCCGGTGGGCCATCGCACAACCCTAGCAATGGTAACAAAGCCACCACCACACCGCCACGATCCACTCCTCATCGTCGTTGCATCCGCCCTTGTTCCATGGGGCGGAGATCCCTCCACTGTTAGCAGCAACGACACCCCTCACCGCACAGCGACAGCAACGCCCCTTCACCGTGTCGCCAGAATCAATGGCAGTGCCTCCACTACTAGCAACAGCGCCCCCTCATCACGCTCTACGTCAAGGACGCCAATGGCCCTCTCAAAAACGAGGACAACCTCGGAGAACCTACTGAGGCTGTAGTAGATGGCAACGGTGACGTGGAGGCTCATGGCGAGTTGAAGGCTGGGCTCGCTGGCAACATCGGCTTGCTCATTGGCGCAGTGCTCGAAGGACTTAGAGCTGTGGATGGTGTACTCAAGGGCCTTATTGGGGCCTTCACCCAAGGCGATGGTGTCGCGTGCGAGCTCTAGGAGGAAGGGGCCGAGGTCAGGAGGAAGCTGCAGACAAAAAGATGAGGATAAAAAAAAAACCCTCTTCAATTGGAGTTTTCTTAAAAATAAAAAAATATTTAGGGTTATTTTATGATTGAGTCTTTTTTTTTCTTTTAAGTTTTGTCTTCTATTGTTGAGGTACTTGTCTGTAACCACTCAAGGTTTTGAGTTATTTCAGTTGGATCCTTATATGTTGAGTAGACGACACAAGAATTGAAGACGAGAGCTGTCTCAAGATGTCAAAGTTCAGGTAGTACTCTCACGTACCTCAAGAAAAACCAAGCGTTGACTGACTCTATAAGAGCGTACAAAAAGAGACCCAAAGACACAAAAAGAGGACTACCAAGTCGAGAAGAGTTGATCTTCACTATCTTAAGGATCCAAGTCTTTGTTGTCCCCCATGTCTCGACTTGTTGTTAAGACCCGAGACATCAAACGCACTTTAAGACGTCTGGGAGTTGGTCCAGACGTCTGGACGCCTTCCCAAACGTCTGGAAATAAATTTTGGCGTGCGTACGATCGCGAGTCTGCGCGCATGCCGCGCGCAAACTACAACCCGCCGCCCTCTTCTCTCTCTCTTCCCTCGCCGACCTGCAAACACCTCCCCCACGCCTTCAAATACCCCTCCCCTCTCCCTCGTTCATCACCCCACCGTCTCCTCCTTCCAGCGTGAGCACAAGAGCGAGGGCAGCAGCTACTGCCGGGTGCGGTTCGGAGAGGTTGAGGTGCAGCGAGAGGGAAGAAGAGGGAGAGCGCACGAGGAAGAGAGAGAGCCCGCCAAAGCAGCTCGAGGCCGACCGCGTGCGTGCGGAGGGGCGTCGTGCTAGGGAAACCTCCCCTAGTGCTGCTGCAACTCGAGCAGCGGGCGAGCGGCTGCGTGGCGAGCTCGCGCGCAGCAGGAAGAAGGCGAGAAGGTTCTGATTCTGCGAATTTTTCCCAGAATCAGACGTCTGGACCTACGTCCAGACGACGCGGGCGGCGTCTGGAGGGAGATCCAGACAACTGAGAGGTACAAAATTTCTCCTCTATCTCCTTTTTGTGGATGCGGCCATGCAGGCCAATCAGCCGAAATGCTGAGACGTGTCGTGTTGAGGAGGCTTTCGTCGCGCGTGCAGGTTTCGTTTTGGGAAGGCGCGGGGACATGCCCTCCCATGCAATTCAGACGTCTGGGCACAGCACCAGACGGCGGAGAGCGTCTCCAGACGTTTGGAGAGGTGGTCAGACGACTGGAACTGGGTCCAGACGATTCAACAGGATCCCTGGACGTTTGAGGAGCAGCGCAGAGTAAGATATGACCTGGACCACTTTTTAAGACGTCTGGAAGGTGTTCAAGACGTCTAATTTGAGTTAGAATTGTCATTTTGACCCGTTTAGGATCTGTTCGAGGTCTGATTTCCACATTTAAGATTCCGTTCTTCTCAGAATTAGTTCCTCTACTTGTTTAAAATACTTGTATCATGTTCTAAGTGGTTCCTTGTGATTGATCCTTGTGTTAGGACCTCGTTCTGTTGCAGCTTTGGGGGTTGCAGAGGCACGTGGACCTGCCAATCACGCCCTCATTACTCCCGATTTTGCAGGTAGAGTGGCTCCTCTTAGTTATTTACAAACATTAATGCATCTCTGAAATGAATGATAGATCCTAGGGTATGGCATGAATCCTAGGACCTGAAAACTAGTTTGAATGATAGATCCTAAGGTATGACATGAATCCTAGGACTTAAAAACTAGATTGAATGATAGATCCTAAGATATGACATGAATCCTAAGACTTGAAAACTAGATTGAATGATAGATCCTAGGGTATGGCATGAATCCTAGGACTTGAAAACTAGATTGAATGATAGATCATAGGATGTGGCACGAATCCTAGGAACAGAAACTCTGAAACGAATATCTTCAATACCTGAATTGCAATCTTGGATAAGTAGATAGAATAATGATAATTGCCTGTAATTGGATAACAGCTGCCTGTGAAATGTAGAATACTGTTGCTAGTAACTGCTACATGTAATTCATGTTATTAGAAACTAAATTTGAACTGCTTGTATATAAATGGATATTAAATGTTGGAAACACGGGCTTATGCGAATGAAACTAAAATGATGAAACCTAGTATGGCTTGGCCTGAGAAATATGAGTATGAACCCTACGGGAAATTAGGGGTAGAGCTCCTGGAAGATAAATAGAATGAAACTGGGAAAGTGGATGGGGAAGTGAGCTGGCCCTTGAGTACAGAGTACTAAGGAGAGCGACTGTCCCCCTGTTTAGTGCAAAGCGGAGCTAGCCGCCCCAAGGACCCGAGGTTAGGTCTGGCCACTTTGTACCGACTTTTGGCCCTCGCGTACACAGTACTGAGGAGAGCTACTAGTGTAGGGAGAGTGCTAGCCACCCCACAGGCCCCAGGGTTCTACTAGCCATCCTACACCGACTTGTTAGGCCCACTGGGCAAACCAGGGTAGTTAGGCAAGGGTGCGCGGACTATGGAGGGGTAAGACCCATGTTTGGTTACTGTGGAGGGGCTAGACCCCTATTACTGAGAGGGCTCTGCCCTATACTAGTTTCGTGCTGTGCTTTAGGCGCACCCGTTAACGAAAACGACTAACCGCATGCCAGTGTGGAGTAGCTACCCGTGCATTTATCGCGCGTGCCATAGTCACCGTTACGTCTGTCAATGACCTTGGGGTGGTTGACTGAGGGTAGAACCAACACGGGAGACTCCCGACCAGGAGAGCACCACGTGCTACTTCTACTTTTCGGAAAAGACTGCAATCAAGATCGTTCCCACGATGAACATTCGAGATCAAAAGAAAAATCTGAGAAATAATTCAAGAAAGAGAAAATAGAAGAAAATAAAGAAAGAAATTAAAAACAATAGCTACTTGTCCACCTTTACTATTTTCTTAGCTAGCTGATTGCCACTCTACTCAGCGCTTCACTAACATGTCATATTTGTCACCTTTTTCAGGACTAGGTGTTGAGCAGCCAAAGCCTGCGGCTGCGAAGGGTGTTGAGCCTAGTAAAGCCCAGTAGTTGTACTTTTATTGTACCATTTTTTGTAGTAGTGAGTTTCTGTTTCACCTTGTACTCTTTTATTGCAAACTTCATATTTTTGTACCTATTTTTAATTATCTACTGTTGTGGTGGTATATACTGTAGTAGTTCTTTTCTTTACTGCTGTACTTTTGTTACTGTTAGTTACTTGCATGGTGAATGTGGTTTATTTTACTGCTTTTTGGGTTACTTTCTCGTTGAACAACTGAGTCTTGGGATCAGTCGAGTCGATCCGATTCTCGTGTCATGTAGGGATTCGGGAACTGGGTCGTAACACTTGCAGTAGAGTGTTAAGAAATAAATCAAATTAAATATTTAATTAGTATTATTTTTAAATCATGGTTGAGTTTCCATGTATGCCCCTTTGCCTCTTTATATAAAGTGGGCTAGGGCTTCTCTATTTGAGGAATAGCAAGAAATATTTTTCCTCCAAATTCTCAAATCTTTTTTAATCTAGAAGATATGTTCACTACATGAAAAGAGAGCATTCTTGTAATTGTTTTTTGAGTTAATGCAACAATTCTTCCAACTATTCCTCCAACTCCTCTCCTCTCCCTCTCTTCACTGCCAGCTACCCTTCTTCCACTCTCTCTATTTCATGCCAAAACAGTCCCTATGTGGACTATTTCTCCATGTCAAGAGGCCTCCACACCTACGTTGCAACGACTTTCACATGGCATCAGAACCTACGATCTAGGCTCCTTAGCATGCACATATCCAAGAGGAAGAAGATCACACATAAAAGAGAATTTCTTTCTCTTGTGCATGCTCTCCTCACAACAAGGCCACACGTGTGTGGTCTTCTTCTTCTTCATCAAGTCCTCATCACATCCAACGCCTTACGTGGAGGAGGATCGTAGATAAAAGATGGCTGACATCGAAGCCTCATTGACGACAGGAGAAGGCAAGGTGGTTGTTGAAGGAACAACCATCTAGCTTCAAGGTGCTTCCAACTATCATCTATGGGCCCACACCTTCAAGATATTCGTTGGGTGCCAAGAGAATCTCAACATACTTTTAGAGGAAGCGTCAGAGAACAGAGATGGAACCAAAAAGAAGCTTGAGAAGGAGAACTACGTGGTTATGAACAGACTCATGAACTCCGTAGATCCAACCATCGCCTCGAACATGCCCTACAAAAACAGCGCATTCGAGATTTGGATGGCCTTAGAGAAAAGGTACACCCAAAAATATAATAATGCATGTACACTGATCTTTATACTCGTATACGAACAGCTAGTCAGGAAGATCTCTCCTTAACTAAGTATTATGAGAAGATAGAAGCCTTGTTCGAGAAGTTGGACATCTATGAGCCAATTTGTTGCAACAAACAAGGGAGGCACATGCAATTTGGCAGGCTGCCAAATTTTTATCGGGGTTGCATCCCTATTATCGAACCGCTCGTGATCAGATCCTCACATCCGATGGGAAGATGGACCTAGAAATCATCTTTAGCCGTCTTGAGAAGATGGAAGTTCCAGAAGTTGAGAGCACGCCCAAGGGCAATAACTCTGCACATGCAATTCCAGAGACAGGTAAGGGGTGGGGAAGAAGACGCAGCCGAGGCCCAAGCCGCATCTATCCTCAATGTTAGTATTGTGGATGCACCAACCATCCACAAGAGATGTTGGAGATAAGTTTGGGAGGTCTCACCATAGGGCTACTAGCATCACACGTGCAAACTCTCATGCCTACCAACCTTGAGAAGATCAAGGCTATGTCTCAAGAAGAGAAGACAACAGCGACTATTGCAACGACTATCGAAGTTGCCACAAAAGCAACGACTCCAAAGGTCGCAAGAGGTTACACCGTAACTTCTTCCAAAGACAAAGTAGAGAGCTCCGAGCTCAAAGAAGAAGAGTGGTGGGGCCTCTAGACTCACAAATTTTGAAGAGCAAGTCATCATCCTCCCGACCTCAACTTGAAGGAGAGTATTAAGAATAAGTGTCACGTGGCAATTCCACGTGGCAACCCAATTTGCACCCAAAGGGTGTCGGCCCTAAGAGGGATTTTTGGATTTGCTTTAAGTCCAAGTTTGGTGTTTTTTAGTTGGTATGTTTGGTTTTAGAATGTGATTTTAGAGAATTTATTTTTTCTAATTTTAGGAGATATGATTTGATTGAAGTTTGTTTCTTAGTTTAAAAGATATGTTCTCTACATAAAAAGAAAACCTTCTTATAATTATTTTTTGAGTTAATGCAACAATTCTTTCAAGCATTCCTCCAACTCCTCTGTCTCTTCACCGCCAGCTACCCTTCTTCCTCTCTCTCACTATTTCATACCAAAACAGTCCCTACGTGGACTATTTCTCCACGTCAAGGAGGCCTCCACACCCACATTGCTTTCACAATTACTATATTTATGTTTCTAAATGGTCTTATTTATTTGTTGTTATTTTGTATTCATAAATAGAAAAAGCTTTTGAGTTAGCATGTTAAGGTATTGCATTAACTAGGAATTAAATGTCCAAAAATTCACTTTCTGAAAACTCAATTCTTCTTCCTTTAACTGTAGTGAATACCGGTACTAGTAATTAATATCAGTAAACGCAATATATAGTTTTTTGATACTTTTGATTCAGGCTCAATACCTGTAACTATTAGGTACCGGTACTCAATGGGTACAGGATCAGTCTTTGGTTTGAAATGAACCAAACCTGTTTGTCACTAGTATCGGTACTGATCTTTTGTAACAATACTCATTGGCTACAAATTGAGGTCAAGATTCTTGTGCCTCGGCCAATATCTCACATGTACCTGTACTTTTCTTTAGTACCGATATACAATGAGTACCAGCGCAGTACTTCAGATTCCAAGGTTTAAGCCAGTACTCATTTAATACCGGTACTCAATATGAGTACCGATACTTATTGAGAACAGTGAAGTCTTGAGATTGAAAGTATTGATTCAATACCCTTCAAGTACCAGTAATCATAGACAAGCATTGGTACAACCAAAGTACTGGAACTGCATGTAAATAGACATAGTACCCCAAACATAACACCAATGATAACAATACATGCGATTAGTACCGATACTACTTGAACATGGGATGAAGTCAACATAGACAGAAGCTCAATGGTACCAATACTAGTCATAAGGACCGGTACTCATTGAAAATGAGACGCATATATCATTAGTTAACATCAATGCCCATCTTTCGGTTATAGGTGAGTTAATTACAATTAACCCCAACTAGTGGTATTAAAGTCAGGTTAGCTTACTTGGTCGCTAACCTTCAATAGTGGCAGATTTAGAAGCATTAGTAGTGTTTGAATAAAAGGTGGTGTGTATACAATTTAAGGTGAATTAATTGAAACAACTCACTAAAGTGAGCTCTCTTGTGAATATTAGTTCATTTTAAAGATGTAAAATGATTGTGTGTAAGGATGTGAATAGTAAAGGAAAATGAGTGTTCATCAGAATTACATATACTCTTGTGATAGTGTGTGGTGATTGTTATGTTTTAATTGTGTGATCATTGAATCGGCTCAAAGGAAGATTCATGATTGACATGACATTTGATCACTAACACTTGATTACTACACCAAGACATCGCTTACCGATTAATGCTTTGTCCAAAGATGGAATTGATTAATGCAATGCTTGATGTCCTGTGATGGGATTTAGCCTTATTCAAACTCAATTTTGCTTATCAAGTTAATGTGTTCATATTTATTGATTCTTGCAAATGTCGATTATTTTCATATTTCTCATTTGCCAACATAGTTGACACTATCAATTCAATCCCTATGCTAAATGGCTCTAACTTCAAGTCATGGCAAGATAACTTGTTTATAGTTCTTGGAGTCATGGATCTCGACCTTGCGATAAGGAAAGATCCTCCCATTAATATTACAAAAAGTAGTACTCCCAGTCTAAAAAGAGAAAAGAAAAAGTGGGAGCAATCGAATCGCATGTGTATGATGATTATGAAGAAAACCATTCCAACGACATTTAGGGGCACTATGTCAGATAAGATTACAACTGCTAAAGAATTCCTTGCTGATATTGACAAGAGATTTGCCAAAAATGAAAATGCTGAAATTGATACTCTTGATGAATCTCATCTCAATGAGGTATAGAGGGAAAGGCAATATAAGGGACTACATTATAAAAATGTCCCATCTTGTTTCTAAATTGAAAGCACTCAAGTTGGACCTCTCTGAGGACCTATTGGTGCATTTGGTATTGATTTCTCTTCCAACCTCACTTAACCATTCTCAGAGAATTTATAATTGTCAGAAAGACACTGTGTTCAAGAGAAAGGAAAGATGAAGCAAGATAAGACAAAGAGTGCTCACCTAGCCACTACCTCTAAGGGCAAGGGAAAAGGAAATAGGAAGCTACAAATATAGTGCCTCATAAGAAGTAGCAAGGCAAGACTAAAGAGACATCCAGCTCAAGCTGCTTCTTCTGTGGAGCTGAAGGGCATAAGAAGAAGCATTATATCAATTATCACGCTTAGCGTGCTAAGAAAGGTATGCTTCTTAATTTGGTTTCAATGGTGGATGGATTCAGAAGCCACAACTCACATCAGTATGTCTTTGTAGGGTTACCTGAGTTACCGAAAATCAAATGAGGTTGAAAAGTTCATCTACGTGGGTGATGGGAAGGCAATTGAAGTGGAGGCAATTAGGCATTTTAGAGTATTGTTGAAAACTGATTTTTATTTGAATCTAGATGAAACATTTGTCGTTTCATCTTTTAGACGTAATTTGATTTCCATTTATGTTTTGGACAACTATGGCCATGATTATTCTTTTAGAGATGGAAAAGTTAATGTGTTTCTTGATTCAAATCTGGTTGATTTTCTATCTAGTTTTGATAATCTTTATTGTCTTGAAACTATTGCTTCATTTAATGAGTCTTCTCCTTTAAGTACCCGTGAAGTGAAAAGAAAACTGCTAGATGAAAATTCGACTTCTCTATGGCACAAGAGATTAGGACATATCTCCAGAAGGAGAATAGAGAGACTTGTGTCAAATGATATTTTGGATCCCTTAAATTTTACATATTTTGAAATATGTGTGAATTGTATTAAGGGAAAGCAAACCAATAAAAGGAGATTTGAAGCCAATAGGTCATTAGACATCTTAGAACTAATTCATACAGATATCTGTCAGTCATTTCTCATGCATGCGTGGAATGGTCAACGGTATTTTATCACATTCATAGACGATTATTCGAGATATGGCTTCATTTATCTCACTAATAAAAAGGCACAGTCTCTGGACACGTTCAAGAATTCTAAAGTTGAAGTTGAAAATCAACTCAACAAAATGCTTAAAAGCATCAGATTTAATCATGGTGGTGAATACTATAATCGTTATGACTATTCAGGTGAACAACATTTAGGACCTTTTGCTAGATTCCTAAAAGAATGCAATATTGTCCTGTAGTACACAATGCCGAGTTCACCCACTATGAAAGGTGTAGCTGAGAGACGAAACAAGACACTTAAGGAAATGGTGAGGAGTATGATTAGTCATTCTACCTTACCTGAATCTTTATGGGGAGAAGCACTTAAGACTACAGCATGTATCATGAATAGAGTAACAACTAAGGCAACTGATAAAACTCCATAAGAACTTTGGACTAATAGGAAATCCAATGGAAAGCATTTGCATGTTTGGGATTGTCCAACTGAGGCTATGCCTTACAGGCCTAATGAAAAGAAACTAGACTCCAGGACTGTTAACTATTATCTCATTTGTTACTCTAAAAGATACAGGGGGTTTGAGTTTTATGATCCCATTAATAAAGTGATATTTGAGTTCGGAAATGCCAAATTTTTTTAGGATGTTGAGTCAACCATAGAAAATAAAGTGAATGACGATCTTTAAAGAGGAATATGTAGTATTCGCATTAGTGTTGTTGAAATTGATGAGGATCCAACTTTAGACAATTCCAATGACACCATGGTTCAGGACAATGTTGAGGGTCACTCTAGACAAGCAAACACAAACACCTCGAGAATCTGTGCCATTAAGAAGATCCACTAAAGAGAAAAGAAGTGCAATATCTAATGATTATATTGTATTTCTTCAAGAACATGGGGTAGACATTGGTGTGATGGAAGATAATTCAATCAACTTCCATCAAGCAATACAAAATCAAAACTCTCAAAAGTGAGTAGATGCGATGAATGAAGAAATTAAATCAATGAGAGACAATGACATTTGGGATCTTATCTCATTACCTGAAAGTACGAAACTCGGTCGTAAATGGATATTTAAAACCAAGCAGGATTTAAAAGGCAGTATGGAAAGATATAAGGCACATCTTGTCGCTACGGGTTTTACCTAAAAGGAAGATATTGACTATAAAGAAACTCTCTGTAGCTTCTTCAAAGGATTCATTCCGCATTATAATAGCATTAGTGGCACATTTTAATCTTGAATTACATTAGATAGATGTAAAGACATCGTTTCTCAATGAAGACATTGATGAAACAATTTATATGGTACAACCTGAAAACTTTATGTCAGGAGACACAAAGAAGACAATTTACAAACTTAAGAAATCCATATATAGACTCAAAAAAACCTCAAGATAGTGGTATTTTAAGTTTTATTAAGTGATCATCCTGTTTGACTTTAAGATGAATTTAGTAGATGAATGCTTATACCACAAGTTCAATGAGAGCAAACATATCTTCTTCATCTTTATGTCGATGACATATTACTTGCCACAAATGATATGAGCCTTTTATTAAACATTAAGAAACTTCTTACCAAACATTTTAACATGAAAGATCTTGAAGATGCATATTTTGTATTGGGTATTGAAATATATAGAGATCATTCTCAACATATCCTCTGTTTATTGCAAAAAAGCTATATTAAAAAGGTGCTCAAAAGGTATGGCATACAAAATTGTAGATCAATGGAAACCCCTATGACTAAGGGAGACAAATTCAGTCTCAATAAGTGCCCTCAAACTGAATTTGAGAAACGGGAGATGCAAACAGTTCTTTATGCACCAACCATTGACAGTATAATGTACACCCAAGTTTGTACACGACCGGACTTAGCATACATTACAGGAATGTTGGACAGGTACCTGAATAATCCAGGAAGATACCATTGGAAAGCAACCAAACGAGTCTTGAGATATTTGCAGAGAACGAAGAATTATATGCTCACATTTTGAAGATCGAGGCAACTTGAGATCATTGATTTCACCAATTCCAACTTTACGGAATGCCAAGATAGCCGAAAATCTACGTCGAGTTATGGCTTCTTGATTGTCGAAGGCGTTGTTTCTTAGAAAAGTGCAAAACAGTCTTTGATTGCATCTTCCACAACGGCAATGGAATTCATAGCATGTTACGAGACATCTAATCATTGAATTTGGCTGCGAAATTTTGTCACAGGAGTGCGCATTGTGGATGGCATTAAAAAGTCATCAAAATTGTATTGTGACAATAAATCCACAATTCTCTATTCTAATAACAAAATGAGCTAGATAAAGTCAAAATATATTGAGATCAAGTTCCTGGTTGTTAAAGAACAAGTATAAAGTGAACTTTTGCCTATAGAATACATCAGTACAAACTCTATAGTTGTAGATCCACTTACTAAAGGACTTCCACCCAAGATGTTCCTTGAACACAGTTAGTATGGATGTAATGTCATTTAATGATATTCAACCTTAGTGGAAGTTTGTAACTTTTTGTTGCATGTTGCAATAGACATTTTTGACATTTCATTTTTATGAGAATGTAAAATTTTATAAAGCTTTATTTATGCAAAAATGAAAGTTTTCAGTTTTGTTGTCCACTCTAATTTGGTTATAATTTGATCTCACTAAGGTGGACCAGTTGAAAATAGGCATGTTATGATCACATTGCATGAAATTCCCATGCTACGCATCCATGTCTTTATCTAGTTATTAATTACATCAGCATTTTTACCTTTGTTGGTTAAGTTACAAGATAGGTAGCTGAAGCTACTTGGTTCTTATGTCAGGTGTGATTGATAGACTAGAATGGTTGATGATACATTTATGTTACGACAGCAAAGTTGAGCTCAAATTTGGGAATGTATGATTATAAGGGATACATATATACCCAAGTGAGAGATTGTTGAATTATAAATCCAATTTTATGAACTAATATAGGCGAATAATCACACATCTTATTTGACTATCCGTTTTGGGCCCATTCTAAAAGTGATCAATTTAGGTATTAATGACAATAATGGGTATTAATATATCATTAAGATATGAAAGCTATATGTGTAGAAACTTAAGAGGCAATTTCACTTCTTTGATGGGTTGAAATGAAATTTTGCCAAATGCAATTTGTGGTTACCAATTGACTTATAGTGTGGTTACAATCCCTAATTCTCAACATGAGAGATCTAATTTTCTCTTAAAAAGAAACCTCCCCATCAGTTTGAGAGAGTGAGAGGAGAAAAGGCTGGCTTATTGTCTTGCATTGCAAGAGATTGAATACTCCTCATTCAGGTCGTTTTAAGGTTAAAAGATCATTACTGTTATCTCTAATCCTGATTACAATGATTGCTAGTTCAGGTGTACTCTATTAGAACAATCATTACTATATTTATGTTTCTAAATGGCATTATTTATTTGTTGTTATTTTGTATTTGTAGATAGAAAAAGCTTTTGAGTTAGCATTTTAAGGTATTGAATAAACTAGGGATTAAATGTCCAGAAAATCACTTTCTGAAAACTCAGTTCTTCTTCTTGTAACAGAAGTGAATACCGCTACTAGTGATTACTATCAGTACCATCATTTTAAATGCCATCGGCATGCCGTCGACAAGGCCATTTTCGAGCAGGAGCCATGCCGACACGGATAAAGTGTCGATTTACACGGATATCGTCGACATGCCGGTGAAATAGGTGCCCATGCTGAGGTTGCTACTTGTTTTTTGACTGCTTCTGTTATTTTTGTCGATATGCATCGGCATGCCCATCGAAAAACGACCATTTCCACTGCGTGCCCTCAGCATACCCACGAAATGCACACTTAGAATTTCATCGGCACGGCATCAAAATCGACATTTCGAACCTTAATTGGTACGCACAATATACAATTTTTTATACCATTGGGTATCGGTACTCGTTATAGATATCAATACTCACTGAGTGTAGGATCAGTCTTTGGTTTGAAATGACCCAAACCTGTATGTCACTAGTATCGATATTGATCTTCAGTACCAATACTCATTGGCTACAGATTAAGGTCAAGATTCTTATACCTCGACCAATATCTTACATGTATCGGTACTTATCATTAATACTGGTATATGATGAGTACTGGCGCAATACTTCAGATTCCAAAGTTCAGGCTAGTACTCATTTGGTACCAATACTCAAAATGAGTACCAATACTTGTTGAAAACAGTGGAGTCCTGAGATCAAAAGTATTGATCCAGTATCCTTCAGGTACCGGTACTTATACACGAGCATCGGTACAACTAAAGTACTGGACCTACATGTAGCTTGACTTAATGCCCCAAACAGAACACCAATGGCACTGGTACAAGTGATTGGTATCGGTACTACTTGAACAAGGGGTCAAGTCAACACAGGCAGAAGATCAATGGTACCAACCAAAGGTATGGTACTCATTAAAAATGAGACACATATATCATAGGTTAACATTAATGCCCATCTTTCATTTATAGGTGGGTTAATTACAATTAACCCCAAACAGTTGATACATCACAAAGATACAAGTAGAATCCAGGCCTCGTATTATTTCATTGGATTCATATCAGCCAAACTAATATGGATTTTCGAAAAATGAGCAACACATGAGCCAATTTTCTCGAAACCAACCTGATCCCAGGCCCAGCTCGCTCTGCAACCTTCTCCAGCTCCCTCTTTATATACCGTGCAGCCTCCTGCAAGCCCGGCTTCCCTTCCTGCACAAGAAATACCAAAGCCAACCCTCACACCACCGTCCTCGTCGACGAACAACAAGGAGACCGTCTTTGCAAAATATCTTAACTTTTAAATACATTTAAAAAATAATAATAATAAAATAAAATAAATCAGAAACTACTCTAACTAATATTTGTTCAGGTGAATTCATAGAATTCGGGTATATGTATACACTAAATGCATTGATGATCCGATCGGAAGCTGAATACCGCGAGATAGAATCTCTAATCAGACAACATCCATTATCGGCTAATATGATTGAAACTGGAACGGTTCGAACTTGGGATGGAATCAGACGGAGGGGGAGAGGGACCTGGCGGCCGTCGATATCGACGGAGAGGTAGCGGACGTGCTCGACGGCCCTCGCCTCGGAGAAGCGATCGAGGGGGGCGTCGAGGCCGAGAGGGCGGACGTGCCAGAGATGGGTGACGGAGTACGCCACGTAGGACATGGCCCCAAACATCGCCGCAAGGGCGAGGAGGCACAATAGAGCCGCCGCGTCGCCCGCCGTCCACCGCGGCCTCATGGCGTATCAGATCTCTCCCAACAAGAAAAGGCAGCGGAAGGGAGCGAGAAGTGAGCAGCGAGATGAGCGTGAGTAATGCCGTTGGCGATGGAACGGGGGTGAAGCGGAGGCCTTTTGAAGCGTTTCTTCGAGGTCGAGTGGTGCGGATGGGAGGGTCGGCCGGCCACGGAGGTGCCGATTTGGCATATGTTGGACGGATTTGCCCTGGGAAAAGGGGCCTTCCTTTCTGCCTACGGGGACCACAAGGGCGATGACGAGGACGGGTGGGATAGCCGGGAATTAAACAATCTTGTTGGGTAGGGTTTTTTTTTCCCGTGTCCTATGCGAGGTTGAGCTATAATCGATTTGCACCGTTTCGACGAGAGTATGTTACTAAGTACAATCCGTGGTCACCAGGCGCCTAGTCCAGCGATAGAATTTTTTTTTTGGCATCCAAAAGGTCGTATGACCAAATCTAATACCTATTCATATCCATAATTTCTGTTATTCAGCTGATGAGATTGAGTCTGAGCGACATTGTAGATGATGTTGCTGATCTCTCTCTCTCTCCCTTCTCCTAAGTTACCTCCTCTGTCTTTTTTTTGGCTACCGCTTCTTCCTTTTTCCAACTTAATTATATACTATATTTATCGATATATTTAAATTTTTAAGTGATATATTACATTTTATGGTATATAATATATTTTAATTTTTAATTGATATTTGTTTCTTATAAGTGAAAAATCAAAATATTCACACATATATTGACACGTTATCATTTTGCAATGCGTGACTTATTTTGATTTTTAATTAGTATTTTTTTATATTAATGAAAAATCAAAATATATTGGTTGATAGGTATATTCATTGCAATATATTTTTACGTTAGAAAAGCAAAAATATATCAATTTTTTTATCGATGGAAAATTAAAATGTGAACACAATTGGTTTGAAGGATAATATATTTTACGATGTGTGATTTATTTTAATTTTTAATCGATATTTTTTTTATTAGTAGAAAATCAAAATATATTGGTCGTAGAATACAATGTTGTCTTGTTTTCTTTTTTATTTCCGATACTCTTGAGCAATACTCTCTCTCTTTCTCCCTCGCATTTCCTGATATCTCTCTCATGGCATTCTTTTCTCTTTCCCTTACATCAGCACCTCTCTCTCTATTTTTTTAGCTACTGCTTTTTTCTTTTCCCGACTTGATTATATATCATATTCGTTAGTGTATTTTGATTTTCAATCGATGCATTATATTTTATGACATTTAGTATATTTTTATTTCCAATCGATATTTTTTCCCAAGTAGAAAACCAAAATGTACATGTAGTGTATATTAACTGGTAATGCATTCTGTGGCACGCAGCTTACTTTGATTTTCAATCAGTATTTTTTTCACTGGTGGCAAACCAACATGTAATAGTTAACCAGTGTATCCGTTGCAATACAATTTTACACTAGAAAACCAAAGCACAAATTGATTTTTTTTTTTCACCGGTGGGAAACCAAAATGTATACACAGTATATTTTGATAGATAATACATTATGCGACACGCGACTTATTTTGATTTCCAATCTTTTTTTTTACCGATGAAAAACCAAAATGTAACATTGACCGATGTATTCATTGCGATACATTTTTACGGTGGAAAATCAAAAACACCAATTGTAAATTAAAATACACCACTTACTACAAACTACAAATTTTGACGAGCAATATATTTTGTTATACATGGCTTATTTTGATTTTCAATCGGTATTTTTTTTTACCAGTGGAAAATCAAAATGTATCGATTGACCGGTGTATTCATTGTAATATATTTTTACGGTGGAAAACCAAAAACACCGATTGAAAATAAAAATATACTGCACGCTACAAAATGCATTGCAACGAATATATCGGTATATCTTGATTTCGAACCAATGACCAGTTGAAAATCATTGCGAAGCATTTTTTAATACACAGTATATGTTAATTTTCAATCGATATATTTCATTTTTGATGAGCAATCAATTTTAGATTATGCAAAGTCAATTTCAACTATGATAAGTGATTTTCCACTCAAAAAAGTAATTTCTATCCTAAATCGAAAGCCCACATATGAAAATGTATTTTTTATTTTTTAAGTGAAAATCAATTTTTCACTGGTATATTTTGATTTTCAGCCAATGTAAAATCAAAATACACCAGTTAAAACCATCATGCATTGTAATGTGTTTCTTTACTTTTTTACTTTTTTTTACTGCAATAGTTTCTTGAGTGATAGAGTTTTAATACAATTTTCCCTGTAGCAACATGAGGGCTAAAAACTAGTTACATTTATCTTCTCAAAAAAAATTCAGTGACCATGATCAGCTGCGATGGGTGGTTTCGGTTAGCTTGGCTTGTAACTTGATAGTTGTCTCCCCTCCCTTATACAACCTCTCTCTCCTCTGTGTTCCTTGAACTTGCTTTACTTACCATTTAAGGGCTACTTTGGATGGAAGATTAGATTTCATAGGATAACTATTTTCCGGATATGTCATCTTACATTTTTGTTTAAAAGCCATAAAGGTTATCCTCATGGATTAACTTAAAGCTATTTGAAATGCAGAGAGATAACTTAGAAGATTATCCTATGTGTGCAAGTTTGTTGATAGGATAAGCTACAAAATGTCATTTTTGTCCCCGTAGTTATTTGTTTTGAAAGCTAGCTAATTATTTATGATAGTTGATTATGAATAGATAATTATAATTTATTATTTTTAATAAATATTTTACTTAATGTAAAAAGTTGTATTTATTTTAATTACAATTAAAATCACATTAATTAAAATTACTACTAATCTAACATGTTTGTCTCGTCCATAGAAAACAATTCATCGGACATGTAGAATAGAATCTAGCTTGTTGTCCAAATACTTAAATTTTAAATGGAGATGTCAATTTTAGTGTACCATATGCATCTTTAATTTATGATACAACGGGGAGACTTCATTTAGATGTGACTTGGGATAGGGTAGCCCAACAATAGTCTTGGGAGCGATGAGAACGAGAATGAGAACAAGGGAGAATGCTACATGGAGCATTTTATGCAAGGGATGAATGCATGTAGGACAGTGTTCCAAAGGTTAACTAATGGAAATTTATAAGGTGATGAAGGGAGAAAAACTACCTCACGGATCTAATTAGTTGGTGCTTGGGTGGATCCGACTATACGGTGTATCTGGATATCGAATGTATCATAAAGATCCGACGATCTAATGGGATCCGGTAGCCTAGATCCATCTACTCATTGATCGACTGTTGACCACGACGATCGGAGAAGAAATGTACAAGCGTGACACCGGCATATGTATTAGCAGCCATCTAGCGGTTACCTCATTAAATGCTATTTATAGCCAAGTTCCAAGATTGTGGGAATGAAAAGAGGGTCACGATAAGAGATTTATCCTATAAATACTTAGGATGGACTAGCTTTTACTTTTTACGCAATCTAAGAGAAAAGAAAAGAAAGGAGAGATTGTACCACAAAATTACTACTGAAACTTGGGACAATCATCCTCCTCCCAGATGTACACCCTTTTGGTGGAACTGGGTCATCAAACTCCTTGCATACATTACTTGTGATTATGTGTTTGAGTTGAGGTTCCTATTCTAAGATCCTCAAACAATTGGCGCTGTCTCTGGGAAATCATACATTACTACGTTTCTCCATTTCATCCACCTCATAATGGATCCCTCTACGCACCACTCTTCTCATGCTAATTCTAAGAAGCCTAGACCTGTGGAGTCTAGTGTCTCCGTATCGATGAAGCACTGACAATCCTCCAGACCAAGTAAGGGCAAGGTGGTGTAGCCGCCGAGCCTCCTGCAATAGCCTTTCCGCTAAAAAAAACCCAGGGAGATGCTCTCCATGATATGCAAGCAAATGAAGACGAGTAAGAGGCCAAGCTGGCGACCTTAAGGGCCGAGCAACAATTGGTGGTAGAGCAGCTTCAGGAGAACCCCAAAATTCTAGTCCAACTGACGACCAACTAAAATGCCGTCGCATGGTAGAGGAAGAAAATGCCTGCCTGTGCGAACAACTCGAAAAAATGAAATGCGAGCTTAGTAGCTAGAAGGGCAAGAGTCCCCCTAAACAACTAAAGGCCCCCCTCCCACCTTTGTAGGAGTCGGACGAGCAGTCGGGGGATCATCCTTTGGGGACTAGTGGCGAAGTGTTACGACCCGGTTCCCGGATCCCTACAGGACCTGAGGTCGGCTCGCCTCGACTAATCTCAAGACCTAGTCATCCAACGAGAAATAACCAAAAGCAAGAAACTAAACCATATTCACACATGCAATATAACTAAACAGAAGGAAAGAACGAAGTAGTAAAGGAAACTATAACAAATGTTTCAAAACATAGTATATGCCACCACAACAACAACAGCGGAGAGGAAACAGAAAGTAACAGAAACAGTAGCTCAAGGGTCCAGCACTCACAACTACAGCAAGAACTAAAGTGCTGGAAAGAAAAGCAACTACGGCTAGGCTCGGCTGGGCCCAGCTCCCCCTACAACCGAAAACTCAGGCTGCTCAACTCCTGGTCCTCAACAGGGTTACGAAAAGATAGGGTCAGCGAATGCTGAGTACAGTGGTGTTACAATATTTAAGTGCAAGTAAACTAAAAACAACAAACAGGTTTATTTCTTATTTCTATTTATCTCATTTATGTGTTTCTATTTCATCTATTTCTCAAAGTATCCAGGTATTTCTTGATCATGCATGTTCTTCGTGGGAACGATATTGATTGTAGTCTTTTCCGTGGAGTAGAAGGTGCACGTGGTGCTCTCCTGGCCGAGAGAGTCCCCCGTGGTAGTCCTACACCCAGTCAACCACCCCGAGGTCACTGTCGAGACGTAGCAGTGACTACGGCACGCATGATAAGCACACAGGTAGCTACCTCGCACTGACACGCGATCAGTCATTTTCGCTAGCGGGTATGCCCAAAGTACAGCACGGAACAATATAGGGCCTTGCCCTCTCAGAACAGGGGTCTCGCCCCTCCACAGTCCGCATACCCTCGTCCGACTACCTCGGATTGCCCAAAGGGCCTAACAAAGTCGGTGTAGGGTGACTATCTGAACCCCGGGCCCCATGGGGTGACTAGCTCCCTCCCTACACTAGTAGCACGCCTCGGTACCATGTACGTGTGGGCCAACAGGAGTCGGTGTAGACTGGCCAATCCTAACCCCGAGTCTCAACCCAAGGGAGGCTAGCTCCGCTCTACACTACAAAGGGACAGTCGCTCTCCTTAGTACCGCGTATACAAGGGCCAGCACACATCCCGTCTACATTCCAAGTTTTCTTCTAACCACAGGAGTTCTACTCCTAATTCCCCGTAGGGTTCATGCTCATACTCATCACATTTATCCATTTTCAGATCTCATGTTTCATAACTTGTTCCTCATCTATATACAGCCAGCTCGTGTTTTCATAATTCAGTTCTCAATTGTAAACATGCAACTTGTGGTTTATCAGTTCAATTTCTCATTTACATACAGGCAGCTCGTATTTTAACATGCATCTCAAGTAAACTAGAGTAGTTCCATATCATGCTCATACATTTCTACCCTAGGGTTCACTTCACATCCTAGAGTTTCAATCAATTTAATCTAAGCAGACATATTCTTTATTCATATCTTAGTAATTGCATTAAACCACTCTACCGGGTATCACTGGAGCCTGTGCCGCAGATCTCGTCGTCTCCGCGAGCCCCGAACATGCCACCAGCTGGTAACCTATACCAGCGACTAATTTACATTAGACGAGGTCAAAACAGTAGATACTCAACACGAACACGTAGAGGAACTCGAGTTGAAAATAGTGGTACTTTGTTTGTGAAAATCCGATTCTGTTTGGGCCTTAAACGGGCCAGAAACGCAGTTACTGACCAAAATAAGACGCCTGGGACTAGTCTGATCTCACCTTGCACTTCCTGCGGCTGATTCAGACGTCCAGACTCCCTTTGCAACAGTCTGGGAGCAACTCCAGACGTCAGACAAGGCCTCCGGTTGTTTGGAAGTACCTCCGAACATTTGGCTACGTGATTAGACGTCCAAAAATGCTTGGGATGGTGCACCGTGTGCCTTCCCAAAGCCTTCACCTGCGTACGAACAACGCAGGCACAAATATTAGTCAACATCCCCTGCTATGATCTGCACGACAAAAAAGTAGCGCAGGAAGATACGTACCTCACGTGTTGTGTGCTTCCAGACGTCCGGCTTCCGCTCCGAACGTCCTAGTGCCTTGCCAGCCATCTATACGTCACACTAGACATCTGATACTAGAAAACCTCCAGTACTAAAACCTCCTCACAGCTCACCCCGCTCGCACCTCTGCCCGCAGTGGCAACTCCAATAGTTGCAGGAGCTTGAGAAGCTCCTCGCTGGCATCTCCTCTCTCTCACAAGCTCCTCCTCGAGCTCCACCGAGCTCCCGCGATCATCTCCCTCCTCCCCCGCTCTCACTCCCTCGCACTCTCTCGCTCTCGCTCTTCCCCGTTCTCCCTCGATGGCTCCCCTCTTCCTCGCCGCGGCTGCAGTAGCAGGGATGGGAGGCTGGAGGGTGAAACCGTCGCAAGGAGAAGGTGGAGGTGGTGGTGGCTTGAGTGGTGTGAGGCGGCGAGAAGAAGAGGTTAGGGGTTTATATAGGAGGGGAGTTAGGGTTTAGATGATAGGGTGAAGGAGAGAGTGGGACTCTGCGTGCCACCCGCGAGCAGAGCAAAAGGAATATGCGATATTCTTCTACTTTCGAACATCCGGACATATGTCCAGACGTCTTATCTGACTAAAAAGGCAACGAGACATTACATCATAACAAATTTAAAGGCAGTTTCGTCCCCGAAACTTGAGCTAGCTAAGGTGAGGAAAAGGAAAGTAAAAACGCAAAACAAACTTAAAAAGGACCAAAGTAGGTCCGAAAAGACGTACCCTAAAAAAGCTCTGGATACCGCTCTCGCATCGCCACCTCAACCTCCTAGGTCGCCTCCTTGTACTGCTGGATTCTCCATAGAACCTTCACCAGTGGTACCTACTTTCGTCTTAGACTTCGGACGGCTCTGTCTAGTATCTGTACCGGCCTATCGGGATAGGTCAGGTCGTCACCCACCTCGATGCTCTCATGGCTCAGAACGTGGCTGGGATCGGCAACGTACTTCCTGAGGTTGGACACGTGGAACACGTCGTGCACTCCAGAAAGCTGGGGAGAAAGGGCAAGCCGATAAGCAATGGGTCCCACCCGCTCTAGGACCTCAAAGGGCCCCACAAACCTCGGTGCAAGCTTCCCTTTCACCCCAAAATGCTACATGCCCTTCATGGGCGAAACACGGAGAAAGACATGATCCCCAACCTCGAACTGCACCTTTCTACGTTTCCGGTCAGCGTAGCTCCTCTGCCTGCTCCAAACAGTGCGGAGTCATGTGAACCTGCTCTATCACCTCCTGGGACTAACCTCCCACTTGGTCCCCAACTCGACCCAACTCAAGGGTACAGTACACCTCTGTCCGTACAGAGCCTCGTAAGGTGCCATGCCGATGCTCGAGTGGTAACTGTTATTGTATGTAAATTTTGCCAGGGTTAAATGCTCCTCCCAAGAGCCTCTCCAGTCTAATACACATGTGCACAAAAGGTCCTCAAGTGTCTATATGGTGCTCTCTGACTGTCCGTCCGTCTTGGGGTGGTAAGCGGTATTGAACCTCAAACGCGTCCCCAAGGCCTGCTGAAACTCAACTCGGAATTAGAAAGTAAAATGAGCATCCCTGTCGGATACGATCTCACGTGGAACTCTGTGCAGGCGCACCACATCTCAGATGTATCTCTCTGCTAACTACGCTGGTCCAAGGGTGACTTGTATCGGCAGGAAACGCGTCGTCTTCGTCAACCTGTCTACTATCACCCAGACTGCATCGTGTTCCCACTGGGTAACTAGTAGACCTACCACCAAGTCCATGATGATGCTCTCTCACTTCCACACTGGCACAGGAAGTGGCTGCAATGACCCTACAAGCCTCTGATGCTCAGCCTTCACCTGCTAACATACCAAACACTGCTGCACAAACTCACCAACATCTCGCTTCATCCCTCTCCACCAAAAGTCGCATCACAAATCATGGTACATCTTTGTGTTCTTGGGATGTATGGTGAACCTGAACCCGTGCGCCTCAACTAGGAGCTCTCTCAACAACTCCTCGTCCCTAAGAACGCATAAGCATCTCCTCATGCGCAGTATCTCATCTGAGAAGGAAAAGTCCCCTGGGTCCCCTGTCAACACCTTGTCTCGTAGCATTTGTAAGTACGGATCGGTCATCTGCCCTGCGATGATGCGGTCTATCAAATTTGGTTGTGTTTGTAGCGTCACTGTCACTGTCCCATAATACCCCTGTGACTTCCAAGGTCGCCAACTGCCCAACTCCTCCATGAGTCTCCAACTCCGTGCCTGTAAATTGGCCAAGTAGGCAGGCGCCTTTCACCTCAAGGCGTCGGCCACCACATTGGCCTTCCCTGAGTAGTAGGAGATGCTGTGGTCTTTAGTGCGAAGACAACTGCTGCAAGCTCTAAGTCATGGGTAGGGTAGTTATGCTCATGGGGCTTCAGTTGCCATGAAGCGTAAGCAACAACGTGACCCCGCTGCATAAGCACACCCCCTAACCCCTGCAACAAAGCGTCGGTGTAAACCATGAAACCGCCACTATTGTCTGGAATGGTAAGCACAGGAGCTGAAGTCAATCTCTCCTTCAACTCCTGAGAACACGCCTCGCACTCATCTGTCCAGGCAAAGGGCACGTCCTTCTGGGTCAATTGGGTCATAGGATGCGCAATCTGAGAGAATCCTCTGATAAACCGTCGATAGTAACCTGCCAGTCCCAAAAGGCTGTGTATCTCTATCACTGTACGTAGCCTCTCCTACCTGAGTACGACCTCTACCTTGGCTGGATCAACAGCCAATCAATCTCCTGTAATCACGTGGCCCATGAAAGTCACTTGCCTCAACTAAAACTCACACTTGCTATACTTGGCATACAGCCTGCGTTTCCTCAAGGTATCCAGGATCATACATAAATGTTGTCCATGCTGCGCCTGATCTCGCGAGTAAACGAGTACGTCGTCAATGGACACCACCACAAATTGGTCTAAGTACAGCTGGAAAACACGGTTCATCAAGTCCATGAAGGCAACGGGGGCATTGGTCAGCCTAAACGGCATGACCATGAACTCGTAGTGCACGTACCAGGTATAGAAAGCTATCTTGGAGACGTCGGTCTCCCTGATCCTCAACTGGTGGTAATCCAACCTCAGATCTATCTTGGAGAACATTGTGGCTTCTCGCAACTGGACGAAGAGGTCGTCAATCCTCGGCAGCGGATACTCGTTCTTGACAGTGACCCTATTCGACTGTCGGTAGTTGACACAAAGTCACAGGGTACCATCCTTCTTCTTTACAGACAGTACAAGAGCTCCCCACTGGGACGCACTGGGCCTCACAAAGCCCTTCTCCAACAGGTCTTGTAGCTTTGACTCGAGCTCTCGTAGCTCAAGCGGTGCCATTCAGTACAGTGCAGTAGAAATGGGGTTAGTCTCCGGTAATAGTGAGATCTCAAACTCGATCTCACGCTCAGACAGTAGTCCTGACAGCTCATCTGGAAAAACATTAGGGTACTCGTAAACCACTAGGATACTATGAAAGTCAGCCACGGGGCTAGGCTCTGCCACTACACAGGCCAAGAAGCCCTCACACCCCTGGCTCAAAAGCCTCGCTGCCCGAAGCGCGGAGATGCATCTGAAACCTCCGTTTACCGGCTGGCCGTGAAACTTAAAGGGAGGCAACTCCGGTATGGAGAAGACGATCTCCCTCTAGAACAGGGGGTGATAGGCGGACAACCAATCCATCCCTAGGATCACGCCAAAATCCGCCATCAGGATCACAATCAGGTCAACGGGGAGGCTGTGTCCCCGATACTGACCTCGTAGTCCGTGTAGACCTCCTTGGATACAAACAACTGACCACCCGGGCCTCTGATCACAAACGGATCCTCTAACAGTACACTGCCCTGCCGTAAACTGACGATAAAACTCGTAGCAACGAAGGAGTGGGTGGTGCCGAAATCAAAAAGTACGTTCACGAATCTGCCAGAAACAGTAACCATACCTGCCACCACAGAACCCGAAGCTCTGGTGTCTCTATGTGTCAGGGCGTTGATATGCCCCTCAGCTCTCGATGCAGATGAAGTAGCTACACTCTGGGTCGGGTGAGCAGCAGTAGACCGGTGCCCTCCTTGTGACTACTGTCCTCCCCCACGCGCCTGGTGACCACGACTGCCAGCTCGACCTCCAGCGCTTGGTGCTAGGAGCATCTTCTATGCTCCAACCCTAGATGGGTAGTCTCTCCTGATGTGGCCCGGCTGGCCACACTGGTAGCAGAGGGGTACACAACCTCCTCCCTCCGTAGGTCCCTGCTAGCGGCTGGGCAAGGTCCGGTGCTAACAACTGGCCCCTGTCTGGGGTCCCCAAAGGCCACTGGTGGCCCCGCAGAACGAGACGGCTCTCTTGCGGGCGCCGTGTGCCTCCTCTCTCGACGACTTTGAGAGTACTTTGGCTGGTAGGGCCTCTTCCATCCGCTGTTAGTGTCTCGCGCGGCCGGGTTGGTCTCCTTATAAGTCATGGCTGCCTTAACCACACGAGAAAAAGTGGGCAGATTCAGAGGTTTGACATACCCCCAAATAGCAGGTCGGAGCCCCTCAGTAAACCTCCATAGGTGCTCCTCCTCAGTAGACACAGCTGTCGGGGCAAAACGTGACAGCTCAAGAAAACACATGCGGTACACGCTAACCGTCAATGTCCCCCGGCAGAAAGTGTGGAACTCCTGCCTCCTCTGGTCCTTCCAGGTCTACGGAAAGTATTGCTTGCAGAAGAAAGCCACGAACTGGTCCCACATCGACTCCCTCCCCTCCTGACCTCTAACTGCCTTCCACCACCTATGTGTTACGCTCTCTAGCTGGTACGTGGCAAAGGCCATGCGGCACTCCGTGGGAGGGCGAAGAGTGTTGAACACCATCTCTATCTTCTCCATCCAGTCCTCTGCCTCATACAGGTCCTCATCCCCCTTGAAGGAGGGGGCTTCAACTTCCGAAACTATCCAAAAAGCTTGCGGTGTAGCTGTAGTGGGGGAATGGGCACTCCTCTAGTCAAGGAGGGCTCGTGCTCAAAAGTGTCAAAGTGTGGTGGGGGTGATGGAGGATCACCCCCTCCCCCTCCTGCTCGTCTAATGTTGCGATGGTCTCTCTATCCCACCGAGGACTCCCCCTTCACATCCTCAGGGAGAGGTGCCCGTGGAGGCTGGAGGAGCTCCTCTCGCACGATGTCTCTGATCAGTTGGGCGAGATCCTAGCCCTGAACGCCCGGGAGGAGAGGTGAGTCAACTGGTGCCTCAAATCCGACACGTCCGCCCTTCCGACCTTGTCCACGACCACGGCCTGCCTTGGGAACTCCCCGACGAGGCATCTCCTGCAAGGAGACGCAAGAGAGAGAACAAGAGTTGTCAACGATATAGGGTTACATCAAGCAAAAGACTCGGAAACGAATATCAAAGAGATACGTTGTGGTGGCTATCCTGGTTACATACACGTAAGTGGTTATTCTCAGACCAATTGGTTCATTTATCGGGACGACCTTACTCTGATATCATCTTGTTACGACCCGATTCCCGGATCCCAACAAGACCCGAGACCGGCTCGCCTCGACTAATCCCAAGACCTAGTCGTCCAACGAGAAATAACCAAAAGCAGGAAACTAAATCACATTCACACATGCAATATAGATAAACAGGAGGAAAGAATGAAGTAGTAAAGGAAAGTATAACAACTGTCTCAAAACATAGTGCATGCCACCACAACAACAACAGCGGAAAGGAAATAAAAAGTAACAGAAACAGTAGCTCAAGGGTCCAGTACTCACAACCATAGCAAGAACTGAAGAGCTAGAAAGAAATACAACTATGATCGGGCTCGACTGGGCCCAACTCACTCTGTAGCCAAAAACTCGGGCTCCTCAACTCCTGGTCCTGAATAGCTGGAAACTCGGGCTAGCTCCCTCCCTACACTAGTAGCACGCCTCGGTACCACGTACGCGAGGGCCAACAGGAGTCGGTGTAAAGTGGCCAATCCTGTAATGACCCGTCATACTTTTAGCCTTTTAAGACGTCTGGAGTCTTACTCAGATGTTTGTCCAGATGTCTGGACCCTTTCCCGGATGTCTGAAAGTGAAATTTTTATACTCCACACAGCACTCTGTACGCGAGCGGCGCGCAGAACCCTCCTCTCCTCTCTCCCTTCCTTTTCTTCCCCCAAACCCTAAACCCCATGCCTTCTATAGAAGCCCCCCCTCCTATCTCCTCTCCACTCCACCTACCAGCCACCACCACCTTCAGTGCTGAGTGGGAGTGACGAGAGGGGGCGAGCGAGGGTGAGAGAGAGGGAGGAAGGAGGAGAGCGCGGGAGGAGGAGGAGACTGAGGTCGGAGGAGCTTTGGCGGAAGCTCGGCGAAGCTCGCACGGCCACCGCGGTCACATGCGAGAAGAGAGAGCTCGGGGAGGTGGCCTCTCGACCGTCTGCAGCGGCTGGAGCTACAACGGCGTGAGGCGGAGCAAGCGGAGAGAGCTGCAAGAAGTTCCTAGTACTGGAAGCTTTCCAGTATCAGACATCTGGAGTGGACTCTAAACGACTGACAGGGTACCTGGACATTTGGAGCTAAGGCCAGACGACTGAAAGCTCATTTATCGCGAAGGTACGTATCTCCCTGCACCATGCATATCGCAGCGCAAGGGTATATGTCGGCTGATCGCGCCTGCGATGCCTTGGGAAGGAGTGCAGAGTGCTTTCCCACACGCTTTTGGACGTCTGATTACATCACCAGATGTCCGAAGGTGCATCCATACGATCAAAGGCATTGTTCGACGTCTGCAACTGCCTTTAGACAATCGCAGAGAAGATTAGGACGTCTGAGGATACCGCAGGGACCTAAGGTAAAGATCTGGCACCTTTTAAAACTTCTGGGCTTTTTCCCAAACGTCTGATTTTGAAAAGTAGCCACTTTTTTGACCTGTTTGGGGTCCGATCGGGGTCTATTTTATATAAACGAAATACCTGTACTTTCCTCGCGAGTTCCTCTACGTACTAAAGTCCTTTGTACACTGTTCTGAGCTCTCCTTTTGTGATGTATTCCCTGGTATAGGATTTCGGCCTGCTGCATGTTTGGGGTTCATGGAGACGCCTGGGCCTGCGGTTCGAGCCCCCATTACTCCCGTGTTGTCTGGTAGAGTGGTTAATTTTGTTAATGTGATTTCAATAAGAATGTACCTGTGGAAATAGCCAAATGGAACCCTAGGATGTGGCATAAACCCTAGGATAGAGAAATGAATGAACCGTTTGTGCTGTATAATGTACTTGCATGCATGATTGAGATAAACTGCTAGTAATTTCCTATATTATAATTGTGAGTTGCCTGTTAGAATATAAGCTGCCTGTAATTAATGAACAATTACCTGTGAAATCACCAGTTGCATGTATCGAATTATGGAAACACGAGCTGTCTGTATATGGATGAGAAATAAATTGTGAAAGGTGAAATCTGGTTCGGAATAAATGAGGTGAACATGAGCATGAACCTTACGGGGAATTAGGAGTAGAATTCCTGTGGTTAGACAGAAACTAGGAATGTAGACGGGAAGTATGCTAGCCCTTGTGTACGCGGTACTAAGGAGAGCGGCTGTCCCTTTTTAGTGTAGAGTAGAGCTAGCATCCCTTAGGTTGAGACTCGGGGTTAGGATTTGCCACTCTACACCGACTCTTGTTGGCCCTCGTGTACGTGGTACCAAGGCATTCTACTAGTGTAGGGAGGGAGCTAGCCACCCTACGGGGCCCAAGGTTCAGATAGCCACCCTTCACCAACTTTGTTAGGCCCTTTGGGAAAACTAGGATAGTTAGACAAGGGTACGCGGACTGTGGAGGGCCGAGACCCCTGTTCTGAGAGGGCAAGGCCCTATATTGTTCCGTGCTGTACTTTGGGCGTACCCGATATCGGAAACGACTGATCACGTGTCAGTGCGGGGTAGCTACCTGTGCGCTTATCACGCGTGCCTACTACGTTTCAATAGTGACCACTACGTTTCGATAGTGACCGTGGGGTGGTTAACTGGGTGTAGGACTACCACGGGGGACTCTCCCGGCCAGGAGAGCACTACGTGCACCTTCTACTCCACAGAAAACTCTGCAATCAAGATCATTCCCATGAGGAACATGCAAGATCAAGAATATCTGCATGTTTGAGAAAAATAGGTGAAAAGGAAATACATATAAAAAAGATAAATAGAAAAGAGAATTAAACATACTACTTTTTCAATTTTTAGACAATATGGATACCACTCTACTCAGTGTTCGCTGACTCTATCCTTTCATAACACTTTTCAGGACTAGGAGTTTAGCAGCCCGAGCTTCCGACTGCGTAAAGTGCTGGGCCCAGTCGAGCCCAACTGTAGTTTTTCAGCACTTCCTTTCTGTTCCTTTACTGTTGTAGTACGTATTGAACTACTAGTTACTTTTTGCTTCTACTATTTACTGCTTTCCGTTGTTTTTGTTGTTGTGGTGGTATGTACTGAAACAACATATTTATTTTTCCTTTACTGCTTGTACGTTTCTTCTACTTAGTTATATTGCATATGTGAATATGGTTTACTTTCCCGCTTTTTGGTTATTTCTTGTTGGACGACTGGGTCTTGGGATTAGTCGAGGCGAGCCGGTCTCGGGTCCTATACGGATCCAAGAATTGGGTTGTAACAAATCTTAACCCCAGGTCTCAACCCAAGGGAGGCTAGCTCCGCTCTACACAAAAAAGGGATAGTCGCTCTCCTTAGTACCGCATACACAAGGGCCAGCACACTTCCCGTCCATAATCTAGATTCCTTTCATACACAGGAGTTCTACTTCTAATTCCCCGTAGGGTTCATGCTGATACTCATCTCATTTATCCATGTTCAGATCTCATGTTTCATAACCTGTTCCTCATCCATATACAGCTAGCTCATGTTTTCGTAATTCAGTTCTCATTCGTGAACATGCATCTTGTGGTTTATCAGTTCAATTTCTCATTTACATAGAGGCAGCTCGTATTTTAACATGCATCTCAAGTAAACAAGAGTAGTTCCATATCATGCTCATACATTTCTACCCTAGAGTTCATTCCACATCCTAGAGTTTCAATCAATTTAATCTAAGCAGACATATTCTTTATTCATATCTTAGTAATTGCATTAAACCACTATACTGGGTATCACGGGAGGAATGAGGCCTGTGCCGCAGATCTCGTCATCTCCGCGAGCCTCGAACTCACTATCAGCTGGTAACCTGTACTAGCGACTAATTTACATTAGACGTGGTCAAAATAGTAGATACTCAACACAAACACATAGAGGAACTCGAGTGGAAAACAATGGTACTTCATTTGCGGAAATCCGATTCTGTTTGGGCCTTAAATAGGCCAAAAATGCGGTTACTAACCAAAATCAGACGTCTGGGACTAGTCCCAGATGTCTTAAAAGACGTCAGATCTCATCTTCCACTTCCTGCGGCTGATTCAGATGTCCAAACTCCCTCTGCGACCGTCTGGGGGCAGCTCCAGACGTCAGACAAGGCCTCCGGTCGTCTGGAAGTACCTCCAAACATTTGCCGACATGATCAAACGTCCAAAAATGCTTGGGATGGTGCACCGCGTGCCTTCCCAAAGCCTTCACCCGTGTACAAACAACGCAGGCACAAATATTAGCCGACATCCTCTACGCTACTATCTGCATGGTGGAGAAGTAGCGCAGGAAGATACGTACCTCACGCGATACGTGCTTCCAGACGTCCGACTTCCGCTCTGGACTTCCTGGTGCCTCACCAGCCATCTGTATGTCACACCATACGTCTGATACTGGAATACTTCCAGTACTAGAACCTCCTCGCAGCTCACCCCGCTCGTACCTCCACTCGTAGCAGCAGCTGCAGGAGCTTGAGAAGCTCCTCACCGGCATCCTCCTCTCTCCCACGAGCTCCTCCTCGAGCTCCACTGAGCTCCCGCGGTGGTCTCCCTCCTCCTCCGTTCTCACTCCCTCGCACTCTCTCGCTTTCGCTCTTCCCCATTCTCCCTCGCTGGCTCCTCTTTTCCTCGCTGCGGCTGCAGCAGCAGGGATGGGAGGCTGAAGGGCGCGGCCATCGCAAGGAGGAGGTGGAGGTGGTGGTGGCTTGAGTGGTGTGAGGGGGTGAGAAGAAGAGATGAGGGGTTTATATAGGAGGGGAGTTAGGGTTCGGGTGAGGGGGGTAAAGGAGAGAGAGCGGGACTCTACACGCCGGCCATGCGCAGAGCAAAAGGAATATGCGATATTCTTCTACTTTCGAATGTCCGGACATATGTCCAGACGTCTGACTAACAGTCTAGAGGTCTTATCCGACTAAAAAGGCAACGGGTCATTACACGGAAGCTCGATTCCCAAAGTTGTCCTCTATGTCACTCGGGTGATGAGAGGCATGAGACCTCAAGCATACATGACCACGTACCCCTTCACTGAGGACATAATGATCACCCCACTCCCTGAGAAGTTCAAATAGCTCGTTCAGGCTTAATATGACTAGACGTTAAACAACAACAACTTTGTTGGGAGCTATTGGCAAATGATGTTAGTCCATGGTTGTTCAGATGAGATACTCTGCTGGGTATTCCCATCTTATTTATCCAAAATGGCCCACTAGTGGTTAAATGTGTTGCCCATGGGCCAAATTACTTGCTTCTAGGAGTTAGCCGACAAATTTTGCCAATACTTTACAAGCCAACAGTGAATTTGGGATAATCCAGAAAGGCTGTTGGAAATTTAATAAAGAAGGCAAGGGTCTTCCTGATCTTATCTAGATCAGTTGACGACTTAGTATTTCAAATACAAGTGACCGCATGATGCCATCGCCATCCAGTACTTTAAGTCAGAATTATTGACTCAGAGGTTCTGGTTTGATATTGATGATTTCCTGCCTAGGGATATGACAAAACTGTGTGATTATGCTACAAAATTCACGGAGTAAGATGACTCCTTCCGCTCCCACAGCTACTTGGCGGATGAACATGGAGATGATTGGGGCTCCCCAAATGATAAGAAGGCCTCAATGGACGTAACACCGATATCAATCTGTGGTGGCAATCATTTCAATAAGTGGAAAGGGAATTTCCTAGACCTAAGGGAACGGCTAAACAAAAGCTGACCCAATGGCCCTAGTCAACCCAGACGGGATCTCTATGAAGAATACACTTCCCTGGACGTGAATTAGGTGAACATGTTGGCAGAAGTTTGGTCAACTGATAAGAACCTACTCCCCCCCACTAAAACCTCTAAAGAAGAAGACAAAAAGTGAGCCCTTTTGCAAGTACCATCAAAACCGAGGGCATTCCACGAAAGGCTGTTGGGATTTGTGTGACCAGATTGAGTCCCAAATCTGAGACTATAATTAGGCCCATTTCGTTAAAAAAAATGGAAGTCAAGATAAAGGCAAGTGACCTGTGGAAGGTCTCGAGGAGTATCACCAAGAGAAACTCCAGCAGCTCCGAGGAGTTCACATGATATTCATACCCAAGCTGGAGGTAGCAAAATCCGTAGTCCACATGACCTGGCAAGGGATTTCGCTACAACTCCGATTTGTGGAATTTCAAGACCAGGTTATAGCGGCATTAGAGACGAGACGTTCAAAGAATCGAGCAGCCAGGGTCTTGTCTCCCTAGTCAGCGTTGTGTCCGCAACAATCGGCCGAAGAACAAGTAGATGTGATCGTCAACGTCAACGCTGCCACTGGCTCAAAGACCACCTCTGCACCTATGGGGACCTCCTGAGAGGCATACCCTACACTACAATGGGGTGACAGGAGTACCGTCAGGTAGGCCTACTTGAGACTCTTCTCCCTTTCGGATTCGACTGAGCATACGAATTGGATGCTGATAACTCACCTCTTGGCCAAGCGGCAACAATCCCATCTCCTTGTAGACGAGGGTAATGTCATGGATGTCCTTTTCCTTAAGACCCTCAAGCAGTCGGGTCTTAGAGAGGAGAATCTGTCCCTGCCAACCCTTCCGATAGTCGATTTTGAGAATCACAATGTAATGCTAAAATGAGAGATTAGCCTGCCGGTGTTAGTATGTGACGGCGACAGACACCTCAACAAGACGACCACCTTCACTACAACATAATTTACTTTTGCCGTCGGTTGGAAATTGACGGCAAAACAAGTGATGCCGATATTATCGTCGCAATTTCATTTTGTCTTTGATTAGAAGGCATATCCGATGTCAAAATAATGTTTGACCATCAGATGGATTGGATATTTCGACGTCATTTCAAAATCGACGATAATTGCATTTGTCGTCGATTGTCTCTCAAGAGATGGCATATGTAAGTCACTTTTTCCTAACTATACGCTCTCTTTCTTTATTTTTGCCGTCGTTTAAGTAAATTTTCCATCCCTTATATAAGCGACGAAAAATTTACTTAAACTTATAAGCAACAGCGAAAACATTTTTGCCATCACTTTTCTTAAAAGGGACGGTATATAGGTGACTGCAAAGATATTTTTGCTGCTGCTTATTTGAATAAGCAGCGGCATAGATGTGATGCTAAAAATATTTTTGACGTTGCTTTTCCTAATAACCGACAATATATAAGATTCGAGAGAATCACAGTTCCCCTTTTATGGTGTCGCATTATATTTTTGTTGTCACTTATTCAAATGAGAGATGGCAAATGTACGGATTTTTTTTTAAAAAAAATCCAAAATGATGGAAACTACCTGTTAAACCTACTTAAAAGACTTGCTATTATAGAAAAACAAGTAATGGAAATGAAGAGAAGTTTATATTTCATAAATATAAAGTCTAGTATATAAATTGTTTGAAAATAAACTATTTACATAAAAAAGGTAACATGAAAAAATAACAAAAGAAAATGGATAAAAACCAAAATGTTGCTACCCCAGTGCCACCACCCATGGAGTCGTCGTCGTCTCGTCTGTAGATGCTGGGATCTGATGAAGACAGATGCACTAACTGATCCTTCTTTTGAAGGGTTATAAGTGTCTGAAGCTTATCATCCATGCATTTATCTTATTCTTCATCTCTACCTCTCTCTTCTCCCTCTCATCATCTCGTCTTTGTAGTGTGTCAATCTTTTGATGTAGCTGATCGACGACACTAAATGTGACAACACCTTACCTCCCATACCAGGTGGTCAACGTGTATGCTCTCCCCGCACTATGAAGAAATCAATGTGTTCCGGTAATATCACTCTCCTAAATGTCTCCTCTGGATCCAAAGGCCGGTGGACGTTGTCGGAGGTCTCGTCAGTGGGGGGATGTACTAAGTGTACCATTTACTCCTAAATGTATTAAAAAATATTACCATACTATATTTATACAAAGTTATAAGTTTTTTGATTTTAGGAACCTTACGTGTTTCTACTGATATGATTCATGAATCAACTTATGTGCACACTCAGGTGCAGCCTTACTATAGGTGACTTCAAACATATCCATCTTAGTTATTTCCATCCCACCATGTGTACCAAATTGAAAATATAAAAATTATACAATTATATTAAAAGAACTTAAAAATTAAGTAATATTCAACTGAAATGTAGTTTTAACACTGACATAACAACTTCTAAACGTTTGAATGCTCCTTTAACGCAAACAATGGGTATGTGATGGAGCTTTAGACCAATTGGCCTTATTTTTTTTCTTGCTCCTGTAAACATATATAATAATATGTTTTATAAATTTAAGATATATGAAATTAATAAAATAATTTGTAATCATTTACTAACCTCCGTTTTCGGATCCAACCAATTCTCGCATGCCTTCTTCCAATCGTTAGGCATGACATCAGGAGTATAATTCTCCATTGCCTCCTCGGGTGAACTACAGTTAAAAAAAAAGCTAAATACCAAATATAAATTGTTGGAAATAGTATATAAAATTATGTATATAATAAAAATGTAAATGTTTAAAAAATGTTACATTTCACTTGGTCTCCGTCCTACAATCTCAATGGATTTTGGCGGCATGCTTAAGGATATATCAGGAGGTATTGGGGTCGTCACCCCAATCGTAATTTTCCTACATTAATATTTTTAAAAAAATATGTTAATCTTACTTTATAATAATTTTAAGATAAAATTATAAAAGAAATAAATTTGATAAATGAAATTACTTCTAACTAATGGAGGAACTCTGATGTAAACACATTTACACTACTTAAGATGTCTATTTTTGCATGTTCTTAAGCATAGGATTGCATTTCATGATATAAATATTGCATAACATGCATCATCTTGCACTTAGAGTAGTTTGAATAAAATGGAGGTTAATTGTCTCCTTTTACGTGCTTGGATAGGGCAAACATTTTATCGGGGCCTCGGATCAAAGATCCAACTGTATGGATGTGATCAGGGCGACGATTGGAGTTCAACGACTCCAAGATCGCCCTAATCAGGCATCCGTAGCATCAGTTAGTGACCCGAGAACCCAAGAAGATCAAGGGCCAGGATGGTAAAAATCTACACTTCAGATGACAAATCCGACCACACGGATGAATTCGGATTGACGATCGCAACCCAACGACGCAAGAATCGAGTCAATCCGACATCCGTGGCACCATCTACAACTTCCAGAAGATGGACAGCCAAGATGGCGCCACGTGGCGCCATCTCGGCCGCCTAAACGGCCGCATGCAATCTCGGCAGTCTCCGCATCCACCTTTCCCCGCCGTTGGATCAAGATCCAACGGCTGCGACGCGCCTGCGCTGAAGTCAGGCGCTTGACATAAACGCGACCCTAGCACGTTGGTCGAGCGCTCTAACGCGAAGTGGGGACGTGCGTTCGAGCCTCGCCACGCTGAAATTGGAGCGGTGGCGCACCTCCGATCGACCGCACGATCACGATCCAACGGCCGCGCGCGCTTAATCAAGATGACGCGCTCACGCACTCCCGTGCGTAATGCGCGATGTCACGTGGGCGGGCGCGCAATGCAGCGGGTGAACGCGCGACTTAAGCCGTTCGATCACGATCGGACGGCTGCGGATCGTTGAACGTGCGTAAGAGTTGCGCACGCGAGCTGCTGAGCGGGCGCGCGTTGGCGCGGAAGCTACGCCCACGTTAGGGGCTTTAGCGACGGTTTTATCAGTCACTAAAGACCCCCCATTTATTATTTTGAAGTTGTAATGTCCATTTTGCCCCCACTCCTTGCAACTATAAAAGGAGACCCCCTCCATACAAAATTCTCATCCCTTCCTTCTCTTCTTTACCCCTCCAAAGCTCAAGAGAAGCTTGTCCCACACCCGGGATGCTTCTCGCAAGATAAAGTCCAAATTTTCGTCCCCCTTCAGAAGTGGATCCCGCGACGACGACGGCATGCTGCTCCGTTCCCGTTCTTCTGCTTCGTCCTCCTTCGTCCTGCTTCGTTCTCCTTCGTCCAGGCGTCGTCCCGTCCGGCTCGTCCTCCACGCAACCGTCGAGGAGGATCTCTCTCTCCCTATTCTTTTTACTGCTTTCTAGTGTAGTTTTGCTCGTCCTCCAAGCAATCGTCGAGGAGGACATTTCTCCCTCCATTGTTTTAATGCTTTGTAGAATAAATTTATCGCTTTCTAGAGTAATTGTTTTATGCTTTGTAGTTGTAAGAGTGAAATGAACAATCTTCTTAATGATAAATTCCTTGTTTATTTTACATCTCATTTTGATTTCTCTGTGTAATATTCTTTTTCTCTCTAACTCTCTCTCTCTTCTATTTATTATAAATAATTAGATAGTTTTAAATTGAATTATTTCATGACAAATAAAAAGAAACGCGTAGTTTTTAAATCAAACGCCCGCTTCCCAGTGTTCGACCCGGAATTTCAATTTCGGTATAAATTTTATTTGTTGAACATGAATTCTTCGCTTTCAAGCTACAATGACAGGTTTTCCAAAACTGAACACGTAAGCGATTCGATTCGTGAGTTCAACAAACTCCCTCTAGTCGATGTAGAAAATGGGCACAATGGACTTAACAATTGTGCCCACTCGACTAAAGAAGTCCGGGTAATTCTCCACCTCTCATGTGGTTCTAAGCCTAATCGTTATTCTCAATCCCTCAGGGACATGTTGGAGGTCTAGATTATTTATCTTCCCTCGTTCTTTTCTTACTTTACCTGCGTAAACATTAATCATATTCATTATATATTTCCGAAGTTATAATAAATTTTAAATTTTATAAGTAATTTACGATTTAAACGTATATGATTTCTTAACAAAAGTTGTGTCCGTAGCTAAGTGGTTCACATGAACAGGGGACGTACTCCCCACCATCTCATCGTCTGCCTCCTTCCCCTCCTCATCTGATGCTCCATCATCTAGATCATCCCTTGCTCTGAGATGGTCCGAGCAATCTCCTTCCCCTCTCCCCCGCATGTAGTAAACGTTTCATTTTCCTGAGACGTACGAAATGTGGCTAGAGGGGAGCGTGGTGCTGGGGGGGTGGCTGAACCTATTGTCAAGAGGGTGGCTGAGCCTGAGGAGCAAATCGAGCTAAGTGGATGGTTGTCTCAGGAGGACCTTTTCTTTTGGGATTTTTCTTAAACAACTTCATTTGTAGCAAGCATAAAATGCAATAATTAATGCAATTGAAACTCATTAATATAGAAATCATTAATAAAAAAGTTTTCCAAACATAAAAAAAATATTTAAAAATTTTAACAAAGTTTCCCCTTAAATTTGTAGTTTTTCTATAAACTTGCATATTAAAATTAAAGTGGACACACTCCACATAAAAAAAAGTGCAAATACAAACCACAAAGACTTACATATTTATAACTTAAATTAAATGCAAGTTATTCAAAAGGAAGTTGGCCACATCCATTCAAATTAAGGAAATATAAAGCAAACAACTGAGTACAACCCATATCCATCCAAATAAAATATGCAATACAAGTGAGTACACCTCACATGTATTCAATGAAATAAAAAATAATATGTGGACACACCCCACATTTAGAAAAACCGATAATTTTATCTAATTAAATTTAAAACATTGAAATTATACTTCTAAGAACAATAGCCTCCAACTATGCATGTCACCGATAACCTGTAATTTGAAAAGCAAAAGTAATTAAAGCACGAGTATAGTAAGAGTAACATATTTTGAATATGTGTGTATGATTGGTTTAAGTTTTGGCATTTATAATGTATAGAAAACACCAATTGAAGTTTAGATTTCTTAAATTTAAATATGAATTTGATATAAATATAAATAAAACAAAGTAAAGAAATTGTTACAAACCTTAGATGACAACACCTACTACATTTGAATCTATATAACCTTCTTCCGTTAATTCTTAGTATGCTTCAGACTGTGCGTCAAAATAATTGCGTGTACTATTCTTATTGGTATAACCCATCCCCTTTAGCAATTATCGGGGACATAGAAAACTTGGGGCGCTTGACATATCAATGTGAATGGTTCATCACACTGAAAAGTTTGATGATTATATTTTAAACTCAAGAAATTACGTTTCTTATTAATTTTGAAACCAGTGTCCTCTTTAAAAACATCAAACTAATACATTTAAATAAAATAACTCTGTGATCATATCTAAAGCTGATCTCCACAATTTCTTTGATTTTACCGTAGTATCTATCTATATCGGTGGAAATATTTGAATCAACAACTCCGGCTTGTTGTGTAACCTTTCTATCATCAATTTCTTTTACTTTTAATCTGAACCCATTTATTATATACATAGAATGGTAATGTGTAAATGTAATGGTGAATCGGCAATTATATCAAAATCTGGTACCCATCGTAGGTCCTTATCATCTTTCAATTGATTAACTCCATCTTTAAACCAATCTAAAAGCCAAATTCGGTTATCCTTAAAAGAGGTAATCGTTCGAATTCCTCATAAAATGGATTAATTTCAAGAATTTGTTCTAAAATATGTAGATGTGCGCAATGACCGTCATTTTCTGAAATAACCTTGCACTTTGTATGAAGAATTGACTTTCCTCTAATATCAAAAATTGATAAGCATTCTTCATCACTGTCATTGTATTCCCTCTGATAATTACTTTGAAATTTATTAAAGCGGTTCGCTGTTTCAATCATGTACATGGAAGTAAAATTTATACACTCCTCCACGAGATAGCCTTCTACAATTGATCATTCCGACTTTACCTTGTCCAAAACATAATCTTTGAACTTTTTCAAAAATCGTTCCACAGGAAATATCCATCTGAATTGTATAGGTTTACCGATTCTTGCTTCATTTGCAAGATGCAGCGTGAGATGAACCATTACATCGAAGAAGGCTCGGGGAAGAATTCGTTTCATCCTATAGAGAGTAATGACTATTTGTTTAAACCAGTGATCCAACGTATCATTTTGTAGCGCCTTCGAATAAACGACTTTGAAAAATCTGCTTATTTTTTTGAATGAATCAACGTTTGGCCCTGGAAGTATACCCCATATCGTCAGTGGAAACAATGCCTGCATATAAACGTGGGAGTCATTACTTTAAGCTAGATATCTTTTTCTGCATTTCATTCACCTAATGAGAAAGCTGTGAAGAAAACCCATATGACAAGCAAATTTCGTTTAAGAAGGAGAATAATCTACTCTTCTGGTCTTGATTCAAGCTGTAAATTGCCGAAGGGAGGTAGCCATCATCCTCATGACTATGCAGCTCTGGACGTATCTTAAAATCTTCATGTCTTTTCTTATTTCCACTATATCGTTTGGATCATTTATCAGATTTAATACGTCTAAGATGTTACTTATCACTTTCTTTTCAATGTACATAATATCTAAATTATGATGTATTGTAAGATCTTTCCAGTATGATAGCTCCATAAAAAAAATGCTTTTCTTTCAAAATCCAAAATTCCTCGAGGCCTTCTGGTCCTCTTTGAATGGTCGACCCAACCGTATCTCACATATTTCTTGTATCTCTCCATTATACCCTGACACGGCAACCTGATAGAATCTGTACTAAGTTTATTTTTTGGATTTTTCTTTGAGTACAAATATGTCTTACCGTCAAATTTACCCTTGAACTATGAGGTTCTACATCTATGTTTAATAGGTAGAAATCTGTGATTTCCTAAGTAACAGAATTTCTTACTTTCGGCGTCGTAGGTGATGAGTGTCTTCCATACAAACTGGACAGGCAAGCTTTCCTTTAGTGCTTCAACCTAACAAATTTGCGTACGCCGGGAAGTCGTTTATAGTCCATAACAATGTTGCATGCATATTGTAAAATTCTTTCTTTTCTGCATCATACAACTTCACGCCGATGTACCACAACTTTTTATTTCATCGATTAATGGTTGGAGATAAACATCTATTGCATTTCCAAGTTATTTTGGACCAGGGATTAATAGAGTCAGAATCATGAATGACGATCTTATATATAACGAGGGAGGTAAGTTATAAGTGACTGTTACCATTGGCCATATAGTGTACGACGGGTACATACTCTTAAATGGATTGAATCCATTGCTTGCAGGACCCAACCGCACGTTCCTTACTTCTAGAGCGAATGAATTGTTTTTTTTGTTAAATCTCTTCCACTCCTCTGAATCAGTAGGATGACGCATTCTTCCTTCTTGAGATTTACAATCCTAGTGCCATGTCATCCACCGTACAGTTTTAGTTGATATAAAAAGGAATTGAAGCGTAGGTGTCAATGGAAAGTAACGAAGAACCTTCTAAGGTTGTTTCCTCTTACTTTCATTTTTACTTTCCTTATATCTCTCAAGTCCACATTCGGGACAGTTACTCAACTTTGCAAATTCATTTATAAAAAACATGCAGTCATGCGGACATGCATTGATCTTTTCATGGTCCAAACCAAGCTTAGGAATCTGTTTCCTTGCCTTATACCATAAAGCCAGAAAACCATTAAAGTTGTTCAACAGCTCAGCAATAAACTAAAGTATTTTTGACATGAATTTAGCACTAACTCTATTCATAACCTTCAATTGAAACATCTTCAACAAAAAATACTTTGAAAATTTCGTAACACTGGGAGTAATATGATCCTCAGTCGCCTTAACAGCATTATATAATGAATTACAATTGAACAGATCCTTCTAATCTGTATTTATATCCTCTCCTGCTCTCATCTCGTTCAACATTTCTTGTATTTCTTCACCTCCACTATCAGCAATTTCCTCGTCAATCTTTTCATCAACAGTGTTCTCATTGTCTATGACCTTCTCCATCAACTCCTCTCCATGAGCCACCCAAGTAATATAATGCTGCCACCACCTATTACAAATTAAGTGTCAAGCATAGTATTACGAATATGAAAGGAACCATTCAAACAACTTCTACATGGGCAAAGATATTATTATGTTGACCCCCTCACCTAAATATCTTCCTATCTCATCAAAGGCTTAATCCAGGAATGAAATTACTCCATCCTTATATCTGGTGTAATCTCAACCCCGCAATGCAATCAAAGATTTATCTATTGTAACCTAAAATTTAATATAAACAAATCACTTATTAGGAAGGGGAAAGACTGAATGATGTGTATCTTGATTAAGATTTTCGCTTTATAGCCTATCCTCAAATATTTGATCACAACTTAGGTTTGCTCATTACATGTAACCTTAGTGCAGTGAAATTTAGGTAGCATCTCTCTACACTTCTCCAGCATACCCCCCAATACTAACCTTAATTAGATTTCCTTTAACACCCAATTAAGGACACTGCAGGAAACTAGATAAGATTAGTTGGTATACTAGAGAAGAGCAGGAATACGTAACAAAAATTTCACCTCATAAGGTTACATGTAACGAGCAAAACTAAGTTACGATCAAATCTTTAAGGACCTTCTTTAGTTCGGTACTTCACCGAGCTAAAGTCGATCGAGTCTTATGGCATATAACAAAACCAACACATCATGAAAGTGAGGTATACATACACTTTCTGCATTTTTCGTATAACATAATCATAAGTCTCGACATGCGAGTAATTTAGACACAATTTGACACGGAGGACTTTTACCTTAAGGGTTAGACTACCTAATGTTTGGCCTCGCGTGCATATATCTTCCTTAGAAAGTGTGTATATCTAAAAAATAAGTAATTTGAACATTAAAGAAATTCATCAAAAAACTAAAATATCATTTAATTAAATTTAAAAAATTGAATGTATATATATCTCTAACTACTCAGGCTTTCGAGTGTACCCGACACTGTTAACCTGCATTTTCAAAATCAAAATTAATTAAATAATAGATTATAATCTTAAATGTTATAACAGATAAGGAGGGGAAGGGGGCGGAGGCCGATGCCATGGTTAGGATTTTGGAGGAAAAGGGTGGGAGTGGTGTTGGAGGTGAGGAGGGGGCAAAGAGATAAGGAGGCTTGGAGGTGAAGAATGGAGAGGAGGATGGAGTGGAGATAAATAGCAAAATGAGGGGAAGTGGAGTGGGCAAGGGGACAAGAGGGTTTCAACGGGAGGAGGAGAGGTCGTGAAAAGGCACTGCGGTTGTGACACGTGGCAGGTAGGGGTTTCTAGGAAGATCCAACATCCCATTTTGAATGCATGTACATCAAAGATTCTCCAACACTACGGTTTAGTAACCACATTCTTAATTGGTTTTAGAAACCGATGGCATATCTCATTTTTTCTAGTAGTGAGTCCAATCATCCCAACCTAGCACTCACCTACCTAACCTAATTAGTCACCCTCTTGGTCGACCATGGACCTTAATTCTTAACCTAAATGGTCGGACAAACTAGTTCATATCCTATAGAAAACCCAATCCCTAAAACCTAAAACAAACCCTATCCTATCCTCCTATGTTAGCTGCCACCTATATCTAGCCTAGCCACCAATTAAGCACCTAAGTAGCTGGCCCTAGGTAACCCTAATATCCTTCACATGGTTGGCCACCTTACTTAGCTAAAACCTAGGTTTAATCCTCGCCCTTTATCCTAGATCTTATGGCCCACTCCTTTAGATAAACCCTAGCACATATCCTCTCCCAACGACCATGTTATTTGCCCCCTCCTACCACTTATCCTCTTCTTAAGGTCGACCACCTAGCATAAAATTCCAACAATTAAATCTATAACCTATGGCCCAAAATCTACCTAGGAAACCCTAACCTTATCCCTTAAAAACCAACCTAAGTGGCCGGCCATATCACCATAAGAAACACCTTAATTGGTCAACCACATCTCAACCATCCATCTCCTATCCAAAGGTTCTCCTTCAATCTTATAAAATTCAATTATTAAAAATTCACATCTTATAAAATTCATCCAATAGGAGATCAACCAACAGGAGGAGGAGGCCCTTTAGATCAACATCTCATTAATCCAAGGCCCTTTAGATAAATCACTCTTATAAAATTCATAGGCATGCCCCCTTTAAAAGCTATTCTTCCACTTCCAAAACTCACCAACAGGGAAGTAGGAGGGGGAGGAGGAGGAGGAGAGGAGGAGGGGGGCGGCAGGAGGGGAAGGAGGAGGAGGAGGGTGTCGGCAGGAGGGGGAGGAGGAGGAGGGGGATGGCAAGAGGAGGAGAGGAGGCGGCAGGAGGGGAAGGAGGAGGAGGGTGTCAGCAGGAGAGGGAGGAGGCGGAGGAGCAGGAGGGGTCGAGGAGGAGGAGGGGGCAGCAGGAGGGGTTGGGGAGGAGGAGGAGGATGGCAGGAGAGGTTGGGGAGGAGGAGGTTGTCGGCAAGAGGGGGAGGAGGAGGTGGAGGATGTCGGCAGGAGGAGGAGGAGGATGGCAAGGAGGAGGAGGAGAGGTGGAGGAGGGTAGGGATGAGGAGGAGGAGGGCAGGGTAGCGTGGAGCTACCTGAGGAAGAGGAGTGTCGACGACTAACGAAGGGCGAGGAGTGACGTGCAGACCACAGAGGGTGATCGCCGAGGAGGATCAGGAGAGCAGAAGCGGTGAGGGTTTTTGTGAGTTCTGCAGGGAGGAGAGGATTCTGTGCGTGAGTATGATGAACGTATTTTTCCCGTCGGTTATATCAGAAACCGATGGTAAAGGATAAATTAAATCCCTCCATCGTGCCCAAATTTTGGCTAGAAATTTTAACAGACTTTTCCTCGTTGCTTATTCCACTAATTGATGGTAGAAGTCAAAATCAAACTCGCCCAAATTTAAGTGCTAATTTTAACCTTCTTTTCACCCTCACTTATTACACTAACCAACAACACATATATTTTTGTTGTCGCTTATTCCATTAATCGACGGCAGAAGTCAAAATCAAACCCGCTCATATATTACGCGCTAATTTTAACCTTAGTTTCACCGTCACTTCTTCCACCAACCGACAACATAAGTCAAAATTAAACCACTAAACCCCCCAAATTTTACACGCTAATTTTATCCTTCTTTCAGCCGTCGCTTTTTATACTAATCGACAACAAAAATATATTCACCATCCCTTTATAAAGCGACGGTAAATATTAATGACTACCGCCCACCCATCGCTTTCTTTCAATTGATGGTAGGTCGAGTACATGCTTTCACCGTCGCTTATTTGATTAAGGGACGGTAAAAACATCTTTGCCATCGATTTTACAAATCGACGACAAGGAACCGACGTCATATGCCATTTTTCTAGTAGTGCTTCATTGTAGCTGATTTGGCGACAACATTTAACTGCATCATAGGTCGCCCCACGACCCATGCTTTCTGGGCAATCCCCTCCTCGTATTTCCAATTCCTACTCTTCCACTTCTCATGTGGAATTGGAATTATCCATGGGGATCAATCTACCAGCCAAGAGTTGCTACGCATTGAGCTCGAACGCTCAATGAAGAGAAGTGCTCCCAAACCTCATAAATAGGGAAAGAAGAGAAATTTGGCCCAAACCCTGCAAGAGGAAGAACCCCCTATCCAGTTGCTTGCGTAGAAAATGAAGCATTATTCCTCAACCATGGCTATCTAGTGTACCCTAATACAACTGATAGGATGGTCCAAATAGGAGTTGAGTTACCCACGTCTGAATTGCATGAGTTGCTCCTCCTATTAAGGACTAAAACGAACATTTTTGCATGGTATGCCAATGATCTACCAAGAGTGGACCCATCTCCGATTGAGTGTCGACTCAATATCTAGCCGAGTTCTTGAGCAATCAAGCAACCCTGACAGCATATGTCCACAGAACAATGGCAGGCGGCCGTCGCGGAAGTGGACAAGCTGTTGGAGGTGAAATTCATTGAGTAATCCATCTACCCGAAGTGGCTATCCAATATAATGATGGTCAAAAAATCAAATGGAAAATGGAGAATGTGCATGAACTTCACAAATGTAAACGACGCCTGCCCTAAGGATGAGTTCCCCTGCCAGAGATCGACACCCTCACACATTCCTACAATGGACAATAACACATATCTTTCCTCGATACTTATAGTGGTTATCACAAGATAAACTTAGCTCCAGCTGAAAAGCCCCATACTTCATTTGTAACTGATAGGAGACTATATTAGTATAAAGTTATGCCCTTTGGTCTGAAAAACGCTAGAGCTACTTATCAGCATCTTGTAAATTTGGTGTTTGCATATTTAATAGGAAAGTCATTTGAAGTGTATATTGATGACATGCTTGTAAAAGGCTTATGTTTCTCCCACTATTTAGAGAACTTAGCCAAGGTATTCCAAGTCTTAATGGACACCCGGCTCCGCATGAATCCCAAGAAGTGTGCGTTTGGCATGTCCTCCAGAAAATTCCTTGGATTCATGGTCTCTAATCGCAGGATAGAGGCCAACCCTAATAAGGGCCAATTTATTATCATTCTTATACCCTACAACAGATCTAGCTCTTAGGGTTTTAACTCTGCAAATGAGTTTTCGGGATGCATTTAGGCATTACTTAGGTTAGGCATGCATTTCATTTTTATTGTCTTTTTGATGCATTTACATGAGTGTTAGGGATAGGAAAAATATTAGATCCCTCAAACCTTGGCACTCAAGAAGGCAGAAGATGAAGGAGAAGTTCACATCAACTGGATCCCAACTCATTCTAGCTGGATCAACTCATCCCTAGCCCCATTTAGCTCATTTCAGCTAAATGGTAGTTCAAGCTAGTTCACCTCAGCTCCATTCGACTCACCTCAGCTGGATGGCAGCTCAAACTAACTCAAATTAGTTGATCTCAGCTCAATTTCAACTCCTCCCAGCTCAAGACAATTCATGGAAGCTCTACTAGACTAGGCTTAGCTACTACCATCAACTGGCTAAGCCTTGACAAAAGAAGAAGTCCTTACTCAGCTTAGGCCAGCTCAAGTCCAGCTCCCGGAGACTCAACTTAGTTCAACTTGGTTGAGCGTAGCTACCTGACCTAAGTTAGCTACTCCAGCTAGCTAAGTAATCTCCAGGAAGACCACACCCAGCTCACCTCAACTCACATCCATAGAAGCCAGCTCATCTTAGCTTGGCTTAGCAGCTAGCTAAGGAGCTCACATGCAGCTCTCTTCAGTAGCCATCAATTTCAATGCAGCTCCTCCTCCTAAACCCTAGCTTTACGTCCTCACTCCATTACTCATCTACTAGCTAAGCTAGCTTAGCTTAGCTAGTCCACCTCCTTAGCTACCAAAACCTAACCCTAATCCCTACCTACTTTGCTCCTCCAAATAAGCCTACCTAAGTCCACCTAAGCTCCCCTACTTCCTCTCCACTTTGGCGCCAAAACTACACCACCTTTCACAACACCATCACCACCAAATGACACCCTATTTTTGGCGCCAAAAACACCATAACTACCTGATGACACCACATGTGTGGGCTAATTAATTACATAAATGCCTAGATATTATGGTAATGTCTACATTTACGATGCATACTTTGAAACGTAAATATATTAGTGCTTGCATATTTCACTTGCATTGCTTTCATAACTTTTTCCTTCCTATCATGAAATCATTTGGCAAGACTATAATGTTTGGCACTATTTCTCAAGTGAGAGACTACATTCTTGTTGTTGATTTAGCTGATGGACATATTGCAGCTCTTGATAAGCTATATGATGATGGTTCGAGAATAGGACCGATCGACCTCATCAACGCATCGCCACTAGACATTCGCACCTCCAGCTAAACCCTTCACAACAGCAACACTGCCACAATCTCCACCGCCAGGCTTATCTCTCCGTGCTTTCCAACCACTTGCGATCTTTGCCGAGTGGTTGGAGAACCTTTCGACCAAAGAAACAAATAGAGGAGTCTTTGTTTTTAAAAGGGAGGAGGATAATCTTCTTCAGGATCCTCTCCACCACAGGCACCGTGGCCGGAGCATACACTGTGGCCAGGGCTTACACTATGGCTTGAAGTGCACTACCTCCCTTCACTGCACAATCGCAAGCGCTCGTGTTGACAGCACGAGCGCCACCATCCTCTTTGATGGCCATCTTCCACCTTCACCTTCTCCACCAAAATCGTACCCCTTCCCCTTCTCCTTCTTCTCCACGCACTGCTCTATTTCACGTCCACCGAGAATTCCCACATCCAACACCACCAACACCAACACCACCGTCAATAACCCTGCCCTTGCCATAGACAACCAACATCACCGTAGCAGCCTCCTACGCACCGCCACCCTCTCATCTTCCCTTTTCTTCCTCCTTCGTTTTCACCTCCACCTTCCCTGCTATGAAAGAAGAACCCAAATCGCAGAAACTCACCACCGCCTCCACATCTTGCCGAGGACCCTTCCCTCACCCGCACTCCACCTCAAATCCACCACAACCTCATGCGCAGCACCACCGACGACCTACGGTGATGCGCAACAAGCCGCATCAACGCCCACAATTGCTACTCTTCATGCACCACTGCCGACCTCCGGTGCTTTGGTCGCTATCATCGGCTACCTCTCGTCGCCCCATCACTATCATCGCATAGCCCTCATCTCGACCGATCTCCTCTGAGCTACATCCGACCGACGATCCTCCTTCCCATGTGTAACAAGGAGAGAGGGAAAAACCTCTATTCTTCATCTCAATGGTATATATGGGTTATGCCATTGCCAAAAGACTATTAATTTATTTAATGAGTTAATATATTACATGAACTTGCAAGCCAGCTGTTGGTCGCTCTGAAACGGGTTTTAAAATCGTCGCTTTGCAGTATAGGTCGAATCAGTGCGAAAAACAGATAAAATTTATACTCGAAAAAGTCTGTGGTCGTTCGTTGGAAGAAAGTACGAATTCAATTCTCAAAATTGCAATTTAAAATAATAGAGATACGAAAGTATAATAAAAAATTGATTCAGAATAATGTAGCAATAAGATGAAGTATCAGACTACAAAAAGAATGGAGTAAAATGGTGATTTGAATCACCAATTACTTCCTATAATAATGGCAAATAGAACTCAATAGTTATATATGAAATAAACTCAAAAACATCTGATGGCTTTTCTTTGCTTGATTGCAGATTCTTCTTTCTTTCTCTACTCTTCTTGGGCGGCCCTTCTTCTGTTCTTCTTCTCTTCTTCACGCAGAGGGGGAAGGATCCTTAATTTTTGGCTAAGTGTCAGCCAATCCTTTTTAGAGCAAAACCCCCTTGCCCCCGTGCATTATCCTCTCTTTCTCTCCTTGGGTCACGCTCTCCCAGAGCCTCCAGCAGAACCGAATTATCAGGTTTTCGAACCTAGAGCGCACCCAGGTCCAGGGCCGTGGGCTTGGGTCACAGCAAAGGAGTGCTTAGGTTAAGCGGGTTATCAGGTCGTGGCCAGACCCATAAGTAAGGTGCCGCGGGTGAGGCGTGTGAGGGCACGTGCGGGGACCTCACCCCCTGTGCGTACTGAGGCGAACAGCTAATGCGACAAATTCAATTTATGCAGGTGCGGGCACTCTTTAGCTTCCGAGGTGGGATTAAAGTCCCACCTTTCCTTTGCGCAGCGCAACAACTTGGTCTCTTCGTCTGATTGCACCTACTGCTAGGGGTATTCCCTCAAATTGGAGTCCTGGGTGTGTTCCTTGAGCAAAGCTGCAGCGGCTGGGACTTCACCTTGGGCTCGTGATGCCTGGAGCAAGGCTTCCAGCTTAGCTTGAAACTTTGGCAATGGCGGTGATGACATGTTACCCGAAGCTTAAGAAAAAAGGCCTTACGACCGCGTCAGATGGTTCAGTAGGATCGTCGTGGCACGGCAAGTGTGACGGTGGCGGTGGCGTGTCGTGAGAGGGTGTATGGTGGTGTATGGAGGTCGAAGATGGTGGTGCGCAGTGGGTAGGTCGTCGGGGTGTTAGGATGGGTAATAGGAGAGGAGATGTTAGGGATTTTGTGCGGTGGAGCACAGCGGAGATTATGGAGGTGATAGCAGCATGATTCGTGTAGTGTGGAAGTGAGTAGGCATCGCCGGAGGCGAAGAAGATGAAGTACGCTGAGGGAGAAGCGGTAGTCGTGCGTATGTTTAGAGAATGGGAAAGCGAGAGAGAGAGAGAGAGAGAGAGAGAGAGAGAGAGAGAGAGAGAGAGAGAGAGAGAGAGAGAGAGAGAGAGAGAGAGAGAGAGAGAGAGAGCAAAAGAGGGGCTTAGCGAGGTGGTTGGGAGGCGGAGGGCTCCAGTGTTGATCAATCGGAGCCAGAGAAGGAGGAAGAAGCGGCGAGAAGATGACGGCGATGCAGACGAAGGAACGCCCTCCCTTTGGCTGGGGAGGGTCGCGACGAAGAGAGAAAGAGATTAGGACATCCAATTTGATGGTTGGACGGCCAGAGAGGGAGATCCAGAGTGGTTGCCGGAGCAGGGTTTTTTGGTGACCGGAGGAGGGGGATTGAGGTGATTAGCTCCCAAAAACTTGCTGAAGAATACGGCCATGCCCTAGGGCTCCTTTTATGGGGTTTAAGAGGTTGGTTTGAGCTTAAAAGCTTAGGAGATGTTGCCGGAGATGGAAGTTTTGAGATACCCAAATCTCTCATGCGTTCACATGAGAGATTGGGAAAGTTTTAGGGCTCATGGACGGATTCAATGGGAAGAGGACTCCTCAAAGAATCTCCCTTCCAATTTTGGAAGGGATTGATTGAGCAGAGAAGTAGTTCTCTTGAATCAAAGGTCATCGGACAAGGATTCCTCCGCGATAATGGTGGAGGAACCTATTTGCAAAGAGTGACGACAAAGATAGGGGCCTTTTTGTAAGGAATTCAAATGCTAGGGGCATGTGTGTGAGAGAAAAGACTCAAGTTGAACCAAATTGCAAACTAGGTGAATATGATCTCAGATTGAGTCCAAATTTTGGAAAAAACCTAATTTGGACATAAGGAATCCAATGGTGAAGTTGGATTTTGGTTTTGATTATGTTTGACTGAGTAATTTATACAAAAATCCAAATTAGGGCAAATGTCAGTCTGAGACTCTGTTTTGGGTCATGACGGGTTCTGATGGTCAAATTAAAGGTACTAAGCCATAGAGAATATTTTTTTATGAATTTTATCCTGAACAGAACTTCATTTAATTAAGCAGGTCTATTTTTAGGGTTTCAAAAGTCATTTTTTCTCAAAACACATGAAAACCCTTTTCTGTTTGTTCTAACCCACTTGTTAGCCTTTTAGGACCATTTTGACCCTTAAGTAACCTCTAAGAAAATCCATGGTTATATTGCATTCAAGATATGATGGTAAAATTACAGTTTTAACCCTATTTTCTTGTCTTTCCCTCAGGATGGATTTGCAGTGAATTATGGCTCTCTGACAGTTATGTATTAGCATTTGCTGACTTAATCAGATCATAATAAGCTAGTTTTGGCTCATGATGGTATTTCCATCACTAGCCCCTTTAGTTCTCGCAATATTATCTGATTATCTATAAGTACATTTCCCTCCACTCTATTGGCCTCACGTACATTGCATGATATACTACAATTGTGGGCAAATATCTGACTATAAGGTTTTGATAACTTGGCAAAAGTTTGGGAAAATATCTGCTATGATATTTACAATTGCGTGTAATATCTGTCAACTTTCTCTTCTTTAAGAAAATCACTTTTAAATAAACACAAAAAGAAGATCCTTCTTGGAATAAGATTTTGCATGGAAATATTTGCTAGTTTAATAGGCTAATTCCTCATTGTAGAGACGACCTAACTATTTTCGTGGTTGGATTTTGAATATTAAATGTTTTGAAAAGGGATTTTCTACCACACGACTAAATACAACGACATGACATTTTATGATTAAAATTTCATCGAAAATGAGAATCACTTTATCAAATGACGTTGTTGCCGGGGGAAACATGCCTATAAATTTTTTGGGGAATTTATATTATTTTTATGATATTTCTGAAGCTTTTTTTAATTACTGATGTTGGTTCTGTTTATGCTATCTCTTGGGGTAAGTGAAGACGTCACTCACCTCGACACTCTCGTGGCTCGGAACGTGACTAGGATCAGCGACGTACTTCCTGAGGTTGGACAAGTGGATCACATCATGCACTCCAGAAAGCTAGGGAGGAAGGACAAGCTGGTAAGAAACATGTCCCACTCGTTCTAGGACCTTAAAGGTCCCGACAAACCTCGACGTAAGCTTCCCTTTCACCCCAAAATGCTGTAGGCCCTTCATGGGCGAAACACGGAGAAAGCCGCGGTTCCCAACCTCGAACTGCACCTCTCTGCGTTTCCGATCAGCGTAACTCTTCTGCCTGCTCCTGACAGTGCGGAGTCGTCTGTGAATCTGTTCTATCACCTCCTGACTCTACCGGATCATCCTGGGGCCAACCTCCCACTTGGTCCCCACCTCGACCCAACTCAAGGGTGCAGTACGCCTCCGTCCGTACAAGGCCTCGTAAGGTGCCATGCCGATGCTCGAGTGGTAACTGTTATTATATGCAAACTCTGTCAGGGGTAAATGCTCCTCCAAGGAGCCCCTCCAGTCTAGTACACAGGCGCGTAAAAGTTCCTCAAGTGTCTGTATGGTGCGCTTTGACTGTCCGTCTGTCTGGGGGTGGTAAGCGGTACTGAACCTCAAACGTGTCCCCAAAGCCTGCTGAAACTCAGCCTAAAACTGGCAAATAAAATGGGAATCCTTATCAGATACAATCTCACGCGGGACTTCGTGCAGGCGTACTACATCTCGAATGTACCTCTCTTCCAACTGTGCTGGTCCCAAGGTGACTCGGATCGACAACAAACGTGCCGTCTTCGTGAACCTGTCTACTATCACCCAGACTGCGTTGTGTCCTTGCTGGGTAACCTGTAGATCCACCACCAAGTTCATGGTGATGCTCTCCCACTTCCACTCTGGCACAGGAGGTGGCTGCAACGGCCCTGTAGGCCTCTGATGCTCGGCCTTCACCTACTGGCACACCAAACACTGCTGCACAAACTCACCGACATCCTACTTCATCCCTCTCCATCAAAAGTTGCGTCTTAGATCATGATACATCTTTTTGTTCCCAGGATGTATGGTGAATCTGAACCGGTGTGCCTCAGCCAGGAGCTGTCTCAATAACTCCTCGTCCCTAGGAATGCATAAGCGTCCCCTCATGCACAGTATCTCATCTGTAAGGGAAAAGTCTCCTGGGACTCCTGTCAATACCTTGTCCCACAATGTCTGTAAGTACGGATCTGTCATTTGTCCTGCGATGATGCTGTCTATCAACTGTAGTCGCGTCTGCCGCGTCATTGTCACTGTCCCACAATACCCCTGTGACAGCCGGGGTCGCCAACTGCCCAACTGCTTAATGAGTCTCCAACTCTGTGCCTGTAGACTGGCCAAGTAGGTGGGCACCATTCGGCACAAGGCATTAGCCACCACATTAGCCTTCCCTAGATGGTAGGAGATGCTATAGTCGTAGTCTTTCCGGAGCTCTAACCAATGTCTCTGTCTCATGTTGAGCTCCTTCTGGTCAAGCATGTACCTAAGGCTCTTATGATTCGTGAAAATCTCGAAAGTCTCACCGTAAAGGTAGTGCCTCCATGTCTTCAGCGCGAAGACAACAACTGCTAGCTCTAAGTCATGGTTAGGGTAGCTATGATCATGGGGCTTCAGTTGTCGCGAACGTAAGCGACAACGTGACCCCGCTGCATGTGCACACTCCCAAACCCCTGCAACGAAGCATCTATGTAAACCACAAAACCGCCATTGCTGTCTGCGATGGTAAGCACAGGAGCAGAAGTTAGACTCTTTCAACGCCTGAAAACATGCCTTGCACTCATCTGTCCAGGCAAAGGGCATGTCCTTTCAAGTCAGCTGGGTCATAGGACGTGAAATATGAGAGAATCCTCTGATAAACCGTCAACAGTATTCTGCCAGTCCCAAAAAGTTGCGTATCTCTGTCACTGTACGTGGCCTCTCCCACCTAAGTACGGCCTCAACCTTGGCTGGATCCACAGCCAAACCATCCCTTGAGACCACGTGTCCCAAGAAAGTCACCTGCCTCAACCAAAACTTGCACTTGTTGTACTTGGCATACTGCCGATGTCACCTCAAAGTATCCAAGATCATCTGTAAGTGCTGTTCATGCTGCGCCTGATCCCGCAAGTAAACGAGCACGTCATCACTGAACACCACCACAAACTGGTCCAAGTACGGTATGAAAACCCTGTTCATCAAATCCATAAAAGCAGTGGGGGCATTGGTCAACCTAAACGGCATGCCCAGGAACTCGTGGTGCGCGCGTCGGTCTCCTTTATCCTCAACTGGTGGTAGCCCGACCTCAGATCTATCTTGGAGAACATTGTGGGGTCTCGCAACTAGTTGAAGAGGTCATCAATCCTCGGCAGCAGATACTTGTTCTTGATGGCGACCCCATTCGGCTGTCGGTAGTTGACACAAAGTCGTAGGGTACTGTCCTGTTGATTCCCTACTAGGAGGGGGTGACGTAATAATTGCGGGAATAAATATAGACAATCTCAAAAATAGACAATCATGCAAGTACACAAGTATTTTTAGGTGGAAACCCAAACCGGGTGAAAACCACCACCTATCCCTCTCGAGTTAGGATTTTCCGATCAACCAAGCTGATCAAATCCACTAAACTGAATCACTTTAAAACGAGGGTGATTCAACCTCAATTACAACCACGCTACTTAAACGAGGGTAGCGTACCTCAACCCCCTCTCTCCACGAGAAGGATTTTGTCCCACGAAGGAGACGGGAATTCGCAAAGCGAATACCCAACCAAATAACAAAGATAAAATAAACAACAAGTCCTATAGAGCCAACAAAGTAATTTTAAACCTAGCTTCTATAGGAATTCAGAAACTTCCCTTTGAAAGGAGTGCATCGGGAACGTGGATGCGTGAGCCACGCGACGACGCAACTTCGCTCTCGTGAACTACGGCGGGAGAGTGAGTGCGCGAAGGCTTGATGCTCTCAAGATGAAGAACTAGAGCTTAGAGAGCAAGAGAGACACAAAGTGGTTTGAAAGTGTATTGCAAGTTGTGTCTTGGTGTTTCTTAGATGTGTGTTGGTTTGTAAAGGCTCCCCTCTATTTATAGAGGCCTTAGGAAGGCTTTGGAAGGCTTAGAAAAGCTTCCATAGCCGTTGGGCACAAAGCCCAAGTGAATCAGCCCGAAATCAGGAACAATCATTGCTCTGACAGGCTTATCAGACGTCTAATTCTGGCATCAGACGTCTGGAAGTTCACTTTAAGACGTCTGAAAATAAGGTCAGACGTCTGATTTTGGGCGGGGGTCTTCCTGACTTGAATCAGATCTAAACAAGACTCTTGTGCAAGTCCATCAGACGACATATAGGACGTCTGACATTATGTCTGAACGTCTGGAAACCTACTTTTATTGTGGGAATGGATTTCCAAACGTTGCAACGGCTAGAAAATCTCTGAGAAGAGATTTTGAGTCAGCCGAGGCAAAACGGTCAATTATCAGACGTCTGGAAAGTCCTATGGACGTCCGATAAGGCTCTAACGGTCACATCCTTGAGTGTTTGTTAAGCCAGCTAACGGTCCACTAATTGGATGTCTGGCAAAGTCATCAGACGTCTCCTAAGACGTCTGGTCTAAGGTATGGACGTCTGATTTCATCAGACAGAACTACTAACTCCAGCCTAAATGTTATCAGACGTCTGAATCAACAGTCAGATGTCTTAAAACACATTATCAGACGTCTGATCTTGGAATTAGACGTCTGGAAATGCTGTTTGAACCCTATATTGGTTTTCTAAGTTCTCTACAGAAAACCTAAGTATCCTAGGGCTGTGCAGGTGTTCCTAGGACTACTGTTAGGGTACTTTGAGGCTCTTTAACAGAAATCTAAGTAACAAAAATAAAGAGCAACAAAAGAAACGAAAAATACAATGAGTACAAGAGAAGGAAATCTATCCTATTCTTCATCTCCTTCCTTCTTCAATATATCGCTTCTCGCGAATCTCTTCTGTTCTCCATCAGGCTCTAATCCGTCCTGGATGCGAGCTCGAATTCCGTCTAAACACGTCTACATTTGCAATTGACCTGAAATCTAAGACTCCAAGTGAAAATGTTAAATAACACGTATTTTTTTATCATCAAAACAAATGATCGTGGTGCCCTAGCACCAACAATCTCTCCCTTTTTGATGATGACAAAACCATAAATAATAATGCAGAAAATCCTCCCCCTTTTTGACATTATCAAAAAGGTTTAATTGATTTCACATTTCCTATAACTCTCCCTTAAAACACGCTCTTCTATAAATTTCTTTTGAAAAAGGTAATGTCTTCCCCCTTTTTTATAACAACAAGATAGCTATTATTTTTCTCTCCCTTTCTAAAGGAAATATAGCTAACTTGTAACTCCCCCTTAAAAATTGACAATTAGCTTATAGCTTTTAACTCTCCCTATCTAAATGCTAATGATAAAAAGATAGGGTGAAGAATTTTTACCTCACCTACCATGGCCAATAAAATGGCCCGAATGGTGGTGGAGGATGCCACATCGGATGGGGCTCCCATCCGTAGCTTGGAGGCCCGGGCATTGGCGCCGGTCTCCAATCTGGCAGTCGACGTGCGGCGGGTCCGTCGTTTGTTTGCCGTCTCGTCGGTCTTCTTGTTCTCCTCCTTGGTCTACTCCTTGGTTCTCCCAACTCGAGTTGACCAGCCTTGAGCTTGTAGGTCCAGTCCTTTGTGTCGTAATTATCCCTAAACCCTACAAAACAAGATTCTAATTTTTTCTTCGGTATCCAAGTGAGCTTGGATCCGGATCGGTTGACGGGTCTCCTTAACGGAGACCCTTTCTCAACCTTAGGGCTATAAAAATTATCTACTTTGTTGATTAATTTGTTAGAATTTTCCCTAAGACATGCGATTTCTTTTTCTATGGTTTTCATCTTAGCCTTTAAATCATAGATTTCTAACTTTAGATTATCATTTTCCTCAATTAATTTATTATTTTCATTGATGAGGTTATGATTTTCTAATAATAGGTTATCATTTTTAGGACTAGCTTCTATGTCTTTAAGTTGTTTTTCTAACCTACCATTTTCATTTTTAAGAAAACTAAGGTTCTTTTTAATGCTATTATTTTCTCTTTTTAGTGATTTACTAACTTCAAAAAGTTCATTAAAAGCTTCTTGTAGGTTGAGATTTACGTCGTTGTCGGAGTCGCTTCTGCTGTCGCTGTCGCTATTGCTTCCTCTGGCCATGAAACCAAAGCAAGCGGTTTCCTCCTTCTCGAGATCTTCTTCCGAGCTCGTCTCCTCATGAGTGCCTTCCAACCTCGTCCATATCTCGTGGGCGGTGGTGCACTCTTGGATTCGTTCGAATTCCTTTGGACTCAACGCGCAATACAAGGCATTCATTGCCTTTGCGTTGAGGTTGAGATTCCGAACCTGATCTTCTGAGTAACCTCTTGCGGGTTTCTTGGGAATCACAAATGCGGACTCGCATTTTTCCCACACCCAGAAGTCGTAGGCCTTCAACCACATAGTCATGATTTTTCCAATAAACAAAATCTATACCTGCAAAGTATGGTGGTCGCGAGGTATCGTGTCCTTCGGTGCACACGAATGCTTTTCCCTCCATATCTAGATCCTCGTCGGTTTGTAACGCCGATAACGCGAGACCTGCTCTGATACCAACTGTTGATTCCCTACCAGGAGGGGGTGACGTAATAATTGCGGGAATAAATATAAACAATCTAAAAAATAGACAATCACACAAGCACACAAGTATTTTTAGGTGGAAACCCAAACAGGGTGAAAACCACCACCTAACCCTCTCGAGTTAGGATTTTCTGATCAACCAAGTTGATCAAATCCATTAAATCGAATCACTTTAAAATGAGGGTGATTCAACCTCAATTACAACCACGCTACTTAAACGAGGGTAGCGTACCTCAAACCCTTCTCTCCACGAGAGGGATTTTGTCACACGAAGGAGACGGGAATTCGCAAAGCAAATACCCAACCAAATAATAAAGATAAAATAAACAATAAGTACTATAGAGCCAACAAAGTAATTTTAAACCTAGCTTCTATAGGAATTAGGAAACTTCCCTTTGAAAGGAGTGCGTCGACGACGCGGATGCGTGAGCCACGCGACGGCGCAGCTTCGCTCTCGTGAACTACGGCGGGAGAGCGGGTGCGCGAAGGCTTGATGCTCTCAAGATGAAGAACTAGAGCTTAGAGAGCAAGAGAGACACAAAATGGTTTGAAAGTGTATTGCAAGGTGTGTCTTGGTGTTTCTTAGATGTGTGTTGGTGTGTAAAGGCTCCCCTCTATTTATAGAGGCCTTAGGAAGGCTTTGGAAGGCTTAGAAAAGGTTCCATAGCCGTTGGGTACAAGGCCCAAGTGAATCAGCCCGAAATCAGGAACAATCATTGCTCTGATTGGCTTATCAGACGTCTAATTTTGGCATTAGACGTCTCGAAGTTCACTTTAAGACGTCTGAAAATAAGGTCAGACGTCTGATTTTGGGCGGGGCTCTTCCTGACTTGGATCAGATCTAAACAGGGTTCTTGTGCAAGTCCATCAGATGACATATAGGACGTCTGACACTATGTCTGGACGTCTGGAAACCAACTTTTATTGTGGGAATGGATTTCCAAACGTTGCAACGGTTAGAAAATCTCTGAGAAGAGATTTTGAGTTAGCCGAGGCAAAACGGTCAATTATCAGACGTCTGGAAAGTCCTATGGACGTCTGATAAGGCTCTAACGGTCACATCCTTGAGTGTTTGTTAAGTCAGCTAACGGTCCACTAATTGGACTCTAACAAAGTCATCAGACGTCTGGTCTACGGTATGGACGTCTGATTTCATCAGACAAACTACTAACCCCAGCCTAAATGTTATCAGACGTCTGAATCAACAGTCAGACGTCTTAAAACACATTATCAGACGTCTCATCTTGGAATTAGATGTCTGGAAATGTTGTTTGAACCCTATATTTGTTTTCTAAGTTCTCTACAGAAAACCTAAGTATCCTAGGGTTGTGTAGGTGTTCCTAGGTCTACTGTTAGGGTACTTTGAGGCTCTTTAACAAAAATCTAAGTAACAAAAATAAAGAGCAACAAAAGAAACGAAAAATACAATGAGTACAAGAGAAGGAAATCTATCCTATTCTTCATCTCCGTCCTTCTTCAATATATCGCTCCTCGCAAATCTCTTCTGTTCTCCATCAGGCTCCTCCAATTCATCCTGGATGCGAGCTTGAATTCCGTCTAAACACGTCTACATTTGCAATTGACCTGAAATCTAGGACTCCAAGTGCAAATGTTAAATAACACGTGTTTTGTTATCATCAAAACAAATGATCGTGGTGCTCTAGTACCAACCTTCTTCTTCACAAACAACACAGGGGCTCCTCATGGGGACGTACTGCTCCTCACAAAGCCCTTCTCCAACAGGTCCTGTAGCTGTGACTTGAGCTCTTTCAACTCAAACGGTGCCATCCGGTACGGTGCAGTAGAAATGGGGTTGGTCCCCGGTACCAGTGAGATCTCAAACTCGATCTCACGCTCAAGCAGTAGTCCTGGCAGCTCCTCTGGAAAAATGTTCGGGTATTCGCAAACCACCGGAATACTCTGAAAGTCGGCCACGGGGCTAGGCTCTGCCACTACACAGACCAAAAAGCCCTCACACCCCTGGCTCAAAAGCCTCGCCGCTCGAAGCGCGGAGATGCATCTGAAACCTTCGTCCATCGGTTGACCGTGAAACTCAAAGGGAGGCAACTCCGGTATGGAGAAGTCAATCTTCCTCCCAAAACAGTCTTCTAGAACGTGATAGGTGGACAGCCAGTCCATCCCGAGGATCACGCCAAAATCCTCCATCTGTATCATAATCAGGTCAACGGGGAGGTTGTGTCCCCCTATACTGACCTCGCAGTCCATGTAGACCTCCTCAGCTACAAACAACTGGCCACCTAGGCCTCTGATCACAAACAGATCCTCTAACAGTACACTGCCATGCTCCAAACTAACGGCAAAACTTGCAGCAACGAAAGAGTGCGTGGCGCCAGAATTAAAAAGTACGTACACTAATCTGCCAGAAACCGTAACCATACCTGCCGCCACTGAAACGGAAGCCCTAGTGTCTTTGTGTGTCAGGACGTTGATACACCCCTCAGTCCTCGGTGCAGACGAAGCAGCTACACTATAGGTCAGGTCAGCAGCCGCTGGCTGGTACCCTCCTCGTGACTGCTGCCCTCCCCCACATGCCTTTGGACCACGACCACAAGCTCGGCCTCCAGCGCTCGGTGTGGGGAGCATCTGCTGTGCTTCGACCCTAAATGGGCAGTCCCTCCTGACGTGGCCCGACTAGCCACAGTGGTAGTAGTGGGGGACACAACCTCCTCCCTCAGTAGATCCCTGCTGGCGGCTGGGCGAGGGTTCGGTGCTGGCAACTGGCCCCTATCTGTGACCCCCAAGGGCTACTGATGGCCCCGCAAAATGAGACGGCTCTCTTGCGGGTGCCGTGTGCCTCCTCTCCTGACGGCCCTAAGAGTACTCTGGCTGATAAGGCCTCTTCCGTCCGCTGTTCGTGTCTCGCGCGACCGGGTTGGTCTCCTCATAGGTCATGGCTGCCTCAACCACTCATGAGAAGGTGGGCAGCTTCAGGGGCTTGACATACCCCCGAATAGCAGGTTGAAGACCCTCGGTAAACCTCCACACGCGCTCTTCCTTCGTAGACATAGCTGTCGAGGCAAAAGGTGACAACTCCAAAAACGCGTGCGATACGCGCTAATAGTCATCATCCCATGGCGGAGAGTGTGGAACTCCCACCTCCTTTGGTCCTGCCATGTTTGCGGAAAGTACTGCTCATAGAAGAGAGTCACGAACTGGTCCCACGTCGGCTCTCGCCCCTCCTGGCCTCTGACTGCCCTCCACCACCTGTGTGCCACGCTCTCTAGCTGGTACGTGGCAAAGGCCACGCGGCGCTCCGTGGGAGGGCGAAGGGTGTCGAACACCTTCTCTATCTGCTCCAGCCAGTCCTCTGCCTCAGACGGGTCCCCATCCCCCTTCAAGGAGGGGGGCTTCAGGTTTCGGAATTGTCCAAAAAGCTTATGGTGCAGCTACAGTGGGGGAACGGGCACGCCTCCAAGCAAGGTTGGTTCATTCTCAGAAGTGTCAGAGTGCGGTGGGGGAGGTGGAGGACCACCCCCTCCCCCTCTTACTCGTCCGGCACTGCGGCTGTCTCTCTATCCCACCGAGGTCTCCCCCTCCACGTCCCCAGGGAGAGGTGCATGTGGAGGCTGGTGGAGCTCCTTTATCATGATACCTCTGATCAGCTGGGCGAGGTCTTGAGCTTGAACACCCGGGAGAAGAGGTGGGTTAATTGGTACCTCAGGCCCAGCACGTCCGCCCCTTCGACGTCGTCCACGGCCGCAACCACGGCCCGCCTCAAGAACTCCCCGACGAGGCATCTCCTGCAAGGAGACACGAAAAATAGAATAAGAGAGTCAACGATACCGAATTACTTCGAGAAAGGACTCAGAACGAATATCAAGCCGATACGTTGTGGTGGCTATCCTAGTTATATGCACGTGAATGGTTATTTTCAAGCTAATTGGTTCATTTCTCGGGATGACCTTGCTCTGATACCATCTTGTTATGACTCAATTCCCGGATCCCTACAGGACCCAAGACCAGCTCGCCTTGACTAATCCCAAGACCTAGTCGTCCAACAGGAAATAACCAAAAGCAAGAAAGTAAACCACATTCATGTATGCAATACAACTAAGTAGAAGAAACGTACAAAGCAGTAAAGGGAAAATAGATTTGCTGTTTCAGTACATACCACCACAACAACAATAACAACGAAAAGCTGAAAGTAAATAGTAGTAGCAGAACTGTAACTAAATGTCCATTAGTTACTACAACAGTGGAGAAAAGAAAAGGAAGTGCTGAGGAAAACTACGGTTGGACTCGATTGGGCCCAGCACCTTTCGCAGTCGGAAACTCAGGCTGCTCAACTCCTGGTCCTGAACAGTGTTATGAAAAGACAGAGTCAGCGAACGTTGAGTATAGTGGTATTTATATTATCTAAGTACAGAACATTAAGAACAACATGTTTAATTTTCATTTCCATTTATCAATTTTATATGTTCCAGTGTTACCCATTTCTCAAAGTATCCAGATATTTCTTGATCTTGCATGTTCCTCGTGGGAACGATCTTGATTGCAGTCTTTTCCGTAGAGTAGAAGGTATACGTGGTGCTCTCCTGGCCGAGAGAGTCCCGTGGTAGTCCTACACCTAGTCAACCACCCCGAGGTCACTGTCAAGACGTAGTGGTGACTACGACACGCGTGATAAACGCTCGGGTAGCTACCCTACACTGACACGCGGTCAGTTGTTTCCACTAGTGAGTATGCCTAAAGTGCAGCATGGAACAGTATAGGGCTTGCCCTCTCAGAACAGGGGTCTTGCCCCTCCATAGTCCTTGCACCCTCGTCTGACTACCTTGGTTTGCTCAGAGGGCCTAAAAAGTCGGTGTAAGGTGGCTAGCTGAACCTTGGGCCTCGTGGGGTGGCTAGCTCCCTCCCAACACTAGTAGCTTGCCTCGGTACCACGTACGCGAGGGCCAACAGGAATCGGTGTAGAGTGGCCAATCCTAACCCTGGGTCACAACCCAAGGGAGGCTAGCTTCGCTCTACACAAAAGGGGACAATTGCTCTCCTTGGTACCGCGTACTTAAGGGCCAGCACACTTCCCGTCTACCATCCGGATTTTCGTCTATCAATAGGAGTTCTACTCCTAATTTCCCGTAGGGTTCATGCTCGTGTTCACCTCATTATCCAGATCCAGATCTCAGGTTTCATAATTCATTTCTCATTCATATATTGACAGCTTATGTTTCCATGATTCAATTCTCATTACATGCAACTGGTGATTTCATAGGTAATGATTCATTAAATACAGGCAGCTCATATTCTAACAGGAAACTCACAATTATATTACAGGCAATTGCAAGCAGTTTATCTCAATCATGCATGTAAGTACACCATACAGTACAATCAGTTCATTCATTTCTCTACCCTAGGGTTCATGCCACATCTTAGGGTTCTATTCAGTTATTTTCACAAGTACATTCTTATTCAATATTTTACTAATGAAATTAAACCACTCTACCAGGAAACTCGAGAGTAATGGGGGCTTGAACCGCAGACCCAGACGTCTCTACGACACCCGAACGCGCAGTAGGCTAAAACCCTATACCAGGGAATACATCACATAAGGAGAGTTCAGAACAGTGTAAAACAGACTCTAGTACGTAGAGGAACTCTCAAGGAAAGTACAGATATTTCATTTGCGTAAAACGGACCTCAATCGGACCCTAAACAAGTCAAAAACGTGCTTATTGTTCAAAATCAGATGTCTGGGAAAAATCCCAGATGTCTTAAAAGGCGTTAGCTCTTACCTTATGTTCCTACGGTATCCTCAGACGTCCAGACCTTCTTTGCGATCATCTAAAGGTAGTTCCAGACGTCGGACAAAGTCTCCGGTCGTCTGGACACACCTCTGGTCGTGTAGTGATATACTCAGACGTCCAAAAATGCATGGAAACGAGTTTCGTGTGCCTTCCTAAGGGCCTTTACCTGTGTACGATTCCGCAAGTCCAAATCAGGCAGGACCAGCTTCTGCGGTGAGGCTTGCATGGCCATAACTGCGGAAAAGAACGTACCTTGCGATATAAGTGCTTTCAGACGTCTGGTCTCAGACCCGAATGTCCAACTGCCGCCACGGTCGTTTGGTCGAATCTACAGACATCTGATATTGGAAAAATCCCAGTATCAGCAACTCCCCTCAGCTCGCTCCGCTCACTAGCCTCGTGTTGCAGCAGCTACAACCGCTGTAGAGGGCCGGGAGGCCGTCTCTCCAAGCCCTCTCCTCCTCCCACACGTGCCCGCCGGTGGCCATGCAAGCTCCATCGAGCTTCCACTGAAGCTCCTCCAACCTTGGGCCTCCTCCTCCCGCGCACTCCTTCCTCCCTCTCGCTATCCCTTGCTCTCCCCCTCTCGCTGCTCTTGCATAAGCACTGAAGGTGGTGGTGGTTGGTGTGTGGAGTGGAGAGGAGATAGGAGGGGGGGTTTATATAAGAGGGTGAGGGTTTTAGGGTTCGGGGGAGGTGAGGAAGAGAGAGAGAGAGAAAGGAGTGGTTCTACATGCCGCCCGCGCGCAGAACGCAGTGCGCAATACAAAAATTCCACTTTCAGACGTCCGGGAACGGGTCCAGACGTCTGGATAGACGTATGATTGAGACTCTAGACGTCTTAAAAGGATAAAAAGTAACAGGTCCTTACAGCCACCTATTCTAGTTGACCTCGTTCTTCCTCAGTTAGGTCTAGTCAGGGATCTTAAGGTGCCACGGACCTCTTATACCACCTAAGTGGGAACAAAGGGACGTAGCCTTGTCTCCTATTTGACTAACCTATGAGTGGGAATTGAGGAGTCCTTCAATTTACTAAAAATAAATTCCTATTATATTTACGTTTGTATTGGTAATGATGAGTGTGTGTTAGAGCTCTTTTGGAAGTTCCTAGTTTTAATCTGATTTCTTCTAAGTCCTAAGAGAGTTAAACCTGTTTGGCTTAAAAGAAATGGATCACCCTTACTTCTATCATTTAGATTATCAGAACCAATACTTCCCATCTTTTAACTAGGATCCCTTGCCCCGACCGTGTCCCTCCTTAGAGGAGTACAATGACAATTCATGGGGTCATTCCTATTCTTACTTTGGGAGTACTGGCCTGATAACTCCCACTTTTGAGTAGAGCCTAGGACCAGAATTTCCCACCCTAGGAATCCCCACCAGTTTGCAAACACTCAACCCTCCCACCCTTCATGATTTTTCTTATCAATTTTGGACCAATACCCCTAGGCAACTTGAGCCTAAGATTGACTATCCTCCCCAAGCTGATAGTAGCCTCTACTCTTTTATGAAAGAAATGCAAAAACAAAAAAAAGAAATGTAGCCTTTGGGAGAGATGTTGAGGATTGGTCAACAACTGAATGAAGAAGGTAGTCAGCTTAGCTACCCTCATATGAGCGATTTTGATCCCTAGCTTTCTACCCCCAATCACCAAGATCATTTTGAGAAAACGACAGAAAATAGAGATCCTGTTTTTAGTAGCTATGACTTAGACTCTTCCCATTAGACATGGCCACTAGAGGAGAACGATCTTAGTGATTATCCACCCGAGCTATATTGGAGTCAAAGGAAAGGGAAGATGGTACCACTTGAGGACCTTGACCTCGCTGATAATATTTTTATTACCCCTAATGACCTGGGTCAAGGTCATGTTGTTCATGCCGTTTCCCCTATTAATCATGTGGTGGAACTCCATTCTACCCTTAGTGAGCCTAATCCCAATCCTCCACGTAGGGAACCAACACCTGCTATACAACATTCTGAGGATTTACATATGCCTAATGTAGGAGACCCTAAGGGAATGGACCAAGATCTCAATGAATTATGGTCTCAGGGATACAAAGAATATATTTTAGAGGACGAGGATGACCCAATGGAGAAACCTGGACTTAGAGTTTAGAGTAAATCTCAAGGGGATTATGTGTTATTCGAGGAATTACTCCCTTAGGATATGATTGATATGGTAAAATTTGGATTCCTCGCTACTTATGATTTTGAAAATCATCCTCCCCAAAAATGGAAAGATATGGAGCCTAAGTTGGAGGAGGACCAACATAAGATTGAGGAGCCTAGGAAAGACTCTCAGGGACAATATGTATCAGTTGAGGATTTATGTCCCGAGAAGAACAAAGAATTGAGTAGTATAAGCTTTCTCCATTCGTATAATGATCATCCTCCTAAAGATATAAAAGATAATGAAGTAGTGACTGTGTTTAATGACAAATCACATAATGCCCTCGGAAAGGATGTAATTGACGAGAAAGAACTCGGGGATGAACTTATTGATAAATATCATTACGGTACTTCCCAGGAGACCTAACTGTCGTCAAAGCATAATAATCTTGAGTCTACTAAATGATAATGAGATAATGAATTCTGTGCATGACTCATCTATTGTAGAGGAGCAGTTAGAGGTTGATAAAACAAAGAAGTTATTTGAGGATGTGGATGAAATAGTGGAATGCTTATTGGGAATGGAATCTAAATAGACTAAGCCCTCTTTGGACTTAATAATTCGCACCCAATCACTCAAGCAAACTGTAGACTCCTTACCTAATCCTTGGCTCAGGTCTCTACTCACATACATCCTTTAAGAATATCAGGCTAGTACATCCTCGTGTGGAGTGGCGAGTTTAGATTGAAGCTTGTACTTTTAGTCTCACCATTCAGGGGTTGCTCCAATTTGAGGTTTCCAGGGAATTGAAGCTCAAAGCCTTCTTCTATAAAGACCCTTCGTGCTCCCAACATCAAGATCAGCTAGGTTTCAAGCCAGAACAAGCCTTCCTCCTCCTTCGGCCGTCTCTGATCTTAGCTTTGGGGACATCCTCCCCTATCCTCCTATGGCCTCTCAACCATCAAATTAAGATCGCCTCCTTCTTCTGCGCCTGGTGGGCCAAAGCCAGGGCCTCCTAACCTCCTCATTGTCGTAGTACTCATCACTAGAGTTCCTTTCGTCTCCGACGCCACCCAATCAAAGTCAGTGCCAATTCCTTCCCTTTCGTCCCATAGTTAGGTTTAATCTCTTCATCTCAATCCTTGGAATCTATCTCTCTCCTTATTCCCTCAATCCGACCATCGTACGCCACTCCCCACTTCATCTTCTTCGATGCCGGCCGCATCTCCGATGAGGTCGTGCACTCGCTCCACTCATCCATATGCCCAACTGCCACCACCATAAGCTCCACCATCGCCACACGAGTCAAAGGCCTAACCTAATTAGGGCTATTACCCCCTGATCTAGCCAGCCAACCACCGCTCATCTTCGGCACCAACCCTGACATCAGTCGGCTATTTCACACCCTCACACACCAAATTACGACAACCCAGGCTCTGCCACTTCACGATGAAGCTTCCCATCTACTTAACTAGGGCTTTTAGCTCGTATTCCTGTCATAGGTACTCCATCGGAGCTCCGCTACCACCTCCATCCTCTTCAACATCGACAGCCTCTCTCCAGTTGCCATCCGTTCTAACTCCACGATTAATCGACACGGACGAGCGCCATGAAGCTTCCTGGGCCTTGGATTAGAGAGAAAACCTCTGTAGCAGCCCCGATTTGGAAGAAAATCACCCCTACAGTGCACAAAGAAAGGACAATTATGGTCCCACATCGTATACACAAAAAGTAGAGAGCTTCATAAAAGGAGAAACACCCATAGCCTCCGTGCCAAATATACAGGGGTTGGGTCCCTTTTCACTCTAAGTCCTCACACCTCGCATGCCTCTCACGTCGGTAGGTCTGGTCCCTATACCCAACTACCATATGCCCAGTTCTGGATTGAGGAGGAGAAGAGATTCTGAGGAGGGTGGGGGTGGTTTTGCATTTGGTTATGTGCATGTGCCTCGAAGTGCGTGCCTTGTGTGCCAACACTTGGGCATTTCAGAGGTTGTGCTTGTGGGTGCTATGGTCACTTAAGGCGTTTAACCTTAAGGTCTGACATTTGATTTGGGTACCGTTGATATATTTGAGACTTGAATATGACATTTAGTTGACGTGGAAATTTAGAGTAAGTTGTTGAGAAACCACTGTAGCAAAATTGATTTCATTGGGATATGCTTAAATGAGGGATTTAAGTGGTGATTCAAATCACTATTTTTAGGATTTGTAATATTTTTTTTTATCCCATTGTTTCCTGAGATACATTTGCTATTATTGAACATGATTTTGAGTAAATTTCTATTATTCATTGAATATCTTATTGTACTCATTATTATTAATTACGATTAGTGTTGTGAATTCCATATTTACACCCTGCGAATGACCTCAGACTCACACTTTTTGTTTTCGAGTTTGTAAATTTAAATGTTGTTGCAATTTTCGTCACTATACTACGACGTTATACTTTATCAACGACTTTCGTAAATCAACAGTTCACCTTGATCTTGAAGCCTTCTTCTTGATCAAGATGACTCCATTTCACCTTTGGTGTGGAGCCTTTGTTGAGTGCAGCTTCGCCTCCACTTTCCCACATGCATCTTCTTCCTTCAAGCTACATCTTTATGACCACTTCTACTTTATTTTTCTTATTTTACTTAAGCTTTCCTCTTTTATTCTAGTTGTAGTCTTATTCAATTTTTTTATTGGTTGAAATAAAGTCTCTTGATTAGCAATAAAACCAAGTTCCTATTTCAACTTTGCATTTTATTCTATTTTCTTTTGCTTAGTAGTTTCTAGATCTATTTCCAACTTCTCTTCATAAAAAAATAAAAAAATAAATATAAAATAGAAAAATAACAAAATAATAATAATTTTAGGAAGTGTAAATATCTCATTGCCTCCCTGGGAGACGACCTGGACTCTGATTTCAAAATCCGCTTTTCTTGAATTGGGTAAAAAAGAAAAATTGGGAAAATATTTACATGATTTAAATTGCAATGAACACACTTTTACAAAACTTGACTTCACGAACACTCTAATTTAACTTTTTCTTGAGGCAAAATGAATATTTCTGCTTTCTACTACATGTGTGCAATTTGAACCTAACCTACTTTTGTTATTTGGCTTTTGATTATGTAGGAAACTGCAGGAGAATAGAGCTTGAGAAGCAAATTCACAAGCAACCAAGACCAAGTGTGATTGAAGATCCAAGGTAAAGTTCTCCATCTCATGCATGCCCAAAGCAAAACAAAATTAAAAAATTAAAAAAAAGCCTCACTTTTTCTTTGAATTCATTGTCATGATCACTACAGCGCTTAAACTTAAATGCCGATCTATTTTCAAAAATTCACCATGAGCACTCAAAGCACAAAAAAATTCTGCAAAGTTTTATGAGTATTTTCAAAGACATCAGGAAAAAACTAACCAATTTTTGCTTAAAAATTTGCTCTGTATTTTTCTAAGAAATTCACTAACTAGCGGTGGGTAAATCTAAAAATAGAATGCAAAAATTTTGAATTTAAAGAATTTCCTGATTTTTGTCATGCTCCAAATTACTTGAAATTTTGAATTGGATTTTTGATTAGATGTAGATTCTTGGATAAAATTTTGAAAATTTTCTAGGAATAAAATCACAACTATTTTCAAAAATTTCTTAATAAGTGTCTGTTCTGCATGATTGGCTGATCTGCAAAGAAAAATCAATTTAAATTATTTTAAACCCCTAAAAAATTCTTTAAAAAATATCTTTTGTGATACTAAGCCATAATTGTCTTTGGTTGAGCTGCACCATTCTTAATATAAAATCGATTCATTTTTTTTTTTCAAAGCTACCTGATTAGGGGAGAAATTTTACGATTCAATTTTTGCAACTAGAAAACACCTATGTTGTTTCTTTCAAAGAAAATCTATTCTCACATGTGATTGAATAACTTGATGTGCTCCTAGAAGTTGTATTGAACATAGCCATAAATTGAAACCCTAAAATTGGCTAAACAAGGCTTTAATTGTGAAAGACTTGGAAAAAAATAAAAGCATTGTAGTCACACTAAACCCTAAACCCATTGTATTACAATCCAAAAATTGATATTATGGGCATAACTCATTTAAGGGCTCATCACATTCCTTGGTGACCTCAATCCTAGCCCTAAATTAAAAATGAGTAGACATTGGCGCTAAGCTTTGAATTTATAATCTTGAAAGTGTGCCTGGGTTTGTGAAGTGACTGAGTCTTAATTCCCATTATAAAATTAAGACTTAAAATCATAAAAAAAATTTGAAAAAAATATACAATTAAAAAAGACAAAAAATTTAGGAAGTGTAAATATCTGATTGCCTCCCTGAGAGATGACCTAGACTCCGATTTCAAAATCCGCTTTTTTCGACTTCAGTAAAAAAAATTGGCAAAGTATTTACATGATTTCAATTGCAACAAACATGATTTAATGAAACTTGACTTTGCGTAGATCACTCCTCTCTTTTCTTCTCTTCTCGAGTTGTGTGTAGCTTGGTGTTATGACTCAAATCCAAACTGAAATTTGGATTCAGTAGGTTGAGACAAACTCGTCAACACTTATTGGGCATGAATAAAGTTAGGGTTGCCTGAAAATGAAGTAACGTGGGTTTTGATGAACCCTAATCAAACCTTAGAGAAAAAATTTGCAGGAGGTGTCATATTTGGTACCGTAGGATTCCTTTCATCATTAGTTTCCCAACGATTCCTATTTCACGACAATCTAAGTTGTATCACAAAATGTTATGCACTAAACACATTTAATAAGGATCATAGGCACACCTAAATCGAAACGAGAAGTCCCAAGGGTCACCTTTGTTGAGATACAGGTTCCAAATCATTTTACAAGTGTTTGCATCATTTCATTATTATTGGCACCCATAGGCTTTGGACAAGTCAAACACATTGTAAAACATAAAAAATGTGTATTTTTGGTCAACTCTTGATCAAACACTCTCAAAATGAAATCATATGTAGTATGTTTGGATTCTTCTAGTTGTAAGATTTTCCAACGGTTCTTGTTTCGTGTGAATCCAATGTGCGTAGCTCAAGATATGTCAAAATTAACATGAACAAGGTTGTGACAAGGTCGAACCAATATCGTAAGGTAATTTCGTCATTTGGGGACCTCACTTCACTCAAACCCTAATTAGTAGCCTATATAAACCCTTAATTAGAGTTTTCAATAATTAGTTGCATCCCTAAGTTGCACAAATCTTGAGAGAAAGGAGAGAGAAGAAAGAGAGATGAGATGAGAGAGAGAAAGCACAGACCAGTAGTGGTGCGTGCAAGTGTGAGCAGGGCGGAGTAGACTAGGCACAGACATGCATGTGCGAGGTGGAGCAAGCGAGTGTGAGCACAGAGCACACAACTCACAAACACACGTGGTCATGTGCAACATGCATGTTTTGTTTTGCGTTTTGATTTGTTTGGGGCCTAAACAACATTTGATTTTCGTGTTCTTGGTATCATTGGAATCATCTCGCCAAATACTACGCATTGTTAAACCTAAACTTCATTTTTGAAACTGTTCAACACATAAAAATTATGAAAAATCCCTCATTATGATTTTTGACCAGTTTCCTTACGTGTCTCAACCAGAGTTAATCCCCAAAGTGTGCATGGAGCATGTAAGCCCTAAGGTAATATTGAGGGGCTTGAGCACAAATTTCAAGGTCACCAATGACCTTAGGTAGAGTATCCGCATGTTTTCCAACTTATGATACTACTGTGTCTTGAATATTTATTTTTAATTAATTTTAGATTATTGTACCCAATTTTGTTGAGTATTTGAGTCCTTTACACTTGAGTATTACTGAGGGTAGTGGAATTGTAAATTAACAATTGTAATTGCATGATCAGTTGATCGAATAATTTGTGAGGCATGATGGAACAATAGAACAATTCACGAATCTTTCATGCTTAAATTAATAAGAAATCTGTTACGACCCAATCCAACTCCACACGGGAATTGGGTCGGACTGTACCATTTATCCTAAGATCCGGTCATCCAATGAGAAATAACCAAAACCCAAGGCATTATCACACATGCATTGTAACTAAATAGAATATTTAAACATCAGAAAGAAATAATTAATTCCATGCACTGGAATTTACTCCAAAAGATGGAACTAACATACTGACATAGCCATCACAATGGGTAGAAAGACCAAGGACAACTGATAAAAGGACTAGTGGTTCTGAGACCAAAATACTCATTGCAACAAGTAAAGGAGTGTGCTACAGTAGATGGAAAATAATTTCTAAACTAAGGTTTGGCTTGGCTAAGCCCAGCTTCCTCTGCAGTCGGTGGAACTGGCTGCTTACTCCCCTGTCGTGAACACAAACAGTAGGCATCAGCGAAACGCTGAGTAGAGTGGCAAGAGTACAGCAAACGTGCAAACAACTGAAAAGGTACAAGAACAATTATGCATGCATTTAATATATTTTAACAGTCCGTTAAAACTTGTTATATGATTTCCAACGCATACTAGCATAAGGTCATACTTTCTCTTTATTCGCATGTCCCTTATCGAGACATGCTTGTTGCGATATTCCTGTAGTGCAGGGCGGACACGTGGCACTCTCCTAGCCGAGAGAGAACCCTATGTCTGGCTTACATCCAGTCTGCTACCTTGGGGTCAGGGTCGAGTGTAGTGGTGACTGTGGCGCACATAATAAACTTACGGGGGTCTGCCCCGCATTAGCACGCGGTCAATCGTTTCCTCTAACAACTGCACACTAAAAGCACGGCATGAAACAACACCGAGGCAACCCCTCAACAAGTTTGCGTGCCCTCGCCTGACTATCTTGGTTGGCCTTACAGCCTAAACAGGAGTCGATGCAGGAAGGTTGTGCCTTCCCCGAGTCCCTCCTTGAGGAGGTTAGCTTTCTTCTTGTACAATGGGGCAGTCGGCTCTCCTCGGTATACGTGCACTCGAGGGCCAGCTCATCCCCATACTAATACTAACACACTATCACTCACTTGGCCAGTCGCAACCCCGCATGCTCGTTTTCATTTCACAATTAGGACTGTCTTTATTTTGCATTAGGGTTCGAAAAAACCCCCTAATTTAGTTATAACAATCTCGATGTTGTTAATCCCGGTAGTTCATAAGTCACCATCAGCTAGATCTTTCTTAGTATTCTAATACCCATAACTTCATACATGCACACGCATGTGTAAAAGCACAATTCTACGTACGTAAAAATTATACATGTGCTTGCATATGTAAAAGCACCAACATACACGTAGAATGTGTACATGCACATACATAAATAAACACACCAATAGACATACAGAATTCCATGTGTGCATAGATTACATACATATACAATTACATACATATGTAATACATGTGTACACCATGATGAGAACCTCATCATGAGCCATAACTAGCTCATTTTGACCTAATATAGAGGATAAAAGCTCCTACATAACTCAAGGAAAGGCTTAACTCAGAAAATTCTGAGCCTAAGAAGAAAACAAGTCATAAGGGGTAAAAATGCAATTTTACCAGCACAATCTGCAAACAAGGTAACTCAGGGTCCAAACATAGGTCAAACTAATCTAATAAGAAGTAAAGTGGGATGATTTGATCTGATAAGGGCTACAGCAACTCCAAGGAATTAAATGACAATCTGTAACCCTAAAACAAACCCAATTCAATTCACGAGGTTCGAGGCAAATAAAAAATCTACTAAACCCTCTAAAATTCATATAAAATTAATCTCTAGGGTTTAGAACCTTCAATCTGGCCTTAGGAACCCATTTTGACCTACATTGAGAACCATGCCCAATTAATGATTTAATTTGGGTTTTTACGTAAATTGGCTGGTCAAACAAGGTCTGACCTAGAAATAAAATTCACCATTAGAATCCTTATGTCCCATTTAGTCATGCATAAAAACTTGAGCCTAAGAAGAGACCTTCTTGACCGACTTTGCATTTTGGTCCTCATCTATTACTTTTTGACCCTTAACTTTTGAAACCCTCGCATTTTGGCCCCTAATTCTTCATCATTTTTTGCATTTGGGTCCTCCCTGCAAAACCCTGAGCAGCGCCATGCTCCAGCGAGGCATGGCACCGCGCAGGGTGAGGGCGACCCCCTGCCAAGACAACGGGGTGTTCCCTGCGACGTCTGCTGTCGCAGGGACACCTCCACAATCTCTGCCATCGCCCACACCTTCCGTGCGAACGCGCGGAAGGTATGGGTCGCGATCCGGCCATCCTCCGGCGAGGGAGGCATGTCGTCTCCCTCCTCCCTCCTCTCTGATTTCGCCTCTATAAAAGCCGCCACCGTCTGCCGCATTTAGCAGCTCAATTCTGACGGAGAAACACCCCTCCTTTCATCTCTTCCCACTCCGGCAGAGGCCCTCCAGCTCCGGCGGTTCTTCCTCCTCCTCCTCGTCGCTCTGCCGCAATACGAGCAGCAGAGCCACCTTCGCCCGTTCTTCTCACGTCGTGCCGTACCCAGCGTGCGCTCTTCCTCTCTCTCCTCGCCGCCGCCCCCTCTCTCTGGGCACCTTCTTCTCTGGCGACAGTCGATACAACTGTCGCCCCACTCCGGCCTCCTTCGCCCCTATAAGTAGGTAACAGTTACTTCTCTTCCTCCCCTCTTTCTTTTCCCTATTTTAATTTGTTCAATTAGACCCTCGACCGACCCGACCACCTTCACCTTCCACGCCTCCGACCACTCTCCGGCGAGTTGCCCCGTCAATCCACCACTCCACACAACTCGCCACCTACCCCAAAAGCTCCGCCTCACCTCACCCGACACCTTCCACCCCTTCACTGCCACTCCTCACCTCCACAACACTCCCCCAAACAAACCCACTTTTCCGGTCGCAATCCGACCTTGGGCCACCGGCGAAGGTCACCCTGTAGTCTGATTAGGCCGAGAGGCCCTGTTTGTGTTTGGCAGGTCTGCAGCCCCGGCCGCCATTGGCGACAAGGCGAGGAGCTTCCAAGCAAGCTCCAGGCCCTGCAGCAACAGGATCCCAGCAGAGGCGAAGCGGGGGGACTTGAGCGAAGGCAAGGAGCAGATCTGCGAAGAGAAACAAGCGCGTTGCTGCTGAAGCCAGGTCGCGCCTTCCTGCGGGCGCGCGCAAGCGAGGGACAAAATTTAGTCCTACATCGTGGGATTTCAAAGCGCCGCACCGGTTTAAATTGTTTTTGTGAAATAAGCTTATCGCCTCAGCACACGGGGTGAGGTCCCTCTCACCCGCTCACGGCCTCGTCCGCGATCACCCCCCGCGGACCTGGCCCGACCCGTTTACCCGACCTGCACTCCTCGCCCACCACTGCACGCCGGTGGGCCTGGACCCGGGCGCGACCCGTACTCGAATACTCGGCAGCTCTGGGGGAGCTATCCTACGAGCGAAATTTGAGAGAGAGAGACGCGGGGGAGGGTAGAGTAGGTTTTTGCCCTGACCAATCTGTGAGTGTGCAGGCACATAGAAAGAAGAAAGGAGCAGCCAGAGCTGTGGCTGCTTGAAGAACAGCGAGGCAGAGAAGAAGAAGGCCGACGAAGAAAGAAGAAGGAGGAGCACCAAGTAGCACTGTAGCTGCGGCGACTTAAGTCGTCTGATTGGAAAATCAGACGACACTCTGCAGCTGGGGCAGAAAGAAGAAGGAAAGAAGAGCAGGCACCGCAAAGAAAAAGAAAGTAAGAAGAAGAAAGAGCTCTGCAGCTGGGGCAGTAAGAAGAAGAAAGAAAAGAGATGCTAAAGAAGAAAAGAGAAGCGCAAGGAAGACAGAGCTAAAAGAAGAAGAAAGAAAAGAGAAGATAAAAGAGAAGAAGACGAGAAGCTTTGGAGAAGAAAAGAAATAGAAGGAGCAGAAGAAGAGGAGCTGAAGGCAGAAGATCAAGATCTGAGAAAAGAAGATGAGCTAAGAGAGAAGCCGCAAGACTCAAATTTATTTCTCCCTCTCTCTCTCTTATTTTTGTAATAGAAACATTGTACTTCTAGAATACAACTTGCTCCCTGAGTTCGACCTTGGGAACTCTTTTATTTCCGAGTAACAAATTATATTAAACTGGTAACCACTCCTCTATACTATACTACGACAAAAGAAAATAAGACTATAGATGAGTGCGACACCACACCACCATTGTTACAACCCGGTTCCCGAATCCCTCCGAGACACGAGAATCGGACCGACTCGACTGATCAAAAGACCCAGTCGTCCAACGAGAAGGTAACCAAAAGAGTAGTAAAATAAACCACATTCACCATGCATATAACTAGCAGTAACAAAATACAGCAGTAAAGAAAAGAACTATTATAGTATACACCACCACAACAGTAAAGAAATAAACATGTGCATAAATATGATACTTACAACAAAAGAGCACAGGGGTAACAGAAACTACTCACTACCACAGAAGGAAAAGTATAGTAGGTATTACACAAGTAACACTACTGGGCTCTACTAGGCCCAGCACCCTCTGCAGCCGCCGACTCTGGCTGCTCAACACCTAGTCCTGAAAAGGTAACAAAGGTGACACATCAGCAAAACGCTGAGTAGAGTGGCAACCAAAAGCTAAGAAAAACAGTAAGGCGGACAGTAGCTGTTATATTTTTAATTTCTTTCTTTAATTTTTCCACTTATTCATTAATAAATTATTTCTCACATCTTTCTCTTGATCTTGAATGTTCCTCGTGGGAACGATCTTGATTGTAGTCTTTTCCGAAAAGTAGAAGTAACACGTGGTGCTCTCCTGGTCGGGAGAGTCCCCCATGGTGGTCCTACCCTCAGTCAACCACTCTAAGGTCACTGACAGACGTAACGGTGACTACGGTACACGCGATAAATGCACGGGTAGCTACCCTGCACTGGCACGCGGTCAGTTGTTTCCGTTAACGGGTGTGCCCCAAAGTACAGCACGGAACCAGTATAGGGCAGAGCCCTCTCAGTAATAGGGGTCCAACCCCTCCACAGTCCGCGCACCCTCGCCTGACTACCTTGGTTTGCCTAGTGGGCCTAACAAGTCAGTGTAGGAGAGCTAGCAGAACCCCAGGGCCCGTGGGGTGGCTAGCTCTCTCCTTACACTAGCAGCTCTCCCCGGTACTGTATACGCGAGGGCCAGAAAGTCGGTGCAAAGTGGCCAAACCCACCCCGGTCTCGACCTGAGGGCGGCAAGCTCCCCTCTACACTAAGAGGCAATATGTGCTCTCTTTGATACCACGTACCCAAGAGACAACACGTTCTCTCGTTTTACTTTTCCAGTTCCATTCCATTTATTTCCAGGAGTTCTATTCTTAATTCCCCGCAGAGTTAGTGCTCATGTTTCCTCAGGCCAAGCCATACTAGGTTTCATCATTTTAGGTTTATTTGCATATAGTACGTATTTCCAGCATTCAAACTTCTTTTCCTTTATATACAAGCAGCTCGTATTTAGATTCCAAACAATAGTAATTACAAGTAGCAGTTACTAGCAACAGTATTCTACATTTCACAGACAGCTGTTATCTAATTACAGGCAATTATCACTACTTATCCGAGACTGCAATTCAGGCATTCAAAACATTCTTTTCAGTGTTTCTGTTCCTAGGATTCATGCCATACCCTCGGATCTATCATTCAATCTAGTTTTCAGTCCTAGGATTCATGCCATGCCCTAGGATCTAACATTCAATCTAGTTTTCAGGTCCTTGGTTTCATGCCATACCCTAGGATCTATCATTTAATCTAGTTTCAGTCCTAGGATTCATGCCATGCCCTAGGATCTAACATTCAATCTAGTTTTCAGGTCTTAGGTTTCATGCCATACCCTGGGATCTATCATTTAATCTAGATAAGCGTTAATGTTTCTAATTAACTAAGGGAAGCCACTCTACCTGCAAAATCGGGAGTACTGGGGGTGTAATTGGCAAACCCACGCGCCTCTGCAATCCCCAGAGCCGTAACGGAACGGGGTCCCAACACAAGGATCAATTGCAAGGAGCTACTTAGAACAATATACAATTACTGTAAACAGGTAGAGGAACTAAATATGAGAAGAACGAAACTTGAAACGCGGAAAACAGACTTTATACAGACCCTAAACGGGTAAAAAATGACAAGTCTGCCCAAAATCAGACGTCTGGAACATCTTCCAAACATCTTAAATGACGGCTCAGGTCATACCTTGATCTGCGCGGTCCCTCAGACGTCTAGAAGCCCGCTGAACCGTCTGGACTTAGTTTCCAGACGTCCGACTGTCACTCTGGACGTTTGGAGACCCTCTCCGTCATCTAGTGCTGTGCCCAGACGTCCGATCTGTGTGGGATGGCGTGCCCTTGCGCCTTCCCGAACAAGTCCTGCACACACATGCGCCCGTTCTCAACACGAAAGGATGTAGAAGACTTCGGCGGAACGGCTGCATGGCCGTACACGCGAAAGAAGAAGGTAAAAATAACATACCTTTCAGACGTCTAGACCTTCCTCCAGACGTCTCCTGCGTCGTCTGGACATAAGTCCAGACGTCTGATTCTGGGAAAGTTTCCCAAAATCAGGACCTCCTCCCCCTCCGCCCGCAGCGCATGGTCGTGCCGCGCCTGCCTGCTGCCTGAGCTGCAGCAGCTTCTCCCCAGCACCACGCGCCTATTGCGCAACCGCCGGCCGGTCCTGGCTACTCTGGCGAGCTCGCAACCTCGCGATCGAGCTCTCTCTCCCTCTCGCATCAGCTCCTCTCCACGCACTCACAGCAGCCGCTGCGGCTTCCCTCGCCCGCTCACGCTCTCGCTGACAGGAAGAAGAAGAAGAAGGTGGTGGAGTGAGGGTGAGGGAGAGGAGAGGGGTATTTGAAGGCTGCCGAGGGGAGAAAGAGAGAAAAAGCTACGTCTGCAGGGAGGAAGGAAGGAGAAGAAGGAGGGTGGCGGGTACAGTCTGCGCGGGCATGCGCGCAGACGCGAACCCGTACATCAAAAAAATTTAATTGCAGGCGTTTGGGAAGGCTTCCAGACGTCTGGACCACTTCCTAGACGTCTTAAACGACGTTTGCTGCCCCGAGTTATAACAACCATCCTTAATTCCAATCACTCGATAATTCATCTCCGAGTTTCTACTCATGCATTGTCTCTACCTCACCCTAGGGTTCAAGTAGATTCCTTAGTTTGGTTGTTAACCAGATCAAGTGGCACTAACTCCCAATATTTCGTGCATTACAAGCTAAACCTCTAGGTTTTACCTTTGGGTTCGTGATCACCCTTATGGGGGTTGGTAACAGCTTGTCATTAACAAGGCCAATATTCCTCAATTAAATAGAAATTTGTAGTTTGCCTTAGGGTTTAGATAGGTACCGTACTTGATGTTACATTTTTCAAGCATTCGAGTTCATTATTATGTCAATGCATCGCATCTATGTTTGCCTTAAGGTTTCACATCTGCTTCCTAAATGTAGCTAATAGCTAGCTTCTTACTTGATCTAAGTGGGACTTCGTGCGTGGGTTTTTTCGAGTAGGTTCGTCTTGTAATTACAAGAGAGAGAACTAGTTGATTTGCAATAACAATTAACGACTAAAACAATTGTCAAGACAATAGGGCATTTTGGAATCAGACATCATGGCAAAAGAATTACTTAGCACTAACATATGCTACCAATCTAGGGCATTCAACAATAATATGATAGGATAGAAGTTACCACTCTACCTAGGTGTACGGGAGATATGGGGGCACAAGAAAGTGGTCCAGGCGTCCTCGCAGGTCCTGCATGCCCTTTGGGGTAAGCTGCTCTCGCCTCAAACTTGAGACCTATGCCAACCAAAGGCCCAGCCACACATCAGATGCTTAGACCAAGATTTTCATTAATGAAACACGAGTAACAGAGGCAATTGGGGTACCAAAACGTAGGAAATTAAACAAGCTTTCCAATGATACTTTGCGCGATTCAGAGGCCAAATGAGCCCTAAACCAGCCCCGAGAAGCATTCTAGTTCACTTGAACCGGACCAAATAGGTTCGGTTTAGTGGGATCGACTACTCTCCTCATTGCAGAGCACACCTTACGCCCTCCATAGACATCTGACACAAGCCCCAGACGTCTTAAACGAGCCTCGAGACCCGCACAACCTCGCACTTTGCTCCTCGGACATCCGATGCTTGTACTGGTCATCCGCATGACTCTTTGGACATCTGACATGCGCCTTGACTCATGTGGGGCCTTGCGTTGACCCATGCACTCTCGTCCTGCTTCTCCAATGATCCACGTCCCCGTGGCTACCCGCGCGGCACCCCACGCAAAGGCGTAGCATTATGGGGGGAAAAAGAGAAATGACCCCCGCTCTTCTTGCCTTACCTCCCTTTCTCCCCTCCTACGAGTACGATGGAGAGGAATGGAGGGCCCTCGCACTGCGTGAAGTTGACCTTGCCAGGCACGTCCTCGTAGGTTGTGCAGCTGCCACCTCGAGAGCCTGCCCCTCCCTCGTGCGCCTTCCCCACACACAGTAGTGAGGAAGGGAATAGGAGAGAGATCTTCTCTATGTTCCTCATCTCCTTTCCTCTCAGATGCATAAGGGCGCGCCACTCGAGGGATATCAGCGTGGTGGGAATAGTGAGGTGTGCGACAAGTAAATCGACGGTAGGGGGTTTTTTTAAGGTGGGATTTTAGGGCTTTAAGTGAGAGTGGTTTCGTGGGGTCGCAAAATCTACGATTTGGTCCCCACACTCCCTCTTCTCGTAGGACCCCCTTGATAGCGAAAAATACGCGTTTTGTTAAAAGCGGGTTTTGATGTCGTTGTAATGCGTATCTCTGCAATCGACTTTTGAATTTCTAATACCTAGATAGTGGAACATCTAGGGTCATCCAAGGGCGTGAAATTGCATCTAACCCCCAACGAAGGGAAGAAACTCACAATAGGGTTCCTATGTGGGCCTCCTAGTGTGGAAATTGCATAAAGGATCCCAAGGTTTAAGGAAATCTCTCTATGGAGCACTTGACACCAAAATAGTGCATGCAAACTGCGAGAGCAACCCCAAGGTCTAGGTAATTTACGAAATGGCCCTTGGAGCTTGTTTTTAGCGTGCAAAAATTTACGGAGACCACCCTGGGCACAATTTCCACGATGGTCTCCTGGGTCATTTCAAAATTGATTTATTATGAAATGGAATTTTATCCCGTTTATAAAAGAGCCGGTGATAGGTTGTTCTTTAATAACAATATGAATTATGCGGGATATGATTTGATGAAAGAAATAGAATTAATAGTTACACTGTTGTCATATTGATGAACGGAAAGGAGGATGATATTGGGATTATGAACTTGGGTTGGTGATACCCACTGGAAGTCAATCTTATGCTCGGTATCAAAAGTACAACCGACTATACCTGCTAGGGGTAGAGATTGGCTCAGAAAGTGAACTAGCCTCCCTATGACTTGTTTTGTTAAGTCGTTTTAGCAAACTGAGTAGTAAGGTGTAGTGGGTACGTGCTAATGTTGCGAGTGGCTAGTGTTGTTGTTTCCATATCTTATAGTGGAAATGATTTTTCAAGAAAATAAATAAGGAGTGGAATGAAAGCACAAGTTCTAAGGGAAGCTAATGTTAGCTCTCTCATTTTGGTGGCTGGATGAGAAAAAAAAGAAGAAGAGGCACCGGTCTTTAAGACTTGAAAAAGAAAGAAATTTTCATTCTTTGAATGGGCCCTCATTTCCTCCCTCAATTGCTCTCTTTCTTTCCAATTAATCGCCACCCCCCCCTCCTCAATTTTAAGTCCTGCTCAACTGTCCCTAGTCATTTATCACACACGCACAGATTCACGACCGCTCAGACCACCCACTATGCTCTCTCTGCACCACACGACCCCCCTCTGATTCTCAACTCTCTCCCCTTCTCTTCTACGTGCATGCAGAGACCGAACACACCCACCACCACGCACAAACCCCCCTTGTTCTTGTTTTTTTTTTCTCTATGCAGCGTCCCCCTCATCATTATTTTTACCTCAATCTCAAGCATGCCCTCTACTCCTCTCAATCGCACATCACCGCTAAACACAGACCAGATCGCGCCTGCGACCCTCTTCGTCGATCGTGCACCCTCTCGCAGCCTTTCTCTCTCTCTCTGCGACAAAGAAGCCTGCACCCTCTTCTGCCACGCTCATCCCTGCCATCACCGTGCCAACACCACCTTGCTGATCGCACTCCTCAAAACCTCTCTTGCTGACCGCGCAAGCGTGCAAGACGCCCGCTCTCCTCCTCGGTAGTAAACCACTATTGCGCTCCACCTTTGACGGCCTCTCAGCATCGCTTCCCTCAACCGCGACTTCAAGAGGAGACCACCGCGCCATCACCTTCCCTGCGCTCTCCAACACCGCGACGACCTTGCTCTCCCTGCTCGAGCAACCTCTTCATTTCCTCCTAACTACGACGATCGCGACTACAGCTTCACCACCGTGCTCATCTCTTTCAGCGCAGCCACCACCACCCTCACCGCGCGTCGACGTCTCTACCTCGTGGCCGAGCTCTCCCTAAGCATCAACAACCTTCACGTCCGTGCTCATCGTCGGTGCTAAGGAAGCTCACCACTGCGCCCCTTCGTTCACTGTGCTCGTTCTCGACTTCGTCTATCACCTTCGTTAGCACGCACAGCGACAGCGTGGAGGTCCCACGTCACGTCCGTGACTGCGTATCCTCTACATCACTGCAACCACGTCGCGACGTCGACTTCCTAAGTTTACTTTGACCGCTATAGTTAAATTTTAATTTATTGGAATCACTCATTAGCATAATCATCTTGAATATTGAATCTATTTGAACGTATTTGTCTTTTCGTGGAGTCGATATTATTTCCGTGGTTTATTTTTATATTTTTACGTAGATGAATGAGACCTATGTCTAAGTTGATTAAATCTTTGATATATGTTTATTTGATTATAATTAGTTGATTCGGATGTTTTTTCACTATTAGTTATATTATATAATTTTATTAATTATTATTTTTAAGTGAAAATACCTTTATCATTACCTGCATGCATATTATACTAATTATAGTCACCACTTCACCTCGGTTGAGACTCCAAGGTGAATAACTAGATAATCAAGCGAGCACGAGCTATCCTCTCGATCAAGGGGGTGTACCATATTCAATCTGATGCTTAGGATACTATAGTGAGATCTCCTTGAGCCTTTTGAGGAAATCAATTTGCAAAATTAAGAATCGAAATATGAGAAGGCACAGATAATGGGATTAATAAATTAAAAAATAGAATAATTGAGAATAGTAGATGTTTTCCTTGTTTTCCTCACTATTTTTGTTCTCTTTTCACTATTCTAGTCAATGTTTATTGACGCTTCCTGTAGACCCTATACTCAAATCCTAGTAAGATATAGGTGGATCTTGTGGCTGTAGGAGCTGACGGTGTTGGTCTGCCTGCAGCACTATAGTTGTGCTAGCCGTCATCATATTTATCCTAGTTTCTTTCAATAATATTTTATTTCAATTTTCTTAGTTATGTACTCATACATGTTATAGCTACGAATATTTCAATTGATTATTCAACTTAGTCGGTTTCTTCTTTATTTCTTACACATATATGTGATGTGATGTGATGTTGTTCTATTTTATATGTTGGATTACTAGACTTCAGAAGTTTAGCAAATTGACTCAGTTCTACTAAGGTGGGGTCTTGCTTCGCGTGAATTGAGATTTAATAAAAATACGTTGTAGTATAGTCGAAACACGCAAAAATAACTTTTTAAAATTTGTAATCTCGAAACAAAAAGTATTTTGAGATCATTCACAGGGAGCAAATAAGTGCGGAACTACCACTATCCAGATTTTTGCAAAATTTAAGCTCGGGAACTAGATAGAATAAATTTAATTTTCTAAGCACAAAATCTAATTCAAAGATAATCAAGAAATACTGTGATTAAGCACTAAATAAACCAAGTCAACAATGTTTAGACATAATATTTCCATAAAAGCCCCTAAGGAAACAAATCCTCAACTAATGCAAGTAATATTAAAAAAAGGTCAATGGAAATATTTATTTTTATTTCAAATGGGTCCCTAAAATTTGCAAAAAGGTCCCTACAAACGTTTTCTTAATGAAAATAGGTCACTACCAGCAACTTTTCTTCTTCGTCGTTGGCGAGGCGTCGGAGATTGCATCTGACCGATGTATGGGTCAGCGAAGGGTAGAGGAAGGATGCTTGACGGTCACCAACATGATGGTGGTGGCCGATTAAAGATCGATGCGGCGGATGCAACGTGGAAGGTGGCCAGAGTTGGAGATGACGACGGCTACTTTGGTGACTACTACATGAGTGAAATATGGGTCTTCAACCATGATTAAATACCTTGAAAGCTCTAGTGTGTCCCACCGGAGCTAAGCACTAGGTCTATGGAAGGTGGCGGTAGCCGATTAAAGCTTCGCAAAGAAGCTTCTTGGGCCGACAACGACAGCAAATGGAGAGGGAAGAAGAGTTGACGAACGGAGCTAAAAGACTCCATAATCCTAATAGGAACCTAAAGGAAGATAATCCCTACCTAATTTGACGAAAGGAAGGGGAAGATTTCTAGCAAACGCGAACTATTTGGAGAAAGAAGAACAAGGAATTGGAGAGGACAAAGGCGAGTTGGAGGCTCAATCTTCGTGTGAAGCTTTGTGAGACGAAGAGAAAGAGAAGCCCTCTATCAATTGCGGCGATAGAGCGGCGGACGAGCAGGGTGAAGATGCTCCAATGGTGCTTCATTGGCGAATAAAGAAGAGGAAGAATCTCACGCCAATTTTCGCACACCTTGCATCAATGGAGCACGACCAATCTTTATAGGTGGCTGGTTGAGAGGATTGAGGTGAGAAATCAACTCAATTAGGTTGATTTCGTGAGTAATTTGACCGTGAAGTCCGAGCTCCATAAATTGAATCAAAGGCTTGCAATTGCATCCAATTGTGCAACTTTGATAGAGGAGCCTTCTCACCAAATTTGGTGAGGTCTTAACGCAAGAATTGGGAGATTTTCTTCTCCAAAGAGTACGTCAAGGACAACTTGGGCAAGTTGCTAGCATCGGCTGGAGGAAGAAGATGGCTGACGTCAGCATGACGTTAGCCAGGGACCTAATTGCAAAGTAGGTTAAGATAAGGTCTAGTTGAGTCCAAGTTTTTAGGAGAATCTAATTTGGACCCAAGTAATCTAGTGGTGGCTTCAATTTTGGATTTTGATGAAGTTAGGATGGTCAATTTTGTATTTTAACCCAAAATGTAATAAATGTTAATCTTGGTTTTTGACTTAAGTCAATTTGGGTTCTTTTCATAAAATTGATTATTCTAAATCTTAAGGAATATTTTTCAATGATTTTTGAAAGGTTTAAATTACATTTATTTCCATTAAAACCCTTTGGATTTAAGTGAGGTTGAAATTAGGTTTTTTATTTATGAATTTTCTTTAAAACTTAATAGAAACCCTAAATCAATCAATGTAAGCCTACTTATTGAAGATTTAGGTTTAGTTGACCCTCAATTGAGTATAGGTTCACCCTTGAGTTAATCTGCACTTATATTTCTTTATTCAAACAGCAAAATTCACCAATTTTAAAGTAACTCCTCTTGATTCAATCATAATTGAATTATACCCTTTTAATGGTTTAATTAGGTGAATTTAGCTTTGAAAATTAATCAATTTGAGCTAGATATAAAGATGATGGTGTTACCATCAGGGCTTGGATCATAACACTTAGGGAGGGGATTAATGGCTAAAAACCCTAATTAGGGCTTTATATAGGCCACTAATCTAGGTTTAGACGAAGTAGGACACTTAAATTACAAAAATACCTGTGGAATATTTATTTACTCTCACCTCAATCCTATTCATGCTATTTTAGCTTAACTTGAGCTACGAACATTGAATTCATGTGAAAAAAGTACCATTGGAAACCTTGCAATCAAAGGAATCCAGCAGTACCACATATGACCCCTTTTTAAGATGTTTTGACTAAGGCTTGACCGAAAATATGCTTTTTTCGTGTTTTACAAGACGTTGTGACATGTCCCAACCCTAATGGGTACAAATGGGATTGAAACAATTCAATCACCTTTAAAATGACTTGAATGTTGTATTTCGACAAAGATGACCTTGCTACTCTTGATTTCGATTTATGTACGACTCGATTTCAATTTATGTGTGTTTAAGTCCTCATTAAATGTATTTTGTGCATAACTTTTGCTACACGACTCAGATTTTCTCAAAATAGGAATTGTTGGAAAACTCATAATAGGAATCTTAAAGTATCCTACGTGACACCTTTGAGCAAATTTTACTTGATGGTTGACCAGGTTTGAGCTAAACCTATGTTTCTTCATTTTCAAGATATGTTGACTTGATTCACGTCCAACAACTATCGAGAGGTTTGTCTTGGCACACTTAATCTAGATTTGGGCGTAGATCCAAATTTTAGATCATAACACCCACAAAACTCCAAACACTCCCACTTGTTCCTATAGAAAGGGAGAACATTCTCTCCATGCCTGATCTTCTCCCTCTCCCTCCATTGACTCTCCCTCCATCGATGAGTTCCCCAAGCTTGGAAGCATCATCTTACAAGCTCTTGAGGTCATTTGGAGGCTAAGCAAAGAGTATCACCAGATTTGCTCAAGAGACTCCACCATTCCAAGATAATGACCAACATTAATGGAGATTCTGAAGAGTTCTTATACGCATAAAGAACTCATAAGAAGGGGTAGTTCTACATACAATTTTTCCCCATCAAATTTGAGTGTATTTTGAAGTAACTATGAATGTGGTGATTTAGGAACACATGGTGCTCGAATTTGAGGAGAAGAAAATTAGAGCTTCGATTGGGCGAAAACAAGGTGATCAAAGGGAAATCAACTAAGAACCCAATGACGTAGGGCTATAACCTTTCTCTTGACCCCTCTTAGAGTGTTTAATGGTGATACTAATGTTGATTGTGTCATCTAGTTGTCTTTATTTCTTGTAGATGCTAATGTGGTGGATTTGCGTGCTAAAATTTAGTTACTTTGTGAGATACTAGTATGTATGGGTTAAAGGTTGAACCCAAGGCTTCAAATATGGCTATTGCGACACAATAATGTCTTAAAAAGTGTTTTGAGAGATGTATGTGTTGGATTTTGTATGTCCCGAGTGAGCTTTCTGAGTTATGTAATAGGATTACATTTTTATCTAAATAAAGAATTTGATTATTTTCCAGTAAATGATTTAGGTCCTTTAGTATGATTAGGGTTACGTACTTAGCCAAATCAAATCAATCCATTGTGTGTTAATTTGGAGATCTAAATGGTTTAGAAGATCTGATAGCACATTAAGAAATTATCTAATTTGATTATATATTTCTAGTTTGAGTTGAGTTGGCAACATTCTCTAGAGATCGTCGCCTGATTGATATTCTTGAAAGGAAATTCGAGAACTATAACGCATGTTTAAGGAGTTAACCTAATGAAACAAGAGATAGCGGAAGCCCTTCTCTGATGTTGCCATGACAAGGGCGTATCCTTAGACCTGAAACAAGTATGTGTCTTTGTTCACAAACACATGCATTTGGCAAATCAATAGTTGATGCACCCACCCTAGTACCAACACAGGAAAGCTGGTATATGTGGCAAGGGATAGGAAGTGCATGATCTCTCGAAGGGATCACATAAATCTATTACACAAGTGTATGTAACAGATTGGAACATAAGCTCACTCCATGTATATAGGAAATGACATATTCTACATGTAATCACAGAGTCTTGATTAGACTCAAGGCAAGAAGAGAAAAACATACACCTTTGGAAAAGGTTCTTATCTTCGTTTTTGTCCCAATGATACAAGGAGATATCAAGAATAATATTATCCTACAAGGAATGATAGTAGTCTAATGAGATTAGACATCAGGATAATATTTTTATCCAAGTATAAAAGATTCACGAGTATTCGAAATACTTAAGTAGGCAAAGTGCCAAAATTTCACCCATCCTATGGGTTCATTATCGGAATAATGAAACTAATAATCATTTTAAGGGGTTCCTAATTGAAAAATAAATCAATTATAATTTAAAGAATTAAATTACATTTGATTTAGCAGTTAATTATACCTGATTATGTACAAACTATAAGTGTTGAATTACAATTAATTTATGTTTGGATACTAAATCTAAACTTCCCATAATTTCTTATGGGTTAATCATGCAATTGTCAATTAAGATTTGATTCCATCCATTGGATGAAGATCGAATGGATCCCTTCAAATTAGGGTTTGGTTAGGAATACCTATAAATATCTCCTAGAGGGAGAAACCCTAATGGCATCATTCAAGCAATTTCCTTGATTGATTTCCATCAAATCCACCATCAACTAGTTAGCGAATTGGCCAACTTGCTATTACGCTTGAAGCTACAGTCCTCTTCCTCGCACCCCCACGCCCCCTTGCTCTATTTGCTAGATGGTCAACTGACTCTTCTCTGAGCCGACTGGCTACTATAGGGTCGACTGCTGTTGGTTCTCTTAAAGGAGTTCTTGAGCTCCAATCCATATCTCAATGTCAGCATTGCTTTGAATTCGCGACAAAGTCCATGAATTATGAATGGGATTCATCCTCCACAACATGAGGGTCTCATCCACCCATCCCAGAGGATCAATTGGAGTTCTCTCGAAGGTTTATTTCAGGAGGCACCACATCCCAAGGTACTACACTACACCATCTCGCAAAGGATAATCCCTCTATTCGTAAACGCCCGCGCCCTCTTCCTCCAGCAGACGCTCTCTCTCTCTCACAGACACACACCTCACTCACACACACACACCACACTTGTACACACCTATATATGCTTATATAAATATATTTATATATGCATATATATATATATATCTATGTACATATACATATATATATACTCATACCTATACACTATATATAAGTAGATATACATACATACATAAATATATATATTTATACACATATATATACATATATACATACCTATATACATATATACCTATAGATATAAATACAGATACACACACACACACATATATATACATAGATATATATATATCTATCTACATATATCTATATACATAGATACTTATACTAATATATCTATATATATAAATACATATATATATACATATACATATATTACTATATATATATAAATCCACATATACACCTATATAATTACCACCCTATATATATATATATATACATATATATATATGTACATATATATATATATATATATATATATACATATATATATATATATACATACATATCTATATATACATACATATATATATACATAGATATATATATATATATATATATATATATATATATATATATATATATATATATATATTTTTTTTTTTTTTTTTCATATCACCTACCACACGTTATATCGTGAGAATATCCGCACCAGTTACTGATATTCCCCGATACACGAGTACAGAAAGCGTCTCCGCACACATCTTCTACACATCCATCCAACACTCAACGCGGCACTTCGTCCTGATGGTTGCGTCTTCCTAGACGACGATCAACTCGACACCGTACTACACGTCATTTCCACCACCCCCACCCTTATATATATGTATAATATATACATATCTCTATATATATATACTATATTTATCTTATTTCTATTTTTCTTTCCTACTATTAAAAAGATAAAAAAAATAGTAAAAGAGAAAAGATAATCATTGTCTTGCAGGTACTCGGTCTTGTAGATAGCAAGAACAGTTTTGAAACCCTAATTTGGCTCAAAGCCAAGAACCTGATTTTGAGGGTGTACCTCAAGGACAAAAATTATCAGAAAAAATTTTAAATAGAAAAGCACCAAAAACATAATAAACGAACGGAAGAGATTCGTTGTAGGAAAGGCGTAGAAACTTATTCACCTCTAATCCTGCCTCCCTGAGTTCGACCCTGGGCCTAAAAGTGACCAAGATAAAATCAAGTAGGCCAGGTTAAAAATTTTGTAAAAAGATGGTTAGGCTCGATTTAGGTTTACCATTATACTCATTTCAACGATTAAATCACCATATTAACACAACCTATCCGAGTCTACACCATACTTTTTCTGGCGCCGTTGCAGGGGACGGTGCGCATTCAGGTAAGTTTCTACTCCATTCCTTTAATTTTTCTCTTCTCACACCCTTCTCTTCACGGGTGTTTCTGTTTGTTGGTGTGCAGGTGAACCAGTTGCAAGGAGAAGGCAGGGAGAGGAAGTCAGAGACGTGGGCAGATCCAAGGCGGGAACGAGAGCGTGAAGTCGCCGGCACTGCATTGGAGCTTCGCCCACGTTGCTGAATATGGAGGTCTCTCTTTCTTAGCAATTTAGGTCAACTTGTCACCTTAATAAAAAAAAAAAACTAAAAACACTTCTTGGGATCTCTTGGGGCAAGTGGATTAAAAATCACTTGTTTGATTGTTTGCCATCACTCCCACCACCCCGGGATTTCCCGCCAAACTTCGCATAGCGAAGATCCAAGAATCTTGATTCTTGAATCTTTCGCCATGTGAAGTATTCTTTGAGGCAAAGATAAATAGATTGATTGCCATCCCTCTTTGCCTCATTTATCTGCAATTCGGGATCACCTTTTTCGTGGAGAGACTTGGAATTGAGTTGATTCCAACCCCACCACGACTTTCACGTGCCTAAGATTTGATCCCGAATACTTCAACCCCAACAATTTGATTTTCTTTATCTTATGGTTGAGCCTTGTATGTGGAACATCATTCTGGTGATTGGGAGCACTTGAATTGAAGTGCTTTAGCTCCCTTTCACACTAATCTAAAATTGATTCGTGCATCCACACATAGAAATCTCCATCTAGGGAAGCCCATTGCATTTTAGCATGCATTAACCAACTGACATTGAAGAAGGGTTTGTTGGGCTTAGAAAAAAACTTGTATTCTCTCAAAACCCGGAGATTGGTTGAATTGGTAATTCAGCGAAATCCTAAAATCCATACTACTTAAGGCTGAAACTCTAAAAACCATTCACCAATTAAAACTTTAATTCGGGGAGATTTCCCCGTTGCATGCTTGGTTTACACACTTTATAAAATCAACCACTTTGGCATTACCCGTAAATAACGCCCTTCACATTCCAGAAGCACTTGATCCTAAGCCTCTAACTAAAACTGGTAGAAACTTGACCCTTATTAAGGATTGGAGGTCTAACTACCTGCGTGTAGCGCCTACGTGCTGGTGAGGGTTCCCACGTGCTATCGGGTGTCTAAGACTGGGGCAAACGGCCTTTCAATCTGGCCCAATGGTTCCGCGGTGCTAGCATTCGATTTCGTAGGTCGTGATAGTAGGTAACTTAGATCTTTAGGTCTAAGGGCACACTGTAGAGGTTAGGAATTTGATTGTCTTGATTTGTCATCAAGTGTACCTTTGCGGCATCATTTTTCTCATCTCTTTTTCCCTTCTTATCCCCCCCAATTCTTCCTGCAGTAGTGCATGTTTTGGAGGAGGTCAGAAAACCCTGAACTGTTTGAATTGTCTGATAATTTTAGAAAAGAAGCCAATCATCCTCCTCCACAAATATGGCTGCACGCCCACCCCCAAATCCCGAGGGAGGAAACTGCCCTCAAAACCCATCAGGTGGTGGAGCCTTGGATCCCATAACCCGCCTCCAAGCCCAAATGGAAATGTATAATGAACAAATTGAAGCCATTAGGAAAACATTGGAGGAAATGCAGAACCCTCCCGAACGGGATGAGCCTAGGTCTCTTAGCTCCTATCAGAATCCCGCTGCTACAGTGACCATAGGATAAATTCGGGTCCCCATGGGCGAGGACAACTTTGAATTGAAACCTAATGTAATTAGCCTAATAAATTTTCATTTCCATGGTCTTGCAAGTGAAGATCCTTTTCTCTACTTGGAAGACCTAACCTGATTGGCTGAAATAGTTAAATCGAGAAATATCGAGTTACCAATAGTCCTCATGAAAATGTTCTCGTTTTCATTGCGGGATAAAGTGTCGCAGTGGTTACGCACCCTTGGGAGAACCATCCACTCTTGAGAAGAGATGCGAACAGCGTTTATCAAGAAGTTCTTCCCAATCGGGCGAACCAATGCTCTTTGCCGTGCTATCACTTCCTTTACGCAACAAAACGGCGAACAGTTTCATGAGGCATGGGAGAGAGATAATGACCTCCTCAGGAAGTGTCCGCACCACGGTCTGCCTAAGTGGCATATAGACCAGATTTTCTACTATGGGCTAAATGAGACTTTGAAGCAGATTGTAGATGCTTCCTGCAGAAGGAATTTCATAAATAAAGATGAGAATGGAGCATTTGAATTATTTGAAAATATGAGTGAAAACTCAATGAACAATGCTTCCATTGTCGCCTTTAATCATACCAGCCTGCCCCGTAATGTCCACGAAGTTGACACGGGACCCTCCCATTCATCCACAGATCTCAGCCTTATCACACAGAAATTGGATGAAGTCTCCGTCGTGCACAAGAAGCTGGACGAGCTTCTGGCCAATCCCGCCCGTTCTATGGCAAACATCCCCACCTCACCACTTCGTCACAATCCCAATTCTTCCAACACCAGGCTTATCCCGAGAAACCCCGTAAGACCTTCCTTACCGAGTGTCACGCCGAGCGATTCGGTAAGTCATGTGGATCTGGCTTCTGCAAGCCAGTATTTTGACACGGAGGACCAAGCCTCCGTAAGCTCGGAAGCATATTTACATGCGGACGCATCTTCTGGCATAGAAGACACTTGCGCCCTGGGAAACAACCCATTCTCTGCCACTTATATCCCAGGGTGGCGAAATCATCTGAACTTCGCATGGTCCAGCAACCCGCAGCGCCAAAACCCCGCGGGTGGACCAATGAGACCGTCCACACCCATCATCCCAAGGGCCCAGTCTAATCCTGTGGCGAATCCGCCATCAGGTCCTTGCGTACCGCAAACAGAACACGCATCAAGTCCTCTTGATAAATTTATGTGAATGATGACAAAAATGTCAAAGCGCCATGAAGAGAACATGACCTCTCTTTAGCACCAATTGGCGCAACAGAATTTTGAGATCAGTCAGCTACGCATGGCGACTCGATCTCAGGACACTCTTCCAGCCCAACTTGTTCCCAACCCGCGAAATTTCGTACCCCATGGCCCTCAACCACAGGTACGACCTTCTCAGGGGCAGGTTCATTAGATTTTGCAGGCTCCGAGCATTCCACCGGGATTTCAGGCTAATCCCGCTGCAGCACCTCACTCTTATGTCCCTATTGCGAACCCTCCTCCGCCTTATGATCCCACTGGACCCACAACGTCGAATGCGATTACTACGAGGAGCGGTAAGCAAACCGTCAAACCGCCTCAACCTGACCCTGGCCTGTCTTCTTCATCGCCCTCTCATTCGGGATGCGCATCGCATTTGTGAGAGGATGATACACCCAAATTGGTGCCAGAATCAGTCCCATTCCCTGAGGCTCTTCTGAGGGAGCCAAAAGGCAAGAAGGATACGCAGGCCTTTGATAACTTGTGTAATTTATTCAGAGATGTTGAAATCAAGGTATCCCTGCTAGAGGCTATCGACCACATACCTACTGTCGCCTGATTTTTCAAAGACTACACAACACCCAGGCGACAGTAAAAGAAAACTAAGAATCCGGTGGTTCTCTCGCCTCATGCGAGTTGTGCTATACTGTCAAATCTACCACCGAAGCAGAAAGATTTGGGCACATCCAAGGCTGCAATTTCAACCGTACCCTGCTTGATCTAGGATCCTCCATCAATCTTATACCAACCATCATGCTCGAAAATTTTTCCTTGGGAAATCTGAAACCCACCCCTGTCACATTACAATTGGCAAATTGTTCTGTCAAAATTCCAAAGGGTGTGGTGGAAGACGTGGTGGTTAGGGTCAACAGTCTCTATTTTCCTGTTGACTTTCTTGTTTTAGATATGGAAGTTCCTAGCTCACTTTCTAATTGTCCGATCATCCTTGGTCGACCTTTCTTGGCCACAGCCTGTGCCCATATCGACTGCGAGTCGGGCTGTATTGAGATTGCCGTTGGATCTGAGAAGCTCAAGCTTAACATCTTCAAGGCAGCCAAGAACTTTGATTGAGATTGCATCGAGGATGACACGTCTGACGAGGACATGGCCATCAGCGCGTGTATCAGACTAATTGGGACCTATTTTGACTGTTGCGGACTGCCTTTAAACACTGACGCTTGCCTGATTGACACATATTGTGACATTCCCCCATCCCTCCCTATTCCCGTACCTTCTCCTGACCAGACTTCTGACAAGGTTTTCTCCGCTTCCCATACCTCGTGGTCTGAGTCATATCCAGGCTACTCACTGCCGGTCTACACTCTTGAAGACTGGATTGCCCTTTCTTTCTTGCCAAATCAGGCGGAGTTGCAACTCCACACTGGGACCTTGAGCCCACATACTACTCACTGGGGCTATTCCTTTTTAGATCCATCTATCCAAGAAGCCCCTCTTCTTGGCCAATCTGAGGGCCAACTTCTTCCTCCTGACTTGTTTTCCGATTCGCCTGGGACACTCTCATCCCAAGAAATGCCAGATCTTTCACCATCCACTCCTAAGCTAAAAGAGCTACCTAGTACACTTAAGTGTGTTTTCTTGGGACCAAATGAAATGCTCCCCGTAATCATCAGCTCAAAATTGATTAGAGAGAAAGAGTGCAAACTAACGAAGGTCCTTATGGAACACAAGGCAGCCATTGGATGGTCTTTATCAGACTTAACTGGCATTAGCCCCTCCTACTGTACTCACCGTATATATACGGAGGAGGAGGTTTGACCTTCCCGCGAGATGCAGCAACATCTCAACCCTAACATGCGGGAGGTCGTTAAAAAGGAAATTATTAAGTGGCTGGATGCAGGTATAATCTACCCGATCAGCGATAGCCCATGGGTGAGTCTGATTCACGTTGTGCCCAGAAAGGCGGGACTCACCATCCGTGTCAATGACAGGGGCAAATCCATCCTTACACGCAATCCTACATCTTGGAGAGTGTGTGTAGATTATAGGAAACTCAATGCTGCAACTAAGAAAGATCACTTTCCGCTACCTTTCATTGACCAAATCCTGGAGCGGTTAGCGGTAAATAAATTTTTCTATTTCCTAGATGGATTCTCAGATATAACCAGGTGGCAATTGACCCCCGGAACCAAGGGAAAACCACTTTTACCTGCCCCTTCGGCACCTTTGCATTTAGAAGGATGCCGTTCGGACTTTGTAACGTGCCAGTAACTTTCTAGAGATGTATGCTGGCGATATTTCATGACATGGTGGGTGACTTTCTCGAGGTCTTCATGGATGACTTTTCGATCTTTGGACCATCTTTTGATGACTGTCTTGCCAACCTCACCCGTATCCTTAGGAGATGTATTGATGTAAACCTTGTACCTTCCTGGGAAAAAAGTCATTTTATGGTACACAAGGGAATTGTTCTCGGGCATATAATCTCTGATAGGGGTATCGAGGTTGACAGAGCTAAGCTTGATGTAATTGCTGATTTACGTGTGACTGGCTCTGTCAAACAAATCCGCTCCTTCCTGGGACACGTCGGTTTCTATAGGAGATTCATCAAAGATTTCTCCAAGATTTCTCGACCTTTAACTCATCTCCTATCGACCGACGTATCCTTCGATATGGGCCCCGATTGCATATGAGCATTCACACAGCTGCGTAATGCTGTCACCAAGGCCCCTGTTCTCCAGCCACCTGATTGGTCCTTCAACTTTGAACTCATGTGTGACACTTCCGACCTTGCAGTCGGAGCCATCCTGGGACAAAGACGCGATAGACATCCCTTCATGGTGTACTATGCCAGTAAGACGTTGGACGAGGCCCAGCGTAATTATACTACCACTGAGAAAGAACTACTGGCGGTTGTCTTTGGGCTGGAGAAACTTCACTCTTACCTTCTGGGCTCACATGTTATTGTTTTCACTGATCACGCTGCCATTCACCATCTCATGCACAAGAAGGATGCCAAGCCTAGACTGATTCGTTGGATCCTTCTGCTCCAAGAATTTGACATTGAGATCTACGATAAGGTCGGAGCCCAGAATGTTGTGGCTGATCATCTTTCTAGACTGGACCCTGACCAAATTAGACTTACTCTGCCGATTAATGAGACTTTTCCCGACGAGCACCTATTGGCAATTAATGTGGCATGTGGACCTTGGTGCCGACATTGCCAATTACCTTGTTTCTGGATCCCTTCCACGTGGCTGGCCTAAAAACCAGCGCAAGCGCCTCATGGCAGAAGTAAAGTATTATTTCTGGGATAATCCACTTCTTTTTCGAATAGGTGCTGATCAAATCATCCGTCGCTGTATTCTTGACAGCGAATTCCCCAGTGTGTTATCCTTCTGCCACGATCAGGCCTGCGGAGGCCATTTCTCTGGGAGAAAAACTGCAGCCAAGGTGTTGCAGTGCGGTTTCTTTTGGCCCTCCCTTCACTAGGATGCCCACAATTATGCCAAACATTGCACTAGGTGCCAGTCGTTAGGGTCAATGTCACGTCGTGACATGATGCCCTTGCAAGCCATCCTAGCTGTGGAAATCTTCAACATTTGGGAAATTGATTTCATGGGTCCCTTTCCTCCTTCCAACGGCTTCGAATATATCCTTGTGGCTGTTGATTATGTTTCGAAATGGATCGAGGCTATTTCCACGCGCCGTGCTGACCATGTTATATCCTCTCGATTTGTCAAAGACCACATTTTTGCATGCTTTGGGATCCCTCGAGCCATTATCTCGGATGGAGGAAGCCACTTTACCCATGCTTCTTCTCGGGCACTTCTGAGGAAATACGGAGTCCACCATCATATCGCATCCCGTATCATCCTCAAACAAACGGCCAGGTAGAGGTGTCGAACCGGCAAATCAAGCAAATTCTCCAGAAAATGGTTTGGCCTGACCGTAAGGATTGGTCCGACAAGCTGATTGATGCACTTTGGGCGTATCGGACCGCCTTCAAGGCTCCCCTTGGTATGTCTCCTTATAGAATCGTTTACGGGAAGCCTTGTCATTTGCCCGTGGAGCTGGAGCACCGCGCTTATTAGGCGGTTCGTCAATGAAACCACGGCTCAGACCTGTGTGGTCGAGAAAGGAAACTCCAACTCCAGGAGCTGGAAGAGCTCCGTCGTGAAGCCTATGATTCTGCCTTAACTTTCAAGCAACGCACTAAGGCTTTTCACGACAGCCGTATTCGGCGGAAGGAATTTAAGCCATCTCAGCAAGTTTGGCTCTACAATGCTCGGCTCAAATTCTTTCCTGGGAAATTGAAGTCCAAATGGATTGGTCATTTCCTGGTCTCAAGACCATTTCCCAATGGGGCCGTTGAAATTAAAGATCCCAAATCTAGGCATAAATTTACGGTCAATGGGCAGCGTTTGAAACCTTATCTTACTCATGAACCTGCCCCCGTTGGAGAAACTGTTGCCCTGCTGGAGGGTAACTAAGGTTGTGCCTCATTCTGAGTCTAGCTGGGGACGTTAAATTCAGCACTCGTTGGGAGGCACCCAAACAACACTCCGCCACTGTAACGCTCACTTCACTTTTCACTTCACCACCCACCCTACCACCCAGCTGTATACCCTGCACCTCAGCTCTCGATCTTTGGTCCTTCCTCTACCCTACCCTGCATTCATATGAGGACATAGCATCATTTGGCATGGGGGGGTGGATAGGCATCCATAGGATCTGGGTATTTTATGGTATCATGTAGTCTCCATCTATCTATAAATATGTAAAAAAAAAAGGGTGTTTAGTAATGATCTGAAGGCTGAAACAAAAAATACCATAAGTGTTTATGGATATTCAACTGCTGTTTTGAAGACTTTCCTGGCCACAGAAGCTTGATTCGCTCAGGCTCGGCTTAATTCACTTGAGCATTGACAAGATAGATCAGAATCTCTCTTAACTAAGGACGTATTCTTGTACCTGAGACATCTGTACAAGATCCATTGGTTTGCTTTCACTTGAAAGCTTAAGTAATCTTGGTTCACACTACACATGTCAAGAAAGACCAGGTGAACATAAGATCCAACCCTAGTGTTCATCAGGGAAGGTGGAGTCCTTACCTATGCACGTAGGTAGGCTTTTTATCCCGGGCTTTAGTCTTGTGTTTACGAGAGACTCTTTTCACCAAAAAGGAACTCTCCCACCAAAAGAAAAGTGTGCTCCTCCAAATAAAGTTGTAAGAGATATGCTGACACGTGTTTCAAAAAAAAAAGTGAGATGCAAATAAGTCAGTATATCTCGTAAATGTCTGTAAAGTCTTCTCTCTACAAAAGTTCTTCAGGGCAAGTTACAAATACCCTGTTTTCTTTGAGCAACAAATGTAATAAAATGGGAGTTGAGTTTTCCGTCATCTTTTTAAGGGTCAATCCAAAGACACAAGCTGAAACTGGGACCGACTTGGACTTAAAAATTCGTGAAACCCTGGGCTTGAGTGTTAATGTTCATCTGGTCAGTCTTGATCCTTCACTATGCACAAGCCATAATCTCTTGAGCTCTCGAGTACGGCAAAACCTCCTGGGTCCTGGAAATCATACTTAAGGTTTAAATATCAAGAGTCCAGGTTAGTTGAGAGATGGTCTATGTCACATAAGACTTAAAGTACTGGTAGTCTTCTTTGTAATTGGTTCTCACAATATCCAACAAATAAACACACCTATGTCGCCTCAAAAGAAAATCTTCAGCTTAAGATCATTTCTAAATACAACACAAAAATGTTTTGCTAGAGCTAGCAAAAGATAAGCATGGGGGTATGATTGCACAGCAAAAATACACCAACAATTGTGCCATCTTGTGCTATTTCCTAGCATTGCCATTGCATATTAGGCAGCCATAGTGCATTTGTAAAAATAAATGCATACATCCATTTAATTGAGATGGGAGGAAAGTGAATAAATTGGCCTTGTAATTAATGTATTCTTCAAGTGTTGTCTCGCAAAATCACCATCTTCATTTTTTATTTGGCTTTGAATTTCTTCTTCTCCGCGCGGCTACAGGGCATGGCTACTTCTTCGTGCCACTCTCTGCCACAGCATACCCTGTCAGCCTCTTGCTTAGTCATGCGCAGCCCAGGGCATGGCTGGGCTTGCCTCCATCTTCTTTAAAAAGCCCTCCTCGCTTCCTTGCGCAGGGGAACCTGGTCCATGCAACACACACCCGCACACCCTTCTCCAGGCCGTCTCCTCCCCTCTCCCCTCCATACGCAGCATCTCTTCCTCCTGAAGAGATACGCTGCGGGCAGGAGCAGCTTACAGTGGTCGACAACCACCACTGTGAGTCCCACCACCACCCAGCTCATCAAAGAGCTGGTGGGCGTGGTGGCTCACTTCGCTGTTTCACCCGCTCAAAGATCTTCCGCCATTATCGTAGACTCGAGCTTTGAAGCTCCGCAGCAGCAGCAGCAGCCTGCGCGCACGCAGGCACCGACCGCAGCCTCTTTCCGCACGCGCAGGCGCCTTCCAGCGCGCTCGTGCACGCAGCACTGGTTGCAACCGGCTGTCCAGAGCTCGCGGCACTGTAGCTACTGTTCACGCTAGAGAGCGCGACACTGTAGCTCCAGTGCGGTGACCGGAACGTTTCTCACTTATCCGGTCACCGCGCGCTCTCTCTCGACGCCCGCAACCGCCTCCAGCGTCCACCCGCGCCTTCACTCGCACCCGCTCCAGCGCGCAGCGCAGTGCGCTGCGTCACACATTGCGCTGCGCTGCAGTCTCCTTCACGCCCGCTCCCTCCAGCGCGTGCGTGCATCCTTATGCGAGCCTGCGCCTGCGCGTGTTCCCGCGCCATCAGATGACAGGCGCAGCCTCCAGACGGCTTAAACACCCGCGCCCTCTTCCTCCAGCAGACGCTCTCTCTATCTCTCTCACAGACACACACCTCACTCACACACACACACCACACTTGTACACACTCACATGTACACACACACACTTGTACACACCTATATATACTTATATAAATATATTTATATATGCATATATATATATATATCTATGTACATATACATATATATATATATATATATATATATATATATATACTCATACCTATACACTATATATAAGTAGATATACATACATACATAAATATATATATTTGTATATATTTATTTATTTATTTATACACATATATATACATATATACATACCTATATACATATATACCTATAGATATAAATACAGATACACACACACACATATATACATAGATATATATATATCTATCTACATATATCTATATACATAAATACATATATATATATATATACATATACATATGTATATATATATATATATATATATATATATATATATATATATATATATAAATCCACATATACACCTATATAATTACCACCCTATATATATATATATACACATATAAATACATATATACATATATATTTTCATATCACCTACCACACGTTATATCGCGGGAATATCTGTACCAGTTGCTGATATTACCCAATACACGAGTACAGAAAGCGTCTCCGCACACACCTTCCACCCATCCATCCAACACTTCACGCGGCACTTCGTTCTGATGGTTGCCTCTTCTTAGACGACGATCAACTCGACACCGTGCTACACGCCATTTCCACCTCTACCCCCACCCCTATAAATATGTATAATATATATATATATATATACTATATTTATCTTATTTCTATTTCTCTTTTCTTCTATTAAAAAGATAAAAAAATAGTAAAAGAGAAAAGATAATCATTGTCTTGCAGGTACTCAGTCTTGCAGATAGCAAGAACAGTTTTGGAACCCTACTTTGGCTCAAAGCTAAGAACCTGATTTTGAGGGTTACCTCAAGGACAAAAATTATCAGAAAACAATCTTAAATAGAAAAACACCAAAAACATAATAAACGAACGGAAGAGATTCGTTGTAGGAAAGGCGTAGAAACTTATTCACCTCTAATCCCGCCTCCCTGAGTTCGACCCTGGGCCTAAAAGTGATCAAGATAAAATCAAGTAGGCCAGGTTAAAAATTTTGTAAAAAGATTGTTAGGCTCGATTTAGGTTAACCACTATACTTATTTCAACGATTAAATTATCATATTAACACAACCTATCTGAGTCTACACCAGTCACTCGAGACCTAATCACTCTTTTTTTAGTTTAATTGTAGTTGTAGTTACAAGTTTGTTATCTTGGCATTAGTTTGATTAATATAAGTTTTATTTAGTTATTTGCTTCCAATTTTAGTAGTTTAATGTTTAGTATTTCTTGTTTCATAAGTTGTGTGCATTAATTTCATATTTTTCTAGTTCATAGATAGATCGTAAATTAGTTCTTATCTTTCAAATTTTATTTCTCAATTTTGTCCAAATTTTGTCAAACCTTTTGTATTAGTTATGATACTTTGGTTTAGGTCTACACTAAATTTTATGCTTAGATTCCTTATGGAAAAAAAATTAAAATTTAATTTTTATTTTAGTTATCAAATTGCTATGATTTAGTTCTCGTAATTTCTTTAGGATTTTGTTGCATGGTCTATTGTGTATTTTGGAAAGATATTTGATTTAAAAAATTGACCATCTTTTAAAATTTTCTTAGAATTTTTGGATTATTAAGCAATTATTTGTGCAGATTTTCTACCCCTGCACACTAATTAGTCTCTAGGTTTAAGTCTGGTGTCTTTCTTTCATTTTAAAATGAAAAAAGAAAAATATCAAAAAATCTCAAAAAATTTAGTGCAGGTCAGTAATTAGTCATTTAAATAATTTTAACTCCCTAAAAATAACTCAGACTCTTTGTTATACTTTTTTAAAATTTATTTTCAAGGGTTTGAATTTTTCTAAATACTTGAGATTTTTGTGCATAATGATGTTCTTATCACTCTTGTGATTTTCACGATCAATGATGACGAGGGGAACCTACTTGAATTTGTAGCAAGTAGTGGCAAGAACAAAGGTCATGGCCAGCTTTTCTGGTGGCTAGAGTCGAGAATTGTACGAATCTTTTCAGAATGTGTGAGAGCTCATTTAGACTATTATTGATTGCGCATATATCATATTCCAAGTTCCTTTTTGTCATCCAATCCATGTATAGTGTAGGTTGATGCCGTGGTGAGGTAAGATTGCTTGATTTTTGAATAACCAGAAGGAGATTCTTGTCGTTAGATGTGAAGAGACACATTCAATTGAAAGTGAAGAAGGTGAATCAATTGTAATTCATAGAGGTTGTTTACTTACCTCTAGTTTTGGGTACTTTTATGTTGGGATCGTGAGTGATGCTCTGATCCTTATAATCTAGACAACTGGATGAGAGTAACAAAATTGGCATATATGGCTTGCAATAGTCCAATATAGATACTTATTTCAAGATAAAGTTTCAACTTTCGAGAAATAGTGTGATATGAACTCATAACTTGGATAAAGAGTGTTATAATATAAATTTATACGTCAAATTACCTCAAAACTTAACATCCCTTATACCTTACTTGGTTACTTTCAACGAAAACTTCTCAAAATCCATTAGGGCATGGCCCAACGGTGTTATATCTACGCTATTGACTTCGAATGTGAAGGCGATCGTTTGAATTTTACCCTATGCTAAATTGTTGGTCATGTAATGTAAGGACATGATTTCCTCGATTTGAAAAAAGAAAACTCCTCGTAGATCCCTCGTAAATCAAGCTGGTATGCTCAAATAAACCAAACCGGAGAGCCTCGGCCGAGTCCAGGAAAACACGGCCCAAAAGGCAACGCCCGCTTTCGCCGTTCCCTTCGGCCTCCTCTCCTCTCCCTCTTCCTCCTCTTCCCCTAGGGCTTCTGGATCACCATCGCAACCCCCCTCCCCCGTCCCGCTTTCCAGGTCTACCACCACCACGTCCTTCAACCCTCTCCTCACCACCCATGGCTACCCCCTCCAACAACACTTCCCCACGGCCCCCTTCGAACCCCAACCCTCTCACCTCTCCTCCCACCCTCCTTCCCTCGCAACCCCAACCCCAACCTCAACCTCAACCTCAACAACAGCAGCAGCAGCAGCAGCAGCAGCAGCAACAACCACCACCGCAACCCCTCCCATCCTCTCCCTTCCAGGGCCTCTTCCGCTCCCCACTCCACTCCCAAACCCCCGGAGGCCACCTCCAGCCCCCACGTGGCCCCTCACCCTTCCTGGTCCAACCCCCTTCCTCCCCCGCACCCAACCCCAAGCGGCTCCCTCAGAAGCCCCCTCCCCGCCCTCCCCCTCCTTCCTCCTCCTCCTCCCCTTCCCCATCCTCCTTCAAGTCCTCGGAGCTCACCCCCGCCTCCGCCCGCCGCAAGAAGCCAAAGCTCCCCGACAAGCGCCTCCCTGACCGCGTCGCCGCCCTCCTCCCCGAATCCCCCCTCTACACTCAGCTCCTCGAGTTCGAGTCCCGCGTCGACGCAGCCCTCGCCCGCAAGAAGACGGACATCCAGGAGGCCCTCAAGTGCCCCCCTTCCATGCAGAGAACCCTCCGCATCTACATCTTCAACACCTCCTCCAACCAGTCCACCCCCAAGTCCCCTTCCTCCGAACCCCCTTCCTGGACCCTCCGCATCATCGGTCGCATCCTCGAGGACACCATCCCTGAAACCAACAACAACAACCTGGACCCCCACCCCATGTTCCCCAAGTTCTCCTTCTTCCTCAAGAGGCTGACCATCTCCCTCGACCCCACGCTCTACCCGGAGAACCCCACCATCGTCTGGGAGAACTCCCGCGCCGCCGTCCCCCAGGAGGGCTTCGAGGTGCGCAGGATCGGGGACAAGGAGTTCACCGTCGGCATCCGCCTCGAGATGAACTACAACCCGGAGAAGTTCAAGCTGTCCCCCGCCCTCGTCGAGCTTCTCGGCATCGAGGTCGAGTCCCGCGCGAGGATCATCGCGGCCATCTGGCACTATGTCAAGGCCAGGAAGCTGCAGAACCCCAGCGACCCTTCCTTCTTCGCCTGTGACCCTGCACTCAAGAAGGTCTTCGGGGAGGACAGGATGAAGTTCGCACTTGTCTCCCAGAAGATCTCGCAGCACCTCTCGCCTCCCCCTCCCATCCAGCTCGAGCACAGGGTCAGGCTCTCGGGCGGTGCCGCCGGCCCCCTTGGCACCGCCTGCTACGACGTGCTCGTCGACGTCCCCTTCTCCCTCCAGAAGGAGATGTCGGCCTTCCTGGCCAACACCGAGAAGCACAAGGAGATCGAGGCATGCGACGAGGTGATACTCGCATCCATCAAGAAGATACACGAGCACCGCAGGAGGCGTGCGTTCTTCCTCGGGTTCAGCCAGTCCCCCGTCGAGTTCATAAATGCGCTGATCGCCTCGCAGACGCGGGACCTGAAGGTGGTGGCGGGAGAAGCCAGTCGCAATGCCGAGAAAGAGCGGCGGTCGGATTTCTACAACCAACCGTGGTATGTTTGTTTGATTGATATTCGGTTGATATACTGACAGAACTGAGAGTGAGGCACTCAACTCAATAGTATTTCCCTTTTTTGTATGAATGTGTGTTTCAGGGTGGAAGATGCTGTCATTCGGTATTTAAATCGGAAGCCTGCACCTGGAACAGATGCCCCTGGTAGCACGTAGGAACCAGCTGTTTATGTTCCTTCTATGACGTGGAATCTTTCAGCTTGTTTTTGTACCATTTCTTCTAGCCATTGTAAACTCAAGTGATTCAGTTATTACATCAGAGAGGTAATTTCCAACTGTAGTAAGCCCTGTCTATGTTCGGCTGCTTCTTGTTAGAGAATCTGTTCCTTTAACTGATATCAGTCGTTAACATCTCTTTCATGTTAATGGCTTAACATGTCCTGAGGTTATACATCTTGGATGAATCAATGAAGTCTTCATTTGTAATTTTTCATCAGAGTGTCGTTGTTGCACAGTAACTTGTCCAAAATTCAAGGATAGTTATGGCCTATCTCTAGTCAGTTTGGTGATTTATTTTTTTGGTATCAGTTGTATTTGCTAGGTAAATCTTGTTGAATGTTGAATTTTTCTTTCTTTCTTTTTTTTAAAGGTCAATTTTGTACATTTTTTTTAATGGTGGTGAAATTTAGACAAATAGCTGAACAGGAAAAAGGCCTCTTATTGCCAGCAAAGTTATATACTGAAATCCTCTTGGGTGATCTTACAAATCACTTAACAATTTTTGCAGTAGATGACAATGGAAAAAGTGGGTTTTAGACTAGTTTCCACTGCAACAATGCACTAATGTATCAGTTTCGGTATTCTGCAAATACTCTTTCTAAAGAGATTGATTACATGCATAATGAGGCTACACCCGAAGCATTTAAATGGATTTGGAGATTATAGTTTTCTACTAAACTTTAAGGATTTGAGTGACTTTAAGGCTATCCCAATAATTCCTCCATTTTTACACATTTCCGTTTTTAATAAAACTAATAGTCCTCTGGAGAAATGTCTACAAAGCTAGGCTGTTAGGCTTTTGTCCAAGGGAGGAGGGTTTTCTCTGCTTTCCTCAGTGCTTCCAGTTTATTTTCTCTTAATTCTTGAGGCGCTTGAGTGTGTGTTGGAGAGAATTGATTCTATAATGAGAAGATTCCTTTGAGCCTCTTCAGCTAGGGATAGCTTCCATCTTTGGTAGCTTGGGATGAAGTTCACAGACCTAGGAGGGCAGGTGGGTTGGGGATCCTTAATTTCCTTTGAAAGGTAAAAGGGTGGATACTTGGGGTTCCTTAATTTGAGAGAGTTGAATGTTGCTTTGCCACTGAATTGGGTCTTGCATGTGGTCAGCTCCCAGTTGCCTTTTTGGAAGAATATCCTTTTCGACTCTTATGGGGGCCTGATTGACTTGGATAGAAGAATGATTGTCAAGGATGCCTGACTTTTTGGTGGGTCTTAATGGAATTGTTGAGAAAAGTCACGGTGCACTGTGGAAGCTCCCCTGGTGATAGCAGAAGGTTCTATTTCTGGTTACATGAATGACACTCCTTTGGAGTTATTGTAGATATTATTACCTACAATTGGCTGCTTTTTCTTTGGATCCTCAGGCAGTGTTTATGGACTGCTACCTAGATGTCTTGCAGTTGCCAGCTCTTTCTCTTACACTCTCAGATGCTGGGATGGAGGATTTGGCACTCCTCCTCCAAGCTTTAAGGGGACCTTTCTCGTTGTGTTGGAAGAGATGGGTCGATTTAAAGACATGTCCGCTTCACGGTCAAAAAAGCACTAGGAAAAAAACCTGGTAGCCTTCTGTTTTTAAAAAAAAACTTGGTAGATTTTGTCCTTATTTGACCTCCTTTTTCGGAGTAATTTGGAGGACTGAGCTTTCTGAAGGTCCATTTTTTTATTTGGGTGTTGAGGAGGAAGAGGACCATAACTAGAGAGTATAGAAGGCATTGAGTGCTAGGGGAGGACTCCTCTTGTGTCTTTTGGGAGTCACTTTTAGATGATCTAGGCCATTTCTTTTTTGGCTTGCCCTTTGCTTAGGAGTGTTGGCAGTGAGCTTGTGTCTGGTCGCTGGATTACACATCCCGTGAGACTTTTTGGAGCAGCACCATGGATGTTACGAAGTAGCAACTCTTGAGTAGATCAGTACCTCTATGGGGTATTCGGTTGGAACACATTGGTGTTGTGGTTAAGGAGAGAGCTAGTGTGGATGGGGTTATTTGCACTGTTTTTCTTGTCTTTGTGACTTTTGATGTAATTAGCTTTCCATTTTATTCATGAGATCCCGGGTGTTTAATGCCCCCATGTTCCCGCCCCTTTCTGTTTTTTTTTTTTTCAAAAAATTCCAACTTAGGATTGAAATCTATGAAAGTTTCTTTTTTTGTTGGTGGAATAAATAGGCATGGAAATGTGCTTTTATATAAGATGCATATATTTTATCTAATCTTAACGTTTTCTCCTCAGAAATGAAGTTATGCCTCTGTCAATAACATAAAATTGCTTCAATTTGCCTCAAGTTTTCTTTTTAAACCTTGGTTATATGCAAAGCCATCCACCTATTATAGATTCATTGTTCATGGGGAGATGGAGGGTAGGTAGAGTAAGAGGTTTGATGATGATGTGATTGCCCATTTGTGTAGCTTCATGCTGAGTCATGGCCTACAGAGATGGTGAGATGGTGGTTTTCTGTCCTTTTATGGCAGAGTGCTTATTTGATTGACAACTTCACTGAGGATGGGGTTACAGGGGCTTTTGGGGGCAGAATCTGGATGATTCCCAGCATTCAAAGGTCTTCCAAATTTTTTCTTTACAGAGGTACATGAATTGGTAGAGGAGAATAAGGGTTTTAACAGGGTCAACATATTCTTTTTGTTCTTGTTGGCAAAAGAAAGGGGCCAATATAACTTGATTACTTAGCTCCATTGCCTCATCAAATACAATTTATTTGATGGTTGTAAAGGTGGTGTTCAGTAAATAGAAAATGGTTCTAGGTAACCTGATCAATCTGGTGTGGATACTTTTGTGCATGGTAGGCATATCCTGGAAGATTTGTGATGGTCTTAGAGTTTGTCGTGTATAGGTGAAGAAATGCTATGTAGGGTTTTTATGGAAGGTTGATTTTCGAGGTGCATGACTTAATTGATTGGTCATTTCTTTGGTTTGAACCGGAGATTTAAATGCCGTCGGCAAGCCTATTTTGGGGAGGGGGTCATGTGGAGATGATTAAAGTATCGATTTATAGGTGTGCCGACGGCATGCCGACGATTTCGAGGGCATGTTGAGGCATGCTGATGGTGGTGCCGAGTCTGATGCTGCTGGGCGGAGGTGCTGTTGCTATAGGTTGATTTCTGGAATCCTAAGGGCATAGAAGGTCGATATTGAGGAATGTAAGGATTTCAGGACACACACACGGTCATTATGAAATACCTTTATTGTTATACAATCATTATTTTTTGAAAATGATATCATTTTGATTATTTATGCGATTTTTTGTCGGCATGCCCATCTAAAAATGGACATTTCCACGGCGTGCCCTCGAGATGCTCACAAAATGTATACTTAGAATTTTATCGGCACGACGTCGAATCGGCATTTCGAACCTTGGTTTGAACTGTGTAAAAGAGGGTTTCTAGACGGATCACGCAGTTTCTCACTACCATGCCTTCCTTTGTGTTGATCGATGGCAATCTTGCAGGAGGATGAGTAAAACTTCAAGATGGCTTCAGAATGATTGTTAGCCCATTATCTTGTGTGCAAGCTATGGATGGTTTGCTGTCTAGCAGCTTTGCCACATGTTCAAGTGGGCTTCTTGCCGGTTTTTCCAAAGCTCAGGATTAGAGGACAATAGGTGGCAGATTGGCAGGTGGGCAGCTAGGACTTCACCTAGGGGTGATGGTTGGTACTTCTAAAGTTGGCACTTAATCCCATTAGACACTATCAATGCTTGGGATGACTTTAAAGGTCGAGAAAAGATTAGATCTTATGAGGGATTTCTTTTAGAAGAGTTTAAGTTTTACCCACGAGGGTATGCCTCTAGTTGCGTGGGGTACCATTTGCAAATTGGTTCATGAAGCAGTGTTGGGTGCATTATGCTTGAGGAATATGAATGAGGCCTTGCTTTAGAAGTGTGTGGTTCATTGGACAAGGGGGAGATTTGTGAAATGTTATGCTCATCACTTGAGTTTGGGATAGGAGGCTTATTGTTCCTGGGGTGCTTTGAATTCTGGAAGAGTTTAATTGGTTTTGTGTCATGATGTTGCTATTGTTATCTTTGCCCCCATTGGAAAGCCGTGGATGATTACCGACCTCCGGTGCTCTTCCTTTTTCTTCTCAAAAAAAAAAAAAAAAATCTTTACCCCCATTCTTCAGATCAGTGGGAACTCTCTTTTTGGAGGTTGCTTGGTACTTGATAGGATCCTTTGTGGTTTGGTTCTTCATCTTTTTGCATTAGCCGTAGATAACAAGGGAGGCCATTGCTATGGATTGCTAGATGAGCCTTTTAGATCTCTCTTAGGGAGCTTGAACTCACTCAGCACCATTATCATAAATAGAGGGTAGTGCATATGTTGAAGATCTTGGAACCTCTTGGCAAGCTTTGCCCCCTGAGAAGATGAAGATGTTGTAATTTGGAAGAAGGGGAATTCTCAGTTTGGGAGACCTATCAATTGCCAGTTGAAGTCCATGTTCTTGCCCGCAATTATTGAAGGTCAGATTATGAGAACATTTCACACTTATTTATGGAGTGTAGTTTATGAGCTAGTTGTGGAGCAATTGTGGGATCCGATGGATCGATTATGCTGGTGCTGCTGATGTTGGATACTGTTCCCCTGTGGTAGGCTTGGAGGTGGGGAAACATGTTTCAAGTCTAAGAGTGAACAAGCAAAGGTGTCAGCTCTTTTTATCGCTGATTTGGTTGCAGAGTAACCATGCAGTCTTCAAGAGTTTAAGGCCATACATTCAAAATGTGATCCATTATGCATTATATCTGGCCTCTACTTTAGGGGGACATGCATAAACTGGTGCCATTTTTTTTAAAGAAGATTTTTCCTTCACAGAAGAAAAAATAAAAGAAGAATTTTACATGTGTGGCTCTGAATTTTTTGCAACAATGCATGTATGGCCCTGACTTATTACTTATGTAGATACTTCTAGAATCATGTCCAGTTTACATTATATATCCACTGCTTAGATATTTGTTAAATTTGATGAAATTTTTTTGAAAAGGCAAAATTGATGAAGTTGGGCTTCCAAGTATGGGATTTTTGTGTTGAAGCTTTGCTGCTTCTGACTTCCACATGCTGAGGACCCCTGAATGACCATGTTTAAAGCTGCGAGGTTTTGGACTTGGTCAAAAAATGGAAGAGATAGGAGATTGCTGTTGGAGGGGGAAGAAGATATAAATGGAGGAAAATGATGAGGGAGGAAGAAAAGTAAATTAATGAGACCTTAAATGCAAAAAATACCTTTCGAATCCAATTTTATTAGCTTTGACAATAGTAGGATATATTTGTTAACAGAATAAGTTTTCCAAGGTTATCTATGTAAATAGTAAGAAGCTAGGGATACATGTGTTATGGTAAAAATTCTTGGATCACCCACATAAATAAACCCTTCCACCCCCTTCCCCCCATGTCTCGCAAAAACACTGTCATCACTGCCACAAAACAAAAAGAAAAAAGGGGAACCTTTATGTATTGGTTTCGTGAGAGTATCGATTCCGATGTGATATGTTGGAAATGGCCATTGGCCATGCTTGGAATGTGCTAATGGATGGTGTTGGAGTAAAATGCTTCATATATATCTCAAGGGAAACTTTAAGCCCCTACATATAGGAAAGGGGTTAGGAGCAATTATATATAGGTCCTAAAGAAGAAAAAACATAAACAAGAAAAGTAAAGATATATACATGCTTATTTCTTTACAGTCCCCCTTAAGCTAAAATATAGACATCCTTCATGCTCAGCTTAGCACAACATTTGTCAAAGGTACCATGGGGAAGTACTTTAGTGAACATATTTGATGCTTGGTCCTCTGAAGATACATAAGATGCATAAATAAGGCCTTTTTGGATTATATATATCTAGTGTAGTGACAATCTACTTCCACATGCTTTGTTCTCTTGTGGAAAATTGGATTGTCAGCTATGAAAATGGCTATCGATTATCACACTTTATCTCCATAGGATTAGTCGAGGGAATATGGAGGTCTTCTAACATAGAGCGAATCCACATCAATTCAGGTTGCCTCTCGCAAAAGTGTAGATCCTAGTGGTGAATTTCCTATCCTTTGTGTATCCTGCATTGTTCACATTGATATAGGCTACCACATTCAGTGATTCCCTACGAGCGAAAAATAAGCCCTTTCCTAGTAAGGATTTCGAGTACCTGGGGATCATTATAGCTGCATCCCAGTGTACCTTCTTGGGCTTGCCCATAAACTAGCTCACTTTACTTATTACAAGCATAATATCAGGCCTTGTGATTGAAACATATAATAACTTTTCCACTAGGCATTTGAACTGTCTAGCATCCACTTGACCTAAGTCATCATCGTACAAGTGTACACTTGGGTCGATGGGAATGGAAGTAGGTTTAGCACTTAACATGGCAGTTTCTTATAGAAGATCTATCAGATATTTCCTCTGATAAAGGATAACTCCATGTGTATTCCTAGCTATCTCTATCCCAAGAAAGTAACAGAGTAATATCAAGTCCTTAACAAAGTGCTTAGGTAGAAACTCCTTAGTAGCCTTGATATCTTGCTTATCATCCCCCTGTCAAGATGATGTCGTCAACAAAAACAAGCATCACTACAATACCGGTATTTGTCTTCCGCACAAAAAGTGAGTGGTCTGCTATGGATCTCCTGAATCCAACCCTCTTAATAACTTTTGATAGTTTCTAAAACCAGGCCTGTGGACTTTGCTTGAGATCATATGTTGCCTTATGCAACTTGTAGACTTCGGTACACTCTCCCTTAGCCTCAAATCCTAGACGTTGCTACATGTATACCTTAGCTCGAAGATCATCATAGAGGAAAGCATGTTTTACATTAAGTTGGTACCATGGCCGGTTGCAATGAACAGCTACAGAGATAAGTACATACATAGTAGAGAGACATGTTGCTGGAGAGAATGTGTCAAAGTAGTTAACTCCATATGTTGGGTATATCGCTTTGCCACAAGATGGGTTTTAATATTGCTCAACAGAGCCATCTAGACGATGCTTCATTATGAACACCTACTTGTAGCTAATAATCATTGCGTTAGGTGGAGGTTCAAGTAAGCTCTAGGTGACAGGGTAGACATCTCATCGTTCATGGCTTGTCGCTACGTAGGATGCATAATAGCTTTCTGATGTGTAGTGGGTATTTGTGTGGTTGAAAGCCCACTAGTTAATTGCTTGTACTGAGGAGATAAATTGGCCATTCATGTATATTTGGAGATTGGATGTGTTGTGCATGAGTGGGTACCCTTTCTCAATGTAATGGGTAAATTAGAACTGACATCAACATGATCCTCTTCTTGATCAGATTCAGGTTTTAGGGGTCTTTGTGGTAACTGCCTTAGGTAACTAATGTATGTTAAAGATGTTCCTAAGTAGGTGGTATAATGGTAGTCTCTAATACACTAGAACTAGAAGTAGCATTGGTGCTATCAGGTATAAGGAATGCATCAGGTGTAGATGATAGTGTGCTTAAGAGGAGAGGGGTATGCCTCGGTGACCTGGCGACGAGAATAAACTAACATGAACCTATTTTTCTAGCCATCAATGGGGGTATGAAGAGGAATAATGGCGTTCTACAGGGAGTAGTTTGTGTCGGATGGAGCCTAAAAGGTGGATGAAGGCAACACAACCAAAGACCTTAGGTGGTACACCAAAACGTTCACGATCAAGAAATAATATTGAGTACGAGCTCTCTTCATTTAAAATAGCAGGCAATATCTAGGATATGATGATGTTTCCTTTCTACTATGCCATTTTGTTGTGAAGTGTATGGGCAACTAGTCTAGTGAAGAATTCCACGCTCCTTAAAAAAGGAGTGAAAAGATTGAGTGCAAAACTCTAAAGCATTATCAAATCACAATCTTGACTTTAGCACCAAATTGAGTTTTTATTTCAACTAAGAAGCATTTATAACATCACCAACGTTAGACCTTGTCGTATCCCTCCGCGACATTCAGGATTGATTGTGCCCATAATGCATAGTTGGTCCCGTCAAACTTGACTATGGGACTGAAGAAGGGGTTTTGAAACTCCCCTTGACTCCCTTCGCTCATATTGGGTGAGTCAGTGACCTTAGATGTCATATTCTTCACAATCGAAAGCCTGTAGCAAACAACGAACTCACAATAGGAGGCAAACCACTTCATTCAACCACAATGACACCTTAAACTAACAAGAAAACAACTTCCACAATATATTGCATAATATTTGAGGAGCAATGAACTTCTAAAAGGCAATGCAGGAGGTCATATTAACCTGTTGGAGCCTTCATGCCATTCTATGGACCCTAGTAATGCCAAGGAGAAAGAAAAAAAAACACATTTCAGTGGCACTCTATACTGGTGGCCCTCCGGTTGTGCTCTATGGGAGCTGGTGTAGTTTCAATGAGGTTTGGTGGTGTCCTACAGGAGCAGGCCGCACTTCAGTGAGCAGTTGCGGTCAATTGCTAGTGCTCTAGGGTCGAGATCGATCTCCTATGGTTGCCTGCTGCTGCTGTTGGTGAGCCTTCTCACTGTTGTTGCTCTAGTGGTGGGTTGTCGGATGGTGATGGCTTTTGTGAGGGGCTGCTGGTCGTATGCTGGTCCAGTGGTTGGGCACCGGAGAGAGATTACACTGGTGGGAGATGCCCTTCCTGGGAGTTCTCGGGGGGTTTGCCTTAGGGCACAACCCCTAAGAGGGCAAGAAAGTATATGTTTCTCTTCTTTCTTTAGGGTGTAGCACAAATCCCAAGAAGAAGAATTGACAAACTTTATTTGGTGGAAGAAGGAGAGAGGATGAGAATCAAGAAGGTATAGAGGCTGGCCTAAGATTGTTGTTCTAATACCATGTTGGAGTATAATGCTTCATCTATTTCTCAAGGGAAACTCTAGATCCTTATATATAGGAAAGGGATTAGAGGACAATTACATGTACACCCAAATGAAGAAAAAACAGAAACAACAAAAGTGAAGAGATAGACACGCTTATTTCTCTACAGATAGCATTGCACCCAGTTTCAATTTCAATGTTGAATTTTGCCGAAATGGAAGACTTTTCTTTGCTTATATTGTTTTATTTTGTGAAGAATCTTTTACTTTTATCTGGAGTCTACCATTTTCATTGGAGTTATTGGGTCCATTCAGGACATCTACCTTGTCAGAAAGAGAAAACAGTTCAGGAAATCTATGATGATCACAATCAGGGATTCTTTGCTTAGATATTATGCCCTTGAAGTCAAAGGTGAACCTGCACACACACACTCCCGAAACCTTGATTTATGAATTGAAAAATTAGCCTCAGAGAATTGTCCAAGCCATCATGTTTCTTCTCTAGGACCCAGTTTGATTTATATACACTGAGAGAATTAGCCAAGTCAACATTTTTCTTAGTTCTTCTCTAAGGCCCAATTTTATTTTCCTGATCATCTAGGGATGCTGGTCTTTGACTTTGCAGATATGTTTCTTTTCTTCACTTTTAACAGCTTTTCAAAGGCATTTCATTTTGTTGCCTGCCTCATTTCAGTTGCATTAGATCTGTGCACAGCCAAGCTGCAGTTTTCAAATTGATGGCAGCCATTATGTCTTGTTGGTTGCTTCCTTAAAATATCAGCGCTTCACTTATGCATGAGAACTGAAGGGTGTTGGGTCCAGAATTTGATTAAACCAGAATCTTGATTAAACCAGAATCTTCACCAGCATTAAGTTATATATTTTGTGAAGTATGTCCATAAACAATGAGGAAAAAGACCACCAGGGATTATGAAGTTTACGTTTTGACCATGCTGTCTCAAGGAGAAAGTTCTTCAGTTGCACTACCATTTCTAGTATAAGTTGCAGATGTCGGTCCATAGCTTATATGCTGCTTGCATGAAACTTTGTCCTTCTGTTTAGATTACAATAGATTTTTTTTTCTTTGAGTATAAGTTGCAGATGTGGGGCCATAGCTTATATGCCGTTTGCATGAAGCTTATTGTCCTTTTATTTAGATTACAAAAGATTTTTTTTGAAAAGGATTTAGATTATAATAGACAAGTGCACCTGTTATGCTTAATCTGTTCTTGTCTGCCATGTTTGTCCTCCACGAGGCAGTGGATGTGCTACTAAGGTTCTAGACTGTGCGAGTGTAATGTTTGATACAAGAACAGCAACAAAGCCTTTTCCTGCACTAGTGGGGTTCACTGAATAGATTCTTTGCCTCTACTCAATTAGTGTGATGTTCGATGTGTATATATATTTTTTAAAGGTGGTGTGATGTTTGAATTTGTGGAGCATCTGTTGTATTTCAACTTCTAAAATAGGTAATGTTGTCCGGGTGAACTTTTTAGTAGCAATTGGTGCATGTTTAGATCTTGTGGAATCATTGTAACTGTGGTGTCCTTACAAGTACCTGCTGTAGGTATTCTCTAGTGGGGGCCGACGTGATACTCAATTATGATGCTTGGACTGTTATGATTAATAATGCACGAAGTGTTTTGAGTCTGTCTGAGTTCATAGACTCGGATAAATGCTCAGCCTTGAAGGTTGTGCCAGAGTTGAGTCAGATGTTGATAACTTGACTACAGGGCCTGGTATGAGGGTTGGGGACCCTGTCTTGGACATTGCATGTACTTGAAAGTGGCTAAAACATAAAATATTATTTATTTGGATCTTGGATGCCAGAGTCAGATTTTGTTCATTGGGTGCAAATCTTTTACCTGGTGGATCAACTGGCTCGGGAAAATCTGCAATTGTCACGGATATCTTACGCATTATCTTGTCTGATTTTCTTCATGTAAGACGATATCCCTTGAAAAATCACAGTGAAGTTAATTTCATTGTTATTTGTGTTTTGCAATGTTGTGGAAGCCAGACCATCTGTACTTTTCACCGTAACAACTGCAAAGAGATTTATCTTCACTTGCTATGAGAAAGAACCGTTTTCATATTAAGTTCAAATCAATCACTCATTTACTGTGTCATCATTCTTCCTTGTGAAACACACTCACGTACACACACACTTTCAAATACAACTTACGCATCAATTCTGTGTCTTCCCCCACAAATGTGGTTTAGATGTTTTAATCAAGACTTACTTTGATATTGAAATGGATGCTAGAACATAGCAAGGATTGATAAAATGAGATAGTTGTCAAACTCTCTTGATAGGTTGTATGAGTCAAGAATAGTCCTAAAGAGATTGATCAGGGTATCTCGTAGAAATTAGTTTGATGTCAGGGTATCTCGTAGAAATTAGTTTGATAGCCAGACGCTTGAGGGTAGGTCGTGTGTTTTTGGTGAATTCCGACCTCTACCGCTGTATCATAGAATCATGCTCTCTCTCTCTCTCTCTCTCTCTCTCTCTCATCAAAAGCATGAGTTGCAATGCCTTTTCCCACTGATATGATAAATGTATCTACTTTTCTCAAAAAAAAGGATAAATATATCTATGAAGTTTTTACTTGCCTGGCCAAGGTTTCAGCTGCTTCCCAAGTGGTTTCAAACCTCGCATCACTAACGATATTTTGTCTCGAGGGGGGCCTAAGCAGGACTAACCTATCGACACAAGCACAAGTACAATCGCCAATGCCTACAGACATCTATGCTATGCAAGTATCAGTAAGACTGTAACAGTTCAAAACAGTGCAAAAAATAAAACTCTATTTGACCAAGCATCATATCAAAATGTTCCAACTTTTTTTTTTTTTTTTAATGTAAATTCAATTTATCAATACATCAAGCACAAAATAGTAAGGGCGAAATCTGGAAGATAGTAAAGAGTATCCACGGACAGGCACGGAAAAATAAAATAGAGAGAGTGAGTTAGAACATATGATACCATAAAAAATACTCATGTTATGGACCTTCTTCGGAGAAATTTGCCCCTCACAACAGCCGTGCAACGAGTCTGACGAGCTTTCCCTAGAAAACAACGATTCACTACTAAAGAATTCACTTCGATTTCGATTGTCCTCGGAAACCACTTCAGAGAACCTGAGGCAAAGCTTTTCACTAACTTGGTGTCTTTCACGTGCACACACGGAGCAACTTGAGAGCGAAAGAAAAGATTGTGGAATATTTTATTTTATGTTCTTAGGATCGCATTTAACTGGGTATTTATAAATTATTTTACGCGGTGATGATTCCGAAATTGATAAAGCAATTACTTCCGAGAGGGAAAAACACTATAGGGTTTGTGATTTGAAAGTGGATTGTAATTGAATCACAAAAAAACAAACTTGGAAACATTATTATGTAAAAATATGATTAATAAATTATAATTGTTACGATCTTGAATTTCTATAAGATACGAGATCGGTTCGACTCGACTAATTTCAAGATCTAATCGTCCAATAAGAAATAATCAAAAAGTAGGAAAATAAACTACATTCACTGTACAAAGTAACTAACAGTAAAAGAGTACAAGCAGTAATGAAAGTAAAAGCTACTAACAGTACATATCACTACCACAACAGTAAAGTAAAACAAAAGTAGAGAATAGTAACAGTAACAAAGTTTAAACTCATTAACAAAAAAGAACTATAATAACAGTAAGAACTACTGCTAGGCTTGACTGGATCCAGCGTCCTCTGCAGCAGGTAACTCGGGCTGCTCAACTCCTAGACTTGAAAAGGGTTATGAGCAAACGGAGTCAGCGGACGCTGAGTAAAGTGGTAACCAAACTAACTAAAGCAGTAAAGGTTAACAGGTAAATTTATCTTTTCCAATTATTTTATTTTAAGTAATTTCTTTCCACCTATTAGTTTACTTTTAGATCTCTTTCTTGATCTCGTATGTTCCTCGTGGGAACGATCTTAATTGTAGTCTTTTCAGAAGAGTAGAAGGCACATGTGGTGCTCTCCTGGTCGGGAGAGTCCCCCGTAGTGATCCTACACCTAGTCAACCACCCCGAGGTCACGGACATATGTAGCGGTGACTACGGCACTCGCGATAAATGCACGGGTAGCTACTCTTCATAGGCATGCGGTCAGTCGTTTCCACTAACAGGTATGCGCAAAGTACAGCATGGAATAGTATAGGGCTTAGCCCTCTCATTAACAGGGGTCTCGCCCCTCCACAATCCGTGTACCCTCGTCTTACTACCCCGATTTGCCCAGTGGGCCTAACAAGTCGGTGTAGGATGGCTAACTGAACCTCGGGTCCCGTGGGGTGGCTAGCTCTCTCCCTACACAAGTAGCTCTTCTCAATACAGTGTATGCGAGGGCCAGAAGTCGGTGTAGAGTAGCCAATCCTAATCCCGGGTCCCAACCCAAGGGCGGCTAGCTCCGCTCTACACTAAATAAGGGATAGTCGCTCTCCTTGGTACCACGTACTCAAGGGGCTAGCACACTTCCCACTCCCATTTCCAGATATTTCCATTCATCCACAGGAGCTCTACTCCTAACTCCCCGTAGGGTTAATGCTCATATTCACCATATTATTCCATACCATATTTCATCATTCACGGTTCCATTCTTGTATTATACACATGCAACTCGTATTTCCACAATTTAACATATACAACAAGTAATATCACAGGTAACTATTTAACTAGCACAGGTATTTCATATTCTACAGGCAGCTCGTATTTATTAACAGGTAATTGTTTACAATTCTACTCATTCATTTATGACTGCAATCTCAAACACGCATACAAACAGTGCAACTGTTTCTCATCCTAGGATTCATGCCACATCTTAGGTTTCTAGTTATCTACTTTCACATATGCATTCATGTTTTATAATTAAAACAGGGGGAAACCACTCTACTAGACAATCCAGGAGTACTGGGGGTTCGAACGACAAACTCACGTGCTTCTGCAAGCTCCGAACATGCAATAGCTCGAAGTCCTATACCAAGGAACATATCACAATGGAACGTTTAGAACAGTATATAAGGCTTTCTAACATGTAGAGGAACTCACAGGAAAACCATAGATATCTCGTTTGCGTAAAACGAACCCCAAACGGATCCTAAACTGGTCAAAAACAGGACTGCAGAACCAAATCAAACGTCTGGCACAAGGTCTAGACGTCTTAAAAGTCACCAGGGTCTCACCTCAAGTTCATGCGTCGACCTCAGACGTCCATGACCCTCACTTGACCGTTTGGACTCAGCTCCAGACATCCGACCTCTCCTCCAGTCGTTTGGGAGTGCTTCCGGTCGTTTGGTAAGATGTCCATACGTTTGAAATGTGTGGGAGGACGTTCCCCGCGCCTTCCCAAAGTTGTCCCTGCGCGCGATAGACCAAATCTCCCTACTTTAGCCAAACAGATTGACTCTGCAGTGCGGCCTGCATGACCGTAACTGCAAGGGGAATGTACCTATGCGAAACCTTGCTTTTAGACGCTTGGTGTTGTCACCAGACGTCCGACCCGTCGTCTGGACAGCACTCCAAACGTCTGATTCTGGGAAAATCCCAGAACCAGAGCAAGCTCTCGCTCCTCTCGCTGCGCGCAGCCATGGCTCCTCCCTCTTGTTGCAGCTCCGGTTGCAGTAGGAAGTCGGGGACGACTTCCCCGACGCACTCCTCCCACATGCGTCGCTTCGGCCGTGCACTCTCTAGCGAGCTCCCACGAACTCGCGAGCTCAACCTCCTCTTCCTCTCTTCACGCCACTCCTCCTCGCTCTCGCTCCCGCTCCCTCTCTCTCGCTCGTTCCTCTCATGGCAGTGGAGAGGAAGAAGGTGGTGGTGAAGTGGAGAAGAGAGGAAGGGGGGAGAGGGGTCTTATATAGGGAGTGGGGTTAGGGTTCGGGAAGGAGAAAAGAAGAGAGAGAAGAGAGGAAGGTTGTTTGTGCGCAGGCAGCATGTAGACCCAACCCTGCGTATAAATTTTTTAATTTCTAGACATTTGGAAAGTGATCCAAACGTCTGACCAAAAATCTTGATATCTTAAAAGGTTCAGAATAGAATGAGTCTTTACAATAATTGAATCAAAATAAATTTGTGTAAAAAATGTCTAAATTTAGTTTGGAATTAAAAGCTACCACCCAAATTAAGTTTTACATGAATTCTATATCAGAGGGTGTTTGTGCACTGGAAATATATGGAAGGGGATTTTGGAGAGGGGAGGGGGGGGCACGGGCGCACGGAGAAGAAAGGTTGTGGAAGTAAAAGTTACGAGGAAATAGAGAAAACATAAAAATAATATATTTATACTTGTAATAAAAATTAAAGAAAAATAGTAATAGTATGGTTGTATATTCACGCTTACATCAAAGTCCGAAGGAATTTAGCTTTAATTAAGTTAACAAAAGTAAACAAAAAAGATTCGATGTAGTAAAAATTTATAAATTTAATTAATGAAAAGTTTTACCATAGATAAGTTTCTATGGAGGAAAGGGTGCCAATGAAATTACAATAGAAAGTGGGAATGGGAGGGTGGGTGCCAATTTCGGAGGAGGACGGGTGGGCGCAGGGGTCAGGAAAGGAAGAGGCGACGGGTGAAGGGTTCTCCACTTATGTCCAACGGGATGGGAGATGGATTCTTCCGAAAAAGGATTCTTGGATACGGGGGGAAGTGGGGGTATCCTCGGAAATAGAAAGAAAATGTAAAATACTTTAATTTTGATGGACAATCCTTGGTTCCGTGAGAATAAATTTAGAATTTGAATGTTTTTATTATGGGTTTTTTACTTTCATTAAATTATTATTGATTTATCGATCAAAGATTAATTAGTTGATTAATTTATTTGATCGATTGTTATGATTGATAATCATTTTGATCGATTAATTGATTAAAATTAATTGATCAATTGATAGTAGTATTAAGTATGATATCATCCGTGTAATTATTTTCAATGGTTGATCAAGGTAAATCAAAATTGAAAATTTTTTATTTTAAGTTACGTGAACTTAATTTACACTTAACAAATATTGACGAGTTTATCTCGACATACTTAATCTAAATTTAGGGTTGGATTTTAATTCTGGGGCATAACATTAATAGATATTATGTCTTCTAAAGGTCTATACAAAAAATGGCAACCTTTTGAGGGTTTAGCCATTCTTTTGGGTGGTGACTTCAAAAAAATATTACTAGTAATCAAAAGTGAAAATAAGGAAAGTATTTTAGTTCTTCTATTAATAAATCAAAGCTATGGAATTAATGTAAGGCGTTTACCTTAACAAAGAAAATGAGATTATCATATATTTCTCCAGATATAAAAACAAGAACTTCATTAGTAGAATTTGAGAAATGGAAATTAGATGTTGAAAATGATTCTCTACCTATGATTAAAATCAATAAGGAAGAGGAAGTAGCCTGGATTACAATTGCAAATGATTTATTGGTGTAACCTTCTGAAAGGAATATTATTGAATCATTTTCTTTTGTGACCTATGATAAGTTCCCAAGTAATTTTTCTAATGAAAATTATTTGAGAGAATGAGTTATTGTTACACTAACTAACGATGCCATTGAGATGATTAATATGCACATGCTTTCCTTGATACCATGTGAAGAAAAGATTTGCTTAAGTTTTGATTCTATATGTAAAACATCAAAAAATGATGATAATGACTATGTTCTTTATCCCTTTGATTGTTCGAATTCTATGAAGCTCAATGGTGTACCTCCTCATGTGTTAAACTTAGAAGTTGGTGCACCTATCATGTTGTTAAGAAACTTAGACTAAAGTGTGGGTTGCCATGGTACAAGGTTAATAATAACTCTAATAACTACAAAAGTCATTGAAGTTGCTATTATGTATGAAAATCATCATGGAGTTAAAGTTTATATTCCATGTATTACATTCCCAGTGAGAAAACAAAACGACCATTCATTCTCCAAAGAAGGAAATTTCTATGTTATCTAATGAAAATTAATAAAAGTCAAAGTCAAACATTGGAGAAAGTTAAACTATTTTAAAATAAACTAGTCTGTGGCCAACTTTATGTAGCCATTTTGCGTGTTACATCAAGAGAAGGATTGAAGAAATATATTGAGAATGATGGTATACAGGTTGATGGATACATTAAGAATATTGTATGCGAAGAACTATTCAAGAATTTACCCTTAGATTTTAGTTAATTACTCTTTTACTTTCCTCCATACTAACCGCCAACCTATGATGTTGATCTCTTTGATATTGAAGTTTCTTTATTTGCAATACATTCCTTGTTATTTTCTCATCTATTAATGACATGCATTAAGTGTTCGCAATTTAGTTATGATTGTTTTCTAGATTTTTCTCCATGCTTAACAACACTAAATACACATTTTTACATATTATCAATACTTTGTAGCATAACAAAACTAAAAGATGGATTACCAACTCCTTTCCCAGTTGAATATAGAGCAAAGGAACTTCGAACTCAAGATTCAAATCACAAGAATGTGGAACTTAACAAATTCTTTCTCAAATGATCTCATGAGTGTAGATTTGGTGGTAGTTGATGAAGCACTATGTGCCACTATAATGAAGTCTACATGCAACTACCTATTTGCATTTTCTACAAAGAGTAACATTCCATTTTTCTCTTGACATAGAGGGACTCAATCCAAGTTACCATGAAACCACAAGATGTAGCTACCCACAAGTCATTGTTGAAAGAAAGCAACATATACTTACTTTCAAATTTTATTGTTGCTCCGAACAAGTGAAGTTTCAGAGCTATCCCTAACAATCTCATCATCAAATTTATCAAAGGAACTATTGTGCAACTGGTGGACAATCAAATACCTTCCATTCCAATGAATAAGTTCTTCTTTGTAGATTATGGGGTAATCACAAATTGAGTTTACAATGATGTCTCCTTAACAGGTGTTCTACTAGATAGATAATTCCTATTTGTGATATGATTCATTTGAAGTTACGTACATCTTTCATTTTGATTTCAAGTGTGGATGTGATTGGATAGATTATATCAGTGGGGCACATTAAAGAAGTGTATGTCAAGCAAAATTTGAATAGAAAGAAAAATATTGAGACCCAAGATCTAAGTTGAGTTATTTCGCTACTCTAGATTTTAAGCATGTTTTTTCTTTATATACTAATCTTCTTATATCTTATATCCATGTTTTAAAAATTGGCTAAAATAAGCTTTTAGCAACATTTTGGGGAGGATTAGCTGAAACTTTTGATGAGGATGTCTTCCTAAATAAAGACCAACCATCCATCATTATTTTGGTGGGAATGACTATGAGAACATTTAAGAGTAAGATATCATCACATATTTAACTTTACATAACATCATTAGTTTCATATTAAGATTATCATATGAGGAACAAATATATTTGTTTTTATTCAGCAAAAACATGTCTCTGCTCCACATCAGCAACAACAGAGTATTACGTTGAAGTTTCCCAATTTCTAGAGAGGATCATAGTTTATTACATTTTCAGCTTCTCTTTAAATTATCTAACTTCTCTCATTCTTAACTTTAACTTTCAACTGAAATAACCAAAATAAAGCCATCAGAAAAGTCTCATCTTTTGTCTGGTGAAAAGAAGTAAATGACAACAAGAGAACACTTCTCGATCTCCTGCCTCTAAATCCTAAAGACTATCAGGTCCTCTTTAATTAATCAATTTCTCATGCCTTTAAATATAATACCAATATATTTTTGTGATCCATCGTTAGGTTACAAATTCAGTTGTTCAGCTACATTTGTTAGCATTCATATGTCAAGTGGATGGTGGCATGAGGCATGCCATAGATGTAAAGCTGATGTAAGGAAAATTGAAATGAAATTTTTGGTGTGATCTTTGCTATAAAATAGAAGCAACTCTAATTCCATGGTAGCTTCGCATTTTATGCAACTTTTTCTGCAATCTATTACGTAAAAATAACCAACTTTTTCTTGAATTTTCATTAAAAGGTACAAATTAAATGTTCTTATTGATGACTCCGCTGCAACAGCAAAAATTATTTTCATTGGAAATTTGATTGCTAATCTCATTCGAGTGCCTGCTTCTCAACTTGTTTTAAATCCTAAATTTGACAAGTTTGTTGTTCCCCTACTTCTTGAAGTGTTGTAAAGACAAATATATGTTTTCAAAATTGCATTAGGGATTAATAAGCTTAGAGGAAGTCAAATTATTAAAGATGCAAAGATATACAAAGTTGACAGCATTCGACAACATCCAAATGGTACTCATCTACTTATTAATTTCTTTCATGCACCTGTCAACTACGAACTTTCATTACATATCACGAATGGTTGTCCTTTCTACTTTGTATGGATCAGTCATTCTAGAGCAACTCCTCTCTTCTATGAAAAAAAAGTTGCTCCTTTTGTAAAGGTTAAGGACTCCAAGAAGATGACCTATAAAGAATATAACTCTTCGCTTGGCAAAGAAGCAGATTTCACCACAGAGAAGATTAGGGAAACATAATAGTTTTATAACATTTTCCTCTTTTATATTGAAATTTAAACAAACTTTTAAGCTCTTGCAAATAAATTTTCTATGCATGAAACAGGTGAATTGCTCAGAGAAGATAAAAACCAGATTCATCTCCAAAACAATGTTGGATGGCATGCATGTTTTTGTATGATAGTACTAAAGATTATGGAATATATCTTTGCTAACCTCAATTTTGGGTTGACCAAAGTCCACAAAGAACAACCTTACATTTTGGATGCCTTCACTTTTTGAACTTTTTGTAAACATTCCCTATGAAATGGTATGTCATATATGCGTGAGAGGTTCCATGGCATGTAATATAACTTTGGTATTGGAAAACTTTCCAACTTTTTGTTAATATTTTGTATGAATATATGAGATATATGCTTGAAAGGTTCCATGATATTTTATGCTCATATTTTATTTGATATTTTTATTGAGGTTAATCTATAATTGATCCATCTCTAACTTAGGATGGATCTGAACATTAACTAATATGAACTGAATTTTATACTGAATATGTATCGATACTGGTGAACTAGTATCAGCATCTCATATATTGAGTATCGGTACTGGTTCACCAGTATAGATATCCAAGACTTAAAGGTTCTAGTTCCATATCCAAAGGAGTACTGGTACTGATGCCGAACATCGATACTCATAGCTCACATCTTGGAACTCAAGCTCAGATAAGTACTCATCCAGTACTCATCATATACCGGTACTAGTCTCTAGTATTGATACACATGATGTACTAATATAACTCCAGAATTAACTTATCTCATCGAGTACCGGTATCCATCATGAGTATCGGTACTTGTTGAATACTGGTTCCTTAACCTGTAGCCAACAGGTACTGGTACTGATGATCAGTACCGATACTAGTGAGTTACAGGTCCTGAGTTCTGGATGACTTATATCTTGTCTGTAACACATATGTATCAGTAGTCATCATGAGTACAGGTATTGGTGAGTTATAGTATCCTAAAACTTGAATTTTGGAGCTTAAATAGTGGTATGCATGTACCGGTACTCATGATCTATATCGATATTTACGTAGTTACGAAATAATTTTTCTGTTTTCTAAGAATATGAAAGATTTGGCGAGCCTTTGTTAATCCAAAATCTAAAGTTAACGAACTATCTGAATAGAGAAATGAAATATTGGTTTGCTTACAAAACTAAAACACCAATATGTAAACATACTATATTACCTTGTTCTCAGCATCATGTATAAGTATCTAAACCTGATTTCTACATACAGAAGATAATCGTACCTGTGTTCATCTTGAAAAATAAAACAAGAGGATGTGGTGTATGTCTTATGATAACACTGCATCTTGGGGTGATAAATCTGTCAATTGGGGTTTATCTTAAGAGCAAAATGCACATATAACACATCATAAATAGGAATAGGAGCATCGCATGCATTGCACATCAAGATTGCTTATAAAGCATTATTAACGGCCATGTGTACAAGGACATGTCAAAACAAGCCTCAGATGAGCAATTAGACCACACAGATGGATTCAGAGCGATGAACGGAGTCCAACGGACTCGAAATCGGCCAAATCCGACATCCGGAGCTCCTGTAATGGGCCCAAAAAGTTCTGACCGTTGATCTGATGATCAACGGCCCACAGCGCGCCACATGGCGCCCGTTCATCGCATCCTCGCCACAGACCAATTTTTCCTTCACCCAGAGGATAATTCTCAGCCGTCGATCTTCGATCGAACTGCTGAGAGCCGCCCGCGCACCTGCCCTTGCTGCAATAATCCGCTGCGACAGCGCAGTGGTCGACCACCTCACGCCCGCACAGTCAACGCGGGATTGAATCGCGTTGCGCGGAAATTGGAAGGCTAAAGCGCACGCCGAGGAAATTGAGCTGCCCGATCAACAGCGAATGGCGACGACGAAGCCGCGCGGTGCAACGAATGCGCACGGATGCTCAAGCGCGCGATGACACGGCAGACGCGCGCGCCTCAGCAGTGATCCCCGGGCGCGCCCTTCGTGAGATCTCAGCCGTCTGATCTTCGATCGGACAACTTACAGTGCGTGCGCGGATCGCCTCAGAAGAAGCACGGGGCACGCTGGCGACCAGCGGGCACAGGGGGCTACACCGACGGATTTAGTATGAGTTTAGTGATGTCCCGGACGTCGCTAAAGCCCATACTTGAATTAGAAAACCCTTTTGCCTATATAAACTCCATCCAACCACCCATAAAAGGCATTCAATTCACTTGCAAGTGCTCTACCCCACTCCTAGCCACCATTAGCTCTCTTTGTAATCGCCGGAGCCGACGAGCCGCCGACGGAGCCCCTCTCCACAGCCGTGGCTGCCTCGCCGTCTTCTCTCTCTCTTTCCCTTTTTATCTTAGGCTTTACTTTACTTGTGTTTAAGCATTTATCTAATGTTATAATTGTATGACTAAAGTTGCGTGTCAAATGAAGTTGTTTCCTATCTAGTTATTTGCCCTCTTTTATGTTTAAGTTGCATGTTGTGAATGAAAAATTCTAACCCTATTATCTCTCTCTCTCTTTCTCTCTCTCTCACTCGCCTTTCACCCACGTCTTTTTGCAAGCAAAAACCCGTTATTTTCGTGACATTAAGTGACAAGAAAAATCTGGTTTTCACGCCTCCCTGAGATCGACACTCGGACTCACGTCCATTTTTTCATTTAAAATCGACGTTGCGAGCGCAAGCTATAACGACTCTTTTAAACATATGCATCTTCCGCACGTCAGTTTTTGGCACCGTTGTCGGGGAGGATACGGATTTATTTTTGTCACTTTCATTTTACCTCCATACTCACATCATCTAACACATTCTCTACCTCTACTTGATGGTTGTAGGAACTCGACGCTTGGACGACGAAGCAGCACAGCTTGTGACGGTAGAGATGGAGTAAGCGTAGCAAGGACCAATTGTAACTCTTCACATGTGGTTGTTTGCTTGCCTGAAAAAAAAAATCTAAAAAAAAATTTGGCGTGGTGTATTATTGCCTAATCCACATCCTTCACTCATCACCCAATAAAATATATATATATATATATATATATATATATATATATATATATATATATATATACAATAATATTCTTAATACCTAATCTTTTTGGAGTGTTTATCTTTCTTTTTGAGTGGTGTCTGCGAAGCCACCATCACTTGACTTGGGCTGCACCACTCACCCCTAAAATCGACTCATTCAATAGAAGCTGCATGATCACTAGGATGAGTACATTAGGGTTTTAGAGCCTCTACATATCAAAGGAAATCTACTTTCACCAATTGTGTGCAAAACTTGACGTGCCCACTGAAACTTGTCTGAAAACATTAAGACATGTCAATCCTAAAAGACACACAAGTAAGGATGAAACATTAAAAGACACCGCATCTTAAAAAAATCCTTGCTTGAAAATCATATTTCGATTGGAGCACACACACTGAAATTGGAAAACTAAGAGGCACTACCCCAAGTAACGCCTCATCACATAACCCTAGCACAAGCACTATCCTAGCTCTTTTAAAACAGAGTAGACGTGCCCTAGGCAGGACTGGGTTAAGTTTCGAGAAGCGTGGTTTTGTTCGTTGGCCATTTGGCTTTCATTCCCTTAGTAGAATCTGGTTACTAGGTTGCGGGGAAGTGTCAAACGACCGTGGTTGTGGGGTCTATGGAATCGACGGCGCAAGCCAAAGGAAGAACCTTCCCTACAATCCCCTCGTAATCAACTTGGTCAGATTAGCTTTGGGAAGGGGAGTCCAATGCTTACAGACTTGATCACCCTTTTGGAGATTTCTAGGTCTCCTAAGGAATACACCATAAGGACTAGGCTTGTTTGCTTGGTTGTACACACACTTCTCGCATCTATCGCCCTCTACATCCCCTCCTGTTCTTCTCTAGTGTATGCATGGGAGACGATCACTGCATCCCGAGTTGTTTGTTTTGGGATGGGAATTTAGACGACCTGATTCTGCTAGAAACATTGCTGAACCTAGGGTAGATGAGGTTGAGGACCAACCCTCACCAGACACAATGGCCATCATCCAAGCCCAGATTAATGCAAATCACCGGCTTCAGCAACAACAGATCCACACTATCATGCAAGCCATACACCGGTTGCAAAACTCACAAGAGCAACCACCACCACCTTTCCAAGGCCCACAAAGGCAACCGCCACTTGATCTACCACCATTCCAGGACCAACCTAGGCCCCTTCGCGACCTATACAATCCTTCCGCTATTCGAGTCGAGTCGCACCTTAGGATCCCCAAAGGGGGAGATGATTTTGAGCTAAAACCAAATGTCCTGAGTTTGATTCAGAGCCACTTCCATGGAAGCTCAAATGAAGATCCCTTCCAGCACCTAGAGGATCTCGACTGGATAGCTCGAACTGTGAAACCTAGGAACATTAGCCTTGACATTGTTTTAATTAAGATGTTCCCCTTCTCGCTGAGAGACAAGGCATCTCACTGGCTTAGAACCCTAGGTAGACCCATCACCACCTGGGAAGAACTGAGGCATGCATTCTTAAAGAAATTCTTCCCCATAGGAAAGACCAATGCCCTCAGAAGAGCCACTACTACCTTTACACTCCAGGGTGGGGAACAATTCCATGAGGCGTGGGAAAGATTTAATGAACTATTAAGGAAATACCCACACCACAAAGTACCAAGGTGGCAATTGGTTCAGATCTTCTACCATGGTCTGGACAACAACCTACGGAACTTCGTTGATGCCTCATGCGGGGGGAACTTCCTGAACAAAGACGAAGAGAGCGCGTTTGAGCTCTTTGAGTTTATGAGCGAAAATTTACTCAACAATGCCTCCATGACCTAGTTTAGCCGATCCAGTCAACCTCGTGGGGGGATTTATGAGGTACAAGCAAATTCTGGAATGGTTGACATGGATATCATTGCCAAGAAATTAGATCGAGTGGAATTGGTGGATAAAAAGATAGATGAACTACTGAACCAGACCAGGAACCCCTCATAGATCTTCTCCCTAGCAAAGGGAGCTCACAATGTTGACCTGGTCCAGCCCTTAAGCCAACTAAACCTGGAACAACCCCTGACCACGTTCCAGGGAGGGACCTTGGCTCCCTCAACCCTTGATTACTCTCTTCCCTCCCCCTCGACATCTGCTATCCTTGAAGATGTACAAGCTGTCCAAGGTTATGCTAAACCTGACCCTTTGTCCAACACTTACAACACCGGCTGGCGTAATCACCCCAACTTTAGTTGGACAAACCAGAAACCACCTCAATTCCAGAACCAGCCCAGGCCAAACCAACAGCCAAACTTGCCCCCTATCAGCAAGGAGCACCAGCTAGACCCCCATATAATTCGAATAGGGCGGCCCCTTCCCCGCAAAACCAAATGGACACCCTGATAAAGATGATGGCGGAAATGAACCAGAAACATCAGGAGGAACTGACTTTAGTAAAGGGACAGTTAATCCAGCTGTTGGACTGTAAACAACACGGATCCCTACCTTCCCAGCCACAACCGAACCCGCGAAACATGATAAACGGAGGCCCCAATTCGCAAGGGTTCCAGGGCAATCCCGGGCAGGCTCACATGGTCCAGCTAGCCCCACAAACACCCCTAGGTTCAGTGCTTCTTCGTCTTCGTCTTCTCAAGGATCAACCCATGGTCCCAACGCCTCTGCGAATGCGGTAACCTTGAGAAGCGGCACCAAAACCCAGGATCCCAAATGGCCGACTCTTCTCGAGACTTCACCGTCTGAAACACCTGACTCAGAAGAGGCATTGGAAAAACCCAAGGACCCAGAAATAGATCCTATCCATGTTTAGACACCCTACCCCAAGGCCTTGGAGACAATCAAGAAAAAGAAAAGTGTTGTGGAAACTGAGGAGCTTTTGGAGATCTTTAAGCAGGTTCAGATTAATATTCTGCTCCTCGAAGCCGTCAAGCACATCCTAGCTTACGCCAAGTTTTTAAGGGATGCCTGCACACCTAAACGTAAGCCATGACCTCAAGCACCTAGGAAGGTTGTGCTCTCCGAGCAAGCGAGTTCCGTAATATCAAGCAACCTTCCGCTCAAGCGAACTGACCAAGGAGTACCCCTGATATCTTGCAATATCGGAGACATGACATTTGATAGAGCACTCCTAGACTTAGGTGTTTTCATCAATCTGATTCCAACAACCCTGTACCACCAATTTGGTTTCGGAGAATTGACGCCTACACCTGTCACCATCCAGTTGGCTGATATATCAGTGAAGACCTCGAAGGGGGTTGTCAAGGACTTCTATTTTCCGGTCGACTTCTTGGTGCTCGACATGGAAGTCCTTGAAAAACTATAGAATGCACCCATAATCTTAGGCAGACCTTTCTTAGCTATGGCTAAGGCAAACATCGATTGTGACATGGGATGTATGGAAATCGCCTTCGGAGACAAGAAAATGTAGTTGGATATCTTCCGGGCGACGAAGTCTTTTGATTGCGACTGTATCGAGGAACATGATCCCATGGAACCTTTGGTCGAGAAATGCCTCACCTTAGTTCTGTCTCGGACCACCAATCCTGTAACGACTGTTCTGACCCATCATCATCTCTACCCCTGAACCTCTATAGGGCTGATTACCATCAAACAACACCATTTGAGGAGATTGATGTTGAGCAACTCCTGCCTTTCTCCTTTCCTTCGACTGTTGTTCCACCCGCACCTGAACTAAAGCTGCTACTTGAGAATTTCATGTATGTCTTCCTGGGACCTGACCAGACCTTCCCTATGATTATTAACTCTCATCTAACCAAGGATCAGGAACTTTGTTTGACCATGACCCTTTCGGAACATTGGGCCTCCATTGGATGGACCATTTCAGAGTTAAGAGGAATTAACCCCACCTATTGCACTCATAAGATTTACCTGGAAGATGGGGCACGACTCCCGCTAGATGCAGAGACGATTAAACCCAAATATGTGGGAGGTCGTTAAGAAATAAATTATTAAGTGGCTTGACGCTGACATCATCTATCCCATCTCTGACAGCCCCTGGGTGAGCCCCACTCAAGTGGTTCCAAAGAAAGCCGGGCTCACCGTAGTTACTAATGAGCATGGCTAATCCATCCCCACTCGCACCACCACCTCATGGCGGGTGTGTATTGATTACAGGAAGCTCAATGAAGCAACCAAGAAAGATCATTTCCCCTTGCCATTCATTGACCAGATCCTTGAAAGATTGGCAGGGAAAAAGTATTTTTGCTTCCTGGATGGATATTCAGGGTATAACCAAGTCACAATTGCTCCTGAAGATCAAGAGAAGACCACATTCACTTACCCGTATGGCACGTTTGCATTCTGTCGTATGCCGTTCGGGTTATGCAACACACCCACTACCTTTCAGCGTTGCATGCTAGCCATTTTTTCAGAAATGGTGGGTGAATACTTGGAGGTCTTTATGGATGATTTCTCTGTATTTGAGAATTCATTCGACCATTGTTTGAGTAACTTGGAAAAAATCCTGAAACGATGTATCGAGGTTAATTTGGTGTTACGTTGGGAAAAGAGCCATTTTGTGGTTCAAGAAGGAATCATCCTCGGTCACATCGTATCGCATAGGGGCATTGAGGTGGATCGGGCCAAAGTTGATTTGATTTCCAAACTTCCTCCGCCTAGCTCGGTTCGGCAGATCTGTTCATTCCTGGGACATGTTGGCTTCTATCAAAGGTTCATCAAAGACTTTTCAAGATTTCCAAACCCTTAACCGACCTTCTGGCCAATGACGCCTTATTCCACATGACCTCTGATTGCATCAAGGCTTACCACACCCTCCGGGACTTAGTTTCCACAGCACCTGTACTTCAACCCCCAGACTGGTTCCAGGACTTTGAGATTATGTGTGATGCATTAGATTTTGCCATAGGTGCCGTCTTGGGACAGAGACAAGACAAGAAACTCGTGGTGATCTACTACGCGAGCAAGACGTTGGACGAGGCCCAACGAAATTACACAGTCATAGAAAAAGAATTGCTCGCTGTAGTTTTCGGACTTGAGAAGTTCTAATCTTACCTGCTGGGATCCCACGTGACCATCTATACTAACCATTCAGCCATCCGGCACCTGTTGGCTAAAAAGGATGCGAAGCCCAGGCTCATCAGATGGATCCTACTTTTGCAAGAATTTGACTTGGAAATCCACGATAAAGTTGGATCAAAGAATGTGGTGGTTGACCATTTATCCAGACTTCACCTAGACCACATTAGACCCTCCCTGCCTTTATCCAACACCTTCCCCGATGAACACATTTTGGCTATGCAAGATAAGAAACTACCTTGGTATGCTGACTATGTCAACTACCTGGTTGTAGGACAGACCCCGCACAGCTGATCCAGATAGCAAAGGGACAGGTTCTTGGCTGAGGCCAAGCACTATTTCTGGGATGATCCCATGTTATTTCTCCTCTGTGCTGACCAGATCATCAGGAGTTGTATCCCTGAGGACGAAGTTTAGAGTGTGCTATCTTTTTATCATGACCAAGCTTGTGGTGGCCACTTCTCAGGAAAGAAAATGGCTGTGAAGGTTTTGCAGTCTGGATTTTACTGGCCTTCCTTATTCAAAGATGCACACAACTTTGCCGAGACTTGCTCTTGCTGTCAAATGCTGGGGACCATGACTAGAAAAGATATGATGCCCCTCTAGCCCATTTTGATTGTCGAGATCTTCGACGTTTGGGGTATTGATTTTGTGGGCTCCTTCTCACCATCCAATGGCTTTGAGTACATCCTAGTCTCTGTAGACTATGTCTCTAAATGGATTGAAGCCATTGCTACTCGCCGATGTGATCATAAGACTGTCATGGACTTTGTTAAGTAGAACATCTTTTTCCGGTTTGGAATACTAAAGGCCACGATCAGTGATGGTGGAAGTCATTTTATTCACTCCCAATTCCGTGCCCTACTTAGAAAATATGGGGTTAACCACCGCATCGCTACCCCATATCATCCACAAACAAATGGGCAGACCGAGGTCTCAAATAGACAAATCAAGAACATTCTATAGAAGATTGTGAGACCTGACAGGAAGGATTGGTCCGCACTATTAGATGATGCCCTGTGGGCATATCGGACCGCTTTTAAGACCCCGATTGGCATGTCGCCTTATCGCTTGGTCTTTGGCAAAGCTTGCCACCTTTTTGTCGAGTTGGAACACCGGGCTTACTGGGTCGTCAAACAGTGTAACATGGATTCCTAGTTAGTCGGTACGCAAAGGACGCTCCAACTCTCTGAGCTCAAAGAAATTCGTCGGGACGCCTTTGAGAATAGTTAGCTGTATAAGGAGAAAATGAAAGCCGTCCACGACCGACTCATCCATAGAAAGACCTTTGAGCCTAACCAGCAAGTTTGGCTTTTTGATGCCCGTTTGAAACTCTTTCTAGGGAAGCTCAAGTCCAAGTGGACATGACCATTTAGGGTGGTCAAGCCCCACTCCAATGGGGCAGTTGAAATTGCTGACCTGAATACTGGACACACTTTCATAGTCAATGGCTAGAGATTGAAACACTTCCTAGCCTAGGTTCCCCTAAAGGAGATTGTCACCCTCATTGAGGGATGACACGAAGCACCGCCCAGTTGGAGGCGTTAAACTAAGCGCTTCCTGGGAGGCAACCCAGAAGATTCAGACTGATCAGGTATTCTTCGTCACTCAGGTAATATCTGTTCAAACCCCTGTTGCATCCATGTATTTGTCAATGAGGACATTATCCAACTTAAGCATGGGTGGGTGGTAAATTGCATGATTCTGAGCTCATTTAATCAGTCTAAATAGAATAAAAAAAAATTGAATTTAGGAAGAAAAACTTATGCATTAGAAATTTGTCAATAATGGGAAATAATACGAAGAAAACTTAAATACTTAGACTTTCAGGCCTTCAGGCTTAATCAGCCCTGGTATTCGTTAAAATATGGGTTTAGCTTCAAATCCTTACAACCTTAATCTACCCTAATCCACTAACTAAATGAGGTGATAAGTATACGACTTATCAACTCACCCTTTAACTCAGAAGGACTTTTTGTTTAAGCATCTGCACACATTTTTGCACAGACTCACTCCTCAGAGATTCTGATAGAAATTGGGTAGCTAATGAACTCTCTAGGGTGGTATGGCTGGCAAGTTGTCGTGGGTAACAGCCCATTGGCAGGTTGTCCAGAGCCCAGCCACGGGACCACCTCCTCTTTATTGCCTCTAGGTAAATTTGAGATCAGGGAAGCCACCTACCAAATAAAAAAAAGTGGAAGAAAAAAAGAGAACAAAATAAACCACACTTCACCGCACGAGTATGGCTGGCAAATGATCGTGGGTAACAGCCCATTGGTCGGTTGTCTAGAGCCCAGCTCAGTAAGTGCACAAAAAGAACCAAAACAATTAAGGAAGAAGCGGGGAAGTAGAGCAAGCCGGGGAGATATACACTGGAAAAATCCTTATGTTGACCCCAAGTTAAACAAACGTCGGGAGAAACCTACCGATTGAACAAATACACCTTTAGGCAAAATACTTCCTCTTCCGGTCACCTAGGGGCGTAGAAACCCAAAGTCTGTCTAAATTACCGTTAAGTGAGTCTATCACAATCTACACACCAAGATGCTTAGCACTTAGAGTTTTGTCCGAGTTTTGGGTGGGTTGGGTAGCCGTAAAAAGTTATCAACACACTCTTAACTCCAAAAAATCTAAAAATAAGAAAAAATAAATGTATATATATATACATACATTAAAGCAAGGATTCAGGCGATTCATATTTTGGCAGACACCCGGGCGCTACTTAGTCTTTGTAGATTAAGATTTTAGTATATTTCCTCCAATTGACAAGTGACGAAGTGTCCAAGTAATTACTTCTTAAATTCTGATTGGAAATAAAGGCTAGAATAAACACTGGGGTATGATAACACTGCATCTTGGGGTGATAAATCTGTTAATTGGGGTTTATCTTAAGAGCAAAATGCACAGATAACACATCATAAATAGGAATAGGAGCATCGCATGCATTGCACATCAAGATTTCTTATAATGCATTATTAACGGCATTGTGTACAAGGACATGTCAAAATAGGCCTCAGATGAGCAATCGGATCGCACGGATGGATTCAAAGCGACAAACGGAGACCAAAGAACTCGAAATCGGCCAAATCCGACATCCGGAGCTCCTGCAATGGGCCCACGAAGTTCTGACCATTGATCTGATGATCAACAGCCCACAGCACGCCACGTGGCACCCGCTCATCGCATCCTCGCCACAGACTGATTTTGCCTTCACCGGGAGGATGATTTTCAGCTGTCGATCTTCGATCGAACAGCTGAGGGCCACCCGCGTGCCCACCCTCGCCGCAACAATCCGCTGCGACAGCGCAGCAGTCGACCGCCTTACGCCTACGCAGCCGGCGCGGGATCGAATTGCGCTGCGCTGAAATTGGAAGGCGAAAGCGCGCGCCGAGGAGATTGAGCCGCCCAATCAGCAGCGAATGGCGACAATCGAGCCGCGTGGCGCAACGGATGTGCGCGGATTCTCACGCGTGCGATGACGCTGTAGATGCGCGCACCTCAGCAGCAATCCGCGAGCGCGCCCTTCGCGAGATCGAAGGTCGGATGGCTTACAACGCGTGCGCGGATTGCCTCAGAAGAAGCACAGGATGCGCTAGCGACCGTCGGGAGAAAGGGGCTACACCGACGGATTTAGTATGGGTTTAGCGACGTCTTGAATGTCGCTAAAGCCCATACTTGAATTAGAAAACCTTTTTTCCTATATAAACTCCATCCAACCACCCATGGAAGGCATTCAATTCACTTGCAAGTGCTCTACCCCACTCCTAGCCCCCATTAACTCTCTTTGTAATCGCTGGAGTCGACGAGCCGCCGGCGGCACCCATCTCCACCATCGTGGCTGCCTCACCATCTTCTCTCTCTCTTTCCCTTTTTATCTTAAGCTTTACTTTGCTTGTGTTTAGGCATTTATCTAATGTTGTAATTGTAAGACTAAAGTTGCATGTCAAATGAAGTTGTTTCTTATCTAGTTATTTACCCTATTTTATGTTTAAGTTGCATGTTGTATATGAAAAATTCTAACCCTATTCTCTCTCTCTCTCTCTTTCTCTCTCTCTCACTCGCTTTCACCCACGTCTTTTCGCAAGCAAAAACCCGTTATTTCCGTGACATTAAGTGACAAGAAAAATTTGGTTTTCACGCCTCCCTGAGATCGACACTCGGACTCACGTCCATTTCTTCATTTAAAACCGATGTTGCGAGTGCAAACTATAACGACTCTTTTAAACATACGCGTCTTCCGCACGTCATCTTCCAACAGATCCCACCCTTGAATCCTTGGAATGCACGTGAAGAAGATGTTCCAATCTTCTCCAGCCGCCCTTCTCCTTTTGGAGTCTCTCTATTTTCTTCTTCTAGGTCACGATGGGGGTGACTTCACTTGAGAATGATGGTGGGTCTCATGGGGACCATAACACCCTAATAATGGCAATTAACCATGCTAATTGCCAAGGGTGACTTGCATTTCCACCCATCGAGGAAATGCTAATCATAAATGGTCTCTGCACATTACAATTGAAAATCACACTAATTATTTTGCATTTATGCCCATATTAACACAATAACTTTAGTTGATCACTTTAAAAGATGGGCAATTAGATGGCAGTCAAGGTATCTTTCATGTCAAAGTATTTGGCAAAAAATTTCTTGGTGTCCAATAGGACACTTATAGTAGTAGCAGTAAGCAGGATATCATCAACATATAGGACCAAGAAGATATACATGCTCCCACAGAACTTATGAGATGTACATTTATTAGCCAAATTCACCTCAAAACTAAACGAGAGAATCACTTGATGAAACTTAAAATACCATTATCTGGATGCTTGCTTGAGCCCATATATGGATTTCTTCAATTTACATACCATGTCTTTTGGATCACCTGTAACAAAATATTTGGGTTGAGCCATATAAATGGTTTCCTCAATGTCATCATTAAGGAATGCAGTCTTAACATTCATATGATGCAACTCAAGATCAAAGTGGGCCATGAAGCCATTATAATCCTCAATGAATCCTTAGAAGAAATATGAGAGAATGTCTCCTTATAGTTAATGCCCTCCTTTTGGGTAAAACCCTTAGCGACAAGATGCGCTTTGTATCATTTCACACTTCCTTTCGAATCCTATTTGGTTTTAAAAATTTATTTGCAACCAATGGGTTTCGCACCTTCTAGTAGTGGAAAAATGTCCCAAACATCGTTGTCTTTCATTGACTTCATTTCTTCTTTCATTGCCTCTATCCACTTTTCATGATTCAGACTTTTCATTGCCTGATAGAAGATGATTGGATCATCTTCCATCACCCCAATGTCCGTTTCATGTTCCTGAAGGAATACTACATAATCATCTGATATGACACTCCTTTTCCTAGTGGATCTCCATGGCACAGATTCTGTATGTGTTTGAGGCTGCTCTACAGTGGTCAAATCCATATCATTGTCTTCATTGGAGTTGTCATGAGGAATGTCAAAGACATGCTCCTAATCAATTTAAGTAACTCTAGGAGAAATAACTGCATTTTCCTCTTCAAAGACAAAGCCTTTAACCCTATTATCCTAGGCAGACTCAACACTCTCAAATAATTTGGCGGTTCCAGACTCAAAATAACCTTAGATGTGAGATCATAAAACTTGTATCCTCTTGACCTTTTAGAATACCAAATTAAATAGCAACTATCATTGTGTCCAATTTCTTCTAATTAGGTCTATAAGGCCTAGTCTCAGCTGGACATCTTTACACATCACTACTAGAGAAATGGGATATGCTGTCGGTTTTAGAAATTGATGGCTGAAGGCTTGTACTCGACTTACCATCAATTGGAAAAAAGTAATGGGCGTGCGGTGGTCATTAATATTTACCGTCGATTGATTAAGTGACAACAAATATATTTTTTCTATCGGTTAGTGTAAGAAGTGACAGTGAAAAGATGGTTAAAATTAGCTCCTAAAATTTGGACGGCATTAGTTGTTTAATTTTGACCTCTGTCATCAGTTAGTGGAAGAAGGAATGGCGAAAAGTAGGTTAAAATTAGCATCTAAAATTTGGGCAGCATTAGTTGTTTAATTTTGACTTATGCCATCGGTTAGTGGAACAAGCGACGTCAAAAAGTAGGTTAAAATTAGCAGTCAAAATTTGGGCATGATCGAGGAGGGATTAAAGTTATCCTTTACCGTCAGTTGCTGATAGAACTGACAACGTAGATTGCTTCATCTATCACATGCAGTGTCGACCTCCCATCACTGTTCATCTTCCCAAAACCTAACCCAAACCACACACCTCTCCTCCTCTCTTGATCCTCCTCGACGATCACCCTCCATTGTTTGCGCATCGCTCCTCGTCCTCCGTCACTCGCCGGCGGTCCTCCTCCTCCTCAGGTATCTCCTCTCCGCCCCCCTCCTCCTCTTTGTCCTCATCCCCACCCTCCTCCACCTCTCCTCCTGCCGACATCCTCCTCCTCCTCCCCTTCCTCCTCCCTGGCCCCTGCTGTTGCCCCCTCCTCCTCTCCTCCTCCCCCTCCTCCTCTTGCTACCGATAGCCTCCACCTCTCCTTCTCCCCCCCTCCTATCATCCCCCTCCTCCTACTGTCCCCCTCCTCCTCCTCCCCAGCCCCTCCTGTCGTCCCCCTCCTCCTCCTGCCAAGAACCTCCTCCTTCTCATCATCTTTCAAGGATAAGATGATGGCATGAATTTGGGGTTTTGAGAGGGTATTGAAGGGCATATGAATATCACTTCAAATGTTAAAATTACATAAGAGCCTAAGAATAAACCTAAGGGAATGTGCAAATGTTGAATGCATGGGACGACATTTTATGATGGGGATCATATGTTTAGGAAAAAAACCAAAGTGTGTTTCAAATTTCAATGCTCATGATGGTTTGGATGACCTTCTATTAAGCTAAATGGTGCTTAGATGAACCAACGGTTTAGGAATGTCGTTTCTAAACCATAGTGTTGGAGAATCTTTGAATTACAATTATAGGTTCTAAGGAGCCAAGGGACCCCATAGAACCTAGTTAGAATCTAGAATTTAAAACCTAGGTAGTATAGTTACTTTTATGTATATGTATGAATGAGAATAAGCTAGTATGGCTAATAAAGTGGAATTGTGGTCCCATAAGTGTAGATTAATGAGGTGCAGGAGATGTTGCACTGGACGAGGCTCACCATGTCCATGATGTATAGGATGATAGCAGAGGCACTGAGCGACGTCTGCCAACACTCACACTTGAGGGATCACCTGAACTTCTTCTGGCTCGCGAACCACAAGGCAGATAGAGGCTGGGAGATGATCCCTGCCAGCCCGCCCAATCGACAAAGCGACTACGGGCGGGCCTAGAGGAATAGAAGGTTCATGATATACGTGCATTAAAAATTGATGATCGTGGATGATGAGTAAGTGGTGGTAGGGTCGGTGTAATGAACTGTCACACTTTTAGCCTTCTAAGACATCTGGAGTCTCAGTCAGACATCTGGACCCATTCCCAGACGTCTAAAAATAAAATTTCTGCACTGCACACTGCGCTCTGTGCGCAGGCGGCGTGCAAAACCCTTCTCTTCTCTCTCTCTTCATCTTTCTTCCCCAAACCCTAAACCCTACGCCTTCTATATAAACCCCCCCTTATCTCCTCTCTACTCCACACACCAACCACCACCACCTTCAGTGCTGTGTGGGAGTGACGAAAGGGGGCGAGCGAGAGGGAGGAGGGAGGAGAGCTCCGGAGGAGGAGGCCGAGGTCAGAGGAGCTTCGGTAGAAGCTCGGCGAAGCTTGCACGACCACCGCGGGTGCGTGCGGGAGGAGAGAACTCAGGGAGGCGGCCTCCCGACCCTCTGTAGCGGCTGGAGCTGCGGCGGTGCGAGGTGGAGCAAGTGGAGAGAGCTGTGAGGAGTTCCTGGTATTGGAAGTTTTCCAGTATCAGACGTCTGGAGTGGAGTCTAGACGGCTGACGGGGTACCTGGACGTCTAGAGCTAAGGCCAAATGTCTGAAAGCCCATTTATCGCAAGGTACGTATCTCCTTGCGCCATGCATATCGTAGTGCAGTGGTATATGCCGGCTGACCGTGCCTATAATGTCGTACGTAGGTGCAGCCTTGGGAATGAGCGCGGAACGCTTTCCTACGCGCTTTTGGACGTCTGATCACATCACCAGACGTCCTGAGGTGAGTCCAGATGACTAGAGGCATTGTCCGACGTCTGGAACTGCCGTCAGACGATCGTAGAGAAGGTCTAGACATTTGAGGTTACCGTAGGGACTTAAGGTAAAGATCTGGCACCTTTTAAGACGTCTAGCCTTATTCCCAGACGTCTGATTTTGAACAGTATACACATTTTTGACCCGTTTGGGGTCCGATCGGGGTCTGTTTTACGCAAACGAAATACTTGTACTTTCCTCATGAGTTCCTCTATGTACTAGAGTCCTTTGTACATTGTTCTGAACTCTCCTTTTGTGATGTATTCCCTGGTATAGGGTTTCAGTCTGCTGTGTGTTTGGGGCTCGTAGAGATGTCTGGGTCTGCGGTTCGAGCCCCCATTACTCCCGTGTTGCCCGGTAGAGTGGTTATTTCTGCTAGAATATTTAAATAAGAATGTGCTTGTGGAAATAGTCGAATGGAACCCTAGGATGTGGCATGAACCCTAGGATAGAGAAATGAATGAACCGTTTGTGCTGTATAATATACTTGCATGCATGATTGAGATAAACTGCTAGCAATTGCCTGTTAGAATATGAGCTGCTTGTAATTAATGAACAATTACCTATGAAATCAACAGTTGCATGTATCGAATTATGGAAACACGAGCTACTTGTATATGGATGAGAGATAAATTGTGAATGATGGAATCTGGATCGGAATAAATGAGGTGAACATGAGCATGAACCCTACAAGGAATTAGGAGTAGAACTCCTGTGGATAGACGGAAACCTGGAATGTAGACGGGAAGTGTGCTGGCCCTTGAGTACGTGGTACCAAGGAGAGAAATTGTCCCCTTTTGTGTAGAGCGGAGCTTGCCTCCCTTGAGTTGAGACCCGGGGTTAGGATTGGCCACTCTACACCGACTCTTGTTGGCCCTCGTGTACGTGGTACCGAGGCAAGCTACTAGTGTAGGGGGGGAGCTAGCCACCCCATGGAGCCCGGGGTTCATCTAGTCACCCTACACCGACTTGTTAGGCCCTCTCGGCAAACCAGGGTAATCAGACGAGGGTGCGCGGACTGTGGAGGGGCGAGACCCCTGTTTGGTTCTGAGGGCAAGACCCCTGTTCTGAGAGGGCAAGGCCCTATATTGTTCCGTGTTGTACTTTGGGCGTACTTGCTAGTGGAAATGACTGACCGCGTGTTAGTGCGGGGTAGCTACCCGTGCTCTTATCACGCGTGTCATAGTCACCGCTACGTCTTGACAGTGACCTCGGGGTGGTTGACTGGGTGTAGGACTACCACGGGGACTCTCTTAGCTAGGAGAGCACCACGTGTATCTTCTACTCTACGAAAAAGACTACAATCAAGATCGTTCCCATGAGGAACATGCAAAATCAAGAATATCTGGATGCTTGAGAGAAATGAGTGAAACGGAAATACATATAAAACAGATAAATAGAAATGAGAATTAAACTTATTACTTTAACTATTTTTAGATAATATAGATACCACTCTACTTAGCGTTCGCTGACTCTGTCTTTTCATAATACTATTTAGGACTAGGAGTTGAGTAGCCCAAGCTTCCGGCTGCGGAGGGTGCTGAGCCCAGTTGAGCTCAGCCATAGTTTTTCAGCACTTTCTTTTCGTTCCTTTACTGTTGTACTAAGTATTGGACTGTTAGTTACTGTTTGTCTCTACTGTTTACTTCCGCTTTCCGTTGTTATTGTTTTGTGGTGGTATGTACTGAAACAACAGATTTATTTTCCCTTTACTGCTTGTACGTTTCTTCCGCTTAGTTATATTGCATATGTGAATGTGGTTTACTTTCCTGCTTTTTGGTTATATCTTGTTGGATGACTGGGTCTTGGGATTAGTCGAGACAAGCCGATCTTGGATCCTGTAGGGATCCAGGAATCAGGTCGTAACAGTCAGCCAACTTGAACTAGAGGTCGATGGATGGGAGGAGGGACACGGAGGCCGAGGTCAGGTGTTGGGAGAGTGGCAGTGGGGTTGTGAGGGGGTTTAGGTTGGGGCTGTTGGGGGAGCACATGGGGGGAGCGGAGAAGGTGTTTTGGAGGCCGGAGGGGTTGGAGTCTGTGAGGAGGGTAAGGGAGATTGGGGAGTGGATGTGCAGAGCGTACGGTGGGAAGAATGTGGTGGATATGGGAAGGGTGCATTTAGTCAACTATCTTGTTTGGTCAGGGAGGATGGGAGTGTTGAGGAATTGGAGGACTACAGGAAATTCAACGATATGAGCATGATGGTATTGTTTGCCATGGAGTATACCAAACACCCTTCCCTGGCCTTGGATCTTTCTAGAACCCCCTACCTGCCACATGTCAGAACCGCAATGCCCCTCCATGACCTCTCCTCCTCCCGTTAAAACCCCTCCGTCCCCCTTCCCACTCCACTTCCCCTTGTTCCAACACCACTCCCACCCTCCTCACCTTCAACACCACTCCCACCCTTTTCCTCCAAAACCCTAACCATGGCATCGGCCTTCGCCCCCCTCCCTTCCTTATCTCTTATAACATTTAAGATTATAATATATTTTTAATTAATTTTGCTTTTGAAATTGCAGGTTATCAGTGTCGGGTATACTCGGAGGCTTGAGTAGTTGGATGTATATATACATTCAATATTTCTAATTTAATTGAATGATATTTTGGTTTTTTGGTAAATTTCTTTAATGTTCAAATTAGTTATTATTTAGATACACACACTTGCTAAAGAAGATATATGCATGCGAGGCCAAACATTAGGGATTCTAACCCATAGGGTAAAAGTCCTTCGAGTCAAATTGTGTCCAAATTACTCGCCCATTGAGACTTATAATCAAGTTATACGGACAATGCAAGAAGTGTATGTATACCTCATTTACATGCACGATGTGTTGTATTTGTAGAATGCCATAAGACTCGATCAACTTTAGTTCGGTGAAGTACCGAACTAAAGAAGGTCCTTAAAGATTTGATCACAACTTAGTTTTGCTCGTTACATGTAACTTTGTACGGTGAAATTTCGGTTGCTTTTTCCTGCTCTTCTCTGGTATACCAACTAATCTTATCTAGTTTCCTGCGGTGCCTTTACTTGGGTGTTAAAGAAAATCTAGCTAAGGTTAGTATTGAGGGCTATACTGGAGAAGTGCGGAGAGATGCTGCCAAAATTTTACTGCACTAAGGTTACATGTAACGAGCAAACCTAAGTTGTGATCAAATATTTGAGGATGGGCTATAAAGTGAAAATCTTAATCAAGATACACATCATTCAGTCCTTTCCATTCCTAATAAATGATTTGTTTACATTAAATTTTAGGTTATAATGGATAAATCTTGGATTGGATTGCGGGGTTCAGATTACACCAGATATAAGGATGGAGTAATTTCATTCCTAGATTGGGCCTTTGATGATGATAGGAAGATATTTAGGCGAGAAGGTTAACTTGATAATATCTTCTGCCCATGCAGAAAATGTTTGAATGGTTCCTTGCATGATCGTAATACTATGCTCGAGCACTTGATTTGTAATGGGTGGTGGCAACATTACACTACTTGAGTAGCTCATGGAGAGGAGTTGACGGAGAAAGTCATAAACAATGAGAACACTGTTGACGAAGAGATCGACAAGGAAATTGCTAATAGTGGAGGTGAAGAAATACAAGAAATGTTAAACGAGATGAGAGTAAGAGAGGATATAAATACAGATGAGGAAGATCCATTCAGTTGTGATCCGTTCTATGATGTTGTTGAGGCAGCTGAGGATCCTATTGCTCCCGGTGTTACGAAAATGTCAAAGTTGTTTTTGTTGAAGATGTTTTAATTGAAGGTTATGAATAGAGCTAGTGCCAAATTCATGTTAGAAATACTTTAGTTTATTGCTGAGCTGTTGAATAACCCTAATGGTTTTCCAGCTTCATGGTATGAGGCAAGGAAATAGATTCGCAAGCTTGGTTTGGATTATCAGAAGATTGATGCCTGTTCGAATGACTGTATTCTTTTCAGAAATGAATTTGCAAAGTTGAGTAACTATCCCGAATGTGGACTTGAGAGATATAAGGAAGGTAAAAATGAAAGTAAGAGGAAACAACCTCAGAAGGTTCTTCGTTACTTTCTGCTGACACCTAGGCTTCAACGCCTTTTTATATCAACTAAAATTGCACAGTGGATGACATGGCACAAGGATTGTAAATCTCAAGATGGAAGAATACGTCATCCTACTGATTCAAAGGATTGTAAATCTCAGACGTCTAATAAAGATACCTCCAGTGGTGCGCTTAACTGATCGGCTCAATGTACCGCCAACCTAAGGTGATTGTGCATCTTGCAACCTCGCAACAACAACCACTTCAAACCGCCCCATCACCGAGACTGTCGGAGAGGATATCGATGGAAGAAACAAACTGGAGAGGCATTTAAAATAAGAGGTACAACCATCATCTTGAAGCTCTCCATCTCCCCCTTGGTGAGGAACTTCATCTCCTCGACCACCGACATTGTGATCGGAGTGGACACTGTGGCCAGAGCGTGCACGGTGGCTAGAGCGGACTCCTCCTTTCAATGCTACATACATCCTGGTGGTTCTCAGTGACAGTGAGTACCATCACCATCTTCCTCCTCTTCCACCAAAAATCTCTCTTGACAACATAACCCACACCCATCACTGCGTCCATCACCGTGAACACCACCTTCGTTTCTCTCTTCTCTGACGAGAACATCACCACCATTGCCATCCAGACCACCACCACCAACTTTTCCTCTCTGCTAGCAATAGGGAGAAGCCTCAGCACTCCTCTTCATTTTCTTCTTCACCTTCTCCACCACACCACCTGCAACCCCCCCCCCCCCCCCCCCCGCCACAAAGAACCCATCACCGTGACCATCACCTCCTCCACTACTCCACCAATTGACCTTCGGCCTCGCCAACACAGCCATCGGGCCGCAGGAGTCCACGCAGCCAGCCCAAGAGGCCGACCGAGCTTCACCATCACCGCCAGCACTTGCCCTTAGCACCTACTGCCGCCGGCCTACCAACGCTCCAGCGGTCTGCCCCGGCCGTCATCTCCGACGCCAACACCATCTACGACCACCAACGCCACCAGCACACTCGCTGCATGCTTGTCGTAGAGGCTCTGCCTCCACGCGCAAACCCCAGTTGCCCGCAACAACCCATCTCCAGTCGGCCAACCTCCTCATCATCCGGTCGTCGGCGACCACCTCCGACCGTGCCTCCTACATCAACACGTATTCCTCGTCGAGACGCGTCTTCCCCTAGAGCAGCTCCTCCGACAAAGCTCCCTCGTGCGCGCACGAAGGAGAGAGAAGGATTCCTCTGTTTCTCATCTCATTAATAATTACCATATAAGCCATTGCAAAGTTCACTATTCACTTATTTAATGAATTAATTTATTGATGTGAATTTGCATAGATATCCTTCTACTCAGTCGAAATTACTTGTGGTTGAATGTCTCTCATGAATGAGATAGAGCATGTCGTATTAATTATAGTAAACAAGCTCTATTATATTAGAGATTAATATTTACGATGATTGCCATTACCAAGATCACTAATTAACAGGATATTATTTTGTGGTGAGTTTGCATATAAACACCTATATTCTTGATTAATTACATAGAATGATAACCTACGTTAAAAATGAATTGCACGAAATAGTATGCACACTCGAGTTTTCTGACTAAACGAGGCACCATTCACTAGTTTAATAGGCTATTTCCTCCCTGTGGAGATGACATAACTATTTTCATGGTTAGATTTTGAATATTAAATGTTTTGAAAAGCAATTTTCTAGCACACGACTATATACAACGACGTGACATTTTATGTTAAAATTTTTATCGAAAATGAAGGTCACTCTTTCAATGTCTATATGAATTACATCCAAGACATCATTTGACCTATTTCCTTTAAACTTCCTATTAATGGTTTGTTTCCGCTTAATGCACGCTATACACTGATCGAAATCAGAAAAGTCTAAGGGGTCTAGAATTCTGTTTAACAGAAGTATCTCTATTCTCCTTCTAGAGATATGACCTAATCTCCTGTGTCATAAAAAAGCTTAGTTTTCATTATCTAGTTTTTTTTTCACACCCCATGTTTCTAAAAGAGAAAACTCATTATACGAAACCACAATATCCAAACAGTATAGATTATCAAAGCAAGATAGAAAATCAGAACCAACTAGATTTGAATTTAAATACAAACTAACTTTTTCATCACCAAATGAACAAGTATAACCATATTTGTCTAAAACATAAACATAAATTAAATTTCTTCTGAAAGATGGTATTACAAAAGTTTCGTTCAAATTCAAATGTGAGCTAGTTTTCATCAAAAGTCTAAATTGTCCTATAGCTTCAACCTGAACTACCTTCTCATCCCCAACATAGGTATATTCCTTAGCTTCAGTTGGCATGCGATAGCTCAAGCAACCCTGCATGGACACACTTACGTGAGTGGTAGCTCCTGAATCCATCCTCCAAGTGTATGTGCCTAGGTATTAAAGCCAAATTTATTTTAGAACAAACCAAAGTATGAGTTGTACCTTTCTTAGGACGCCATGCATGATAATTGATACAATATTTCTTTTGGTGCCCCTAAACTCCATAGAAGAAACATCCCGATTTGAAGACTCTCTAGTCTTCCCCTATTGTTTCTTGCTTGGAGCTGTATCTGCAACTTCCTGCTTTCTCTTTTTAGCCTTGCATTTTCCTTTAGAGTAAGATACAACATTAACACTTTCTATCCTATCTTGCCTCATTCTCTCCTCTTTGACGAAGTGTGAGATGAGCTTATTTAGAGACTAAGTCTCTTTCTGACAGTTATAGCTCATCTTGAACTGGTTAAAGATAGGAGGGAGAGATATCAACACCAGATGCACTAATAGATCTTCAGAAAGATCTAATTTTAGTGCTTTCAATTTAGAAGCAATATGGGACATCTCCATAATGTATTCCTTAATGTTATCTTTTCCCTTATACTTCATTGAGATGAGATTAGCTAAAAGTGTACCAATTTCACCCTTTTCATTTTTAGCAAATCTCTTCTCAATTTCAGCAAGAAAATCTTTGGTAGTGGTTATATCACTAGACATAGTGCCCTTGAAAGCCTCAGGAATGACCCTCTTCATGATCATCATAAAGATTTGATTAGACTTGTCCCATATTTCCTTTTCTCTCTTTTATTTGGGAGTATTGGTGTCTGTAAGGATAGGAGAGGCTTCCTTAATCGCGAGATCAAGGTTCATTACCCTTAAGACTATCAGTAAGTTTTCCTTCCAAGACTTAAAGTTGGAGCCACTCAACATGGGAATAGAATTGAGGGTGGCGGTAATGTTGGTAGAAGGCATTTATGAAAATAAATGCAGATAGACATAAGATTAACTTTTATAAAGCATAAAGTGTTTGATTAATTTTAAATAAACCCAATCACATGTCTTAACTCACTCCATTAAGGGTCTCATCTTTGGACAAGAGGTTGCCTTATAATTAAAGACATGGTGTGATGAGTACCGATTGTTAGTTTAAATCTGAGTTAGTCATGAACCTTCCTTTGGGCTGATTCAATAACTATCCAGAAAACCTAACAACCAACCCTTCATTACTCCCACGTAAATCAGTGAAAATACAATAAGTGTGCACTTTACTTTGGGCTAGTGAACATTGATCGACTACCACTCATTAACCCTTTACAGATTAAAGACAAAATCAATATCCACAGGAGAGCTCACTTTGGTGAGATGTTGCTTCAACTAAAATGTCCTCGAATTGTATACTTTATTAATCAGACTAAATTTAATTAACTAAGTAGAGAGTGGGTTAGCTTTGATACCACTTGTTGGGGTTAATCAATAATTGACCTATCTCTAACTTAGGATGGTCCTGAACATTAACTAATATCAACTGAGCTTTATATTGAATGGGTACTAGTCTTGGTGAACCAATACTGGTATCTCATATACTGAGTACCGATATTGGTTCACAAGTACTGGTATCCAAGACTTACAGGTTTTAGTTCCGTATCCAAGGGAGTACCGATACTCATAGCTTATAGCTTGGAACTCAAGCTCAGATGAGTACTCATCCAGTACTCATCATATACCGGTACTAGAGACTAATACCGATACACATGATGTACTGGTATAACTCCAGAATTAACTTATTTCAATGAGTATCGATACCCATTACAAGTATTAGTACTTGTTGAGTACTGGTTCCTTAACTTGTAGCCAATAGGTACCGGTATTGATGATCAGTACCGGTACTAGTAAGTTATAGGTCTTGAGTTCTGGACGACTTATATCTTGTCTGTAATACATATGTATCGGTACTCATCATGAGTACCGATACTGGTGAGTTACATTACCATAAGACTTGAATTTTGCAGCTCAAACAATGGCATGCATGTATCGCTACTCATGATGAGTACCGGTACTTGCGTCAGTTACCGAATTATTTCTGTGTATTCTAACAATATAAAAGACCTAACGAGCCTTTGTTAATCCAAAATCTAACGTTAACGAACTATTTGAACAGAGAAATGAAATATAGATTTGCTTACAAAACTAAAACACCAATATGTAAACACACCATATTACCTTGTTCTCAGCATCATGTATAAGTATCGAAACTTGATTTCTACCCACAGAAGATAATCTTACTTGTGTTCATCTTGAAAAATAAAACAAGAGGATGTGATATAGGTCTTCTGTTAAGACCCCGGCATCAAACGTCTTTTAAGACGTTTGGGAGTTGGTCCAAACATCTGGAAGCCTTCCCAGACATCTGGAAATTAATTTTTTCGGCGTACGATTTCGCGTCTGCGCGCATGCGCGCGCAAACTGAACCGCCGCCCTCTTTTCTTCTCCTTCTTTCCTCCCAGCAGGCGCAGCCTTCTTTCTCTCTCTCCCCACGACACCTTCAAATACTCCCCCTCTCCTCTCCCTCACCAACACTCCACCGCCTTCTTCTTCTTCTTCTTCCTGTTAGCATGAGAGTGAGTGGGCGAGGGCAGCAGCTGCTGCCGTGTGTGCACGGGGAGGAGGGGTTGCAGCGAGAGGGAGGGAGTTAGAGCGCGAGGGTGCAAGCTCACCGGAGCAGCCAGGGCCGGCCGACGGGCGCGTAGCGGGAGCGTGGCGCTGGGGAGGTGCTGCTGCAGCTCAGGCAGCAGGCGAGCGCGGCGCGACATGGCCGTGCGTAGTAGGCGGAGGGCGAGGAGGTTCTGATTCTGGCAAAATTTCCCAGAATCAGACGTATGGACCTACGTCCAGACGACACAAGAGACATCTGGGGGAAGATCCAGATGTCTGAAAGGTACAATATTTCCTTTTTCTCCTTCTTTTCGCGTGTATGGCCATGTAGGCCGTTCCGCCGAGGGGTCTTCCTCATTTTCATGTTGAGGACGGTTGCGTACATGCGCAGGTCTCATTCGGGAAGGCGCAAGGGCATGCCCTCCTACACAGATCGGACGTCTGGGCACAGCACCAGACTGCTGAGAGTGTCTCCAGACGTCCGGAAGTGACAGTCGGATGTCTGGAACTAAGTCCAGATCGTTCAGCGGGATTCTGGACGTCTAAAGAACCGCACAGAGAGAAGGTATGACCCGAACCATCGTTTAAGACATCTAGAAGATGTTCCAGACGTCTGATTTTGGGCAGACTTGTCGTTTTTGACCCGTTTAGGGCCCGTTCGAAATCCGTTTTTCGCATTTCAAGTTTTGTTCTTCTCAGAATTAGTTCCTCTACCTATTTACAGTAATTGTATCCTATTCTGAGTAGTTCCTTGTGTTAGGATCCTGTTCCATTGCAGCTCTGGGGGTTGCTGAGGCGCGCGGACCTGCCGATCGTGCCCCCAGTACTCCCGATTTTGTGGGTACAGTGGCTCCCTTTAATTATTTACCAACATTATGCACATGTGAGATAATTAATAGATTCTCAGGTGTGGCATGAACCCTAGGACTGGAAAACTAGATTGAATGATAGATCCTAGGGTATGGCATGAATCCTAGGACTGGGAAACTAGATTGAATGATAGATCCTAGGGTATGGCATGAATCCTAGGACTGGAAAACTAGATTGAATGATAGATCCTAGGTTGTGGCATGAATCCTAGGAACAGAAACACCGAAACGAATGTCGTGAATATATGAATTGCAGTCTTGGAAAAGTAGAAAGAAAATTTATAATTGCCTGTAATTGGATAACAGTTGCTTGTTTATGAATGAATATTAACTATTGAAAACATGGGCTTTATGAAAATAAAGTTGAAATGATGAAACCTAAATTGTCTTAGTTAAGGAAATATGAGCATGAACCCTACGGGGAATTAGGAGTAGAGCTCCTGAGAGGTGAACGGAATGGAATTGGGGAAGTGAGCTGGCCCTTGTGTACGGAGTACCAAGGAGAGCGACTGTGCCCCCTGTTTAGTGCAGAGCGGAGCTAGCCGCCCTAGGAACCCGGGGTTAGGTCTGGCCACTTTGTACCGACTTTTGGCCCTCGCGTACACAGTACCGGGGAGAGCTACTAGTGTAGGGAGAGCACTAGCCACCCCACGGGCCCTGGGGTTCTGCTAACCTTCCTACACCGACTTGTTAGGCCCACTGGGCAAATTAGGGTGTCAGGCGAGAGTGCGCGGACTGTGAAGGGGCAAGACCCCTGTTTGGTTACTGTGGAGGGGCTGGACCCCCGTTACTGAGAGGGCTTTGCCCTATACTGGTTCCATGCTGTGCTTTGGGACGCACCCGTTAACGAAAACGACTGACCGCGTGCTAGTGCGGGGTAGCTACCCGTGCATTTATCGCGCGTGCCGTAGTCATTGTTACGTCTGTCAGTGACCTTGGGGTGGTTGACTGAGGGTAGGACCACCACGGGGGACTCTCTCGGCTAGGAGAGCACCACGTGCTACTTCTACTTTTCGGAAAAGACTGCAATCAAGATCGTTCCCACGAGGAACATTCGAGATCAAGAGAAGGATATGAGGAATAATTCAAGAATGAGTAAATGAAAGAATAAAGAAAGAAATTAAAAATAACAGCTACTTGTCCATCTTACTGTTTTTCTTAGCTTTCGGTTGCCACTCTACTCAGCATTTCGCTGACGTGTCACCTTTGTCACCTTTTCAGGACCAGGTGTTGAGCAGCCAGAGCCGGCGGCTGCAGAGGGTGCTGGGCCTAGTAGAGCCTAGTAGTTTACTTATGTAGTACCTACTGTACCTTTTCTTCTGTTGTAGTGAGTATTTTCTGTTACCACTGTACTCGTTTATTGTAAGCATCTTGTTTATGTACCTGTTTAATTCTCTACTGTTGTGGTGGTGTGTACTGTAGTAGTTCTTTTCTTTACTGCTGTACTGTTGTTACTTCTAGTTATATGCATGGTGAATGTGGTTTATTTTACTGCTCTTTTGGTTACTTCCTCATTGGACGACTGGGTATTGGGATTAGTCGAGTCGGTCCAATTCTCGTGTCTCGTAGGGATTCGGGAATCGGGTCGTAACAAGATGGTATCCGAGCAAGGTCGTCCCGAGAAGTGAACCAACTAACTGGAAAATAACCAATTCATGTGCCTGTAACTAGAGTAGCCACCACAACGTATCTTTTGACATCTGTTCGTAGAATTCTCCGCTTGATATCGATTCATATTAACGTCTTTTTCTGTTCCCTGTTCGCGTCTCCTTGCAGGAGATGCCTCGACGAGGAGGTAGCGAGGCGAGCCGCGGGCGCGGCCGAGGACGAGGTCGGAGGGGTGGGCGTGTTGAGGTCGACGCCTCAGTGGACCAGCCACTGCTCTCGGGCATTAAGGCCTAGGATCTCGCCCAACTGATACGGGACATTGTGCGAGAGGAGCTCCACTCGCCGCTACGAGCGCCTCTCCCTGGGGCTGCGAAGGGGGAGTCCTCTGTGGGACCACACGACGGACATGGCGCTGGACGTAGGGGAGGGGATGGGCCACCACCACCCCCACCTTCCTCCGACACTTCTGAGCACGAGGCTTCTTTACCTGGAGGTGCACCAGCATCTCCACTTCAGCGCCACTTTGAGCTTTTCGGACAGTTCTGGAAGCTGAAGTCCCCCTCCTTCAAGGGGGATGAGGACCCGACTAAGGTGGAGGATTGGCTCGGGCAGATCGAGAAGGTTTTTGACACCCTTCTCCCCTCGATGGAGTGCCGCGTGGCCTTTGCCACGTACCAGCTGGAGAGCGTGGCACACAGGTGGTGGAGGGCTGTCAGGGAACAGGAGAGGGACGAGCAACCTGGGACCGGTTCGTCACCCTCTTCTACGAGCAGTAGTTTCCCCAGACGTGGCAAGACCAGAGGAGGCGGGAGTTCCACACTCTCCTCCAGGGGACGATGACCGTTAGCATGTATCGCATGCGTTTCCTGGAGCTGTCTCAGTTCGCAGCGACAGCAATGGCCACTGAGGAGGAGCACCTTTGGAGGTTCACCGAGGGGCTCCGATCGGCGATTCGGGGGTATGTCAAACCCCTGAAGCTGCCTACGTTCTCGAGGGTGGTGGAGGCAGCTATGACATACGAAGAGACCAACCCGTCCGCGCGAGATACTAACAGTGGGCGGAAGATGCCCTATCAGCTAGACTTCTCACCCGACCGACGAGAGAGGAGACACGTGGCGCCCACAGGAGAGACGTCACGTTTTGCAAGGCCATCAGTGGCCTTTGGGGGCCCTCGACAGGAGCCAGCTGCTAGCACCGGACCCCCACCCAGCTGACAGCAGGGACCCACTGAGGGCGGGAGTCGAGTTCCTCTTTGCTACCAGTGTGGCTAGCCGGGCCACATCAGGAGGGACTGCCCGTCTAGGGTAGGAGGTCAGCAGATGCTTCCCACGCCGAGCACTGGAGGGCAAGCAAGAGGCCGCGGTTTCCAGGCGCGAGGAGGAGGACAATAGTCACGAGGAGGGTACCGGCCAGCAGCTTCCCGTTCGATGCAGAGTGTGGCTGCTTCGTCCGCACCTAGGGCTGAGGGGCATATCAACGCCCTGACACACAGGATGCCAGAGCTTCGAGATCAGTGGTGGTAGGTATGGTTTCAGTTTCCGGCAGACTCGTTTACACGCTTTTCGATTCCGACGCTACGCACTCGTTTGTCGCTGCCAGTTTCGCGATTAGTTTGGGGCAGGACCGTATGCTGTTAGAGGATCCATTTGTGATCAGAGGTCTGAGTGGTCAGCTATTTGTAGTTGAGGAGGTATACACGGGTTGCGAGGTCAGTGTTGGGGGACACAGCCTTCCCGCTGACTTGATTATGATACAGATGGAGGACTTTGGTGTAATTCTGAGGATGGACTGGCTGTCCGCTTACCATGCCTTGGTGGGCTGCATTGAGAGAAAGATCGTCTTCTCCATACCGGAGTTGCCTTCTTTCGAGTTACACGGGCAGCCAGTGGACGGCGGCTTCAGGTGCATTTCTGCAGTTCGGGCGGCGAGACTTTTGAGCCAGGGGTGTGAGGGCTTCCTAGCTTGTGTGGTGGCAGAGCCCAGCCCTGTGGTAGACTTCTAGAGTATCCCGGTGGTCAGAGATTACCCCGACGTGTTTCCATACGTGTTTCCAAGACTACCGCTTGAGCGTGGGATCGAGTTTGAGATCTCACTGGTACCGGGGGCCAGCCCCATCTCCACAGCACCGTACAGGATGGCACCATTTCAGCTGCGAGAGCTCAAGTCCTAGTTGCAGGATCTTCTGGAGAAGGGCTTTGTGTGGCCCAGTGCATCTCCCTGGGGAGCCCAGGTATTGTTCGTAAAGAAGAAGGATGGTACCCTACGCCTTTGTGTGGACTACTGACAGCTGAATAGGGTCACCATCAAGAATAGGTATCTGCTGTCGAGGACTGATGACTTGTTTGACCAGCTGCGAGGTGCCACGGTATTCTCCAAGATCGACTTGAGATCTGGATACCACCAGTTGAGGATAAAGGAGGCAGACGTCTCCAAGACAGCTTTCCGCACCCGGTACAGACACTACGAGTTTCTGGTCATGCCGTTTGGGTTGACCAATGCCCCTGCTGCCTTCATGGATTTGATGAACAGGGTGTTTAGGCCGTACTTGGACCAGTTCGTGGTGGTATTCATTGATGATGTGCTCATCTATTCTCGAGATCAGACGCAGCACGGACAGCACTTGCGGATGGTTTTGGACACACTGAGACGACATAGGCTGTACGCCAAATACAGCAAGTGCGAGTTCTGGTTGAGGGAGGTGACCTTCTTAGGTCATGTGATCTCCGAGGATGGCTTGGCTGTGGACCCAGCCAAAGTCGAGGCAGTGCTCAGGTGGGAGAGATCGCGTACGGTCACTGAGATTCGTAGTTTCTTGGGACTGGCAAGCTACTACAGGCGGTTTATCAGGGGCTTCTCACAGATTGCACGTCCTATGACACAGCTGACCCAGAAGGACGTGCCCTTTACTTGGACAGATGCCTGTGAGGCGTGTTTTCAGGAGTTGAAGGAGAGGCTGACTTTGACTCCCGTGCTCACCATCCCAGATAGTAGTGGCGGGTTCGTTGTGTACACGGACGCCTCTTTGCAGGGGTTAGGGGGTGTGCTCATGCAGAGGGGTCACGTTGTCGCTTACGCTTCGCGGCAACTGAAGCTGCATGAGCATAGCTACCCTACCCATGACCTGGAGCTGGCAGCTGTCGTCTTCGCGCTGAAGACCTGGAGGCACTGCTTGTACAGTGAAACCTTTGAGATTTTAACCAATCATAAGAGCCTCAGATACTTGTTTGATCAGAAGGAGCTCAACATGAGACAGAGACGTTGGTTGGAGCTCCTGAAGGACTATGACTGCAGCATTTCCTACCACCCGGGAAAGGCCAATGTGGTGGCTGACGCCTTGAGCCGGAAGGTGCCCGCACACTTGGCCAGTTTACAGGTGCAAAGCTGGAGCCTCTTGGAGAAGATGGCCAGTTGGCGACCCCTAGAGTTACGGGGGCACTGTGGGGCAATGATTGTGATGCGACAGACGAGGCCAGAGCTGATAGATCACATCATCACAGGGTAGATGGTCGAGTCGTACTTGCAGTCCTTGCGTGACAGAATACTGTCAGGAGACCCTGGGGACTTCTCTTTTACAGACCAGGTGCTGCGCATGAGGGGACGTTTGTACGTTCCCAGAGACGAGGTGCTATTGAGAGAGCTCCTGACTGAGGCTCACGGTTCCAGATTCACCATACATCCCGGAAACACAAAGATGTACCATGACTTGAGAAGCGACTTTTGGTGGAGGGGGATGAAGCGGGATGTGGGTGAATTTGTACAGCAGTGTTTAGTGTGCCAGCAGGTGAAGGCCGAGCATGAGAGGCATGCAGGGCCGTTACAGCCACTTCCAGTGACAGAGTGGAAGTGGGAGAGCACCACCATGGACTTGGTGGTAGGCTTACCTGTTACCCAGCGAGGACACAACGCAGTTTGGGTAATCGTTGACAGATTGACAAAGATGACACGTTTCTTGCCGATCTGAGTCACCTTGGGACCAGCACAGTTGGCAGAGAGGTACATCAGCGACGTGGTACGTCTACATGGAGTTTCGCGGGAGATCGTATCCGATCGGGATACCCGCTTTACGTCCCAGTTTTGGGCTGAGTTTCAGCAGGCCCTGGGGACGCGGTTGAGGTTCAGTACAGCATACCACCCCCAGACGGACAGACAGTCTGAGCGCACGATACAGACACTTGAGGACCTTTTACATGCTTGTGTACTGGACTGGAGGGGCTCTTGGGAGGAGCACTTGCCCCTGGCAGAGTTTGCATATAATAACAGTTATCACTTGAGCATCGGCATGGCTCCCTACGAGGCTCTGTACGGACGGAGGTGTCCGGCACCCTTAAGTTGGGTTGAGGTGGGGACCAAGTGGGAGGTTGGCCCCAGGTTGATCCAGCAGAGTCAGGAGGTAGTCGAGTAGATTCACAGGCGACTCCGCACTGTCAGGAGCAGACAGAAGAGCTATGCAGATCGGAAACGCAGAGAGGTGCAGTTTGAGGTTGGGGACCATGTCTTCCTTCACGTTTCACCCATGAAGGGCCTACAGTGTTTTGGGTGAGAGGGAAGCTCGCGCCGAGGTTCGTGGGACCCTTTGAGGTCCTAGAGCGGGTTGGACCCGTTGCTTACAGGCTTACCCTTCCTCCCCAGCTTTCTGGTGTGTACGACGTATTCCACGTGTCCAACCTCAGGAAGTACGTCGCCGATCCCAGTCACGTCCTGAGTCACGAGAGCGTCGAGGTGGGTGACGACCTGACCTACAGCGAGCGGGAAGTGCAGATTCTTAACAGAGTCGTCCGCAGTCTGAGACAGAAGCAAGTACCCCTGGTGAAGGTTTTGTGGAGGAGCCAGCGGCTCGAGGAGGCTACCTGGGAGCCTGAGGCAGCGATGCGGGAGCGGTACCTGGAGCTTTTTGAGGGTACGTCTTTTCGAACCGACTTCGGTCCTCTTTGAGTTTGTTATGCATATATCATTCTTTTCCGCACCCTAGTTAGCGTAATTTTCGGGGACGAAACTTCCTTTGAGTTTGTTATGTTGTTAAGACCCCGGCATCAAACGTCTTTTAAGACATCTGGGAGTTGGTCCAAACGTCTGGTCAGACATCTGGAAGCCTTCCCAGACGTCTAGAAATTAATTTTTTCGGCGTACGATTTCGCGTCTGCACGCATGCTCGCGCAGACTAAACCGCCGCCCTCTTTCTTCTCCTTTCCTCCCTACAGGCGCAGCCTTCTTTCTCTCTCTCCCCACGGTGCCTTCAAATACTCCCCCTCTCCTCTCCCTCACCATCAATCCACTGCCTTCTTCTTCTTCCTGTTAGCGTGAGAGTGAGCGAGCGAAAGCAGTAGCTGCTGCCGTGTGTGTGCAGGGAGGAGGGGTTGCAGCGAGAGGGAGGGAGTTAGAGTGCGAGGGTGTGAGCTCGCTGGAGCAGCTGGAGCAGCTGACGGGCGCGCAGCGGGAGCGTGGCGCTAGGGAGGTGCTGCTGCAGCTCAGGCAGCAGGCGAGCGCAACACGGCACAGCCGTGCACAGCAGGTGGAGGGTGAGGAGGTTCTGATTCTAGGAAAATTTCCCAGAATCAGACGTCTGGACCTACGTCCAGACAACATAGGAGACGTCTGGAGGAAGATCCAAACGTCTGAAAGGTACGATATTTCCTTTTCTCCTTCTTTTCTCGTGTACGGCCATGCAGGCCGTTCCACCGAGGGGTCTGCCTCTTTTTCATGTTGAGGACGGTTGCGTACGCGTGTAGGTCTCATTCGGGAAGGCACAAGGGCACGCCCTCCCACACAAATCGGACATCTGGGCACAGCACAAGACGACTGAGAGAGTCTCCAGACGTTCGGAGTGACAATTGGACGTCTGGAACTAGGTCTAGACAGTTCAACAGGATTCTGGACGTCTGAAGAACCGTGTAGAGAGAAGGTATGACCCGAACCATTGTTTAAGACGTCTGAAGATGTTCTAGACGTCTGATTTTGGGCAGACTTGTCATTTTTTACCCGTTTAGGGTCCGTTTGAAGTCCGTTTTCCGTGTTTCAAGTTTCGTTCTTCTCAGAATTAGTTCTTCTACCTGTTTACAATAATTATATCATGTTCTGAGTAGTTCCTTGTGTTTGATCCTTGTGTTAGGACCCCATTCTGTTGCGTCTCTGGGGGTTTCTGAGGTGCGCGGACCTACCGATCATGCCCCCAGTACTCCCAATTTTGCGAGTAGAGTGGCTCCCTTTAATTATTTACCAACATTATGCACTTGTGAGATAATTAATAGATTTTAAGGTGTGGCATGAACCCTAGGACTGGAAAACTAGATTGAATGATAGATCCTAGGGTATGGCATGAATCTTAGGACTGGGAAACTAGATTGAATGATAGATCCTAGGGTATGGCATGAATCCTAGGACTGGAAAACTAGATCGAATGATAGATCCTAGGGTGTGGCATGAATCGTAGGAACAGAAACACTGAAACGAATGTCGTGAATATATGAATTGCAGTCTTGGAAAAGTAGAAAGAAAATTTATAATTGCCTGTAATTGGATAACAGTTGCTTGTTTATGAATGGATATTAACTGTTGAAAACATGGGCTTTATGAAAATAAAGTTGAAATGATAAAACCTAAATTGGCTTAGTTAAGGAAATATGAGCATGAACCCTACGGGGAATTAAGAGTAGAGCTCCTGAGAGGTGAACGGAATGGAAGTGGGGAAGTGAGCTGGCCCTTGAGTACGGAGTACTAAGGAGAGCGACTGTCCCCCCTGTTTAGTGTAGAGCGGAGCTAGCCACCCCAAGGACCTGGGGTTAGGTCTGGCCACTTTGTATCGACTTTTGGCCCTCGCGTACACAGTACCGGGGAGAGCTACTAGTGTAGGGAGAGCACTAGCCACCCCACTGGCCCCGAGGTTCTGCTAGCCTTCCCACACCGACTTGTTAGGTCCACTGGGCAAACCAGGGTAGTAAGGCGAGGGTGCGCGGACTGTGAAGGGGCAAGACCCCTGTTTGGTTATTGTGGAGGAGCTGGACCCCTGTTACTGAGAGGGCTTTGCCCTATACTGGTTCCATGCTGTGCTTTGGGGCGCACTCGTTAACGGAAACGACTGACCACGTGCCAGTGCGGGGTAGCTACCCGTGCATTTATCGCGCGTGCCGTAGTCATCGTTACGTCTGTCAGTGACCTTGGGGTGGTTGACTGAGGGTAGGACCACCACAGGAGACTCTCCCGGCCAAGAGAGCACCACGTGCTACTTCTACTTTTTGAAAAAGACTGCAATCAAGATCGTTCCCACGAGGAACATTCGAGATCAAGAGAAGGATATGAGGAATAATTTAAGAATGAGTAAATGAAAGAATAAAGAAAGAAATTAAAAATAACAGGTACTTATCCACCTTACCGTTTTTCTTAGCTTTCGATTGCCACTCTACTCAGCGTTTCGCTGACGTGTCACTTTTGTCACCTTTTCAGGACCAGGTGTTGAGCAGCCAGAGCCGACGACTGCAGAGGGTGCTGGGCCTAGTAGAGCCCAGTAGTTTTACTTGTGTAGTACCTATTGTACCTTTTCTTCTGTTGTAGTGAGTATTTTCTGTTACCACTGTACTTTTTTATTGTAAGCATCATGTTTATGTACCTATTTAATTCTCTACTATTGTGGTGGTGTGTACTGTAGTAGTTCTTTTCTTTACTGCTGTACTGTTGTTACTGCTAGTTATATGCATGGTGAATGTGGTTTATTTTACTGCTCTTTTGGTTACTTCATCGTTGGACGACTGGGTCTTGGGATCAGTCGAGTAGATCCGATTCTCGTATCTCGTAGGGATTCGGGAATCGGGTCGTAACATCTTCCAACAGATCCCACCCTTGAATCCTTGGACTACACGTGAAGAAGATGTTCCAATCTTCTTCAGCTGCCCTTCTTCTCCTTTTGGAGTCTCTCTATTTTCTTCTTCTAGGTTACGATGGGGGTGACTTCACTTGAGAATGATGGTGGGCGTGATGGGGACCATAACCTCCTGAGAATGATTTACATTTCCACCCATCAAGGAAATGCTAATTACAAATGGTCTCTACATATTACAATTGAAAACCACACTAATCCTTTTGCATTTATGCCCATATTAACACAATAACTTTAGTTGATCACTTTAAAAGATGAGCAATTAGATTACAGTTACAATACTTATTGCTATTTGATTTAATCCAACAATTCTAACTATTATACTTACACCTACCTATCAAACAAATGTTACTGTAAGTGTCAATTGAATCTTTACAATAGGATGAGGCAAAGAAGATATGCATTCACCTTCCACTTCAGGTAAATTTCTTCTTATCGATGTTTAACGGTTAGTTATCAATTTTACTTCTTTATTCTTTATTCTGATACATAAACCTAATTACAAAACTTCTTACCCTTACAGTCGTTCATGCTAGATGCTCTACAATACAAACTTCGCAGTGTTTAAAAAAATAGAATAAAAACTTAACAAAAAAAAATGGTGATTGCTTTGTCTATTTTTTTTTTTCCATACAACTTATATCTATGTTGTTCTACACGCAAAGACAATGAATTAATTCTCTTAGTGGAGAGGCTGCTGAAGTGAAAGGTTAGTGTTCTTAGGCCCCATTCTTCTCCTTTTGTAGGTTCCTCATTTGTTGATCTCTTTTCCTTATATATGTAACTATTGTTCATTTTCACAAAAGAGGCACTCAGCAATCCACCGCTTTCATCAACACAACCTCCCCCTTATTCATAGATCTGGCACTCTTTCCACTAAAACATCGATGAATCCTAAATGTGGGAATGATTCATTCAGCATTTTAAGTCTTCCTTATTTATACTTTTAAATTTCCTTCCATTCTTTTTGGTAATTTTGGTTGTTTTGGTTTTTGGATGAGGGAATAGCTGTGGATTATCCCAAACTACCTCAAGTTGGTCTCTTTTTTTTGATAATTTTTTTTATCAGAACGTTGATGGGTGTGGGATGCTGCATATTTCATAGAGGTAAATGGGATGTGATAGCATCCACGATATGTTCCATCTGCAGGTCTTATATAACAACTTCTAACTTGTTCAAGTTGTAGATATGGTTAACTTTGCATGGATTTACTTTGAGTAAAATATTCATAGAAATCTTAAACGAATGTCCATAGAGTTGGAATTAAATGTACGTTCTGTTGTTGTTGGAAGATGGGATCAATTATCGTAAGTTGTGACTGAGAAAGTCAAGTTTTTCCTCGAAGTACGTGCAATCCACTCTCCAATATGTTGATGCTCATTTACACGTCCTATTTACCTACTTTAGCCACTGCAGCATTTTCATTCAGCACATTATAGTATCTGCTGCTACAAGATAATTTTCCAGTTCTTACAGATTGCTTACGCAAATGTATGGGTGTGGGATAAGCAACACGCTGGGGTCACGGGCCAGTGGAGGCATGGTATACTCCCAGCAGTCATACAGGTCCTTTTAAACAGTTGTTGAAAAGGGTGGTAAGCCATGCATGTATCCTTTTTCATTGAGGAACCATAATTGTAAATGAAATACTCTTTGTCATCACACTTTTAATTAGACATAGGGCATTAGATATTTTCCATTGAGTTTCAATGTTTAGCCTTAAACTTTACTTAAAGTGATTTTCCTCCCCTCATTTGGTTAGTGCGCGCCCTATGTTTTCAATCTATGTAATTCTATATTTCCATTGTTTATGATTGATTTCTTGCCAGGTCCATGCTTATGTTGTCACTGGAAATAAAAATTCTGAATTTTGAATCATAAATGAAAGTGCAATGATTTCTAGGTGCCATTAAATCCTATCCTGATGAATTGCAGCTGGTGGATGCCCATTGTCATTTTGGTTCCACTATTACTAAGGTGATCAGTCTTTTTTTTCCTGCCCTTTAAATTTTTAATTGCTAATATGGAATATTTATTCTCTCCAATCCATAGTTGGAAGAAAACTATCCTATTTACAGGACGTACTTGATACATGCCTTTGGAATATTTTTCAATAACGCCCTGCTACTCCGGAAATGCACACGCCCTAATAAAGTTTAGTGGTTAATCATATTAATGTCTCCGGTTAAAAAACCACAAAGGGTTATATATATGGTGTAAAATGGATGAAGTTTGCAAAGATGGCTAGTAAATAAGATTTTTTCATGTTTTGGAAAATTGATTTTTGCAGGGGAAGGCATGGTATTGCAAAAGATTCTAGGAACAAGTACCACGTTGAAGCACCTTCTACTTAGAAAGAGCTAAATGAATAACTATACTTGACCACAGGGTTACCACAATCAATCCGGATCATCCACGTGCCATTACGGATAGGGGTTATATTGGGCTCCTTTATAACATCACCGTCATCATTAACCCAGCAGTGTCTGAGGTGGTCCTCCCTCCCTCCCTCCCTCCCTCCCTTTAAACGAAATTTGTCTTATCTTTTTTGAGCCTAGGAAGGAACTCGAGGACCCACATGGCATTCTGCACAATAAGGGGCTACGAAGTGTTATTGAGCGAACTTCTCAAATGGCACACACCCTCCCATGCTATGTAGAGGTTTGTTAGTGAGTGGAGAGCTCAAGTTGCACGTAAAGAAATGGATAAGTTCGCCTCTGAAGCCTGATCGATCAATTATGTAGCTTCCTTCAAGTTGGGTTCTCCGAAAGCTTGCAACTATTCTCCGAATATATATGCACATATATTAGCTAGGACAACAAGTAAAATATATCTTTCCATACTGAAGAGATGGAAACTTCCCAGATTGCATGAACATGCATGTTATGGTGACAATATGTTGAACAAAAAGGAGGCCCTACAATATGGTGACAATATAGATCAGAAGGCCAAATGGAGCATGATATGTGCAGGTGGATAGATTTATAGATGCAGCTGTTCTTATGGTGAATTAACTTGACCGAATTTAGGAACAACGTCTTGTGGTTAAGTACTTAAACATCATATATAGGTAGTTTGGAAATAGATTATAACCATGCTGGAGCAGTCAGTCCATGTAGTATGGTGACAAATGAAGAGAAAAACTTCTCTTTAATGTAAAGTTGAGAGTTTGCAATATATGGCGGTAGTTCATTTTTTATGATTTTTCAAAACATGTGATCCTTGCCTAATATTTTATCGCATTCCATATAATACAATTGTAGGATGTTTTGTGTTTGATATTAACTTTTGCCTGTAGCATAGCCCAGCTAGAAACTTTGCACAGATCTCTTCCACTTCACCATCCTCTATAGTATCGACCTTAGCATCAACGATCTCTTCGCGCTGCTCCGAAAGTAGGACAGAAAATACATGGCATAAGTAAAAAATAGCTTTGAATTACAATTTAGATGTGAAGTTTTTGTTCTTTCTGCCATTGTTTTAGGTTGCGAATATGTTTAACGTTGGTCTCCTTTTTAGAGTTCCAACCAATTTCAATGGGAATGATTCGTTACACTTCGTTTAGATCTCAATCCGAATGCTAATTCACCATGTTCGTGATTTGTGATTGACAAATACCTATCTGCATCAACACACCGACGACCTCTTCATTGTGGAGGACTCAGTCAGCTGCCTCCTAGCGGTGGTTGAGGGCCTCGGTGAGTGCGCACATCATGAAAGGGAGGAGATCCGAGAAGCAGTCATGTTTGGAAGGCACATTTGATTATTGGATCTATTCATATCTTATTTCGTATTTAGGGGACAATAACCTTGGGGATGATAGAATGATATATGCTGATGGCTTGAGCAGCACCATATCATGGGAAAAGCAACTGGGTAAATCCTTTATAGCATATATTCATTATTTAAATGAGTGGATACCAATTTTTAATTGCTGCTATTGGGTGATTTTGGCAGATAAAAATATGAGCTACTCTGTGGCCATCATCAGCTATGAATTGGGCATTCCCTTGATGGTGTTTGTTTTTGCTAGAAATAAGTATCTTATTATCCAAACAGACTTGACCTTTTAACAGATTTCTAGACATGATTAACATTGCATGCCTCTATAACCAAAATTGATCATTCTCGGAACTTTTCCATCTCAATCACCTCTTTAAATTTTCTCTCTCTCTCTCTCTCTCTCTCTCTCTCTCTCTTTTCAGGTTTTTCTCATAGGTTGGATGCATGGTTAACCATCATCATGCAGAAATGCCTATTCCCAAGGTAACATTCCTTTCTTACATTTTCATTTTCATTCTTGGGAAAAATAGACACAACCAGGAGACTTGGTTGGTTTCTCCTACAACTCGGAAGATTAATTTGGTTTATTTCACCCCTTGAGCTTGGGTTGGGATCAGCTGCACCGTTCCATCAAACAGAACTGTTGATTTGTGACCACCTTAAATCTACCGGAATCCACAACTCATCTTGGATAGCCAAGTCAAATAAAAAATGAAACACCAATAAAACTAATTAAGATCAATTTGAATGATTATCAAGATTAAATCTTCCATCACCACTAAGTTGTAGTTAGATTTGAAATATTTTTTTTAATAAAGATAAATCCTGAATCTTGGGTTTTGATCCTTGAAGTGGGAGGGGAAAGGCATGAAAAATAGCATTTTACACTTGCTGGCATTTGCGAATCTATGAGGGTGATTTTGCATTTTTTTTTTTCAAATTGAAATGTACGCATAGTTTATGCTGGATATAATTTCTTTCATAGCTAATTGGGTATATGGAGTTCGATTATTTTACTAAATCAACTTTGGATTTATCTTGGTTTATAATTAATATCTGTGGCATAATAAATAGGAAAGCCAACGTATAATAAACAAGAAGATCAATGTAACTCCTATCTTTTTTTTGCCTTATCATGTAGTTAGCACACTTAAACCCCTAAGAAATCTTCACATATCTTCGTGCAAACAAGCCACAACTCCTATGATTTTCATTGAAAGGATACTACTCCAATGATTCTCATTGAAAGGATACTTACTTTTAGTAGGTGGCCAATAGAAGCGCACCTCTATACTTTCTCTAAATTGTAGGAAGTACATGGAGCACACATACGTAATCATTAATGAATCACTAATGGCACTATTAGAATAATTGATTTTTCTTTATTGTTATTTTTTAGTTTTTACATTTCAATCCCTACTATTTTCTTTTTGGTCCTTGTATATGTTTTGTCCCTTGGGTTGCTTTTTATATAAAGGACCTAAGGGATCCTTGAATAAATTTTTGAGGACATTCATCCCAACATGGTATCAGAGTAACAATTCTAGATTGGGGCCTGATATCCCATCTAAATAAACCTGCCCCACCCTCCACCTCACGCCCCTCTCTCTCTCTCTCCACTAGTGCTTTGATATCACCTAGTTTGGTATCACCCACCGAATTAGATATGTTCTAGCAAGATCAAATCGTTTGGGTTGTAGCATTGAAGCAAAGTTGCAGGAGTTGCTTATAGCAAGTTAGTTCTTCATCTTGTTGCTGTTCAACTCATCACAGCTGATATGATTGATTTAGTTGGTTTAGCTATTGTTGGTCTTGATCTGTTGACAGTTCAGTTGATCTAATCAGTTAGTTGCTGTTGGTTGTTACGGTTGTTAGGTGTTGTTGGTTGTTAGCTGTTGATCGATTAGTTGGCTATTCTAATCAGTTGCTGTAGTGTGAAGGTTGTTGCAGGGTTCTTTCTGATCCAACAGTAGAAGGTCTTCTTTCTTTCCTCTTCTTTCTTGTTTAGAATGAAGTAATCGTGGAGAGGTCTAGGATGATTTAATTCCCTTCCACGAGTGTGGATGTTTCTGTTTATGAGAATTATGGGAGATAGCCCAACAATTTTTGACTGGTTTGCTCATGCTATTTCTGGGTGTGGGAGAAGTCTAGATGGTGGTCGCCCAGGTAGAAGAGGTGCTCGATTTTGTGGTTGTCATTCTTTTTTGTTTGTGATTATTGTCACAAGATCAGAACACAATCGATCAATGTTGGGCAAAGCATGAGTACCTTTAGGGAACTCGTGCTAATCAGGTTGTTATTAAGGAGAAATCCAATTAGTTCTCAAAGAAGGCCACGATTTCTAGAGATGAGTATGACAAATTGCTTGCCTCTCAGCCTTCTAATTCAGCATCTGCTATTCAGTAAGGTGAATGGGTTGCATTGTTAGCTACACCTTGTGGCCCACGATGGGTAGTTGACTCTGGAGCATCTTCACATATTACACGTGATTTATTTGTGTTTACATCTTTTCCCCCACTTGACAAGTCATTCTAGGTTTGTGTTGCTGATGGTGGATTTCCTGTCTCTAGATTGGGTGATGTGGCCTTGACTTATACTCTTCCTCTTTTTAATGTTATGCATGCACCTAGTTGTGCTATGAACTTGATGTCTATCAGTTAGATTACTACTCATCTTCATTGCAGAGCGGTATTTTTTTATTAGTATTTCTTCTTGCAGGACCTCTAGGTGAGGAAGTGGATTGGTGGAGGACTTGAACATAATGGGTTATACTATCTTTCTCTTCTACCACAGTTGCTGTTGCTTCTAGTGCCCCTACTACTTTACAGTGGCATCTTCATCTGGGCCACCCGAGTCCCATTAGGCTACGCCACTAGTTTTCTAATCTTCATGTTCCTGATCGATTCTTTTGAGATGCCTATCACCTGGGCAAGCATCATAGGTCCTCATTTCCTTCTACTAATAAGAGGATTAGTTATGTTTTTTTCTCTTATGCATGCTGATGTGTAGGGTCCGTGTTGGGTTACTAGGGTTAGGGGCTTCCATTTGTTCCTTGTTCTTTTTGATGATTATTCAAAATGTCATGGGTTTTCTTGATGAAACAAAAGTCAGAGGTCCCTGTTTTGATTGAAAATTTTTTCCATGAAATAAAGACAATTTTCTACGACTATACATGTCTTTCAAAGTGATAATGGTATAGAGTTTGTGAATGCCCAATTGTCTAGTTTCTTTGCTTCATAAGGTGTTATTCATCAGACTTCCTCTGTTCACACCTCACAGAAAAATCAGGTTGCTGAACGAAAGCTTCAACACCTTCTTGATGTTGCATGGATATTACTATTTCATATGCATGCTTTTGCTCACTTCTGGGCTAATGCAGTTTTGAATATCGTGTTTCTCATTAATCAAGTTCTTTCTCTTATTTTAGGTCATTGTACACCTTTTTCACTTCTATTTCCAGATCAAGAACCTTTTTCGTTGCCGCCGGTTGTTTTTGGCTATGTTGCTTTTGTTCATTTTTTTGGTGGGGACAAGTTAGCCCCTCGCTCAGCCAAATGTGTTTTTCTTGGGTATTCTTGAACCCATAAGGGATATCGGTGTTATGATCTGATGAATTGAAAATCTTTTGTGAGTGTTGATGTGTTTTTTGAGGAGATTCCATATTATTCTTTTGATAGGGGGGACCCCTCGAGCACTCCTACTGGTATCCCTTTGCCTGTTCCTTTTGCTATGCCTGTAGGGCCTTCTGAGCTTCCTACCACCACTATGAGCCCATTGGATTTTATTGAGGAGACACCCCATGATACATATGATCTTCTTTGTCCTTATCCTTATCATTATCACCGTCAACCTAAACCTATTGTTGAGCCACTTACTACCATTCCTATTCAGTCTGATACCATTCCTGTGGACTCTGATGGTGGTCAGGTGAGTTCTTCCACTGATGAGCAGGATCTACATCTTCCTTTTGCCCAAAGGAAAGGCACTAGATCTTGTGCCTGATATGATATTTCTCATCATATGAGTTTTGATGGTTTATCTTCTTCCGGACAATTGCTTTCAGCTGCTATTGATAGTCAATGTATACCTCGTGATCATGTTGAGGCATGGACTATAGCTATGAAGGAGGAGATGGGGGCAGTTACCTCTCAGGGCACTTGGGAGTTAGCTGACCTACCCCCTAGAGCATCATTTGTGGGGTGTAGGTGGGTGTTTACCCTAAAATATTTAACTGACAGATCTATACAAAGGCATAAGACTAGGTTAGTAACAAAAGATTATACTCAAACATATGGTATTGATTCTTTTGAGACATTTTCTCCTATTGAACGTCTAAATTCAATTCGCATTCTTCTTTCTTTGGCGGTGAATGAGAATTGACTTGTTTTCTAGTTGGATATTAAGAATGCTTTTGTTTTTGGAGATCTTGATGAGGAGATCTACACGCAGCAACCTCCGAGTTTGTGCAACAGGGGGAGTGCCATAGAGTGTGCTGGTTGCAGAAGGCAATTTATGGACTTAAACAAATCCACATGCTTGGTTTAACAGATTTAGCAGAGCAGTATAGGAGTTTGGTTTATCCAGATCTTCTGCAGACCATTTTGTGTTTTCTAGGCATACTAAGTTTGGATCAGTTATTCTTATTGTATGTGTTGATGAAATCTTGTTGACAGGTAGTGATATGGGTGGTATTGAAGATACCAAGGCCTTCATCTATTCATAGTTTGTTACCAAGGATTTGGGACAAATCAATTACTTTTTGGGTATTGAGGTACATCATTTGCAGGATGGTATGATTTTGTCTCAAAGAAACTATGTTTTTGATATGTTATGTGAGGTTGGTATGGTAGATTGTAAACCTACAAAAGTGTCACTTGATCCTTCTTTTCACTTTGTGGATGATGACAGTCCTCCTTTTGAGGATGTAACTAAATACAGGGCCATGGTTGGTAAGTTGCTATATCTTACTATTACTAGACTGGATATTGCTTTTTTTGTTGGTTGTTTAAGTCAATTTATGCAAGCTCCTAGAGAGATATGTTAGTCTAGAGTGTTGCAGGTGTTACGATATTTAAAAAATGCTCCTAGAAAAAGTTTATGTTACAGAGCTCATAGGGGAGTATTCATACTGGGATATTCATATGCTAATTATGCAGGGGCTCATGAGGATCAACAGTCTACTACAAGTTTTTGTACTTTTGTGGTGGCAAATCTTGTGACATGAAGAAGTGAGAAGCAGGTTTTCTCAATCGAGCACATAATCTGAGTACCGAGCTATGGCCCATACAACATGTGAGCTTCTTTGGGTAAAATCTTTATTGCATGATTTTAAAGTGGATGTCCAGGAAGCCATACCCATGTATTGTGATAATAAAGTTGCTACATACATTGCTAATAATCCAACATTTCATGAAAGGACAAAACACATTGAAGTGGATTGTCATTTCATCCGTAATGCTATGCTATAGGGTAAGATCTCTAATTCATATATTTCTACTAAGGACAAATTGGCAAATAATTTCACGAAGGCTCTCCCACGGAATGGTTAGAGTTTCTTTTCACCAAATTGAGTATGACTGATGCTTATACTCCAGCTTGAAGGGAAGTGTTAGAATAATTACTTTTTCTTTATTGTTGCCTTTTAGTATTTACATTTTAGCCCTTGGTGTCTTTACATTTTAGACCCTGCTATTTTCTTTTTGACCCTTGTATATGTTTTGCCCCTTCGGTTGACCTAAGGGATCCCTAAATAGATTTTTGAGAACATTTCATCATAATATCCACTAAATGACTCCAAAGAGAGCAGTAAGTCTCTCCAAAGTAGAAATTATGGTAATCCTTAGATTTTTTTTTTTTTCAGCAATTAATGAGGTGGTACATAAGAAGAGCATTTTCACTCACACACCCGTCGTGGTGGGATTTCGTTATCTCAATAAGGATACAAAGTTTTCCAAGAATTAAAAAATGTAAGTTCATCGTAAGTCTTTCTTAGATTCTCTATCTTTTTATGCTTAGCATATCATCTTTGTAAACAAATGAATCTAACTTTTTCTTTTTAGGAATCTAATTCGGTTAAACTGTTTTTAGTATATCCAAATTGTTTGCATAGGATAAATCAACTTTTTTTTGAAAGGAATATATCCACATTTTCTATTGGTTTTGGTCACTTACATACCATAGTTTTGTCTTTCTTGATATAATGAGTTCCTTTCTTTTATTTTTACCTTCTTATCTCACCCATTTTTTCAATTACAACTCCACAATTCTTTTTACTGATGGTGGCCACTCGTATATCAATACTTTCGCCTCTCTTGATGTACTGAGTTCCTCTCTTTTATCTTTATCTTCTTATCTCACCCATTTCCTAGACTAGAACTCCACAATTTTTTTTACTGATGTGGCTGCTATTTGCGTGTAACATAATATGTTGTTGTTGATGCTATATTTTCAGCTAAAAAATGAGATACATAAAGTTTTCTTAATGAGCCTAAGAATTATACATTGAAAGTTGGTCCACCAGTTTTGTGCATGTACTTTTTGAGGAATTAGAATACACTGCAGCTGACTTTAACAGAAGTGTGATCTTGGAAAACTAAAGGTGCCTTTGTCTGAATTTTTTTTTACTTAACCCTTAGAGAATAATCCAAATTATAAAGAAAGAAAGTAATAGATAAAAAATAGATGTAGGTAGGAAAACGTACGTTGCAACTCGTTTTGTAATACATGTTCCCACCCAACCAAGTGATATTCAATCGGTGTGTTTCAACCAGTGTGTTTCAACCAGTTTTCACTAATTCCAAGTGATTCTTCAAACATACAAGGTGATTTTTCACTTGAAAAGTAATTTTTCTCCTTAAGGTTTAGTCTTTAGTAATGTGAAAAATCACCTTCCAAGTAGAAAATCAATTTCCATAAATTTAAACTCTAAACCCTAACCCCTAAATCTTAAACCTAAATCCCATAAGTGAAATCACCTTTCACTTTTTAAGAGGAAAATCAACCGGTTGAAAATTTGGTTGAAAAGGAAAATTAATTGATTGAAAATCAAGCGTTGGAAATCTATTTTCCATCGATTAAAAGTAAAATCAATCGATTGAAAATTAAGTAAATAAAAAACACACCGATTAGAAATGATTTTCAACCAACTGAAAATCAAAATATAACAGTTAAAAATGAAAATACACCGATGTGTTTACCTTTTTACTAATGAAAAATAAATTTTCAATTTTGAACGTGATTTTTCTACCTATGGAAAGTGATTTCACTTGGAAAGTAATTTTTTATTGGTGAAAATTGATTTCTACCAGTAAAAAATAAAAATACACCAATTGAAATCACCACTCTTATTTGTATATTGTAAAATACATTACAGCACACATTTTTTTATTTTTTAGCATAAAAAATAAGACAAGAATGGACAGATTTATTACTAAATCAATTTACAATGCAAATTTTCCTTTCCATTAAATATTGTCATAAAAATGTTAAAAGTGAATGACACTGATCTTACGTTGTATATCTCCAAATTTCACTTCCAGAGATGACATGGTCTTATGTGGAGTGTTTGATGTGACCACATGATTATCAAGAAAGTTAAGATTTCCTTCCGATAAAGGTTTTCCAAATATGGAATGTTCCTTCTCACATTGATAACACAATTAATCAGAGTGAGCTCTTCAACCGACTTAGCATTGACATTAACAATGATCACAAAAATTCCAATTCATAATGTCTTCTCCATTTCTTTGCCTCAGTTTGGTTTGAATGGTGACATCATGCGTATTATTTTAAAAGTATACATTGGATGTAACACAATTGGTAGTTGATTTTTTTTTGTCTCTCAAATGCATGACTTATTCATTGGTCCATGTTTCATGTTATATTAATCACCCGTTGCGTCCATAGAAACTTCTCCCCTACAGTAAAGCATATTAATTTGTTTGGGATTAATTTATTGAGAGTTTCTACTCTCTCTTATTACCATAAAAAATATCATGTAGAATAAAAGATAAGCACTTGGAATCTTGCATCATCTACATTATACAGTTCTTTATGAGAAAGATTTTAAGGTGAATGCTATACTGCACTGAAGTACTAAACTAGGGATAGGAACAAAGTAATTAAATAAGTAAAAAATTAACGTTAAAAAAAATTAAGTTGAATTTCATATAATTCAAACTTCTATAATATGACATCTAATAATAAAGTGAGAGGTCCATTTCAAATTTTACTCTCGTATAACATTGATATTAGTCAACTACAGAATACATCAAATTAAGTTCTCTCTCCCACAGCAGCAAAGTGTGGGTACTCTCACTAGTGTGCATAATTGCACTCTGAGCTACCATATGAGAGACATCCTTGAAAACGAAATACGAACAAAAAATCCTGTTAAGTAACATATCAATGATTGGTGTATTACTACATAATGGCTCATTTTCTAAGGAGTAGTCAATCTACAAAGAATACGGCTGCATGGATCGATCAACTTTGATTCCACCAGTCTGGGATCTTCAACCTTCCACTTCGGTGCACTGCAAGATGGATTGCTGGGAGTTTGTGCTGCACTTGTGTCCATAACATGTTTACTGCATCAGCACCCTTTGGTGGATACTGGAACTCATAGTGATGAGATACGTTCTTCAAGCGCCTCCACATTTCAACCCATCTTTCTTTTGGGATCTCGCGGAGCTGGCCAACCATGTAGCCTGGCCGCAGAGCTTCCTTGGAGGAGAAAAAGATGGAGAAGTCACTGTAGTTGATCTCATCCTCAAAAGGGAGCTCTATTCGGTCACTCACGATGACTGGTACGCAGTGGCTGACAATGGCATCAAAAAGACGGCATGAAGAAGGGGTGTCCCCTGCAGGATGCAGACAAAACTTCGATGTACGCATCCCTTCAGTTGACTGAAGCAAACAAAAAGGATAGTACCGTGAGAGATTCAGAAAAATAAATGCTAATGTCTCACTGAATTGCAGCTAATTATGGGATAGCAAGGCCAAAACTCTGGGTTGACTGAAAAGAAGCAAAAATTAGTCAGAGAAGAAAGAAAATGCATGGTCGTGTGGTAGATCTGCAGGTTTGTGTTGAGACTGCACAGGGGATTATCTTAAAATGTTAAATTGGATATCATTTTACAAATCCGATTAAAGAAGAATATGGAAGATGAGGTAAGGATTAGTCTCCTATCTTTCTTTCACCTATACTCTTACCAAAATGCTTATCTGCAATTACTCTCCTTTTCTAACAAAATTTATTCTTAAAAGTGTGACCTCAGAGCTTGCTTGTGAAGAGAAGCTCCAAAAGGCCAATATATCTTTTCCTTTTCCTGATTGTCACTTTTCTCGACTATGAGTGCGTGTGTGTGTAGGGCGGTTTTCTTGTGATCAATGAAGCCAGACACACGTTAAATGCCACTTCTTGTCGCCATAATGAGAAGACCTGAGAACAGACTCCTCCCATATCATGGAAGTAAATTCTATAGATCTCCTATATTCCTTTTGTGAAGAATAAGTGCCACTGGCATGTGGCAGCCTAGGAAGCACCCAAGGGGCGTCGGCCTTAAGGGGATTTTTGGTGTGGCTTTTGGTTCAAATTTGGTGGCTTTTTAGTTTGGTATGTCGGTTTTATAGAAAGTGGTTTTTAGGATTTGTTCTTTCTATTTTTAGGAGAAGTGATTGAATTTGTTTCTTATTTTAGATGATATGTTCTCATTATAAAAGACAGTCTTCTTGTAGTTGATTTGTTTGAGTTAATGCAATACTACTTTCAACAATATCAACTCCCTTTCTATCCCTTTTTTTCACCATTGATTGCTGCCTTCTCTCTCTCCTCCCTGTCGTGTGAACATGGACAATGTGCAGCACCTATCTGCTACATATTCTCCTCACGTGGAAGACCCTCCACGCCTCCATATTGTGGAAATCGTCACATGATATCAGAGCATACGATCTAGGCTCCTTAGCGCACGGGAGAGAGAAGAACATGCATAAAAAAGAATTTACTTCTCTTGTGTATGCTCTCCTCACATCAAGGCCACACGTAGGTGGTCTTCTTCATCAAATCCTCCTCATCACATCCAATGCCTTATGCGGACGAGGATCGTAGATTGAAGAAGATGGCCGACACTGAAGCCTCATTGATGACCGAAGAAGGCAAGGTGGTTGTTCAAGGAACAACCATCAACCTTCAAGGCGCTTCCAACTATATGCTATAGGCTCGCACCTTCAAGATATTCGTTGGAGACCAAGACAAGCTCAACATACATTTCAAGGAAGCACTAGAGAACAAAGATGGAACCAATAAGAAACTTAAAAAGGAGAACTACATGGTCATGAACTGGTGCATGAACTCCATAGATTTGGCCATCGCCTTGAACTTGCTTTACAAAAAGAGCGCATTCAAGATTTGGACAGCTTTAGAGAAAAGGTACGCCCAAAAATCTAATAATGCGTGTATTACTGATCTGTATACTGATATATGGATAGCTAGTAAGGGAGATCTCTCATTGACTAAGTACTATGAGAAAATGGAAGTCTTGTTCGAGGAGTTGGATATCTACGAGCCGATTTGTTGCAACAAACCGGGGCGACATGTGTAGATTGGTAGGTTGCCAAGTTTTTATCAGGGTTGCATCCCCGTTATCGGGTCGCTTGTGATTAGATCCTTGCATCCGGTGAAAAGATGGATCTTGAAACCTTCTTTAGTCGTCTTGAGAAGATGAAGTTCCAGAAGTTGAGAGCACGCCAAAGGGCGACAACTCCGCACTTGTGATTCCAGAGACAGGTGCAGGGTATGGAAGGGGACGTGGTCGAGGTCCAGGTCACATCTACCCTTAATGTCAATATTGTGGACGTACCAATCATCCACAAGAAAGATGTTGGAATAGGTTTGAGAGGTCATACCGTGGGGCTACTAACATCTCACGTGCAGACGCTCTCACACCTGTCGACCTTGAGAAGATCAGGGGTATGTTTCAAGAAGAAAAGGAGAAGATAACGACGGCTGTCGTGACGACTATCGAGGTTACCATAGAAGTAACTCTAGAGGTCGCAAGAGGTTACACAATGACTTCTTCCAAAGACAAAGTGGAGAGCTTCAAGCTCAAAGAAGAAGAAGAGTGGTGGGGCATCTAACCTCAAATTTTGAAAAACAAGTCATCATCCTCCCGACCTCGACTTGAGGGAGAGTGTGGAGAATAGGTGCCACGTGGCAACCTAGGAAGCACCTAAGGGGTGCCAGCCTTAAGGGAATTTTTGGTGTGGCTTTTGATCCAAGTTTGGTGGCTTTTTAGTTTGGTATGTTGGTTTTTTCGAAAGTGGTTTTTAAGATTTATTTTTTCTATTTTTAGAAGATATGATTGGGTTTGTTTCTTGTATTAGAGAATATGTTCTCTCTATAAAAGAAAAACTTCTTGTAGTTGATTTGTTTGAGTTAATGCAATACTACTTCCAACAATATCAACTCCCTCTCTCTCCCTCTTCTTCACCACCGACTGTTGCCTTCTCTCTCTCCTCCCTGTCGCATGAACAGGGATAGCTTGCAGCACCTATCTGCTGCATATTCTCCTCACATGAAAGAATCTCCACGTCTACATATTACGCAAATCATCACAACTTTCAATACTTCATTTTCAAAAAATATTCCTTTCAATACTGAAGAAGCAAGCCTGAAACTTTATCATTCTTGGTTGTCTTCATGGTTATTTTCTGTCTGCACCATCATCGAAGGGAAAACCCCCACTGTTTATATTTCCTTTCATATTCTTGATTTATCCACTCAAACTGGTTCTCGTCAACAGTTTTAGAAAGAAAGCAAAATATTTCAAGTTGATATCTGGGAAAGTGAAATCAAGAAGATGGGAAAGTATTGACACCAAATTTCACATATGCCATTGAAATCATGAACCCAACACATGCATCCCCCCCATTCATACATGAATACATACATACATACTAATGTACATAAGTACATTGTACAAACACACGAACAAATATAAAATCTAAAACATTATATTGTGAGGGTCTTTTTTATTATTTTATATTCTTGTAGGAGTCTTGTAATATTTTCCACTCACATGCCTCTATATAAAGAGATACAGGATTTCCTTAATCAATAAGATTCCCTATTTCCTTTAACTTGATATCAAAACCAAGTTGAGGGCTCCACCAAGAGAGAACCTTAACCCCACCGTCAACCACCACCATCACTGCTGGTAGCACCAGCCACCAGCGTTGCCAGCAGCAACACTGCCTAGCCTGCAGTGTCGCCCAACGCCCCTCGCCTCTTCTTCCTTGTGCTTTCTCTCTCGTTGCTGGTGTGTTTGGCGACAAGGAGAGTGCAGATCACTACCTTGGTTTGATTGGAGGGCCTTTGGATCGTGTTTGATGGAGTTTTAAAGTCAAGGGTGTTCCAAAAAGATGGTTTAATGCATCAATAGTACCGTAGTATGGTATTTTCAGATCTCTTCATTGAATTTGGAGTGTGTATTCCCTTGTTTTGATGATATCTTGGGGTGTGTTTCCCCTTTGGTGCATTGACAGGGTGTTCAACTGCGTGTGTACAGGTTTCGAGGTGCATATTCCCCAATTTATTGCAGTTTCAGATCTGATTTCTGTCAGTTTGTGAAGTTGTCACTGTTGAAGGTGTGTTATAGCTTCAACCTTTGCGCCCGAGGTTAACTCAAGGCAAGGTAGACAAGTAGGAGAAACTGGTGTGTATAAAAGTTCGTTCTTCGCACCTATTATGAAGTTAGATGATACCAACTACCCCCATTGGTCTCAAACCTTCCTAGTGATTGTGGAAGGACATGAGAAGACAGGCAAGTATGCTACTTGGAACAGGGATGATACTATGGTGAGAGCCTGGATACTAAATATTGTTATTCCTCGAATTGGAGATGAGATAATATATTGCAAGTCTGCCAAAGAAATGTAGGATGGTTTGAAAATAACATACTCTCATGAACTGAATTCTACTCAAGTTTTTTAGATTCACCATAATGTGTCACCTAAAGCAAGAAACTATGAGCCTTTTATGATACTACTCTACTATGAAAGGTTTCTTGGAGAAGTACAATGCTTGCAGGCCCATGTGGACATCTACCACGTGCAGAGATCAAAGAAAGGAATTTTCTGCTCATATGTTCCTTGCTAGTCTGAATGATGACTATGCAGCTACTTGGTCTCAGATTCTTACCCTGTCGAAGTTACCTCCTATTGACGAGATTTATAGAAGATTGAGCAAGCTGTAGGTGTAGTCTATACATTAGGTCGTTTCTACTCCTACCTCGTTTGTAGATGTAGCCGTTAATGCCCGTGGTGAACGGGGATCTTTTCGTGACAGTGGTAGGGGACGTGGAGATGGTGCACATGGTAAGCCGACTTGCACATACTGTGGGAGGATTGGCCATGTTGAGGCCAAGTGCTGGAACAAACTTGGAAGGCCTACTGTTGCCAACCAAGTTACTGTGACTTTCCCCAGTGACTGTTCTTGAGTCTCTTATTCTTGTAGAGGTAGATTACAATTTTGTGGTACAGCGTCTGGCACAGTTGACACATGAACAAGCTCAGTCTTTAGGCACAGCAGCCTATGCTTTTACTTCTTCAGGTATGACTACTACTTGGTTGATAGATTCTGGTGCGTCAGATCATCTCACTGGGAATCTCCAGTGCTTTAGACACATGTAGAGTGTTTCACAGAGACATTCAGTCCAATTGGCAGATAGTAGGCACACCCCTATTTGTGATAGGGGAGGAGGGTCAGTTACGCATACTATGGACCTTTCAGATGTTTATTATGTACCTGATATAGTAATGCAGTTACTTTCTATTAGTACTATTATAAAACTAAACTGTCGTGTGATTTTTGATGATGATGGATGTACTTATCAGGATCGAATGACGGAGAGGATAATTAGTGGCAAGTATTAGGGGGGTGTATATCGGCTAGCACAAAGTCCAATTGTTGCAACATGTCAGATGAGTTCTGCTAGCAGTGCCTTACAGTGGCACAGACAACTAGGTTAGCCATCTTTGGACAAGCTACGTCGAATCATTCCACATCTCCCACTTGCTACCAAGATTCAGTATGATGCTTGCTAGTTGGGAAAGCACCATAGAGCCAATTTTTCAACATCTACGAGTTCTAGTAGTTCAATGTGTTTTGATTTAGTACATTGTGATGTATAGGGCCTAAGTCGTGTTGCAGATGAACATAGTCATCACTATTATCTACTATTTGTGGATGATTTTTCACAATTATCATAGTTATTTTTTATGAGAAATAAGTTCTATTATTCTACAGTTTGTGGCATTTGTGAAGAATCAAGTTTGATGTTTGTATTAAGATCATTGGAACCGATAATGCACTAGAATTTTGTACCAAGAAATTGGCTATTTTTTATGGCTCTCTTGGTATTGTGCACCAAACCTCCTACCCTCACACATCACAACAGAATAGGGTTGCGGAATGGAAGCATAGACATTCTGGATACAGTTTGTGCTTTGCTTATTCAGAATAGTGTCCCGCACACTGAGGGGATGCAGTACTTACATCTTGTTATCTTATTAACAGGCTTCTGTCTTTTGTAATTCATGAGCAAGTACCATGGATAGTGTTATATCCTGATGCAGATCTATTCTTGGTGCCTCCCAAGACATTTGGCTGTGTTACCTTTGCCCACTTGCTTGGATCCAGTCGTGACAAACTTGCCCCCAGAGTAAAGTGTGTATTTCTTGGCTATTATCATAATCAGAAGGGATACAGGTGCTTTGATCCTATACATGGAAAGCAGTATATTAGTGTTGATGTCACTTTCCACGAGTCTATTCCATATTTTTCCACATCTACTCGTCAGCTGCGTGATATGGAAATCGTTGTGCCTATGCTTGTGCCTCTTACATTCATGAATGATTTTCAAACCAGTAGCAGCACTTCTACTCCCTCAGAGCAGTCTGTCAGTACATTGAAAGTTGTACCACCAGATGAGAAGACATTTAAGGGCTCTACATGTCAGCGAGAGAAAGCTACACACCCCTCTTCCTCCTCTGTCCCTCCTGAGCCAATAATGTCCACCCTCGATCAGGTACATGTTGAGCCCACTGACAGTACTTCTCCTCTTGATGTTTCTCTAGGTCCTGTTGATGATGATATCCCTATTACAATTCAGAAAGCCCCTCAATAATGTGCTCAATACTGTGTGGCTAGGAGTGTAGTGTCTACACACTCTCTTGGTGCTACTTTCATGCATTTACCATTGTTGTGTCTAGTTTTAAGATACATCTTATTAGCAAGTACTTCTGAATCCACATTGGAAGGCTGCAATAGAGGAGATGTCTGCTCTTCATGACAGAGGCACCTGGGAGCTCACTTCTTCACTCTTTGGTGCGCATCTTGTTGGAGCTAGGTACGTCTTTGCCTTGAAATACAACCCCAATAAATCTATTTCTAGGCATAAGGCTCGTCTTGTGGCCAAAGGATCCACTCAAACTTATGGAGTGGATTTCTTCGACACCTATTCACCAATTGCTCGGCTTTCCACTATCCGTATTCTTATTTCCGTGGCAAGGCACTATGGATGGTCACTTCACTAGCTGAATGTCGAAAATGCTTTTCTTTATGATGATCTTTAGGAGATATACATGCAGCAGCCTCCTAATTTTGAGGTTTAAGGGGAGTGCGTGTGCAAACTATACAAGGCAATCTATGGCCTTAAGCAAAATCCCAGAGCATAATTTCAACGCTTGTCAGAGACATTGTCAGTGATTGGCTTGCAGAGGTCATCTTCTGACCATTCTTTATTTGTAAAGAAGACCAGTAGGGGTGTTGTGGCCCTACTTGTATATGTTGATGATCTCATTCTCATTGGTGATGACGTGGCTAGTATATCTGAGATCAAGGAATATTTGGCACAACAGTTTATTATGAAGGACCTTGTGAGACTTAGGTACTTCTTGGGTATCGAGATTGCTACAAGCAAGCAGAGATTTGTTATGTCCTAAAAGAAATATGCCTTGGATATTCTTCAGGACGCTAGCACACTTGGGTCCAAGGGAGCAAATATCTCTATGGATCCAAAGATTCACCTGTTTGATGAGTCTATTAAATTGATGGATAAGAGAACATATAGGCAACTTATGGGAAAATTGCTTTATCCGACCTCACCAGGCTAGATATCAGTCTAGCAGTGCGCAAGTTGAGTCAGTTTCTAGATAGACCTACTGATGAGCATTGGCAGGCAGTGATGCAAGTGTGGAGATACATCAAGGAGGCTTCAAGTCGAGGCCTTTTGTTTCAGAGAGGAGGTCCTATGACTATTGTTGGTTACTCTGATGCGGATTATGCAAGTAATATTGAGGATAGGAGGTCCACTGTAGGTTTCTATACTTTTGTTGCAGGAAATCTAGTGACTTAGAAGAGTAAAAAGCAAAGTATGGTGTCACACTCTAGTGTTGAATCAGAGTACCATACTATGATACATACAACTGCTAAGATGATCTGGATATGGTCACTATTGAAAGATCTTTATGTTACTATTGAGGAGCCTATGAAGATGTACTGTGACAACAGAGCTGTCACGTACATAGCAAATAACGCTATGTTTCATTAATGGACAAAACATGTAGAGGTGGATTGTTACTATACTAGAAGTCTGATTCATCAGGGTTTGCTCCACACCTCTTGCTTAGCTTCTTCGGAGCAGATTGCAAATATGTTCACCAAGCCCTTATCACGCCTTTTGTTTGAGAAGTGTAGAAAGAAGTTGAGCATGATTGATAAATATGTTCCAGCTTGAGGGAGAGTGTTATGTTATGTTGTAAGGATCTTTTTTATTATTTTATATTCTTGTTGGAGTTTTGTAATATTTTTTCCTGACCTCTCTCTATATAAAGAGATGTAGGATTTCCTTAATCAATAAGATTCCCTGTTTCCTTCAACTAAAACATACATATACTAAATTAAACAAATTATTCAAGGCTACCTTAATATCCACCAAAGCTAATGACCAGTACCCCACTGCATTTTCTTTCCTTCTTTTGAAAATGAACCGCTGCTTTATGTACTCGCATCTTTATTCTTTCCAAAACAAATAGCACCACAGACCTTTGCAAAGTTCTAAAGGACAAATTTGCAAAATTAAATATTCCATGCAGACCTAATTAACCTAATTAGTTGTGCATGGTAGTATATAAAAAATGGCATTCTCAAAGGACAAAAGATCATGCCGTACACCTGAACTTGTACAAACGAAATATTATTATGTCTAACTCCCTTATCGGAGTAAAAAGAAAAATAACATAAGGACCCAACTCTAATCCATTATAAGAAAAGAAATGCTAATTTCTAGCATTCTCCCTCAAGTTGGAGTGTGTGTGCCAATACAGCTCAATTTGGAACACTTCATAGGGATAGGATGCTTGAGAGGCTTTATGATGAGATTCACAAGCTAATAAGTAGATTAGAGGTGCACATAGGTTGGATCTAACTTGCAATCCGACCCTACCCAACCCATTGGATCGGGTTGGGTTGGAAAAATCACAACCCTTTAAAATAAGGGTTCGGTTGGGTTCGACTTTCAACCCAACCTAACGTGCAACCCATATGAATTTTTAATATTTATTTTTCATATATATGCTATGTGCATATTGCATCAAAGAGTTGTGAGATTCCTTTAAGAAGAAAACTTTTGTAAGATGTTGAAAGTATGTTAACCCTTAAATTTGGATCATCGTAAATGTTGGAAATGAAATAAACGTCGTATTCTCAACTAAAACCCTAGTCCTCTTTATATATGGAAGATACTAGGTAAATATGTTGAGAGAAATGTGTAGTGGTTTAGTCTCACATAGTGGAGTGGGACTTTTGTTAGTGTGTAGTGGCTTATAAATAGGCGTGTACCCCCTACCTATTCTTTTGAGAAGAAACAAAGAGAAACATGCCCATAGGGGTGCTTCTCCCATGGTCTTCTCCTTGCTCTTCGTGAGTAAGGTTTCCACGTAAATCAAGCATTTCTATTGCTTTTATGCTTTTATATTATTGCTTTCGCTTATTATAGATCTTTCAACTTGGTATCAGAGCAGATTTATTCTTAGGTTGATTATCCAATTATTATTTGGTGCTTGGTTTATTTTTTATCCAATCTCGGTTTGTTCTTCGACATTTAGATCAATGCCTTCTTCATGGAGGCATTGAGATTGTGGCGAGGAGATCTGCTCCTCTGATGGGTGGGGAGAGGAGACGATGACGGTGCCCAAGCCGTCCGTTGCAGATCTTTTGGTCTCGGCAACACCCAAAGGCTAAAACCAATGGAGACTGAGTAAAGATGATGTTGGTGGCATGCATGTGCAAGTCATGGTGGGAGGCCTTGAGGGACCCTTCCCTCTATAGAAACCCTAGACCTTAATGCACCCTTCGATGCGACAGCCAATAGGGCCCACTTCGACGCCGCCACGAACCTTGATGTCAAGGACGAGGAGGAAGAGCATCACCTCTGTCAACTTCCTGGAGTCCAAGGCGAAGACGAAGAGGAAGCAAAGGCTGGACAAGTTCTACCACCTGGCTAAGGAGTATGGGTACCCGGCAGATGGCTGCAGGTGGCGGCCCGCCATGCCCCTGCTGGGTCCTTCCTCTTAGGGGTCGACCTCTACCCATCCGCCCCATTGGTGGCACCCTCTCCGTCATTGAGGACATCACCTCCCCTACTATGCCTCCATCCAGAGGTTCATGGACTCCAAGGATTGCACGCCTTCGACGTCCTCCACAACAGCTCCCCCAACGTCGATGGCGCCTAGGCCTAGGAGGCCACCGCCCAATCCTCCCTTGTCGTTGATGCCTTCTGCTCGCCATCGACTTCCTTGCCCCCAAGGGCACCTTCGTCACCAAGCTCGTTTGAGGGTAGGACCAGCAATGGTGGGACCTGAGGGAGAGCGAGATCTCCGGGCCGTAGGAGGAAGAGAAGGAAGAGGACCTCTGCCTCCATTAGAAAGCATCTCATCGGAGATCTTGTGCACAGATCTTGCAACAAGGAAGCCCATCGATGACGTCGAGTGTGTGGAGGTTGATCAGTATGCCATGTAGAGCTCCTCTTGGGGCTCGACCTTACGAGGGTCATGTAAGATTGGGTTCCTTGAACCTTAATAAAGGAGAAAGGCAGGAAGAGTTAAAAAAAAGAGGGAAAAGAAGAAAAGAAGAAAAAAAAGGGGAGAGAAGGACAAAAAGATAATAAAATAAAAGAGAAAGGAGGAAAAATATCAAAAGAAAAATTTTAAAAAAAAGAAAAAGAAAAGAAAAGAAAAAGGTAGAGAAGAGAAGAAAGAAAAAGAGAAAATAAAAAAAGAGGGTTGAATTGAAGAGAAGAGGTGAAGTCTTCTCTAGTTTTCATTATTTTTTCTTCTCGTTATTTTCTTCTCCGATGCGAGTATGAGAGAAAGAGGGAGTGCGGAAGCTTATTGTAGTCACCCTCATTCAGAAGTCCTTTTTGTCCTGGACTACACATAAGAAATCATAACTCTGGGAGGTTCAGAGTTTCAAGGTTTCTAGAGAGGGAGATCTAGTTTCGAGGTCCTCAGAGGAAGGGCCCACTTCAGGTTTCTATGTGGGAGATCCAATTTCGTGGACTCTACAGAGGGAGATCCACTTTCAGGGTCTTCAGAGGAAAATCATTTTCAGAGATACTGATTGGGGAGCCACTAGCACTAGGTCTCCAGAGGAGAGGCCATTGTTGAAGCCAACAATAGTTCGTCTAGCAGCTCCAACTCGTGTTCCCGCTTACAAGCAAGAACCAATCCAAAGGTTGTGTTTTGTTACATAGAGTGGATTTCTGTGTTACAAGCTGAGCATTCCATCCTCCAGCTTGAGGGGGAGTGTTGAGAGAAATGTGTAGTGATTTAGTCTCACATAATGGAGTAGGACTTTTGTTAGTGTGTGGTGGCTTATAAATAGGCATGTACCCCCACCCATTCTTTTGAAAAGAAACAAAGAGAAATACGCCTATAGGGGAGCTTCTCCCGTGGGTTTTTCCCTGCTTTTCGTGAGTGGAGTTTCCACATAAACCCAAGCGTTGCTATTGCTTTTATGTTTTGATATTATTACTTTTGCTTATTATAGATCTTTCAACTAAATAATAGGGAAAACCCAAACAAGATAAAAAATAACATAACCCACAATATAACATTAATTCTAGCACTCCTCTTGGAACATATGTGTCACGCATGCCTAGCTTGGAACATAAGAAAGCATGATGCTTCCGTAAGAGTGCCTTGGTAAAGATATCTACAATCTACTATTCTAAAGAGATAATGGGTGTGTAGATCTTCCCTATAGTGACCATATCCCTTACAAAATGACAGTCCATTTCAATATACTTGGTGTGCTTTTGGAACAACGAATTTGATGTAATAAAAGTAGTTGAATGGTTATCACAAAACATTAGCACTAGAAGTGTAACCCGAATGCCAATATCACCAAGGAAATTAACCAGCCACAATCTCATAGGCATCGTGTGCCATAGCTTGGTACTCTGCCCTTGCAGTAGATTTGGCTACCATTGCTTGCTTTTTAATTTAACCAGATTACCACCAAGGAAGGTGCATAGCCTCTAGTCAACCGCCTATCCCTCATTGATCTTGGATAATCTGTATCTGTTTATGCATGTAAGTCTACACGCCCATTATTCTTTATATAAAGTTCCTTCCTAGGATTATCCTTAAGATACATAAGGATAAGCCAAACAACATACTGGTGATTGTACAAGAGATTCTCCATAAATTGGCTTGCCCTGTTGGCTGCAAAGCTGGTATCTGATTTAGTGACTGTCACATAAAGAAGCTTTCCTATAATGCTCCTGTATCTCTTTTTATCTTTGATTATTGGATCTTCTTTACTTAGCCTCTTAAGATACTCTATAGGAATAAAGGAGGGTTTAGAGCTCAATTGCCCAGTCTCAAGTAGTTCTAGCACATATTTCCTTTGCGAGAGTTCCATCCCACTAGAATTCCTCACAACCTCAATGCTAGAAAAATATTTCAATGCCCCAAGATACTTGGTAACCACGGTGAACTGCAGATAGTCTTTTGCCTCCTAAACATTGTCAATATTATCACTAGTAAGGATCATATTATCAATGTAGATAGTTAGAATGACCACACTTGAGTTCCTACAGCTGATAAAAATAGAGTGATCAAATGTGGACCTGATAAAGCCAATCTTCTGGATCTTAAAGCTAAGCTACTCAAGCCAAGCTCTTGGACATTGTTTCAGGTCATATATCGCCTTCTTTAACCTGCAGACCTCCTTAAAACCACATAGCCCAATGGTTGAACAATATAGACTTGCTCCTAAAGATCACCATAGAAAAAGGCATTCTCATTGAGCCGATATAATGGCCACGCCTTGTTGACTGCTACAGATAGGATAATGTAGACCGAGTTGAGTCTACCCACAGGAGATATGGTGTTGAAATAGTCCACACCATAAGTCTGTGTGTAACCTTTGGCTATCAGTCTGACCTTTAATCGCTCAACTTCCCCATTTGGTATATACTTAAAAGTGTTGACCCAACAATAATCAACAACCTAAGCACTTTCAGGGAGGCTCGTTAGCTCCCATGTGCCCTGAGAGACAAGAGCAGTCATCTCGTCCAAGGCTTGTCGCTAACTCAAATCCTGTGCAGCTTCATGATAAGAGCAAGAAATTGTCATAGCTACCAAGGTTGTAGAAAAATGTTGTAAAGCAAGACTAAGATGATCAAAAGTGCTGTAATGTGACATAGGATGTACGATACAACTCCTTACAAACTTCCTCAAAGCAATAAGATCATCTAGCAACAGGTCAAGGACATCCAGAACAGATGTTGGTAGGGGGGATTGCTCGTGAGAATTGTCAATCAGTTCCTCAACCTACATAGAAGGGAGAGGCACAGATACGTAATCTTGCTAACGACGCACATAGGTATGGTTAAACTACCCTAGAGAAGAGCCCTGAGAGTAAAAGGGTACCTTTTCAAAGAAAGTGCCATCAACAAAGACATAGTAGTGCTTCCCCACGAGATCATAACATTGATAATCCTTCTAAGATCTAGAGTAGCCCAAAAGCACACATTTAACAAATTTAGGAGACAACTTATCAACCACTCCAAAAAGGTGAATAGAACACGTGCTAACCAAAAATTCATAGTGGTAATGTAAAAAGAGGAGCATCAGGCTGCAGAAGAAGGGGGTATCACCATTAAGAATAGTTGAAGGAACCCTGTTAATCAAATACATGGCAGTAAGGATGGCATCCCCCAGAAATGCTTAGGAACATGCATAACAATCATCAAGGTTCTAGCAACATCAAGAACATGATGCAATTTACGTTCGACTACTCCATTTTGTTGTGATGAATGTGGGCAAGAGGTCTATTGAAGTGTCCTATCATTTGATAAAAAATCTAGAACATCTTTTTGCATAAACTCAAGGATATTATCACTGCGAAAAATTTTTATGCTCCTAAAGTAAAAATTTTGAATTTCATTAAAAAATTTAAGGATTTTTACGTAGATGCCACTGTAAACTTTCAAAATTAATTTTATATCACTAGATTGCAACTATTGCTATTATTATTTTTTTTTATCAGTCAAAGGGCGATTATCCGAGTGATAATCACCCAAATTCATTCTATCCAAAAAAGCAGTTTACAACAGATTCACAAGGTAGATTCCCAAAACACCACTTGTGAAGAAATGGACGAAATAAAGTTCTCAACATAGGGTCTCTCCCTCCTAAAAAGCACTCCATTTCTCCCCAGCCAGATGCCCTACAAGACCGCCAAAACCTTGGCCCTTTCTTTCTTGGACCTAAAGATGAAACCTCCACCATGGGCATTGCCACTTCGAAAAGAAGACCAGAAACTATCCGCATCCCAATGGGTGATCCATCTGATCCCCATCCTCTGCCAAATCTACAACACAAACGGATATTGAAAGAAGAGGTGCTGGATGTCTTCCTCGGCTTCACCACAAAGGGAACTCAACTATTGCTATTAATGCCACTGAAAAGTATGACTATTAAGAAAATACTTCTTAGGTTAAGGTCCATTTGATTTAAGTTAACAGACGTTAGTTTCTAACGTTAACCTTTTCCCCACCGCAACCAAGCATCGTAGGAGCTCGTTCCTCACACTCTAACGTTGGAACATCCTCATCTCGATGAAATTCATCCGAGAGCTCCATCAACAACAAAAACAACAAGAACAACAAAATCTACAGTAACAAGCAACAAGAACAACAACAACAGCAACAATAGTAGCAATAAGCAACGACAATAGCAACAACAAAAAGATTCGAAATGCCGATTTCGACGCCGTGCTGATGAAATTCTAAGTGTGCATTTTGTAGGCATGCCAAAGGCATGTCGTGGAAATGCCCATTTTTCGATGGCCATGCCGACATGTAAACAAAAATCACATATATACTCAAAATGATGTTAAAATACTCAATTTTTTTGTGTAAAATCACATAAATACTCAAAATGATGTCAAAATACTCAAATTGTGTGTGTACGTGCGTGCGTGCACACGTGTGCAACATTCCAAGTTCCCTCCCAAACACCCATTTTGAATGCTTCACTGAATTCCCTCCAAACAGCAATTCCACAGTGGCATATGCCGACATGCCAGCCATACCGTCGGTGTGCCAACGAAATGGCACCAACTACATATCGGCAAGGTCGATTTCGAAAACTAGCCTTATCGATGGCATGCCGCCCATGACCTCGAGGAGGAAGGGCACATTCGAGGTGGTGAGGTGGTGACCGTAGACGATCTTTAGGTGAAGGGCGTTAGAGACACCCTCGATGAGCTCCACAGTCCACTACGTGATGCGGATGGAGCTGTCATGGTCCTGGCAAACCCCTTCCTCGTCGTCCTCTACTACAAGGTACTTGTCGTGGTGGCTATGCAGTTGCACCACCTTTGCCTTGTGGAACATGTCCATCTCGATGGGAAAGGTGTTGCGAACGGCTAGGACTAATTTCGGGTTGGGAGGAAGATGGCTTTTTTGAATGGGTCTGCACGCGGTGTGTTTGGGGGGTAAGAAGGCGCGGAAGAACGAGAGCGCCAACTAGAAGGGGAAGGAGGGTGGGGGAGGAGGATCGGGTCTGAGGAGAAGGTCGGAGGAAGAGGAAAGTGGAGCAGCTTGCGTCGCCGGCGAAGTAGTTATCGAGAGGAAGGAAGATGAGACTCTCATCCCTATTAAATTAGACTTGTTCGATCCATCCTCAAAGATAATCACCACCGTCTATTTCCCTCAAGATTAGCACTTTTAACTTAACTCAAGTCAACTTTTTCCTAACCCTAGTTAGTGGACTAACGAAGAGATAACGGGATGGCATCTACGTTAACGGCGTAAGTTTTACAATGGCATTAATAGCAATAGTTGCAACCCAATGGCATGAAATTAATTTTGAAAGTTTACAATGACATCTATGTAAAAATCCCAAAAAGTTAGCAATAATAGAACTAAATTAAACCGGTCAAAAAGGTCCATGACAATTGACTAAAATTATCAATAAACACCACAAAATACTAGTAAACAAATCCGTGAGTTATTAGACAAGGACCTCAAATGTCACAATGAATTAAATGGAAAGTAAATAGACTCTTATTTTGGCTGAACTAAAAAGAGGCCCTGTGATGCTTGCCCAACCAACAGACTTTATAGTCCAAGGTGGCAAGAACAGTAGACTTCAGAAACATCTTCCGTAGTCTAAAAACAGACGGATGACCCAACCAACAATGCCAAAACACTAGGTCAGTAGAAATAGATGCAAACCAGCAAATAGTTGAGGAGTGTCAATATAATAGAGATTGACCCTGTCAATTCCCCCACTAATCATCTTCCCCGTCCAGATGTCCTGAAAGAAAACATAATGCTCATTAGAAATCACTTGGTACAATAAGCAAATAACAAGCTGAGGGGAAACTCCGGGGCACAAAAGATATTGGACAAATGCAATGAGTCTGAAAGCTAAACATCTACATGTGTAATAGGAGAATATAACCCATTTGTCAAATGAACCTAGGTAACTACTGAAGTTTGTCACATAGAAGCTAAGGCATCCTTCTTACCAATGATTGGAGGCACCAGAGTCTACCACCCAGGAAGGGGTGGAAGAACCAGTTGCCAGGTTGGTTGAAGAACTTGTGGCAAAAAGAGAAGCCATAGTCTCCTAAAAGGTAGACATGTTAGAAGCCCAGCGAAGTTCCATAGGTCATGCACAGTCAATTGTAGTAAGAGAAGGGGTCCTAGAGAAGGTAGACTTCCCCTAAACAATAGCCACATTAGCCTAACCAAGTCAGCCAAACTTGGCCTAGCATTTCTCAAATGGGTGGTTGGTTCTGTGGCAGTGGATACATGAAGTCATATATACGTCATTCTCATCCTCGTCCTCAGCCACGTCCATGACCAGCATTAGAACCACCATGCCTTTAGGCACTGTAAATGCAGATGTCTCCATCGGATGAGCACCATGAAATCTAGTATCAGGAGGCACAATAGAAAAGCCATTAGATCCAGTATTAGGAGCAATCTTCGGGAGTCACCGATATATCGACTACAAATAAGGCATCTATTCAAGTGCAAGAATATAATCCTATGCTAGCAAGTATTGGGAACTCAGACCATCCAGAAAATGGTAAACCTTCCAATTCTATCTTAAACCTATTTATGTATCAGAACATGATGACTGAAATACATTGAGCTCCTCAAACAAAGACTCCATCTCTGTATGGTAGCAGTGTTGTCAAGGTGCTCACCTAGGCATGCATAAGCGCCAGGTTGAGGCGAGACGAGGCCTTAGCGCATCGACAAGGCTTGCCTCACCTGATTTACCTAAGGCACTACCTAGGCGAGCGCCTGGGCTAAGGCGCCAGGCGCCTCGGGTGAGTGCCTGAACCAAGTTTGCTGATTTTTCATTTTTTAAATACTTTTAAGGGTTTTAATTTCTTTTCACCTAACTATTGGGTACTCTCTCTTAGTTAAACACACACCTATGCATATGTATATGCACATATGCATAGATATATACATATACATATACTTACATACACACATTTTGTATGTTTGTCTATGTATGTATGTACGTACATGTCAACTTATACATACAAATATATATGTACATACATGTGTGCATGTGCATAAGTATAACATATTGTTGGGAATCAAAGAAGAATCCACGTGGCACATGCCACATGGCAATCAACAGGCCATGTGGCAATGCCACGTGGCAGCAGTCCAGATGGCTAGCAGGGCCAGCAGTTTGGGTTCCCAAGACCCAATTTTGGATGCACCAAAAATAGTTGTTTCTAATTTTGATTATTTCCAATTCCTAGTAGGTTATTTTCTATTCTTAGTTGTTTCCTATTTTTAACAAGTTGGTTTAGGAAACTAGTTGTGGGATTTGTTAAAAAAAATAGATCTTTCCAAATGATAGAAGATCTAAATCTCTAATCAGAATAGAGACTTTACTATATTTAGTAGGTATGTTCTCTCTATAAATAGAGAGCCTCCCCAACTATTTTCATTTGAGCAATTGAGTAATAGAACAAATATTTCCAAAACATCAAAGCTCCTCTCCTCTCTCTACTTCTCTATCTCTCTCGTGAATCACCAAGGCCAAATCAGGCCTCCATCCGGTCAAGAAGGAGCCTTTGCTCCATCTAGCCTCTGCCTTTTCTCCAGACTCACTGATCACCCAGATCAGACGTCTGGTGAACGTTCCACACGTCTTATACGCACATTCCAGTACTATGCGTGAGATTTCTGGATCTCTTCACGCACAGGAGCCTCCACGCTCCGTCTGCACCCACCTCAAAAATCTCTACATGGTAACAAAGCCTACATTCTAGGCTTCTGTGCACGTAGAAGATCCAACTACTTGTTGGAGGTTCGTGCATCCAAAGAAGTCCTCAAATCCAGCGATTTATGCGGAAAAGAAGACCTAGAGATGGTAGAATCTACCATGACCGTCGAAGATGCTACGCTCGGCCGTGAGAGCAAGGTGGTTGTCTCTGTGACAACCATCAAATTGAGTGGCGCTGCCAACTACGTCTTGTGGGCTCGCACCTTCAAGATCTTTGTTGGCATACAAGAGAAACTCAGTATCCTCCTAGAAGAGGCACCAGAATTTAAGGACGAGAAAAAGAAGCACGAGAAAGAGGTTTATTAAAAGAGGCATAGTGAAGCCTCTAGAAGAGCACCAAGAATGCAACAATTTCTATACTCTCTCTTAGTGACCTTCGCTCAAAGAAAAGCCGAAGGTCTTTGTCAGCTCAGGAGCAAGGCACCACACTTCACGAGGAGACACATGGAACTTTCTAACACATCGAGGAATGCCAAGATGAAGAGCTTGACTCTGGAGTGTAGAAGAAAGAGACGAAGATCGTCCTCAAAATCTCATGAAGAAGAACGATGCATCAATTTCAATTTCGGCAAATCATCAGCCTCCCGACCTCCGACTTAAGGGGGAGTGTTGGGAATCAAAGAAGAATCCACATGGCACATGCCACGTGGCAATCAACAGGACCAACGCCTAGCAGGACCGGTGGTTTGGGTTCCCAAGAACCAATTTTGGGTGCACCAAAAATAGTCGTTTCCTATTTTGATTATTTCCAATTCCTAGTAGGTTATTTTCTATTCTTAGTTGTTTCCTATTTTTAGCAAGTTGGTTTAGGAAACTAGTTGTGGGATTTGTTAAAGAGAATACATCTTTCCAAATGAAAGAAAATCTAAATCTTTAATCAAAATAGTCTTTACTATTTTTAGTGAGTATGTTCTCTCTATAAATAAAGCCTCCCCAACTATTTTCATTTGAGAAATTGAGCAATAGAACAAATATTTCCAAAACATCAAAGCTCCTCTCTCTCTCTCTCTCTCTCTAGTCACTAAGGCCAAATTAGGCCTCCATCTGATCAACAAGGAGCCCTTGCTCCATCTAACCACTGCTTTTTCTCCAGACTTGCTGATCACCCAGATCAGACGTCTGGTGGACATTCCACATGTCTTATACACACATTCCAGTACTGTGCGTGAGATTTCTAAATCTCTCCACACACAGGAGCCTCCATGCTTTGTCCGTGCCCACTTTAAAAATCTCCACACACACACACACACACACACACATATTAGCGCCTCATTTTTCTTAGGCGAGCACCTAGGCAAGCGCCTAGTTCCTCGTGTGTTTTGGACCCTCACATTTTAGTGCCTCTCGCCTTTAACAGCCTTGTATAGTAGTCACAAGAGACCGATCACCTTGTGAGGTAGACCAAATCTGATGATAGATGCCGGCAAGACGAGAATGATTCAATCTTTAAGAATATTTCTTGGCCAGACTATCCCATATGTCTTTAGTAGTCTTCTTGTAGAAGAGGTTGGCATCTATTTGGGGCTCAATAGAATTCATCATCTAATTCATGACCAAATAATTATCTTGTTTCCAATTCTCATACTTTGCAGACTGGGAACCAGGAGGAGTCTCGATCAAGATGTAAAGTTTCCTCTAACCACCAACAAAAATCTTAACTGCTTAAGATCATAAAAGGTAATTCTGGACCCCATTAAGCTTCATCGAGGTTCCTTGAATCACCACAAACATAGATGAAGTCATTGGCTTGACTTTAATAGTAGACGGTCTAGGCACAATCGTGTTGATGGTGGGAAGCAAGAGACAGAGATTTGATGGAGATATTCAAACCACCATCTACACAAGAAAACTCAGAAAAGCCAGGCCACTAGAGGCAACATGAGTCGAGAAGGACCCCTGGTGGCGAGAAAGAGGAGGGCCACGACCCCTAGAGGCGACCCTATTGACCTCAAAGGAGATGGTGATGGGTTTAAAAGAAGCCTAAGTCGCTGACGATGACACTGGGCAAAAAAGGCCTCTATGACAATGCTAGCCAAGAAAGGGACCTATTACGGTGGTGTTAGGTCAACCCAACAGGTTGCTGTAGTGGTGGCAATGGGTTTAGGCGAGACCCAACTCACTGGCGGCGGCACTGGGCAAGGAAAGAACCTACTATGGTGGTGCTATGTCACCCCAGCAAGTCGCGTGACTAGCCAAGGCCCCTTGTGGCGACGCAAGGGTAAGGTAAAGAGGTGTTGTAGTGGTCTGAGACACCATAGCACAGCCTCCCCTGTGATGGCGTAAGGCTATTGCAACAAGGAGGAAGGCGCTATTAGTGAGGTGGGTTTCCAATGGTAGTAACGAGTCAAGAAAAGGAAGAAAAATAGGGTTTTTTGGTGGTAGCGTACCAAAGCATGAAGAGTTCACGACCCATCATGCTCTAATACCATGTTGGAAATGAAATAAACGTCTTATTCCCAACTAAAACCGTAGTCCTCTTTATATAGAGAGAGGTACTATGCAAATTACAGGGAAAACCCAAACAAGATAAAAAATAACACAATCAACAATATAACACTACAGCTTTAACACCGACAATTAAGACTTAGCTCATGTCACTTAAAGGCACAACATTCACAAGACCCAAAACATCCTCTCATCTCCCTCCCCTCACGACCACATATCCAACACCCCTTACAGCTCCACCGTTTAGGCCACCCAAGACCTCCTTCCCCACCTCCTAAGGATTTAAGTGTTGATATCGACGCCATTTCGATAAATTTCTAAGTGCATATTTTGGAGGCATGCCGAAGGCACGTCGTGGAAACACCTGTGTTTCAACATCAAATTTCATGGATTTCGATGCCTAAGAAATTTTTCATTTTGCAGGCACATCAACAAAGATGACAAAATTCACTTAGAATAATTAAAATTATAACTAAATCATAAATTACTAACTTAAAACCTTAATAGGTTATGTAAGAAGAGCATACATGTGAAAATACAAATGTTGAATCAATACATATTTAAATAAAGCATATATATCTAAAGTCAAATTAAAATACATATTTGCACTTTAAATATAATCAAATTAAAAATTTAAAGACAATGAAAACTTCAAGTAGCTTTATTGAATTGCTGAAATTTTTGAAACTCGGGAAAACCAAAAATGTCATGCAAGATTCATTTCATCACCATCATTGCCACTTAGTTGATTTCATTTCCTACGGTGGCTTGAAGGTAATCATAGTAGAGGTCCAAAGTCATAGATAAATAAATTGTCTTGTAGTAGCCCTCCTTTTGATTACTTACATTAACTAATATGCCAAGACAAGGACATCTACTATCCATGTATTGGCATCTAAGAGATTGACGCAAGGATCCTATTTGCCTTAAAGTTCCTTGTGATAATGATGGTGTCCCAGTTATTTTTCTAATTTAAGGGCCTTGATAAAGTTAAGGTGTTGATGACATCAACTATAGGCTTTATAATATAAGAAGACATATCCAGATGCATTGTACAACAAGAAAGCATTGCTAGGGTACCCTTCATTTCCTAACTAAGGGTAAAATGGATAAGATAAATATGAAGAAGGTGGTGGTGCAAAAGACTGCAAGTAAGAATTGTGCCTATATGATCTTGTGCCATAACTAGGCGGTGCACCAAAAAGCTAGTCACCAATGCTCATGGAACTTATGGACGAGTTGAAATCCTCCCTGTAAGCACCATAACCCTCACATCCTTCATTATCCATGGGTGTTGGATTGGAAATACATTTACAATGTACATTGATGTGTCATTCTTTGTAGTCTTTAGCACTTTGATATTCACCACTACAAGTTTGTTTTCATCTCTCTTTATCGAATAAACTTTCCAATTTAGATCCACTCGTCATCATCTGTGCATTCGCATCATCAACATCTCCATTATTTGAGTTAGTATCTAATCTAGACTATAATGATTGTCTTTCTTCATCCTCTTCATTAAGTACTCTGATGGGAAAAATACAACGACCATTAACATTTTAGTTGCATCATGTTTTCTCTATAATATTTTAGTTGCATCATTTTTTTTCTGAAAAGATTTTAGTTGCATCATGAAGATTATATTTCTGTTAAACATCTTATTCGTCCATTAACATATGTTTCATAGGTTCAAATTTATTATATATATATAATGTACATATCTCATGCATAATATTTAATCCCTTATGATACCACTACTTGCAAAGCACCGATAAGATCTTCGCACATGCCAAGGTAATGTTTGTATAAATATTTAGGATTCTGATAGTAGCTAACATTATAATAGGAAATGATTAATAAATAATTTGTAAACATAAGGTACTCAATTTTCTACATTTAAAATTTCTACAAATTAGCATTTATATTTACAAACAAGGTAGAGTAGGTGTGACACATTACTCATTTTTCTTATCATGTTTAGAAAAGGCTCTTTTGATCTTCCGACATTTTATGCCACCTCCATTTTCATTGTTGCATAGAAAAGTTCATTGTTACCTTTTTGTCTCCATCCATCAACTTCAATGCTAAAACAATGGGCTCTATAATGCGAGCAATGCAGCTACAATCATTCCTGATACACATGCTACTCTCGGATATGTCAAACACCTTTGGGAGTTTACCATTTCCTTCAAACCAACCTTATTATCTGAATTGCTTTGCAAAGTAATGTAATTAGTAGCGAAGAGTGTAATTCCAAGATGAATCAATTGACCATTGCAATGTTTTCTCAAGGATAATATATGTCTATGATTGTAGATAAATGAAATAACACTTTGTACCTTGCAACAATTGAAGAAACAGACTTTCAACGTCTAAAGTCTTTCAAAATGAGTCTATGCAATGTGTAACACATAAGGTTTAATAGATTCCATACTTATTTAATTTCATTACTTTCTCTTTTGCCTTTTTGAAGTTGTTACCATTATCCATGACTATTTGTACTACATGCTCCTTCCCGACATCATTGATAACATCTTTCAACAATCCAAACACATAATTAAAATCTTTCCATCTTATTGGAAGCATCAATAGATTAAATGAAAAAGGATTTGATATCATAATACACAAGGAAGTTAATAATCTGCCTCTTGTGTAACTAGTCCACCCATCAGCCATAATTGTGCAACCGTATTGTAGTCATAGAGTCTTCAATTCATCGATGTATTGTTGTACTTCTGCTTTCTCCATAGACATGTAGATTGTGGAAACCTTAACTCTCATCTCAACTTGAGCAACGATATTCTACAATCATGGTCCCTCTACCACATGAGCTGGAAGTGCATGAGCATTAATAAAGCTCATCACCGCTTTACCAATCAACTGCAATACCCTAAATATCCTTTCTCATTTTCTGTTTGGATCACCTTTCATCTTAATACTTCCAGATTAAAAGAAACCGGTGATGCCACCCTTTTGCTTTTTGGTACGTTACTCTACCCTACTTGTACCAGTATGCTCACTAGTCACTTCTTAATAAGTCACTCATAGCTTGTCTAAATGGTCTCCTCGAATCATCCTTCATATCACTTGGATATTGCAAGTCCTCGTCAGAATCAAAATTTGAGCCTGTCTTCATAATACTGACAGCTAAATAAGGCCTCGCAGGCTGCTTTAAAGCTTCCTTTTCCAGCCTTGACAGTGTCTTGCCAATCAGTTCTAGCACATTATCAGGACAATCTTCACACTTTACAACATTCTTGTCATTTTCAACTAGGTAGCACTTGAATCGTATTATTCTACTACTACATAATCGTTTCCCACAAAAGTTACACTTCATCTAATTTTGCTTCCTTTTAATTTTCCGTAGTACAATCACCTGTATCCTCTTTAACATGCTTGAGATTTGGCTTCCAGTTTCTCCAATAGAAGCCTTTCCCTTTGCAAACATAGTGTTTTCGAAAATTACAAATTAAGCAACACATATGAGCATCTGTCATCTTTAAAGAGTAAAAACTATCATACTAATAATACCAGTGATCAAAATGTCATCGGCATGCCACCTACATGAGAACGAAATGGGATCTTTTGATAGGGCATCATGTCAACAAGAAAAAAGTTGTCAAAACACAGATGCCAGCAGCATGCCGATGATATGTCGGTTGACATGCTACTGTATAATGGGTCTCACACACCTAGGGATGAAATTGGGTCAGATTCAGTTTGGATATAGGTTTTTCCATATCCATATTTGTTTTCCAAAATCAAATTCAGATATTAAGTTGGATATGAATTTTTACTACCATATCCTAAAAAAACATATACGAATTTGAATCAGATGAGTCGAATTCAAATCAGAATGGATATTAATCAAATTCGAATTTGAATTGGATATTGATCGAATATAAATATGAATCTAGTATTATTGATTAGACTCAGATATGAATCTGAATCCATTATTTATTAAATAAACTTTCTCAAAAAAAAATATTTATTAGACATAAATGAAAATAATTGAATAAAGATATGTAGGAGAACCAATATTTTATATATAAATGGAAACTAATATTACTATAAATGGTGGAATGAAATTAAATGGCTTCGTTATTTAAAGATTAATACCTCTCGTAGAAGTAGTTATTTCGTACAAGCATAAATAATTGATACGTATAGACTATTAGCTTTCTTACAAATATAAAAAAAGAATGATCACTAATTAACTATATAAGAGTAATTAGATTAAAATACATTCTATAAAATAAAGAATGACAAAATAAGAATAAAAAATCAATGAGAATAAAATAAACTAAAATACATTCTATATATCTATATCTGAATTTCATATAGATATAATTAATATTAAAACAAGATTTTAGAAAAGCATGTTAGTTTTGATTTATGGTGGTTCAACTAATAGTTTGAAATACTTCTACTAATAATGATGCTAACCTAAAATCCTAAGAAAGAGACCATATTATGAAACCATAATATCTGTGGATTAAGTGGCAGGTTAACACTCTTCAGGTAGATTTATAGCTACGATACGTATATGTTGAAATGGAAGGTGATGTTGAATTTAAATCCAAATCTAAATCCAAATCCAATTTTTTTTCCATAAAATCAAAAAAATTAGGAGTTTCACTATCCGAATTTGGATCTAAATTCGAAAATTACCCAATCCGGATTACCGAATCCGATTAGAATCGAATATGATATTCGGATATCCAGTTCAGATCCATTTTATCCCTACGTGCATTGCGTGCCACTACTATTGCGTTGCACTCTGCTGCTATTGTTGGGCCTGCTACTATTGCTGTTGTAGGATTGACAATTGGATTTCTTTTTTCACAGTTGACTAAAAAAAAATTCTATTAAAGCTTCAACTCAGTTGATGCCAACAACTCTAATGAGTGAAAAAAACTAGCATCATGCTTTTCCCCTCTACCTACTTGAATGCCTCGTGTTCCAAATTTATCTCCTCAAGAGAAGGATTTTTCACCAACATTAAGCAACTACTACTAAGGATCGTTTCCAGTAATCAAGTAAACTCCACTAGTAATGCATTTACATTATGTTTTCATTTAAAATTTATGATTTTGGTCATCTAAGCATTTCTTCACACACGTATTGGTTATTAAAAGGTTAATTTCATCAAATTTGTAACATTTTGAGCACTTTTAAATGTTTCCCTAAAATTCCTTAATATCAACAATATATTGGCAATATATCCCCTTTTGACTTGGTGATACGATATTAATATTTGAAACCTTAGCTGCTCTTCTGAGTTTTACTCTTCCTCTCCACCATTACTAGTAGTTGCTACTCTTCTCCTGTTCTTTATTGCTATCTATTACTCTCGTTCTCCTCCGCTACTGTTGCTAGTACTCCCATTGTTCTCTGTTGTTGTTGCTACTCTTGTTCTTCTCAAGATTTGATTCCACATCTATCCCTAATTATAAACTAAATCTACACTAAACTGATGTAAACGTAACTCGTAAATATCCTCAACCAGAACTCCTTTCAGCCCCTAAATCTTCCTTCCTATATTTTAAATTCCAATTTAGTGGCCATTTTGGTGATTTGGGAAATGTACAAATTTAAGGTATGAGAAGAGCAAAAATAGAAGTACAAAGAAACAAAGAAAGAGAAAACAAAACCAATTTTATGTATCATTAATCATTCATTTAGAATCTATTAATATCTAATTGTGATTGATTTATTTAAGGGTTGGAATAAACATCATTTTTTTCTTAATTTAATTTGAATAGTAATTATTTAATATTTGATTCTTAAACTTGAACATAGTATGGTAGACTGCATGTTGCATATGAATATTGGGATATAACATTCTTATTCTTAAATAAACCTATTTATGTTTGTGATTTTATTGAAATTTTAATCATTTTGACTACTAGTATTTTTGTCGACATGCCCTCAACGTACCTCCAAAATGGACTATTTTCAGGATATCGAAATCGTCAAAATATGACGTCAAAATATAGGTTTCTATAGCATGCCCTCAGCGTGCCTCCTAAATCCACACTTAAAAATTTATCAAAACAGTATCAAAATCAACATTCAAAACCTTAAATAATATTACATGTTACATTGTATTTACACTTTTAATCAACATGTAGTAGTTTCATTTTAATTTACATGTAGTAGTTTCATTTTATATAATACCTTATAATGTATTTTTACCTAATTTTTAATCGTCTAATTTAAGTTTAGAATGATTCATTTTTTACAAAAAAAATCATTTTAATTTCCATTCTAAATTACTTGATACACAAATAACTATATATTAATTTCATTTTTAGTTTACATGTACTAAATTACTAATTTCATTTACATATAATAGCTTAGTTTACATATACATGTACTAAGTACTAACTACTAAGTACCAAGTCCTAAACTATTAATTTCAATTTTAATTTACATCACAAATTAAATATAAGTTATATTTAATTTAATTTTTTTATTTTTCATATAGAAAATATAAATTAATTTCACACTATAAAATGTCAATGACATAAATACATCTAATATAGACACATCTATTCATTTAATACACCTAATACATACCTAAATCCATCTAAGTTGCATCTCTAATGTATCTACATATATCTAGTACGATCGTATGATTCGAACTACTTGTAGATGAGTAGATCTACACTAGATCTTACTTATCTAGCATGCCATACGAATCACATGTATATATACATGTAGAGCTAGATGAATACCTATTATATCTTACATTAATACATACATCTATACACAACAATACATACAATAGAGGAAAAGATGATAATATACCTTCTTGGTGTGTAGAGAAGCTCGTGAAGTGGATGGAGTTGGAGATCCAAATAGAGCATGACTTGGAGACTTGGGTTGGAGCGTAAGGCAACGAGATTGAGGCTCTAGAAACCAGAAGTAGCAATAACAACACCTAGCAACAACAAGTACCAATAGAGAGCAGCAACAAGTAGTAGCAGCACTGTAAATAGCAGTAGTAGTAAAAGGGGCGAAATGGAGACTTAATGTCTCACTGTGTCAATAAATATCGGCAAAACGATGTAAAAATTATAAAAAAGACCTCGATATGGATCGAATCGATCGATACATGGTGAAATTTCATTGGTGCACATGTATTTCGACACATTCTATGTCAATATGCCCTTATCCAAAAAAAGCCCATATTTATGGCATGCTGCCGCCATTTAAATCACGGCCACCTCCTTCCATCTCCTACCTTCCAACAACCTAAACCTCTTTAACTTTGCAAACCCCCTTTCAAAAAGGTCCTCTCTCTTCCTCTTACCTACTCTTCCCACTTGTTACATTTAATTTTTTTTTAGTTTAATGTTTCATTTTTATCTTTTGTTATGAGTGTTAAATCATTTCTTCATTTCCCTTCAATTTTTTTTTTATTTTTACTTGTTTTATTTGTTTAGTTATAACTTGGAAGTTGTGGCATGAGTTTACAATTTCTTATCACTAAATAGGAAACCTATAAAAAAGAAATATAAATTTAACTAGTCAATAACCTGCTCAACTCTCCCAAGCAACCTAGTTTTATTAGTTGGGTTAGGTAGTGCGATGGGTTGTGCTGGATTGGAAAAATTCCAACAATGAGTTAGGGTCTCAATCAGACCCACCCTAACCCACGTGTAGCCCTAAGCTATAGATATTTATCCTCAAAATGGATGAATAAATTGGCAAGCAACTTGAATGCACTTTAGGTGCTTATGGAAGATTAGATTATTCACTAAAAAAAAGATAACTGCTTATTACCAGAAAACATCTCCATTGGCAAAAACTCTGATTCAGCATTAGCTCTAAAGACCATTGCTTAATTTTTATTGCATCAAACAACCAAGCTTTTAACACCAAAAACAATTACAAGAACCTATAATATCTATGATGCGCAAGCATGCTGATTAGGTGCGGAGGATTGATCCATGCTTTACTTCTTGGAGTTTGATTTTTGGTCTAGCAGCAACCATGGTGCCCTTGCCAATAGGGACACTATTAGGAGAGCTTTTATCTTGATCTAGTGCATTTAATTGGGGCATGTGGAGAATAAAGTGCCACCTGGCAATGCCACATGACAAGTCAATTGGACCAAGTGGCAGTGCCACGTGGCAAGTTTGGTCCTCCTAAGGGGTGCCGACCCTACAAGGATTTTTGGCTTTGCTTAGGGTCCAAGTTTGCTTTTTTAGTATGGTGATAAGTCTTTTAGGCAAGTAGTTACATGGATTTGATGTTTTCTATTTTAGGAGATTTGATTAGATTTGTTTCCTGTTTTTGAGATCAGGATTTGCTCTCTTTAACTAGAGAGAACCTATGTATGTTCCCTTTGACAACAATAATTCCCACATCTCTCTCAACTCCTCTCCTCTCTCTTACCTCTAACTCTCTCTCACTGTTTACACCCCAACAGTCCATGCATTGACTGTTCACGTGTGCTTTAGCACGCCAAGTTACCTCCATGCTAGTGCCAATCTCCACAGGGCACACATCATTTTTAGAAGAGATCTATGGTGGATGGCTTTTTGCATCACTATAATTCCCTTTGTCAATTATTGGTGTAATTAACTCTCCTTAAAGAATCTCTTTCAAAAGGAGGATACAACCCAATAGATGCCTTACTAGAAATAATCTTGCAAGAAGTGGCAAGTGTCTAGAGCAAATGAGGATTCTTGTACAATCTTTCATAAATACTCTACGTCTAGAATTTAAACCATCCAATAACTAGTCAAGCTATACCTAAGACTGAATCCATTCAAACTCACCGAGTCTTTTAAAGATCACAGCAAAGAGGTTGATACATGGCAACATCCTCGAACAAGGACTTGACTCTTGCTTATGCTGAGTCAAGGTAATTATCCTGCATTTTGCATGTGTCCAGTCAACCATCCTACATTTTGCGTGACAAGATAATTAAATTACTTACAAATTAGGAGTTGGGTTTCCCTATGTCTGTCCTTTCTTTCTAATTGCTTAACCTTTCTTTAAAGTCAAGGATGGTTAGTTTCCACTGAACGTGTGAGGAGGTGTATGGCAAGGGAGGAGAGGAAGAGACGAGGAAGTCGGATAGGGGAGGGAGAGTGGATATTGGTGGAGGGGCAATGCCGACAATTGGGGAAGGCGCAGGGTCGTGGAGGGAGCGGAAGAGACCGTTGCTTTAAGTGCCTAGGTGGTGGCCACTAGGCGCAAGAGTGTTGTGACTCCGTGCGCTGCTGGAGGTGCGGGGGCCTGGGTCATCGAGTGATCCGGTGCAGCAAGCTGGGGGTGGAGATGGCGGTGGGGAGCGACAGCAAGGATAGGTGTTTGGCAGGGGTGCCTGCTTGCCCCTATGTTTTTTATTATCTTGGCAGCAGATGGCTTGGCAAGGGCAACCTACAGGGTGTGTTCAGGGGCTTTGCAACAAGTGGTGATCTCCAAGTCCCGATGCTCCAGTATGCGAATGATATGCTCTTTCTGGTAGAGGGTTCCTCCTCAAAGGTGATGCAGTTACACGCTCTTCTTGAGCTTTTCGGTCAAGTAGCTGGCTTGTAGATTAGCCATGGCAAATCCAATTTTGTTCCTTTCCACCTGGTGGACTCAAAGGTGCATGAGTGTAGCAGGCACTTCAGATAGCGGTTGGCCCCTACCGCTGTCCTACCTGGGCCTGCCATTGACAATGGGGCAACTTAGGTTGCAGGATTGGCTCCCAATCCTGGAGAGGACAGATAAGAAATTGGCAGGGTGGATGTCCAGGCTGTTATCCAGAGGAGGAAGGTTGGTGTTGCTTAGGACTGTGCTCTCCTCCATACCAAGCTACTTCCTATCCATCCTCAAATTGCCGAAGAAGATAGAAATGAGAATCACAGGCTTAATGCAAGATTTCTTCTGGGTAGGTTGCAGGGTCAACAGGAGTGGGGCTAGGCTGGTGGCTTGGGATGAGGTGTGCCGACCGATCCAAGAGGGTGGTCTTGGAGTCTGTGATACGGGTTGCATGAATAAGAGTCTTCCTACGAAGTGGATACCTAGGTTGCTGAGGATAGACCGTGACCTTCTTGGGGAGGTTATGCTAAGGTGCTACAGATCATTTATGGTACGACAAATGTTGGAGTTGCCGACGTCTGGGGCCTCCCACTTTCTCAAGAGCTTGCCGTTGGTGGCTCCGAAGGTGCGTGCTTTCTTCTCCCCTGTTCTAGAGACAGGGGATGGGTTCAGGTTTTGGACAGATGACTGGATGGGAGACAACCCCCTTTGCAGCAGATTCCCTGGTCAGTTCTCCAGAGCTACCTAAAGAGAGTCGACAGTGAGTGGGTGTTGGTCAAATGCTTGGTGCCCTGCTTTTCAAGGAGCCTTCTCCGACCAAAGGGTAGAGGAACTACAGGAGCTTCTACGTTGTCTATAGGGGTAGGAGCCCGCGAAAGGGGTGGACGATCTCCACTAGGAAGAGGGAGAGTTCTCGGTAAGGAAGGCCTATGACAAGATACAAGGTCTTGCACAGGTGGCTGACGTTGACCTCCTGCGAGGCTGCAAGTTGATATGGCCGGTGGAATGCCCACTTAAGGTGAAGGTCTTCAAGTGGCTACTAAGGAGAGGGAAACTTGTCATGAAGGCTTTGGAGAGGGAGGTGGGTGACAAGGGATGACAAGTCCTACCCACTTTGTGCGGGGGAGAAGGACGTTGAGCACTTGTTCTTCAGATGTGGTTTCGCCAACCAAGTCTGGACGGGGCTAGGGATTGACTGGATTAGCTGCAACAGCATTGACGAGTTCTGGGACTCTTTTAGGAGAGGTGGAGGGCAGGGGAGGCCTAATGTGTTCAGGTTGAAAAAGGAAAGAGAAAAGGTGTTGGTGGCCCTTTAGGGTATTTGGGTGGGGAGAAATGGGGTGGTTTTTAGGGGGCACACCCCATATGTCAAGAACTTTGTTTCCTCTATCTCCTCCCAGGTGATGTTTTGGGAGTCATCCATGTAACCTATAATCGCTTACTTTTACACTAATGAATTTGGGTGGTTATCCCTCTTTCAAAAAAAACCTTTGTTTAAAGTCATCCTAAGGCTGCCTTGAGGCGTGTACAGCCTCAACGAAAGTCGATCAGGAAAGAAGATAGAGCAAAGAGAACTACCTAACTCACCGATGTCAAGCTTGCTTGCTTCTAGAAATAACTGACTAGCAAACAGAGAAGACAACTGCTATTATTTATTCTTGAAGTCAAAGTTGGTTGACTTTGTGTCTTGCTTGAAGAATGATTATGGATTATTCAGCAGATTATCTTTTTTCCTTTAGCAAATAAATTCTCTTTCAAGAAAGAAGAATTGGCATATCCAAAATCAAGAAAAATTTTGCTTAGGGAGAGTTGTCATTTCTGCCCATGTTGGGCATTTACAAACCAGGATGCAGTCTTACGATTTTCTGTATCTCCTCTATGTTCTGCTTTGAGCTCACTCGATTGGAAGAATTTCCATTTCTGTCCATTTTGACCGTTTACTACGTAGGAAGAATATAGCCTTCAGATTTTCTGCATCTGTTCTTTGCTTGGTTTTATGTGCAGCATCCAAGCATGCTCATAATGGGAGCTATTACCTATGTATACCTGCAAGCATCAAGCTTGCTAAAATATACATCAAAAAGACATCACAAGCTTCTTACAGTCCTACCTCTACCACCTTCTCTTCTATTCTTGAAATTATCTCATCCAAATTATTGATTAATCCGATACCCACTTGCCAAACACTTCCACCTAGGTTACACATTGCAAACAACTATGAGCCAAAAGCAAATTAAGTAGGCAACTGCCATGCAATATGTGTCGTCAATCTTCAACATCTCCATCAAGGAAAAGTAGGTTCTGATTCCTCCTAAAGAAACCAAAAGAATCGAGCAAACATTTTAGAAGTTTCAGTAAGAATGACTTCCCTGGGTAGTTTAGTTCTAGTGTAACACCCTTGCGTAGCACAATGTTATCTAATCTAACACAAGAAAGTGTGAGCAAGGGACTAGGGAAAGTGCACAACCCTCAAGGAACATAGAATCTAGGAGGCAACACCATTATAATATGCACTGGAAGTTACGCAGGAACGGGCCATTGCCATTGGCATTGATGCAGCCTGCACAAAAGCACCTCAAGGAATCCCAAGTAACCATCACCCAGCAAAATATTTGAAATCTCGTAAAATGAGCTTCTGACTACCGTAAAAAAGCTATATATATATATATATATATATATAAAGAGCTCCCACAACTTACTGCTTTTATGCCATCCCCAGTAGCATAGCTATCCTCGAAGACAACCCCTTCTTCGCCTTTCAGTATATTCGCCAATTTCTTCCGAACAATCCCATCCTGCATCCACATTTACATCAATCCATCACAAGACCAATCAGTACGTACCTCAGCTAAACCAACCAACAACCACCCCCGTCCGTCCAAGGGAAAAAGAAAGAAGGAACATCATACGTCTTTCCTCACTGTCCTCCCTCTGAAGAAGAGCAGCGTCGGCCGAGATCCATACGGGTCTGCGGGATCGTCATCTGCGTAGGAATCCACAACATGAACATAAGGTGCCACCACATCCTTGCGGAGAGAGGACACATTCCTGGGGTACCGCCCGAAGTCAGCTACGATAAGGATGGAAGCGTTCACCTGCGCCCTCAGGAACCTGAAGGCGTTGGGGTGGTGCATCGGGATCACGTGGTCCCTACCCCCCGACCGACGCCAGTGTTCGGATCTCCCCAGGAAGTCCAGCAGATCTACCTGCCCTGCCCGCGAACACACCGGTCCAGTCCAATTCGATGCATCAGAAATGGAAAGGCAAGGCTGCCTGCGGTGTTAATTTGGAAAGAACAATTAATAATGTGGATAGATCAGCCAAGCAACCTGGAGTTGGCGGTCGAGCTCGGTCTCGGGGTCGGTCATGGAGCGGCCGTGGGTGTTGAAGCTGAGGGAGGAGAAGAAGGGGACGAAGAAGGCATCGGCATGGAGGGGGTCACGCACGCGGATGGCGCGGGCGTCGGAGGAGGGGGGAGGGGACGGGAGGAGGAGGGAGGCCATGAGCCAGTACTCGACGCTGTGTTGCCGCTTCATGCTGGAACTCTTGGGCCAAGGGGGCAGGTTGGAAGGGTCCGGGAGGATGCCGTCGGGGACACCACCCCCTTCCAACATCCCCAGGTTGAAGCGACGGGGGAGGTCATACATGTACACGCGGAGAGGGCCCGTGCACAAGGAGTGGGGAGAGGATTGTGTAGTTGTTGTTGTTGTTGTTGTTGTTGTTGAGGGGAAGAACTGCGAGCGGATGTCGTTGGGGGAGAGGAAGAGGAGGAGGAGGGAAAGCAATATCAAGACGAGGAACGCTGCCGACGCCGGCGCCACCAGGGCCTTCGACAGCATCTCTTCTTTCCTCTTTCTTGTTCTTCTTTCTTCCTCCTCGTTCGCCTTTTCTCTGCCTCAGGTTGTGTGTAGGTGGTGTGTGGGTGCTCTGTGGGTGTGTCCCCCTTCCTAGCTATACCTCTGTGGGAGCTCTGGATCTGTGGAGCTGGTGGCAAGCGTGGGACGCATAAGGATGGGGTGTGCCACCGCGCGCTGGAAGGGGGAGGGTAAGTTTGTTCACGAAAAATATCGTCAATGACTTCTAAAATTATTTAAACAGCGTAAGAAAATCTATATTTATATTTATATAAATGTCAATTCTTACGTTAATTTTCTTGTCAATCAAGATAACATCTGATTATTTATCTGTACTTTCAAACACTCATTGATACATGGAGTGACACATTTACGTTTCATCTTGATTGGTGCGGAAGTTGACGTAGAAATTAGTATTTACGTAAATTGAGTGAATTTTTTAACGACATCTATATAAATATTGAGTTTTTTTTGTGGTATCTAAGTAATTTTAAATGTTCTTTGTGACGTTTACGTAAGAACTTCCATTTTAAAGGAAAGTTAACTAAAAAAACAAAGATGATATATAATCGAGATGTGGTTGTATGGTCTCTCCTTCCCTCTCCTTCTTTTTTATTATTGTATTTATCAAGTCTCATCTATTTTAAATTTCTTTTAATAAATTTTTATATAAATGTAGTTGAAATATTTAAAAATTATTTTTTTTATCATCTACATTTTCAATATTACTTTTTATATCATCAAAAAGGTCATGTTATTTTTGTAATTTATATTCTATTAATTAACATTATTAACTTTAGTAACGTAAAATTTAAAAGTAATAAAAATTTATCATTTTACGTTCAAAATTTATTTTCTTTCCATGTCCTATCTTTCCCCTTTCTCCTTCTTCCTCCTTCGCCTACCTCTTCCTCCTTTCCACTCCATCTTACTTCTGTAGGACATTTTTTCCCTCTCCCTCAGCCTCCTCCACCCCTTCCTTCCTCTTACCCTCTCCACCTCCCATTCCTCTTCCTCACCTCCCTCACCACCTCCACCAACCTCTCCCCCCTCCCTCTAATCGACCCTTCCACCGCAATCATCTTCACCCCTCCTTTGCAGTAAGCTACTGTTATGACTTAATTCCCGAATCCCTACAGGATACAAGATCAGATCAACTCGACTGATCCAAAGACCCAGTCATCCAACGAGAAAGTAACCAACAAGTAGGAAAGTAAACCATATTCACTATGCTAAGTAACTAACAGTAACAAAAATACAGCAGTAAAGAAGTAAAACTACTACAACACATACCACCACAACAGTAGAAAAGTAAACGGGTACAGGAATATAATGTCCAAAATGAAAGAATACAGAAGTGCAATAAACTACTCACTACAACTGGAAAAGGAGTACAACAGAAAGCTACAACTACTGGACTCTACTGGGCCCAACACCCTCTGCAGCCGTAAGCTTTGGCTGCTCAACACCTACACCTTAAAAGGGCTATGGGTACACGAAATCAGCGAACGTTGAGTAGAGTGGCAACCAACTAACTAACAGTAAAGGTGGACAGGTAGCTGTTGTTTTTCGATTACATTCTTTAACTACTTATTCTTTTTCACCATTTAGTCTATTTATCAGGTCTCTTTCTTGTTCTCGAATGTTCCTCGTGGGAACGATCTTGATTACAGTCTTTTCCGAAGAGTAGAAGTTGCACGTGGTGCTCTCCTGGACGGGAGAGTCCCCCGTGGTGGTCCTACACCCAGTCAACCACCCCAAGGTCACGGACAGACGTAACGGTGACTACGACACACATGATAAGCGCACGGGTAGCTACCCTGCACTGGCACGTGGTCAGTCGTTTCCGTTAGCGGGTGCACCCAAAGCACAGCACGGAACCAGTATAGGCCATAGCCCTCTCAGTAACAGGGGTCTAGCCCTTAAGAACCAAACAAGGGTCTCGCCCCTCCACAGTTCGCGCACCCTCGCCTAACTACCTTGGTTTGCCCAGTGGGCCTAACAAGTCGGTGTAGAGCGGCTAGCTGAACCCCGGGCCCCGTGGGGTGGCTAGCTCTCTCCCTACACTAGTTGCTCTCCCTGGTACAGTGTACACGAGGGTCACAGAGTCAGTGCAAAGTGGCCAATCATAACCCTGGGTCCCAACCCAAGGGTGGTTAGCTCCCCCCTACACTAAGATGTAACATGCGCTCCCTTTGGTACCACGTACTTAAGGGCCAGCACACTTCCCAACACATTCCCAGATTCATTCCATTTATTTCCAGGAGCTCATCTCCTAATTCTCTGTAGGGTTCATGCTATATTCCTCAGGTCATTTCATACCAGGTTTCATCATTTCTATTTCCATTCTCAAGTTATACACATGCAAATTGTAATTCTATTGTTCACATTCCCATATTCAGGTTATTCACAGGTAACTCATGTTTCCAACATTCACCTTTCCATTTCCAATTCATATACATGTAGCTCATATTATGTCATTTCACGGGTACGACAGGAAAGTTACATTCAACAGTTAACTAACACAAATACTACATATTTCGCAGGCAACTGTTATTCATTACAGGCAATTGTTCTCATTCTATCTACTTATTCAAGACTGCAATTCATTCATTCAATAAAGACATTCTAGTACTTCTAGTCCTAGGATTCATGCCATATCCTAGGTTCTAATCATTCATTACACACAAGCATTTAAGTTGTAATTAAATTGAGGGGAAGCCACTCTATCAGTAAACCCAGGAGTAGTGGGGGCTTGATTGGCAGGTCCTCGTGCCTCAGCAAATCCCAAACCCACAATGGGAGCAACTCCTATCACAAGGATCAATCACAAGGGAACACTCAGAATAGTATAGAAAGTATTCCAACAAGTAGAGGAATTCATACGGGAAACAACGGCATCTTAATTGCAGAAATTGGACCTCAAACGCACCCTAAACGGGTCAAAAACAGTGATTCTGACTCAAATAAGGCATTTGGAACAACTTCCAGACGTCTTAAAAGTGACCAGTGCCATACCTCAAGTTCTGCGTTACTCCTCAGACGTCCAGGAACTCCGTTGGACCGTCTGAACCCAGTTCCAGACGTCCGACCATCTCTTCGGATGTTTGGAAACGCTTCCTGTCGTCTGGTGCCTCGCCCAGATGTCCGAACTGCATGGGAGGGTGTCTCGCGCCTTCTCGAAGCAACTCCTACGCGAATCAACCAAAATCTTCTCAAATCGACATGAAACAGTGCCTCGGCGGAACGGCCTACATGGCCGTATCAACAAAGAAGACATACCTTCGTGAAGACTACTTCTCAGTCGTTTGGAACCTCCTCCAAACGTCAGCTACATCGTCTGGACGTCGCTCCAGACGTCTGATTCTGGGAAAAACCTAGAACCAAGACTTGCTTTCGCCCTCTCGCGTCGCGTGTGGCCGCGTCGCGCCCTCTCGCCTGCTGCTCCGGCTACAACGGTGTCGGAGAGGACCTCCCCGACACTCTCCTCCTCCTTGCGTACGCGCCAACCGATCGTGAGCTTACCGGCGAGCTCCCACGCGAGCTCACAAACTTGCTCTCCTCTCTTCCTTACGCTGCTCCTCTCCTCTCATGCCACTCCTTCTCTCCACCGTTTTCGCTCGTTGCTCTTGCTGGAGGAAGGAGGAAAGTGGATGGAAGTGGGGTGAAAGAGGGAGAGGAGGGGGCTTATATAAGGGTGTGGGTTAGGGTTTTCGTCGGGCGAAAGGAGAGCGAAGAAGAAGAAAACGAGAGAAGTGTACTGTCTGCGCGCAGACACGAGCTCGTACATGAAATTTTCGATTTCCAGACATCTGGGAAGGTGTCCAGACGTCTGACCTAAATTCCAGACGTCTTAAAAGGCTCAAACAGTACGGGTCTTAACATCATAACAAATTCAAAGGAAGTTTCATCCCCGAAACTTGAGCTAGTTAGGGCGCTGAAAAAGAACAACATACGCATAACAAACTCAAAGAGGACCGAAGCCGGTCCGAAAAGACGTACCCTCAAAAAGCTCTGGGTACCGCTTTCGCATCGCTGCCTCAGACTCCCAAGTAGCCTCCTCATACCTCTGACTCCTCCACAAGACCTTCACCAGGGGTACCTACTTCCGTCTTAGACTCCGGATGGCTCTGTCTAGTATCTGCACTGGTCACTCGGTCAGAACGTGACTGGGATCGATGACGTACTTCCTGAGGTTAGACACGTAGAACACGTCATGCACACCAGAAAGCTGGGGAGGAAGAGCAAGCCTGTAAGCAACGGGTTCAACCCGCTCCAGGACCTCAAAGGGGCCCACAAACCTCGGCGCGAGCTTCTCTTTCACCCCAAAATGCTGCAGGCCCTTCATGGGCTAAACGCGAAGGAAGATGTGATCCCCAACCTCAAACTGCACCTCTCTGCGCTTCCGATCGGCATAGCTCTTCTGTCTGCTCCTGACAGTGCGAAGTCATCTGTGTATCTTCTCAACCACCTCCTGACTCTGCCGGATCAGGCTGGGGCCAACCTCTCACTTGGTCCTCACCTCAACCCAACTCAAGGGTGCAGTACACCTCCGTCCGTACAGAGCCTCTTAGGGTGCCATGCTGATGCTCGAGTGGTAGCTGTTATTATATGCAAACTCTGCCAGGGGCAAGTGCTCCTCCCAAGAGCCCCTCCAGTCCAATACACAAGCACGCAAAAGGTACTCAAGTGTCTGTATCGTGCGCTCCGAGCGTCCGTCCGTCTGTCTGGGGGTGGTATGCCGTGCTGAACCTTAACCGTGTCCCCAACGCCTGCTGAAACTCAGCCCAAAATTGGGACGTAAAATGGGTATCTCGGTCGGATACAATCTCACGCGAAACTCCGTGAAAACGTACCACGTCACGGATATACCTCTCTGCCAACTGTGCTACTCCCAAAGTGACTCGGATCGACAAGAAACGTGTCGTCTTCGTCAATCTGTCTACAATCACTCAGACTGCGTCATGTCCTCGCTGGGTAACGAGCAAGCCCACCACCAAGTCTATGGTGATGCTCTCCCACTTCCACTTTGGCACTAGAAGTGGCTACAACGGCCTTGCAGGCCTCTGATGTTCAGTCTTTATCTGTTGGCACACTAAACACTGCTGCATGAACTCACCTACATCCCGCTTCATTCCCCTCCACCAAAAGTTACGTCTCAAATCATGATACATCTTTGTGTTCCCGGGATGCATGGTGAACCTGGAACCGTGTGCCTCAGTCAGGAGCTCTCTCAACAGCTCCTCGTCCCTGGGAATGCACAAATGTCCCCTCATGCGCAATACCTCGTCAGTAAAGGAGAAGTCTCCAGGGTCCCCTGACAGTACTCTATCATGCAACGACTGCAGGTACGGGTCTGCCTTCTGTCCTGTGATGATGCGGTCTATCAGCTCTGGCCTCATCTATCGTGTCACAGTCATTGCCCCACAGTGCCCCAGTAACTCTAGGGGTCGCCAACTACCCATCTCCTCCATGAGTCTCCAACTCTGTGCCTGTAAACTAGCCAAGTGCGTGGGCGCCTTCCGGCTCAAGGCGTCAGCCACCACGTTGGCCTTCCTCAGATGGTAGGAAATGCTGCTGTCATAGTCCTTCAGGAGCTCTAACCAACATCTCTATCTCATGTTAAGCTCCTTCTGATCAAATAAGTACCTGAGGCTCTTATGATCTATGAATATTTCAAAAGTCTCACCTGAAAGTTCCCTACTTGGAGGGGTGAGATCAGCGTGACAAAAAAAAAGCGGAATTGAACTATATAAAGCAATATCACAAAAATAAGCAATCACAAAATGTACACAGGTATTTTTAGGTGGAAACCCAAACCTGGTGAAAACCACCACCTAACCCTCTCGAGTTAGGATTTTCCGATCAACCTAGTTGATCAAATCCACTAAACCGAATCACTTAAAACGAGGGTGATTCAACCTCAATACAACCACGCTACAAGTACGAGGGTAGCGTTCCTCAACCCCTTCTCTCCACGAGAAGGATTTTGTCCCACGAAGAAGACGGGGAATTCGCAAAGCGAATACCCAACCAAAATAACAAAGATAAAATAAAACAACAGGTCCTATAGAGCCAACAAAGTAATTAAGAACCTAGCTTCTATAGGAATAAGGAAACTCCCCTTTGCAAGGAGTGCGTCGAGGATGACGCGGGTGCGTGAGCCACGCAACGGCGCAATGTCGCCCTCGTGAACAACGGCGGGAGAGCGGGTGCGCGAAGACTTGATGCTCTCAAGAGAATGAAACTAGAGCTTGGAGAGCAAGGGCCTCAATTGGACACAAGAGAGTGGAAGTATGTTGCTTAAGTGTGTCTTGTGTTTTTCTAAGTGTATATCTTGTGTGTGTTTTGTGTTGTAAAGGCTCCCCTCTATTTATAGAGGCCTTAGGAAGGCTTTGGAAGGCTTAAGAAAGGTTCTATAGCCGTTGGGTGCAAAGCCCAAGAGAATCAGGCCGAAATCAGGACAATGATTACATTTGACAGGGCTATCAGACGTCTAACTCTGGCATCAGACGTCTGGAAGGCCACTTTAAGACGTCTGATTCCAAGGTCAGACGTCTGATTCTATGCGGGTTTCTCCCTGACTTGAATCAGATCTAAACAAGGTTTTTGCGCAAGTCCATCAGACGACATACAGGACGTCTGGTACTATGTCTGGACGTCTGGAAACCTACTTTTACTGTGGGAATTGATTTCCAAACGTTGCAACGGCTAGAAAATCTCTGAGAAGAGATTTTGGGTCAGCCGTGGCAAAACGGTCATTTATCAGACGTCTGGAAAGTCCTATGGACGTCTGATAAGGCTCTAACGGTCATAATCTTGAGTGTTTTCTAAGCCAGCCAACGGTCCACTAATTGGACGTCTGGCAAAGTCATCAGACGTCTCCTAAGACGTCTGGTCTAAGGTCTGGACGTCTGAATTCATCAGACAGAACTAACTATGTCCAGCCTAACAGTTATCAGACGTCTGAAACAACAGTCAGACGTCTTAAAATGCTTTATCAGACGTCTGATTTTGGAATTAGACGTCTGGAAGTGCTGTTTGAACCCTATATTGGTTTTCTAAGTATTCTACAGAAAACCTAAGTATCCTAGGGTTGTGCCGGTGTTCCTAGGACTACTGTTAGGGTTCTTTGAGGCTCTTTAACATGAAATATCTAAGGAAATAAAGAGCAACAAAAGAAACGAAAAAATACAAGTACAAAAGAAGGAAATCTATCCTATTCTTCATTTCCTTCCATCTTCAATCTTTCGCTCCACGCTAACCTCCTCTGTTTTCCGTCAAGCTCCTCCAATCCGTCCTGGATGCGAGCTTGAGTTCCGTCTAAACATGTCCACATTTGCAATTGACCTGAAATCTAGGACTCAAATTGCAAATGTTAAATAACACGTGTTTTGTTATCATCAAAACAAATGATCGTGGTGCTCTAGCACCAACATCACCGTACAGGTAGTGCCTCCAAGTTTTCAGCGCGAAGATGACAGCTGCCAACTCTAGGTCATGGGTAGGGTAGCTATTTTTATGGGGCTTCAGTTGCCGCGAAGCGTAAGCAACAACGTGACCTCGCTGCATGAGCACACCCCCTAACCCCTGCAAAGAGGTGTTTGTGTATACAACGAACCTGCCACTGCTGTCTGGAATGGTAAGCACAAGAGCCAAAGTCAGCCTCTCCTTCAACTCCTGAAAACACGCCTCACAAGTGTCTATCCAAGAAAAGAGCACGTCCTTCTGAGTCAACTGTGTCATAGGATGTGCAATCTGCGAGAAACCTCTGATAAATCGTCGGTAGTAGCCTGCCAGTCCCAAGAAACTGTGGATCTCTGTCACTGTACGTGGTTTCTCCCACCTGAGCACTACCTCAACCTTGGCTGGGTCCATAGCCAAGCCATTCCCTAAAATCACATGACCTAAGAAGGTCACCTCCCTCAACCAAAACTCACACTTGTTGTACTTGGCATATAGCCTACGTCGTCTCAATGTGTCTAAAACCATCCGCAAGTGCTGTTCGTGCTACTCCTGATCCCGCAAGTAGATGAGCACATCATCGATAAATACTACCACGAACTGATCTAAATATGGTCTGAACACCCGATTCATCAAGTCCATGAAAGTAGCGGGGGCATTGGTCAGCCCAAACGGCATGACCAAAAACTTGTAGTGTCCGTACCGGGTGCGAAAAGCTGTCTTGGAGACGTCGGCCTCCTTGATCCTCAATTGGTGGTAGCCAGACCTGAAGTCTATCTTGGAGAAAACCGTGGCACCTCGCAACTGGTCAAACAAGTCGTCAATCCTCGGCAGTGGATACCTGTTCTTGATGGTGACCTTATTCAGCTGTCTGCAGTCTACACAAAGGCGTAGGGTACCATCCTTCTTCTTCACAAATAATACCGGGGCTCCCCACGGAGATGCATTGGGCCTCACAAAGCCCTTCTCCAGAAGGTCCTGCAACTGGGACTTGAGCTCTCGCAGCTCAAGTGGTGCCATTCTGTAAGGTGCTGTAGAAATGGGGCTGGTCCCCGGTACCAGTGAGATCTCGAACTCGATCGATCTCACTCTCAGGCGGTAGTCCTAACATCTCCTCTGGAAACACGTCGGGTACTCTTTGACTACCGGGATACTCTGAAAGACTACCACGGGGCTGGTCTCTGCCACTACACAAGCCAGAAAGCCCTCACACCCTTGGCCCAAAAGTCTCGTGCCCAAAGTACAGAAATGCACTTGAAGCCTCCGCCCACCAGTTGTCCATGAAACTCAAAAGAAGGCATCTCCGGTATGGAGAAAACGATCTTCCTCTCGAAACAGTCCACCAAAGCGTGGTAAGCAGACAGCCAATCCATCCCCAGAATCATCCCAAAGTCCTCCATCGGTATCACAATCAGATCAGTGGGGAGGCTGTGTCCCCCAACACTGACCTTACAGCCTGTGTAAACCTCCTCAGCTACAAACAGCTGACCACCTGGACCTCTGATCACAAACGGATCCTCTAACAACACACAGTCCTGTCCCAAACTGACAGCAAAACTAGCAGCAACAAACGAGTGCGTGGCATCGGAATCAAAAAGTGCGTAAACTAGTCTGCAAGAAACTGTAACCATACCTGCCACTGAACCTAAAGCTTTGGTGTCTCTGTGTGCCAGGGCATTAATACGCCCCTCATTTCTCAGTGCGGAAGAAGCAGCCATACTCTGCGTTGGACGGGTAGCCGCTGGTCGGTACCCTCCCCGCGACTGTTGACCTCCACGCGCCTGGGAACCACGGCCTCCTACTCGTCCTCTAGCGCTCGGTGCGGGGAGCATCTGTTGACCTCCAGCCCTAGACGGATAGTCCCTCCTGATGTGACCCGGATGGCCACAATGGTAGCAAAGAGGAACTCGACTCCCGCCCTCAGTAGGTCCCTACTGACCGCTGAGTGGGGGTCTAGTGCTGGTAGCTGGCCCCTGTCGGGAGCCCCCAAAGGCCACTGACGGTCCCGCAAATTGTGACAGCTCTCAAGCGGGTGCCACGTGCCTCCTCTCTCGCCGGCCTTGTGAATAGCCTGGTTGGTAGGGCCTCTTCCGTCCACTGTCAGTGTCACGTGCGGCCGGGTTGATCTCCTCATATGTCATAGCTGCCTCCACCACTCTAGAGAACGTAGGCAGCTTCAGGGGTTTGACATATCCCCGAGTAGCAGGATGGAGCCCCTCGGTGAACCTCTATAGGCGCTCCTCCTCAGTAGCTACAGCTATCGCGGCGAAACGAGACAGCTCCAGAAAATGTGTGCGGTACGTGCTCACGGTCATCGTCCCCTGGCGAAGAGTGTGGAACTCCCGCCTCCTCTGATCCTGCCACGTTTGGGGAAAGTACTGCTTGCAGAAGAGGGTGACAAACTGGTCCCAAGTCGGCTCGGCCCTCTCCTGACCTCTGACCGCCCTCCGCCACCTGTGTGCCACGGTCTCCAACTGGTACGTGGCAAAGGCCACGCAACACTCCATAGGGGGGCAAAGGGTGTCAAACACCTTCTCGATCTACTCGAGCCAGTCCTCTGCCTCAGTCAGGTCCTCATCCCCCTTAAAGGAGGGGGGGCTTCAGCTTCCGGAACTGTCCGAAAAGCTCGTATTGGTGCTGAAGTAGGGAAATTGGCACACCTCCAAGTAGGGAGGGCTCGTGCTCGGAAGTGTCAGAGGACGGTGGGGACGGTGGAGGACCACCCCCTCCCCCATGTCCGGCGCTGTGCCTGTCTCGCGGTCCCACAGAGAACTCCCTCTCCACATCCCCAAGGAGAGGTGCCCATGGAGGCGGGTGGAGCTCCTCTCGTACGATCTCCCGTATCAGCTGGGCGAGGTCCTAGGCCTGAACTCCCGGAAGTAGTGGCAGGTCCACTGAGAAAATGGGCTCAACAAGTCCACCCCTTAGACCTCGACCTCGGCCGCATCCGCGGCCTGCCTCAATGGCTCCACATCGAGGCATCTCCTGTAAGGAGATGCGAAAAACGGAACAGGAAGACGTCAATTTCAACAGACATGCAGCAAAAGAATCTCAGAATAAATGTCAAAAGGCACGTTGTGGTGGTTACTCTAGTTACAAGCACGTGAATTGGTTATTCTCAAGCTAGTTGGTTCACTTCTCGGGACGACCTTGCTCTGATATCATCTTGTTATGAGTCGGTTCCCAAATCTCTACAGGACACGAGACCGGACCGACTCGACCGATCCCAAGACCCAGTCATCCAATGAGAAAGTAGCTAACAAGCAAGAAAGTAAACCACATTCACTATGCTAAGTAACTAACAGTAACAAAAGTACAGCAGTAAAGAAGTAAAACTACAACAGTACATACCACCATAACAGTAGAAAAGTAAACGGGTACAAGAATATAATGTCCAAAATGAAAGAGTACAGAAGTGCGATAAACTACTCACTACAACTGGAAAAGGAGTACAACAGAAAGCTACAACTACTGGGCTCTCAAGTTTCATCATTTCTATTTCCATTCTCAGGTTATACACATGCAAATTATAATTCTATTGTTCACATTCCCATATTCAGGTTATTCACAGGTAGCTCGTGTTTCCAACATTCACCTTTCCATTTCCAATTCATATACATGCAGCTCATATTATGTCATTTCACGGGTACGACAGGAAAGTTACATTCAACAGTTAACTAACACAAATACTACATATTTCGTAGGCAACTGTTATTCATTACAGGCAATTGTTCTCATTCTATCTACTTATTCAAGACTGCAATTCATTCATTCAATACAGACATTCTAGTACTTCTAGTCCTAGGATTCATGTCATATCTTAGTGTTAACGGGCGAACCGCGGCTCGTCTCTTACAGTAGAGTCGTTGTAGTATAAGATAAGACGGCTGCGGTTGTCGTTACAATAGAAAATTTATTACTCAGAAATAGTTTGATTTCCCGAGGTCGAACTCAGGGAGCTACTGGAATTCTAGAAGTACGAAGTTTCTTTATTACAAAAATAAGAGAGAGGGAGAAATAGATTTGTGTCTTGTGGCTTTTTCTTCTTCTCTTCTTTCTCTCTTTGCTTATCTTCTTCTTCTCTTCTTTCTCGGGTCTTCTTCCTTGGTCTTTCTGGTGGGCCTTCAGTTCCTCTTCTTCTTCTGCTTCTTTATTTCTTTTCTTCTTCAGAGCTTCTTCTATTTCTTTTCTTCTTCAGTCTTCCTTGCTGCGGTCTTCTTCCTTCTTTATCTTCTTTATTCTTCTTCTCTTTGCTTTCAGCTGCGGCACCTTTTCTTCTCTTCTTCTTCTCTATTTTGTCTGCAGAGCTTCTTCCGTCGTTTGATTCCTCAATCAGTCGGCTTAAGTGGCATCTACTACAGTGCTTCCTTTTGCTTCTTCTGTTGTTTCTCCTTCTTCTTCTTGGTCTTCTTCCTCGGCTTCTTCTTCTGCTTCCTTCTCTTTTTCTTCCTTGCAGTTAAGTCACTTCTCTTCAACTTCCAACCTGCCTGCACAAGGAGCAAAACCTACCCTGTCCCTCTACCCGCACGTCTCTCTCTCTCTCTACAAATCACTCACAGGACGCTCTCCCAAAGCCATGGGTAATCGGGTCGTGCTTCGTACCTGTGACCAGGCGTACCGGCGTGAATGGTACGCGAGGAGTGCGCAGGTGGTGTCGGGTTGGGTCCGCCGGATCTGCGTGGTGAGCTCGCGGACCGGGCGGGTGAGTGGGCGCGGGACCTCACCTAGGTGCTTTCGGAGGCGATAAGCGGAATTCACAAAAACAATATAAACTGTGTGTCTGCTTCGTCGCTTACCGATGTGGGACTAAAATCCCACCTCCCAGACAGGCGCCCGCAGGCGAGGATCTCGCGGCTAATTGGGGCAGCTTGTGAGGGGTTTGCCTCAATTGCAGACCCTGGAGTCTTCGCGGAGACACTCCGCGCAACCTGGGACCAACACCTGGGCGAGATCGATGCTGCAGCTGCAGGTGAAGGAGCTTCACCTGCTCAGCAATGGCGGCGAAGGAGGGGTGACCTGTTCACAGAAATACGGCCTCTCGGCTTAGTCAGAAGGTGCAGGGAGCTTCGCCGGAGTGCGGCGAAGCTCGTGCGTGTGGTGGCGCGGCATGAAGCGGTGTACGGTGGCAGCCCTAGGTCGGACTGCGACTGGAAAAATGGGTCTGATCGGGGGAGAAGGTGAGGGGTGTGGAGTGGCAGTGAAGGGGTTGGGGGTGTTCAGCGTGATGAGGCGGAGGTTAAGCGAGGGTCGGCGAGTCGTGTGGAGTGGTGGAATGATGGGGGCGACTCGCCGGAGGTTGGCCGGAGATGGAGAAGGTGAGGGCGATCAGGCGCGGTCGAGGGTTAATTGAATGAAAGACAGTAAGGAAAAGAAAGAGGGGAGGAAAACGAATAACTACTACCTACCTACAGGGACGAAGGGGGGAGGGCGGAGCCGCCGGCTCGTACCTGCCGGAGCTGGAGAAGAAATACCCAGAGGGAGAGAGCGGCGGCGAGGAAGAGGGCAGGGAAGCGTCGGCGGGTACAGCCCAACGCCGGAAGAAGCAGCGAAGGTGGCTCTGCTGCTAGTATTGCAGCAGAGCGACGAGAAGGAGGAGGAGCCGTCGGAGCTGGTGGGTTTCTGCCGGAGTGGGAAGAGAGGAAAGGTGGGGGTTTTTCTTCGTCAAGACCGAGCTAGTCTCTTCTGCAGGCGGAGGCGGCTTTTATAGAGGTGAAAGCGGAGAGGTGGGCGGAGAGAGGCGATGTGCCTCCCTCGCCGGAGGACAGTCGGAGTAGGGACCCATACCTTCCGCGTGTTCGCAGGGAAGGTATGGGCTGCCGCAGAGACCATGGAGGTGTCCCTGCGACAGCAGACGTCGCAGGGAACACTCCGTTGAAAGGGCAGAGGTCCTCCCTCACCCTGCACGGCGCCATGCTTCGCGCAAAGTCGCCGAAGCATGGCGCTGCTCAGACATTTGCAAGGGGGGCCTAAGTGCAAAGAAGACGAAGAACCTAGGGGCCAAAATGCGAGAGTTTCGAAAGTTGAGGTTCAAAAAGTAATAGATGAGGACCAAAATGAAAAGTTGGTCAAGAAGGTCTCTTCTTAGGCTCAAGTTTTTATGCATGACTAAATGGGACCTAAGGATTCTAATGGTGAATTTTATTTCTAGGTCAGACCTTGTTTGATAGGCCAATTTACATAAAAACCTAAATTAAATCATTAATTGGGTATGGTTCTCAATGTAGGTCAAAATGGGTTCCCAAGGCCAAATTGAAGGTTATAAACTCTAGAGATTATTTTTCTATGAATTTTAGAGGGTTTAGTCCATTTTTACTTTGCCTCGAACCTCGTGAATTGAAGTGGGTTTGTTTTAGGGTTATAGATTGTCATTTAATTCCTTGGAGTTGCTGTAACCCTTATTGGATCAGATTATCCCACTTTCCTTCTTATTTGGTTTGTTTGACCTGTGTTTGGACCCTGAATTACCCTGTTTGCAGATTGTGTTGGTGAAATTGCATTTTTACCCTTATGACTTGTTTTCTTTTTGGACTCAGAATTCTCTGAGTTAAGCCTTTCTTTGAGTTATGTAGGAGCTTTTATTCTCTGTATTAGGTCAAAATGAGCTAGTTATGGCTCGTGATGAGGTTCTCATCACCTAGGTTCTAATCATTCAATACACACATACATTTAAGTTGTAATTAAATTGAGGGGAAGCCACTCTACCAGTAAACCCAGGAGTAGTAGGGGCTTGATTAGCAGGTCCACGTGCCTCAGCAAATCCCAAACCCGCAATGGGAGCAAGTCCTATCACAAGGATCAATCACAAGGGAACACTCATAACAGTATAAAAAGTATTCCAACAAGTAGAGGAATTCATATGGGAAATAATGGTATCTTAATTGCGGAAATCGGATCCTAAACATGTCAAAAATAGTGATTCTGACTCAAATCAGACATCTGGAACAACTTCCAGACGTCTTAAAAGTGACCAGTGCCATACCTCAAGTTCTGCGCTACTCCTCAGACGTCCAGGAACTCCGCCGGACCGTCTGGACCCAATTCCAGACATCCGACCACCTCTCCGGATGTCTGAAAATGCTTCTCGTCGTCTGGTGCCTCGCACAGACATCCGAACTACGTGGGAGAGCATGTCCCGCGTCTTCCCAAAGCAACTCCTACGCGAATCAACCAAAATCTTCTCAAATTAGCATGAAATAGTGCCTCGGCGGAACGGCCTGCAAGGCCATATCCATAAAGAAGTCGTACCTTCGCGAAGCCTACTTCTCAGTTGTCTGGAACCTCCTCCAGATGTCGTCTACGTCGTTTGGACATCGCTCCAAACATCTGATTTTGGGAAAAACCCAGAACCAGGACCTGCTTCCACCCTCTCGCCGCGCGTGGCCGTACTACGCCCTCTCGCCTGCTGCTCTAGCTGCAACAGTGTCGGGGAGGACCTCCCCGACGCTCTTCTCCGCCTTGCGCACGCGTCGACAGACCGTGAGCTTACCGGCAAGCTCCTACACGAGCTCACAAGCTTGCTCTCCTCTCTTCCTCACGCCGCTCCTTCTCTCCGACGTTCTCGCTCACTGCTCTCACTGGAGGAAGGAGGAAAGTGGCTGGAAGTGAGGTGAAAGAGGTAGAGGAGGGGGCTTATATAAGGGTGTGGGTTAGGGTTTTCGTCGAGCGGAAGGAGAGAGAAGAAGAAAATGAGAGAATTATACTATTTGCGCGCAGCACATGCGCAGATGCGAGCTCGTACACGAAATTTTCGATTTCCAAACGTCTGGGAAGGTGTCCAGACGTCTGACCAGATGTCTGGCCTAAATTCTAGACGTCTTAAAAGATTCAAATAGCACGGATCTTAACAGCTACAATGACCATGAAAATCCTACTACCCTCGTCAACTCGAGATGCGGCTAGGCTCAAGATATAGTTGGTCGCTGCCACTACCAGCATAGGAGAGGGGAGGGGCTCAACAAAGCCCTGGAGGCTATGGATGACCAAGCGAGCATCGTTGAAAAGGTCAGGGTGGGTGATCTTGATGTTGTCAACAAAGAGGTAGTCCTGGGTGGAGGTGACAGTAAAGCAAGGGGAGGAGGAGGAGGTCCTAAGCTTGGTGCTAAAGATGAGCTTGGCAAGGGAAGAGGCCAAGGATGGAAAGGAGGGGGAGGGTGGGGGTGGTGTTAGTGGTGTGGAGTAGGGAGAGCTCCCTCATGAAGAGAGGAGGGGGAGTTGGAGGGGTGGGTGTGGAGAAGATTTTCCTTTTCTTCATCTTCACCACCAAGGATGAGATATTCACGAAGGAGGGAGTTGGAGGAGGGTGGTAGTGGTCATGTCTTGCAAGGTGGTTGGCGAAGGTGCCATCAGGGAGGGAGAAGCGGAGTGTGGAGGAGATAGAGGAGGAGAGGGAAAGGAAGGAGGAAAATGATGGAGGAAAGGAAAAATAAGTTTTTCAAATTAAAAATATAATTTTTTTGTTACTTTTAAATTAAACATCGTTGAAGTTAACACTATCATTTAACGAATTAATAATTATAAAAATATTATCACTTCTCCGATGACATAAAAATTAATATTAAAAAGTAAATGATAAAAAAATAATTTTCAAATATTTCAATGACATCTTAAAAGATCTTCTCTTAAATGTAATATTAATTTAAATTAAAAGAAAACATATGATACGAAGGTTGGAACTTGAAATCTTTAATTGTATTTATAGTTTTCTTTGATGATAGTGAGATAGCAACCATCTTTGGGAGCAGGCAAATATAATAGTATGGAAGCCATTTTCTTTTTATTCTTTTTATTTTGAGGGTGGACCATCGGTTGTGGTCCGACGGAATTGTATTCTTTATTTAAAATTTTGCTTCATCGCTAAAGTTGCATCATATTTCAAATAATTCGAATCGATTGAATAATAAATAAATTTGATGGTGATTTAATAAGTAGTTTTTTCATCATCTATCACTTTCCACACCAATCGAACCTTGATTCATGTTTGGTCTTCTTTTATATATATATATATATATATATATATATATATCAAAGTTGTGGATTCGTTGTTCTTCCCATGCCACATGTAATAATGTGATCTCTCTCTCCATTAAATTTTGTCATGTCACCACAATCACCTCATCTTAACCTTGATGTGATTTTGGTTTATTTTATCTATATTTAATTTAATTAGACAGAAAGTTTCTTGGAATGTACATGGAAGTAATTATCATTTAATGCCCTCACCTTATAGATTGAGAATTCTTTTACAAACCCTCTAAGCTGCACACTATATCTTAGCATCCTCAATTGAATTGATCTTAAACCCCTTGAAAGACTTGGCAATAATAAATATTTGATCTCCAGCCGACCATGAGAAATAAATCAATGAAACGACAAACAAATATTATCTATACTTATAAACTAAAACTTACCTGTGCCACGCGTTGCCGTCTCTCCCTCTTTCCCCACTTACTCTCTCTCTCCTCTTCTCTCTCTATCTCATCCCCCGTGTCTCTCTCTCTCCACATTTAATGTCGTCCCGCGAGGCTCACTACCGTTGCATGAGATCGGAAGTCCACTGTAAAGCCAAGCCTGCGTATAATAATAGTATTTTTCTTCCTCAATGAGTGTGACAAGTAATCAATTTACCCTCTCCGTTTTTTGTATCTAAGATAGATCTAATTAATTAGTATACGTATCGATCATTACAGCATTAATGTTGATTTTGTTGCTGTTTTACCTTTCCTCGGATTTTCTTTCAGAGCATTATATTAAATATAGAAAAAAAAAAGAGACATGTATCGTAACGTACTTTACTATATAAGTCTCCTATTTAACAACATAAATAGATGTATTTTGATTACAGTTGTATTTTAACTTTTCCTCAATAAAAAATAAATTTTCATTTGATAAGTTAAAAATAATTTTTACATATTAGTTTTGAATTTAGGATTTAACATTTAAGATTTATAAAAATTAATTTTATCTATATAAAATAATTTTTTATCTTTAGATTTAACATTTAACATTTAAGATTTAAGATTTAAATTCTTCTCTCTCTCTCCATGATATTATTTATTACTTACTTCTCTTTTTTTTTTTCTACTTTATCTAAGTAATTTCTAACTAACAGTAACTTTTTTAATGTTTCTTGTATATATTGTACATATCATATATTATTATCTTATTATTTAAGAAAGGCTACTATTTTAATTATTAAAATAAAAATGATTATATATATATATATATTAGATAATTTAATAAATTATGTTATATTTTTTTGTATTTACCATTTATGATAATAATATTAATCCCATCAATAAACATAAGTCCACCCGCTGGTATGTTTAATAGCAATGATGCAATATATGCTAAATGAAATAAACGCAATGCAACTTTTCAACCAAGATGATAACACATGCTTAAAAGCATAATTTTTTTTTCTAAATAGAACACTTCATTAAGAGAACAAAAAATGTACAATGTATGTAGCCTTGAAAGGCAACAAAAGATACTAGACCACCTTGACCTTCTCAAAGAGAGAATACACAGCATCCTCAAAGAGATGAACATCAAAATTAAACACAACAAATTAAGAAAAAAAAAGAAAATAAAAAAAAGTGCCTTGCATACAATTTCAGAGCAAGTAAAAAGGCCTATACCACTCAACTAGATAAAACAAAACACCATCAATGAGGTTGACGAACTGCGCTCTCGGGTGACCAGATCGGCAACAAGCTGGCCATTTACTCAGGTGTGATTAGCTTGGATTTAGTGTGGCCCTAAAAACAAAAACGACATCGATTGACTCTGCTGTGAGGTGGAGATGGAATGATTAATGCCAAATGGAATCCCTTCATTTGACAAAAGGCCACGCCAGAGCCATTGGAGATACCGCGACGAAAGATGCCGCCAACCATGGCAAATAGCCATGAGCTACAAGGCCCACAACAGCACCCCAATGGCACAAGGATGCCACAATATCACGAACAAATGCAGTCGGTGCCGACCGAACATCGCCACCACATGACCACAGGCACCCCACAACCAAAGTCAACTAAGGATGCCATGATACACTGCAAGTAGCCATGAGTCATTGTAACAACGCAATATCCGCTTGATGAAGGGGTAGGGAGAGGTGAAAAGTCGACAATTGAGAGTACGGGGGTCCCAACCGGCTTGGTGGCCAACCAAGGTCCCCCATAGGTGACGAGTGTCAGGAATTTGATGAAAAGGGGAAAAGGACTTTTTAGGGGGAGCAATTGATGCCCACTTTAATAGCATAAATCTTAATTAATTGACTTTGCTGCACAAATTTAATGGCACCATAAAGATGTTTAACTTGCTTGCTATCGCAATAGCTTGTCTTATATCATAAACTAGGCTTTGTAGCAACATTTGTGCTATAGCAATTGCTTGATTGTAGTAGTAAAGGTTTTATTTGTTGAGTGCATATTGTATCCAGCTGACTTTTGGGAGTGGGATCATTTAACACGTTCCCATATGAATGTAAACATCTCCTTTTCATTTTATTTTAATTTAGAAAAGTCTAGCCTCCTCGTGAGAGAGGTTTAAGTTGTGCCATTCTTATGGCTCTTTCTCTTTTATTAAGGTTTTCCAATTTTCTATGTAAACCTTACGTTAGTTTGGATGAAGGGATAATTCACAAAGCTAAGGGTTATCCTTATTTGGCTGGAGAAATTTTGTAACCTAGATTAGGAGCTCTTATCTTGGGTTAACTCATCCCACCCTTGGGATAGGAAAACCCACGGGATAACCCTTAAGTCCCAACTCAGGCATTGGATGTCACATGGTATCGCAATGTCACCTCTTTCTCGAAGTTGCCCTCGCAAACGCCTTTGTCCCATCCCACTACTCATCACGACGACAAATCCCCTGTAGCCATCTTCCACCAAATCCCAACCCGCGTCTATTGTTGCGATGGGTTCTGAAAGCAAAAAAGGGAGAGGTGCTCTATTTTATACCCATCCCACATGACATGTTGAGGTGGATGCCATGTGGATGAAATGGAGTCACATAGGAGAGTTACATGTATTCATGGATATAAAAAATTAGATCATCTTTTTAGATCCTAAAAGTACTATTACCATTTTTAGAATAAAGAAATGAGAGTCACATGAAGTCACATGTGTCCCTCACATTTAAATTCAAATTTCAGTGGAGAGAGAGAGAAACTCTGTCTCCAATAGGTGCCATCAGCATTACAATAGATACTAACGACACTACCATCTCAAATTTTGGTGAAAACAAGTAGATACTGATGGCACCACCGTAGATGCTGACGGTATCACTATTGGTATTAATGGCATTACCACCAGTCGCGTAAGTTTCGATACCAATGTTACCACATACATTTTCATATTGGTGCCCTTACCATCTATTCAATAACTTTTATAGTGCTCAAGTACCTATTACAAACACTTATCACTTTTCTTGATATTGTTCGTATCAATTACTTATCACTTATCCTGTTTTGTTGGCATCAATAATGTAAACACCTATTGTGGTACTGACGGCATTACCATTGGTGCTAATGACATCATTACCAATCGTGTAAGTTTAAATACCAATGTCACAATGTATATTTTCATGTTGTTGTTGGCATAAATTATTTATCCCTTATCTTGTTGAGGTGGATGCCATGTGGATGAGATGGAACCACATAGAAGAGTCACATGTGCTTATGGATATAGAAGGTTAAACTAACATTTTAGACCCTAAAAGTACTATTATCATTTTTAATTAAGAGAAAGGAAAATCGCATGTAGTTACATTTGTCCCTTACATTCGAATTCAGATTTCGGTGGAAGAAGAGGAAAACTCTGTCTCCAATAGGTGTCATCGGCACTACAATAGATGCTAACGACACCACCATCTCAAATTTCAATGAAGACAAGTAGATGCTGACGGCATCACCACTAGTTGCGTAAGTTGAGGTACCAATGTCACTACGTAAATTTTCATGTTGGTGCCCCTGCCATCTATTCAGTAACTTTTATAATGCTCAGGTATCTATTACAAACACTTATCACTTTTCTTGGTATTGTTGGCATCAATTACTTATAACTTATCTTGTTGTTGTTGCCATCAATTATGTAAATAACAATTGTGGTGCTGACGGCACCACCATAGGTGCTTATGACATCACCATTGGGGCTAATGGCATCACCATCAATCGTGTAAGTTTAGATACCGGTATCACCATGTACATTTTCATGTTGTTGTTAGCATAAATTACTTATTACTTATCTTGTTGAGGTGGATGCCATGTGGATGAGGTGGAGCCACATAAGAGAGTCACATGTGCTCATGGATATAAAATGTTAAACCAGCTTTTCATACTCTAAAAGTACTATTACCATTTTTAACTAAGAGAAAGAAGAGTCACATGAAGTCACATATGCCCCTCACATTCGAATTCAAATTTCGATAGAGGGAGAGGGAAACTTTGTCTTCAATAGGTGCCATTAGCACTACAATAGATACTAACAGCACCACCATCTCAAATTTCGATAAAGACAAGTAGATGCTAACGCACCACTGTAGATGCTGATGGCATCACCATTGGTGCTAAGGATATCACCACCAGTCGCGTAAGTTTAGATATTAATGTCACTACGTACATTTTCATATTGTTGTTGGCATCAATTACTTATCACTTATTTTGTTGAAGTGGATGCCACGTGGATGAGGTGGAGCCACATAAAAGAGTCACAAGTGCTCATGGATATAAAAGGTTAAACCACCCTTTTAAACTCTAAAAGTACTATTACCATTTTTAACTAAGAGAAAGGAGAGTCACATGGAGTCATATGTGCCCCTCACATTCGAATTCAAATTTCGGTGGAGGGAGAGGAAAACTCTGTCTCCAATAAGTGTCGTCGGCACTACAATAGATGCTAATGGCACCACCAGCTCAAATTTTGGTGAAGACAAGTAGATGTTGACGGCACCACCATTGGTGTTGACAGCATCACCATTGGTGCTAATGGCATCACCACCAGTTGCATAAATTTAGATATCAATGTTAACCACGCTGGTGGAGATAATATTGTGGGTGAGAAAACCAATCTACCACAATGAAGAGAGCTAATGACCAAGAGTTCTTGCTTGCCTTTCCTTCATAGTCTAGGGTTACATATATCGAGTGATAACATTCAAAAAGACAAATCATGCTTCTCATCAGTAGTACATCCCACACAACCCAAGATAATCTTTCCTATTTTATGAAACACATCTATTGAGGCAAAATGAGAGTTGGTGTTATTAGCCAAAAATGGCCCTGACAGCTCGGAGGAGCCACCTCGGGTGTAGGGGGTAACAGAGGAGAGCTTGGTGAGGAGGGCAAAGACACCTGAGAAACGATGGTGATTAGAGTGCAGCTTGACGCAGGGGACAAGGTTGTCGAGGGAGAGGTAGGGTCGGAGGGGGGCACCGTGAACCCGACCGGAGAGGTCGAGGTGGCTAACAGTGAGAAGGTCCTTCAAGATGGTGGCAAAGATGAGAGTGGACGAGAAGGTGAGGACGAAACCAGGCTGCGCAGCGAAGATGGCCTCGTCTTTGAGGTCGCCAACAACGAGGAGGAGGTGGTTGGCGATGTATATGCGAGCGGGGTGGTCCTCAAGGTGGAGGGTGCAGATCGGGGAATCAGATGGGAAGGAGCGGCGACTCTACTCCTTGACGAAGCGCTGCTTCGCATGGAGGGGCTCCTTGGTGCGCTGGCGGGCGACGGAGACTATGGCGACAACGACGGTGGTGGTGATTGGAGGAGGTTGTGGGTGGGTGGGTGGTGTGACAAGGGAGGTTTGTAGCTAGGATGCTCTTTTATAGTCAAAATTTAGCGGGGGTAGGGAGAGGTGCTATACATGAAATCTTAACAGGATTCTACCTAGGATTGTGATATATTTTAAGGTATATAATAGAATATTTATAATACCAAAAATTACATATTAAGAAAGGTTAAAAAAAGAAAAAAAGAGAAACACAGATTTGCAATTAAAAATTGAGCTTAAAACTTCACGAAGAAGCCTTCGACGTTGAGGTGTTCTTCAAATCCCAGTACATCAGAAAAAAATTTCTATCAAGTACGTAAGATGTGAGATTTGTTGTTTTCGTTTAAGTGGTCAGTCGAATAAGTTAATATATCTCTTACTGAGCGTAAAAGGTTTGATTCATTATCACGAAATATTCAGTTAGATCCCTCCTAGCACTTAGAGAGATAACAAAAGGAGGCTACTGAGAAGCCTCCCTTTTACATATTTGATGAGTAAATAGTGGAATTCATGTTTGTGACATAAATATAAGTGAGATGTATTTACTCATATCAGATGATCGAGGGGTTCTTACTCGGTAATAACTAAGTGCCTGTAGAATTTTAGATAGTAATTGTAATGTCTCAAATCGAGTGTTTAGAGTCAATCCAGATTAAACGTGTTAAAATAAATATGTCAATATTTCTTAAATTAAAGTTTATACGAATTTAAAATATATAATTAGATAAAAAATTTATATATTTTTTATTTTTACAACCTAAATTTCAGATTAATAATTCAAAAATATCATTAACTTACTGATACCACGAGAAATTTTATAATATATTTCATATAACGATCGAATCTTGAATATATAAAATATATGTAAATTTTAAATAAACTCACCTACTAAACGATATTTATTTAAAAATTTATAAATTTTGTTAGATTCTTTCTCTCATAATAATTGCAATGGTTTATATTAAGTAGAAATCGGAATCCATTTGATCTATTATTACTCGGATGCACGAAGTTGTAAGCAGAAATAAAATTACTCTTCTTTATTTATTAAAAATCCTACGTAAATGGTTAAAATAAATAAATTAATTAATATTTCCTTTTCCTAAACCCCGTACCGCCTCTCTCTCTCTCCTCTCCGTTGCTCTGTAAAACCAAACCTTCCCCCCGTATTCCCACGCACACGAAATAGAAAGAGAGAGAGAGGGAGAGAGAGAGAGATCGAGAGAAAGAGAGACCGAGAGAGAAAGAAGTCAGAAAGAAAGAGAGAGAGAGCTAGCCGAAGGAGGAGGGCCGACGACGAGAGTTCTGATCGAACTCGCCAGAAGAACGGCGCGCGGACGATCGGCTGCCATGGCCGGTGGACTTGCATGCACGGGTTCTCCTCCCTGCATGCACGTCGATGAGAGGAAGGAGGAGTGCTCGGTTCTCACCGACGACCGGCGCGATGCCGGCGAGGCGGGGGTCGCCCGTAGGGGGGAGGAACGCCGGCGGTTTGATGGCCATGCGTGGTCTACACTTTCGCATGTGAACAGTGCGCGACATAAAAGAGTGAAGGTGCAAAGCGGGGAAGAAGACGACGTGAGGAGAGGAGGAGACGTCAAGGACGGCCTCGTCGGAGGGCCATCGAGGGTCGGCGGGGTCCGGCGAAGAGTTCCGACGGACAGTGGAGGCGATCCAGCGTGGAGGTGCATGGTGCGTTCATGGGTTTGGAACCCAACACGCAGCGAGGCGGGGAGCATCGGAGAAGGAGGTTACGCTTGGCAGGAAGGTCACCAGAGGATGGGGAGTGCCGGCGAGTCGCCGGAGTCGTACGCGGCCGGCCGACGGAGTAAGGACGGACGGCCACCATGGCCGTGCGTGCGTTGACAGGAGGGAAGCCCGAAAGAGGAAGAAGAAGCCGACGAAGGAGGAGGAGGGTTGAAGAGGTAGAAATATTACGTTTTAAAAATTAGAATTTTTAAATATTACGTTTTGGTCTTTGTGGAGGTTATGTTATATTATATTATATATTTTTATCAACTATTAATGGTCATAATTGTTTGCTTAGATCAACGATCTCCGAGGTTGGAATTGTAATTTTTTACGAGAATGGGTGAGATATACGTGACGTAATAAAATGTAAAATAGAAATACAACAATCTCACAAAAATAAGCAATCACATAAAGGCACAAGAGATTTTTAGGTGGAAACCTAAATCCGGTGAAAACCACCACCTAACTCTCTTGAGTTAAGATTTCCTGATCGACGAAGTCGATTAAATTCACTTATGAACTACTTTAACGAGGGTAGTTCAACCTCAATTATAACCACGCTATGAGTATGAGGGCAGCGTTCCTCAACCCCTCATCTTCACAAGAAGGATTTTATGTCACGAATAAAATGGGAATTCGCAAAACGAATACCCAACACAATTACAAAGAAATATTACAAAACAACCTATAGAGCCAACAAAAATTAACCTAGCTACTATAGGTAAAGATACTTCCCTTTGTTGGAAATGCATCGACAAAAGACGCGGATGCGTGAACCACGCTTTTGCACAACGACGCTCTCATAAACTTCAGCGGGAGAGGGGGTGCGCAACTTAGTTGAAGCTATCTGAATGTAGAACTACGCTTGGAGAGCTAGAGCTTTCTTCTCAAGATCAAAAGACACAAATGATGTGGAAATGCTAATACTTGGTGTGTCTTGGTATGTTTACAAGGCAAGGGTCCTCCTCTATTTATAGAGGGCCTAGGAAGGCTTTGGAAGCCCTTAGAAAGTTTCCATAGCCGTTGGGATTGAACTTAAGGCAAAACATGCCATAATCAGAATCAATTATGATTCTGACAGGGTCATCAGATGTCTGGTCTAGGTATTAGACGTTTGGAAAACTTGTTTAAGATGTCTGAGAACTAAGTCAGACGTTTGATTCTAGGAGGGTTTCCTTCCTTACTAGGTTTAGACCTAAACAGGGTTCTAGTGTATAAACATCAGATGACGTACAAGACATCTGGCACTAGGTCTGAATGTCTGGAAACCTATTATACTGCAAGAATGGATTCCTAAGATAGGTTAACGGCTAGAAAATCTCATAAAGGTGATTTTGGGTCAGTTGAGGCAAAACGGTTACATATCAGACGTCTAGGGTCTTCTACGGACGTCTGATATAAGCCTAACGGTCAAAATCCTCAACGTTTACTTTGTTGGCCAACGTTCCATTAGTTGGACATCTAGCACAACCATCAGACGTCTTCTAAGAAGTCTGGACTAAGGTCTGGTCGTCTGATTTTATTAGACAGAACCTACTAAGTCCAGCCTAAATTATTGGATGTCTGAGTCAACAGTCAGACGTCTTAAATATCTTTATCAAACGTCTGATATTCAGATTAGACATCTAAAAAGGCAATCTGAGGCCTATTTAGGTTTTCTAGGTTCTCTACGGAAAACCTAAGTGTCCTAGGTTTGTGCAAGTGTTCCTATGACTACTTTAAGGGTACTTTGAGGCTCTTTAACATATATCTAAACACAAAAAATAAAGAGAAAAAGAATTACAAAAGAATACATGAAAAGAGAATCCATTATATTCTTCTTTTCACGCTTTCGCTCCTTGCGAAGCTCCTTCTTCTCCATCAAGCTCATCCAATCACCATGGATGTGAGCTCGAACTCTGTCGAAACATGTTTCCATTTGCAATTTGACTTGAAAACTAAGACTCAGAAGCAAATGTTAAAAGATACGTGTTTTGTTATCATAAAAAAAATGATCGTGATGCACTAGCACCAATAGGAATCAGGTGATCCAAGAATTGATCTTGGGGTTCTGAGGGTGCCGGACGCATCCGTAAGGTTGGATCAGGCGATTTCTGCTCCGATCCTTAAGGCGCATGCTAAATTTTCGTCTTAATGTCGATTCAAGTTTTGATCCATTAGGGGATCACATGACATCTGGTTCTCGCGTTCCAAGGCTTGTTGGAACCGTCTCTTCATGAACTACACAAAGGTAAGTTTTTAAATTCGATTTCAGGAATTGTTTCTTTAATAAAAACTTTTTTAATGGAACTTATGACGTTTTATTTCCCATGAATAATTCTGACATCAATTTAGCCTCGGAGGGCGTATAAATAAACGGGCCCTAGAACGGCGAAAGGGAAATAATGGATGCGCATTCTAGAGTTGTTGTGACCCCCCGATGACATTAGGTAGAGTAGTCTCTCTCCTTTTCCATACAGTTTGTCTACATAGTGATTTCCTTCATGAATTACATTATTTAGTGTGCGTTCATACCATTGTTGAGATCGGATCTGTTTATGCATTCTTGTTACTCTGGATACTGGAATATTAAATATAAATGATAAAAATCAAGTGGTTGACTTGAAATGTGAATAACCAAAGTAATATTGTTAACTGCGGGATTAAGAGGAGTTAATGACAGATCATTGATAATTTTTATGAAATTAATTATAAAGTAATGAAGCAGTGTTAGATATGACTTTGTCATCGCATGTACAAAAGAAACTTTATTTTTAATAAAACTGTCATCATTAGGATGGTTAAATAATGATTTGATTAGATCCATGATCAGAAATTGAAAATTTCCTGAAAATTGATAAGTTGGAGGATAATGTGAATCTTGGTTAACTCTAGAATTGATAATGTGAAATTACTAAAGATGTTTTGAAAATGAAAGATACAGTTATCTGAAATGAGATATATATTACGACGGATATGTCGGGAAAAGTAAAAGGACTAGATAACTGGTTTTCAACCTCACTATTTGTCAGGTTTTCGGTCGTAGCTTTAGGTCTTTTCAGACTAGGTTCAGGGGCTGGTTTATGGAGTTGCTGGCCTCCTTACGACTCTTTGGTTAGGCTTAGTGGTCAACTGAGAAAGCAGATTCGCAGGGCTCAAGGTTTGGAGTAGTTCTTTCAGCCGGCGGGTGGGTCATTGGCTGTCTATGGTTCAATGTGTGTAACTAACACGTGTTCACGCCATACGATGTAGCCGCCACCTCTTTCCGCGACGAGTCTAGGGTGATGGAGCATGGCGACTTGATGGATATAAGCAGCCCTCCCGGGCAGGAGGGTGGCTTATATCGATCTTGCACCGCAAGAAGTTACACGAAATCTTCTCACACCCTGAGACGTAGATTTATAATTTGTGAACTATAAGGAATTGAGCTTCCAATATACAAAACGAAATCGGATAATGAGATGTCTAATAAATGGATTAATTAAAGCTATAATACCTGTTTTCTCTCGTGCTTGGTTACTGTTGTACTTTGTTGTTGTTGTTTCTACTTTGCTCAATTTTTAGTGACCTGTTTTTGGATTTCGTACTTAAGTGTACTTGGCAGTGCGCAAGAAGATTTCTATTATACATCTCCTTAGACTTATATTACGATAAATCTTTCGGTTAGTATTTAATTTATGTTCACTTAAATTTTTCAATATGAATTGTTTATTAGCTATGTTTATATTTTATGATTATGTATTGGATGACTGCGATCTTGTGGGTGTTGGTGCTAGTGTTAGCACACGGTGACTCGGGTCTCATCTGTTGGCGGGATATGGGTCATCATAGAACGATTGTTTAACCCTCTTAACCCGACCCACTGGTGATGACTCGGCTATGGGTGCTTCCTCCTAGGGTTGTCAAAAAAAATCAAACCCTCTTAACCCGACCCGAACCCAACCCAATTAATGGATCCAAATCTGCTAACAATAAATGGCTTTAAACTTTTTTAACCCATTTATTAAACAAGTCAGGTTTAGGTTTAGGGTTATATACTCGCTTAACCCCACCTAACCCAATTACTACCCTAATTATTCCATATTCGATGCCCCCCTCCCCCCTCATGCAACGACGCCTGTAACGACCCGGTTCCCGAGCCCCTACGAGACACGAGAACCGGACCGACTCAACTAATCCCAAGACCTAGTCGTCCAATGAGGAAGTAACCAAAAGAGCAGTAAAATAAACCACATTCAACATGAATATAACTAACAGTAAGAAAATACAGCAGCAAGGAAAGAAACTACTACAGTATATACCACCACAACAGTAGAACAACATTCATAACTAAATATGAACTGCAGGTAAAGAAAAGTACAGCGGAAACAAGAATTACTCACTATAACGGAACAAAAAGAGGTACAAGAAACAATGGTAACCCTACTGGACCCTACTCGGCCCAGCGTCCTCTGCAGCCGCTGACCCTGGTTGCTCAACACCTGGTCCTGAAAGGTAACCAGTGTAACACGTCAGCAAAATGCTGAGTAGAGTAGCAACTAAAACTAAAGAAACAGTAGAGTGTACAGTAGCCGTTAAGTTCTGTTACTTTCTTTATTTAAGTCTTTCAATTATCTCACGATTTATCTATTTCTCAGATCTTTCACTTGATCTCGAATGTTCCTCGTGGGAACGATCTTGATTGCTGTCTTTTCCGAATAGTAGAAGTAGCACGTGGTGCTCTCCTGGCCGGGAGAGTCCCTCGTGGTGATCCTACTCTCAGTCAACCACCCCAAGGTCACTGACAGACGTAATGGTGACTACGGCACGTGCGGTAAACGCATGGGTAGCTAACCCGCACTGGCACGCAGTCAGTCGTTTCCGTTAACGGGTGCGCCCAAAGCACAGCACGGAACCAGTACAGGGCAGAGCCCTCTCAGTAACAGGGGTCCAACCCCTCCACAGTAACCAAACAGGGGCCTTGCCCCTCCACAGTCCGCGCACCCTCGACTGACTACCCTGGTTTGCCCCAGCGGGCCTAACAAGTCGGTGTGGGAGGCTAGCAGAACCCCGGGGCCCGTGAGGTAGCTAGTACCTCCCTACACTAGTAGCTCTCCTCGGTACTACGTACGCGAGGGCCAGCAAGTCGGTACAGAGTGGCCAGTCCTAACCCCGGGTCCCTAGGGCAGCTGGCTCCGCTCTGCACTAAACAGGGGGACAGTCGCTCTCCTTGGTACTCCGTACTCAAGGGCCAACTCACTTCCCCAATACTATTCCATTCACTTTCCAGGAGTTCTACTCCTACTTCCCCGTAGGGTTCCAGCTCAGAACGTCTAAGTTTCACCTTCCAGTTTCATGTTATCACAATCCATGTTCTCAAACACGTTTATTTACTCAACAGGCAGCTGTTAATTCGATTACAGGCAGCTATTTGTTCCTTTCCATTTTTCCAATACTGCAGTATTCATCTGTTCCACTAGTTTTCCCGTCCTAGGATTCATGCCGTATCCTAGGATCTATCATACAATCTAGTTTTTCAGCCCTAGGATTCATGCAACACCTAGGATCTATCATTCAATCTGTTTTTCATTCCTAAGATTCATGCAATGTCCTAGGTTCTATTTATGATTCCACAATTTAATAGGTTATACTTAAAAGCCACTCTACCAGGTACGACGGGAGTAATGGGGGCGTGATCGGGAATCCCGCGTGCCTCCGCGACCCCCAAGACTACAACGGAACGAGGTCCTATCACAAGGATCAAACACAAGAAGTGTCTCAAAATAGTGTATAGCTACTGTAGACGGGTAGAGGATTTAATTCTGGAAAGAACGCAACTCGAAACGCGGAAAACGAAACCCGAACGGGCCCTCAACGGGTCGAAAATGATGACACTGTGCAAAATCAGACGTCTGGAACTTCTTCCAGACGTCTTAAAAAGTGGATCAGAGAATTACCTTGTTCTGCGTGGTTTCTCAGACGTCCAGAAGCCTACAGGGACGTCTGGCCTAGTTCCCAGTCGTCCGATGGTCACCCCGGATGTCTGGAGGTCACTCCCGCCGTCTGGTACAACAGCCAGACGTCTGATTCGCGTTGGATGGCGAATCACCGAGCCTGCGCACACCCATCTCCTTCCCTCAGTACGGTCAGTCGACAGGAAGGAAGAAGAAGACGGAAAACTCACCTTTCAAACGTCTGGACAGTCTTCCAGACGTCGACCTCGCCGTCTGGCTATCAGCACAGACGTCTGATTCTGGAAATTTTTCCAAAACCAGGGCGCGACTCGCCCTCCGCTCGCGACGCCGCCCGCGTCGCACCTCGTGCGCCTGCTGCTCGAGCCGCAGCAGGCCTCCCGCGTCGTTCCGCGCCCGCTGCGCTCCCCACCGGCCGGCCCTGGCCGCCCCGGTGAGCTCGCCCTCACGGCTGAGCGCCGCTCTCGCACGCAGCACCCCCTCCGCGCTCACTGCTGCCGTCGCCGCCGCAGCAACCCCGCGCCCGCTCTCGCGCTCACTCTCGCGCACTGGAAGGAGAAGAGGAAAGGGGTGGAGGCGACGGGAGAGTGCGCGTGGCCTTTTAAGGCCGTGCGAGGAGGAGAGAGAGAGATTGCAGCGGCGAGAATCTGCAGCCGAAGGAGCGAATATGCGATCTGCGCGCTCAGGCGCGCAGACGACCCGCATGTGTCGAAAATAACCGATTTCCAGATGTCTGGAAATGATCCCAGACGTCTGGAAGTGACCCCAGACGTCTGGTCCGACGTCTGGGGCGTGCATTCCTTACAACGCCCCCACCCCCATCCAATTAGCAACACTAGACTGTCCCCCCTGTAGCAAATAAGAAAACAAACCCTAAGGATGTGTTTGGCCGTAGGGTTAATGAGGGTTAAAATGGAATAAGTTGAAATAGAGTTTGTTTGGGTGGTGGAATAAGGATAGGATTAAGTATAGGGTTAAAATGATTGGTGTATTGATGTGATGTTAATGGATATTTGTTTAATAGTATAACTGGGAGTGGAGAATATTAGTAGGTATTTGTTTATTATTAAAAGTGAGAGTGAAGGGTATAGTAGGGATTATTTTAATAGTAAAAGTGAGACTAGATAATGATTGGTGCATTGATGTGACATTTGTGTTGAAATGATGGGAAAATTTTGGGAAAAACTTGGGATAACCCTTAACCTGGGTTAACCCCACTGACAAACGGGGCCTAAGTCTAACCTACCTACTCAACCACCACTCCCATCCCTGTTCCCTTTCCCTTTGTGGTGCCTCCTCCAGGCTTTAGGCCCTCCACAGCGTTGGCTCCACTCTAATCGCCAAACTCCAGAGCGACACCGACAACAGCAACTGCGGCGCTGCAGCTTCAGCTCTACAAGCCTGCCACGAACGACCACCACCTCCTTCAGCGATTGCGCGACGCCGATGCCTCTTGAAGCATGGCAAAGGCAACCGCCGATGACCTCACCGCAGTCATGCCTCATCACATCGATTAGTCCCTTTTCGACTCTCCCTCTCCCTCTTCCTTACCACACTCGGTAGTCGTCATCGGTATCGGGTGTATGGATTCTTAGTCTTTAACCTACTCGTCGGTTAGTACTGTAACTTAGGGTTTAGGCAGCAGCCTAGGTGCCCCTCCATCGTCCTACCATCAGTATGGACTCGAATATATAGGTAACAGGCATAAGCCACAAAACCAAACTCATCCCAAATTTATTTTTTAGTTTGTGATTTTCAGAGATATAGTTACTTTCATTAATACTATTAAAGTTAACACTACTATTAAAATTAACCAATTACTTCCAAAGTAGTTGGTTTAATTCAATGTGTTATCTTATTACATCTATTTGTCATTGTGATGAAATTCATATTTGTTAATCATTAAACGAGTTAAAGTTTAATATATTGTTGGTGGATTGTTGATGGTGATTGTTTTCAAATTTATAGATTGTTAGTGGAAGTGATGGACTTGAATGGTCACTTTACTTTTATTAATATGATCAAAGTTAACAATATTATGTAGGAAGTAATTGGTTTTAATTCAATGTGTGTTGTTACTTATTATATCTACATGTCATTGTGGATTGTTGATGGTGATGGTTTTTAATTTATAGATTGTTGGTGATGGTAATCATAAAAATGAGAATAATCCAAGCTCATAAGTTACTTTTGAGAATGTTGGACCTAATAAGAAAGCGAATGTTTGTGAAATGAAACAAAAGGAAAAATGCAAGAGGAAAAGAACCTCAAGGGCATGGAAACATTTTGATATAGTTGAAAGGAAAAAAGAAGATGACCCTGAAAAGGTTAGGTGTAAGCATTGTAGTATTGAATTGATTTGTGAGAGTATGAAACATAAGACAACAAATTTATTGCATCACATCGATGATACATGTCCTAGAAGAGACACAGGATATTGGGCAACTCATACTAGCTCGTGATTCAGGATCTATGACAATGAAGTCTAATGTTCTTGATCTGAAGAAATTTCGAGTGCTATTATCCTATGCTATTATTAAGCACGATCTTCCATTTTCTTTTGTGGAGTATGATGGTATAAGAGAGATTTTCAGTTGTGTGTGAAGACATAAGAATGATATCACGCAATATTGCTAGATCCGATGTGATGGATATCTATACAAAGGGAAAAAATCTCTCAAATCATGTTTATCTTCCATTATGAAAGAATTCGCTTTCCCAGTGATTTATGGACTTCAATAAACACCGATGGTTACATATGCCTTACGAATCATTATGATGATTTAATTTTTCTATTCTTTCTCCACCTCACACAGGTTTGGCTATATATGAGAAAATCTTGGAGATAATAAATGAATGGAAACCTTAGAAGAAAGTATTTTGTTTTACATTGGATAATGCATATTCCAATGATGCATTTGCACGATACATAAAGGATCACCTTTCTTTGAATGATTTTTTGGTAAGAAGTGGGAGGTTTTTCCATAATAGATGTTGAACTCACATATTAAATTTAATTATTAAAGAAGACCTTCAAAGTATTCATGAATCTGTTTACATAAAGTGTGAAGTATGTGAGAGGATCACAAGTAACGAGCAATGGTTCATGCAATGCGTGAAACAAGCATCTCTTGATGGGAAAAAAGGGTTAAGGCAAGATATTTCCACAAGATAGAACTCCACCTATTTGATGCTTGAGAATACACTACATTATAAATGGGCTCTCTCATTTGAAGCTTATAAATTTAGCCTACATTCATTGTCCTTCTAATGAAGAATGAGATTTAATTAAAAGGATAAACAGACTGTTGATTACATTTTACAATGCCACTTGTGACAATTTAGGTACCCAACATTGTTTTTCAACTTGGTGATGTTCAAATTAAAGGAAATCATTTTTTATTAATTGAAATATTTGTTGTATTTAATGTTTCAGGTGCAAAATATATTACAACAAATTTGTACTTCCCTCATGTCTTTTTGATCTAGTTTGAGTTGATGGAAGCAATTAATTCTGGAAATAGTGTTTACAAAGTATGGCTTTTCCCATGTTTGAAAAATTTAGGAAGTATTGGACTAGTCATAGCATCATTCTTGTGATTGCCATTGTCTTAGATCCTAACTATAAGTTAAGGTTTGTAGAGTTCTCTTATAAGAAGATCTATGGACCTAATTCCATTGAGTTCGAAGAAGTTAATGATGAGTTGTTTGGTCTATTTGAAGAGTACATGTCAACTAACACCATAAACATAAGGAGCACAACTCCTTCATCACGAGATACTCAACTTCCTCAAGCTACTCGCAAGGCAATAGCAATTGGTGTTTCAAGAAATTTGTTTGCGGTAACATCTACATTCGTATCTTATTTATTCATAACTTTCAAATTACTACAAATTGGTGCATGTATTACATATTTTCAAAATACTTCTCTTATTGTATAGGGGTTCGACGTTCAAAATATCTCGAATGTTTCTTCCAAATCTCAATTGCAATTGTATTTTGTAGATGAATTAATTGATAGGAGGAAGAATTTAGGCATCCTTCATTTTTGGAAAATATCCGAATCATAGTATCTTCAGCTTGCTACAATGGCAAGAGACATCTTAGCTATTCCTTTTATCTACCATCACTTTAGAATACACATTTAGCACTAGCGATGGAGTTCTTGATAAATTCTACAGTTCTTTGAAGCAAAAAATCATTGAGGCTTTAATTTATTCACCTGATTGGCTTTTTTATTTGAAAGGAATGAGTATTTTATTCTTTTTCAATTTTTTATTTTTTTGGTTTTTTGGAATATATATATATTGTGAGAACCCTTCTAAACTGTGAACTTTTGTATGTTTACACTTTACCACCCCCCAATGCCTAAGTTTTGCAATGTACTCATTATAAACGGAGGGTATGAAATAGTTTTGGGTTTGGGAATTAGAACAGCATTATCGGATGGGCGAACTGGTCGAGAATGAATGTTGCGGGCAATTTCAAGCCCTGGTATGAGTACCAGAGGTGGAGTCAATTGTTCTAAGACGGAACTCAGAGTGCAATAGACGTGAAGCACAAAAAGGATAATCAGAAGGATCTCCGATTTTTTGGAATGACGGATTGCCTCCTGTTAAGCGCTAAATTCAATGCTTTCAGCCGAGCAGGAATGGTCATGGAGACGGAGTGGTTAAATCAGATGAGTTTTGTAGAACAAGCACCTTGATCAATAGCTTAGTTGGTCCAACTAAGTGCTTGTTCAAAGCAACAGGCTGATGATACAACCCAAACCCAATCAATCTAGTGGATTGATAGATGTGGATCAAGAGGTGCTGTATCCACCAGATACTGTGGAGCTCAAAAGGAAGTGGAAGTGTATAGCTAGGGTTTGGCTGAGTCGAGTCAACCTGGTCAGAGTAAGGATCCTCAAATGAAAATGAATCAGTGGAGGATGTAGGAATCCTATGAAAATGATCAGAGAAGGATGGGTCATGATTTGTAGTCTGATCGATGTTCGAAACCCGATAAAGATGTGGAGGAGAATCATGTGCTACCAGCTCATTGAGAGGAGAATCATAGTAGAAATTGAGTCCGGTAGTGGGTTAGGGTTGAAAATAGATTTGGGAAGGTTCTGCATGTGTAGAAGAGGTGGCATCAATAAGAATTGCGTGTGAGGGCTCCTCTAGAAAGGATTCAAAGGTGGGTTCATTTAGAGAGTCCTCATAGTAGTCATCAAAATCAAAGATAAATGCCTAAAGAGTGTTTATAGGATCAAGGAAATATGAGTCAAGAAAAGATTTGAACTCTGGGTTGTAGACACTCTCGGCAATTTTTGATTCCTGAGGATAAAAAAGAAATGATTCCATCTTAATGGAACTCGATTTTGAATTAATGATCTTGGGATCAGGGACCTCAGAGTCAGAATCGAAGAATGGATCATGTATGCTGAGGTTGTAGCTTGGCTCATAGTCGTCAAGAAACAAAGGTTCTTCGAAATCAGAGTAAGATTCGAAATCATCGGAGAACTTCCGAGAATCAAGTTTTGAATCTGATTCGAGATCAGGGGCTCCACCACATAATAAATCAAGATGTGGATAATCAGCAACCTGACCTGGGTCTAACCTAGTTTCAGATTCCGAGCTCACAAAGATGTCCCTATTAGTTTTAGGCTTAGGTTCTTGGCTTGTATGGAAGACCCAATCAAAGCCCAACTCTTCCAGCTCCTCGGTTTCTGTATCATAGATTGGCGTGACTTTCGAAAAATCAATCTGTATCTTTGAGGAGTTTGAAGAGGTTGTTACGACCCAGTTCCCGAATCTCTACAGGACACGAGTCCGGCTCGACTCGACTAATCCCAAGACCCAGTCATCCAACAAGAAATAACGAAAAAGCAGGAAAGTAAACCTCATTCACTATGCTAAGTAACTAACAGTAAAAGAGTACAAGCAGTAAAAGAAGTAAAAGCTGCTAACAGTACATATCACCACCACAATAGTAAAACGGAAACAAAGTGCAGAAATGTAAATGGTAATGTTATAACCCTGGCATCAAACGCCGTTTAAGACATCTGGGAATTGGTCCAGACGTCTGGAAGCCTTCCCAGACATCTGGAATTAAATTTTTTCGGCGTACGGGTTCGCGTTTGCGCGCATGCGCGTGTAGACTGAATCGCCGCCCTCCTTCTTCTCTTTCCTTCCTCCCTGCAGGCACAGACACCTTTTTCTCTCTCTCTCCCCACGGCAGCCTTCAAATACCCCCTCTCCTCTCCTTCACCCTCTCTCCACCACCTTCTTCTTCTTCCTATCAGCGAGAGAGTGAGTGGGCGAGGGCAGCAGCAGTAGCTGCTGTGAGTGCGCGGGGAGGAGGGGCTGCTGCGAGAGGGAGAGAGAGCTTGATCGTGAGGCTGCGAGCTCGCCGAAGCAGTCAGGGCCGGCCGATGGGTGCGCAGCAGGCGCGTGGTGTTGGGGAGGAGCTGCTGCAACTCAGGCAGTAGGCAAGCGCGGCGAGGCACGGCCGTGCGCTGCGGGCGGAGGGTGAGGAGGTCCTGATTCTGGGAAAATTTCCCAGAATCAGACGTCTAGACATACGTCCATACGACGCAGGAGACGTCTGGAGGGAGGTCCAGACGTCTGAGAGGTACGATATTTTTTGATCCCTTCTATTTGCACGTGTACGGCCATGCAGCCGTCCCGCCAAGGAGTTCTGCCTCATCTTGTGTTGAGGACGATCATGTGTGCATGCAAGTCTCGTTCAGGAAGGCGCAAGGGCACACCCTCCCACACAGATCGGACGTCTGGGCACAGCACCAGACGACGGAGAGGGTCTCCAGACGTCCGGAGTGACAGTCGAACGTCTGGAAACTAAGCCCAGACGGTTCATCGGGCTTCTAGACGTCTGAAGGACCGCGTAGGATCAAGGTATGACCTGAGCCATCATTTAAGACGTCTGGAAGATGTTCCAGACGTCTGATTTTGGGCAGACTTGTTGTTTTTTACCCGTTTAGGGTTCATTCGGAGTTTGTTTTCTGCGTTTCAAGTTTCGTTCTTCTCAGATTTAGTTCCTCTACCTGTTTATAGTAATTGTATACTGTTCTGAGTAGCTCTTTGTAATTGATCCTTATGCTAGGACCCCGTTCTGTTACGGCTCTAGGGGTTGCGGAGGCGCGCGAGCTTGCCGATTACGCCCCCAGTACTCCCGATTTTGCGGGTGGAGTGGCCCCTTTAATTATTTATCAAAAATTATGCCCTTGTGAAATAATTAATAGATTCTAGGGTATTGCATGAATCCTAGGACTGAAAAACTAAATTGAATGATAGATCCTAGGGTATTGCATGAATCCTAGGACTGGAAAACTAGATTGATTGATAGATCCTAGGATATGGCATGAACCCTAAGACTGGAAAACTAGATTGAATATATATATTGCAGTCTTGAAAAAGTAGAAAGGAAATGATAATTGCCTGTAATTGGTTAACAGCTGCCTGTTTATGAATGGATAATTACTGTTGAGAACATGGGCTATATGAATATAAAGCTGAAATGATGAAACCTAAATTGGCTGAGTTAAAAGAGCATGAATCCTACAGGGAATTAGGAGTAGAGCTCCTGAAAAGTGAATGGAATAGAATTGGGGAAGTGAGCTGGCCCTTGAGTACGGAGTACCAAGGAGAGCGACTGTCCCCCCATTTAGTGTAGAGCGGAGCTAGCAGCCCTAGGGACCCGGGGTTAGGTCTGGCCACTTTGTACCGACTTTTGGCCCTTGTGTACACAGTACCAAGGAGAGCTACTACTGTAGGGAGAGCACTAGCCACCCCACGGGCCCCAGGGTTCTGATAGCCTCCTACACCGACTTGTTAGGCCCAGTGGGCAAACCAAGGAAGTCAGGCGAAGGTGCGGGGACTGTGGAGGGGCAAGACTCTTGTTTAGTTACTGTGGAGGGGCAAGACTCCTGTTTAGTTACTGTGGAGGGGCTGGACCCCTGTTACTGAGAGGGCTCTGCCCTATACTAGTTCCGTGCTGTGCTTTGGGCGCACCCGTTAACGGAAACGACTGACCGCGTGCCAGTGCGGGGTAGCTACTCGTGCGTTTATCGCGCATGCCGTAGTCACCGTTACGTCTGTCAGCGACCTTGGGGTGGTTGACTGAGGGTAGGACCACCACGAGGGACTCTCCCGGCCAGGGGAGCACCACGTGTTACTTCTACTTTTCGGAAAAGACTGCAATCAAGATCGTTCCCACGAGGAACATTCAAGATTAAGAGAAAGATCTGAGAAATAATTCAATAATGAATAAATGGAAAAATAAAGGAAGAGATTAAAAATATAACAGCTACTGTCCACCTTACTGTTTTCTTAGCTTTTCGTTGCCACTCTACTTAGCGTTTCGCTGATGTGTCACCTTTGTCACCTTTTCAGGACCAGGTGTTGAGCAGCCCGAGTTGGCGGTTGCAGAGGGTGCTGGGCCCAGTAGAACCCAGTAGTTTTAATTGTGTAGTACCCACTGTACTTTTCCTTTTGTTGTAGTGAGTATTTTATGTTACCACTGTACTCTTTTATTGTAAGCATCATGTTTATGTATCTGTTTATTTCTTTACTATTGTGGTGGTGTATACTGTAGTATTTCTTTTTTTTACTGCTGTATTTTGTTACTGCTAGTTATATACATGGTGAATGTGGTTTATTTTACTTCTCTTTTGATTACTTTCTCGTTGGACGACTGGGTCTTGGGATCAGTCGAGTCGGTCCGATTCTCGTGTCTCGTAGGAATTTGGGAATTGGGTTGTCACAAGATGGTATCAGAGCAAGGTCGTCCCGAGAAGTGAAGCAACTGACTGGAAAATAACCAATTCACGTGTCTTTAACTAGAGTAGCCACCACGTTTCTTTTGACATATGTTCTTAGACTTCTCTGTTAGATATTGTTTCGTATTGACGTGTTTCCGTTCTGTATTTCGCGTCTCCTTGCAGGAGATGCCTCGACGTGAGACTAGCAAGGCGGGCCGCGGGCGCAGCCGAGGACAAGGTCGGAGGGGTGGGCATGTTGAGGTCGACGTTTCAGTGGACCAGCCACTGCTTCTGGGCATTCAGGCCTAGGACCTCGCCCAGCTGATACGGGACATCGTGCGAGAGGAGCTCCACCCGCTGCCACGAGCGCCTCTCCCTGGGGCTGCGGAGGGGGAGTCCTCTGTGGGACCACGCGACGGACGTGGCGCTGGACGCGGGGAAGGGGATAGGCCGCCACCGCCCCCACCTTCCTCCGACACTTCTGTGCATGAGGCTTCTTTACCTGGAGGTGCACCAGCATCTCCACTTCAACGCCACTTCGAGCTTTTCGGACAGTTCCGGAAGCTGAAGCCCCCCTCATTTAAGGGGGATGAGGACCCGACCGAAGCAGAGGACTAGCTTGAGCAGATCGAGAAGGTTTTTGACACCCTTCACCCCTCGGTGGAGTGCCGCATGGCCTTTGCCACATACCAGCTGGAGAGCACGGCACACAGGTGGTGGAGGGTGGTCAGGGGACAGGAGAGGGACGAGCCGACCTGGGACCGGTTCATCACCCTCTTCTGTGAGTAGTACTTTCCCCAGACATGGCAGGACCAGAGGAGGCGGGAGTTCCACACTCTCCGCCAAGGGACGATGACCGTGAGCGCGTACCGCATGTGTTTTCTAGAGCTGTCTTGCTTCTCAGCGATTGCAGTGGCCACTGAGGAGGAGCGCCTTTGGAGGTTCACCAAGGGGCTCCGGCCTGCGATTCGGGGGTATGTCAAACCCCTGAAGCTGCCTACGTTCTCGAGGGTGGTGGAGGCAGCTATGACATACGAAGAGACCAACCCGTCCACGCGAGATACTGACAGCGGGCGGAAGAGGCCCTATCAACCAGACTTCTCACAAGGCCAACGAGAGAGAAGACACGTGGCGCTCGTAGGAGAGCCGTCACATTTTGCAGGGCCATCAGTGACCTTTGGGGGCCCTCGACAAGGGCCATTTGCTAGCACCGGACCCCCGCCCAGCCGACAGCAGAGACCCACTGAGGGCGGGAGTTGGGTTCCCCTCTGCTACCAGTGTGGCCAGCCGGGCCACATCAGGAGGGACTACCCGTCTAGGGCAGGAGGTCAGCAGATGCTTCCCGCGCCCAGCACTGGAGGGCGAGCAGGAGGCCACGGGTTCCAGGCACGAGGAGGAGGACAGCGGTCACGGGGAGGGTACCGGCCAGCAGCTACCCGTCCGACGCAGAGTGTGGCTGCTTCGTTCGCACCTAGGGCTTAGGGGCATATCAATGCCCTGACACATTGGGATGCCAGAGCTTCGGGATCAGTGGTGGCAGGTATGGTTTCAGTTTCTGGCAGACTCGTTTACACACTTTTCGATTCTGGCGCTATGCACTTGTTTATCGTCGCCAGTTTCGTGGTTAGCTTGGGGCAGGATTGTATGCTGTTAGAGGATCCGTTCGTGATCAAAGGTCCGAGTGGTCAGCTGTTTGTAGCTGAGGAGGTATACACGGGTTGCGAGGTCAATGTTGGGGGACACAGCCTTCCCGCTGACCTGATTATGATACAGATGGAGGACTTTGGCGTAATTCTGGGGATGGACTGGCTGTCCGCTTACCACTCCTTAGGGGATTGTTTTGAGATAAAGATCGTCTTCTTCATACCAGAGTTGCCTTCTTTTGAGTTCCACGGTCAGCCAGTGGACGAAGGCTTCAGGTGTATTTCTGCACTTTGGGCGGCGAGACTTTTGAGCCAGGGGTGTGAGGGTTTCCTAACTTGTGTGGTGGCAGAGCCCAGCCCTGTAGCAGACTTCCAGAGTATCCCGGTGTTCAAAGAGTACCCCGACGTGTTCCCAAACGAGTTTCTCGGACTATCGCCCGAGCGTGAGATCGAGTTTGAGATCTCACTGGTACCAGGGACCAGCTCCATCTCCACAGCACCATACAGGATGGCACCACTTGAGCTGCGAGAGCTCAAGTCTCAGTTGCAGGATCTTTTGGAGAAGGGCTTTGTGAGGCCTAGCGCGTTGCCCTGGGGAGCCCCGATACTGTTTGTAAAGAAGAAGGATGGTATCCTACGCCTTTGTGTGGACTACCGACAGCTGAATAGGGTCACCATCAAGGACAGATATCCGCTGCCGAGGATTGATGACTTGTTTGACCAGCTGCGAGGTGCCACGGTATTCTTCAAGATCGACTTGAGGTCTGGATACCACCAGTTGAGGATCAAGGAGGCAGACGTCTCCAAGACAGCTTTCCACACCCGGTACGGACACTACGAGTATCTGGTCATGTCGTTTGGGCTGACCAATGCCCCCGCTGTCTTCATGGACTTGATGAACTGGGTGTTTAGAGCATACTTGGATCAGTTCATGGTAGTATTCATAGATGATGTGCTCATCTATTCTCGAGATCAGACGCAGCACGAACAGCACTTGCGGATGGTTTTGGACACACTGAGACGACGTAGGCTATACGCCAAATACAGCAAGTGCAAGTTCTGGTTAAGGGAGGTGACCTTCTTTGGTCATGTGATCTCTGGGGATGGCTTGGCTGTGGACCTAACCAAGGTCGAGGCAATGCTCAGGTGGGAGAGATCACATACGGTTACTGAGATTCGTAGTTTCTTGGGACTGGCAGTCAACTACAGGCGGTTTATTAGGGGCTTTTCACAGATTGCACGTCCTATGACACAGTTGACCTGGAAGGACGTGCCCTTTACTTGGACAGACGCCTGTGAGGCGTGTTTTCAGGAGTTGAAGGTGAGGCTGACTTTGGCTCCCGTGCTCACCATCCCAGACAGTAGTGGCGGGTTCGTTGTGTACACGGACGCCTCTTTGCAGGGGTTAGGGGGTGTACTCATGTCGAGGGGTCACGTTGTCGCTTATGCTTCGCAGCAACTAAAGCCCCATGAGCATAGCTACCCTACCCACGACTTGGAGCTGGCAACTGTCGTCTTCGCGCTGAAGACCTGGAGACACTACTTGTACGGTGAGACCTTCGAGATTTTCATAGATCACAAGAGCCTCAGATACCTGTTTGATCAGAAGGAGCTCAACATGAGACAGAGACGTTGGTTGGAGCTCTTGAAGGACTATGACTGCAGCATTTCCTACCACCCGAGAAAGGCCAACGTGGTGGCTGACGCCTTGAGCCGGAAGGCGCCCGCACACTTGGCCAATTTACAAGTGCAGAGTTGGAGCCTCTTGGAGGAGATGGGCAGTTGGCGACCTCTAGAGTTATGGGGGCACTGTGGGGCAGTGACTATGACGCAACAGATGAGGCCAGAGCTGATAGATCGCATCATCACAGGATAGATGGCCGACCTATACTTATAGTCCTTGCGTGACAGAGTACTGTCAGGAGACCCTGGAGACTTCTCTTTTATAGACCAGGTGCTGCGCATGAGGGGGCGTTTGTGCGTTCCCAGAGATGAGGAGTTGTTGAGAGAGCTCCTGACTGAGGCACACGGTTCCAGATTTACCATACATCCCGGAAACACGAAGATGTACCATGACTTGAGACGTGACTTTTGGTGGAGGAGAATGAAGCGGGATGTGGGTGAATTCGTGCAGCACTGTTTAGTGTGCCAACAGGTGAAAGTCGAGCATCGGAGGCCTGCAGGGATGCTACAGCCACTTCCAGTGCCAGAGTGGAAGCGGGAGAGCATCACCATGGACTTGGTGGTGGGCCTACCTGTTACCCAGCGAGGACACGACACAGTCTGGGTAATCGTTGACAAATTGACGAAGACGGCGCGTTTCTTGCTGATCCGAGTCACCTTGGGACCAGCACAGTTGGCAGAGAGGTATATCCGCGACGTGGTACGTCTACACGGAGTTCCGCGGGAGATCGTATCCGACCAGGATACCCGCTTTACGTCCTAGTTTTGGGCTGAGTTTCAGCAGGCCCTGGGGACGCAGTTGAGGTTCAGTACAGCTTACCACCCCCAGACGGACAGACAGTCTGAGCGCACGATACAGACACTTGAGGACCTTTTGCGTGCTTGTGTACTGGACTGGAGGGGCTCTTGGGAGGAGCACTTGCCCCTGGCGGAGTTTGCATATAATAATAGTTATCACTCGAGCATCGGCATGGCACCCTACGAGGCTCTGTACGGACGGAGGTGTACGACACCCTTGAGTTGGGTTGAGGTGGGGACCAAGTGGGAGGTTGGCCCCAGGCTGATCCGGCAGAGTCAGGAGGTGGTCGAATAGATTCACAAGCGACTCCGCACTGTCAGGAGCAGACAGAAGAGCTATGCAGATCGGAAACGCAGAGAGATGCAGTTTGAGGTTGGGGACCACATCTTCCTTGGCGTTTCGCCCATGAAGGGCCTGCAAAGGTTTGAGGTGAGAGGGAAGCTCGCGCCGAGGTTCGTGGGACTTTTTGAGGTCCTGGACCGGGTTGGACCCATTGCTTACAGGCTTGCCCTTCCTCCCCAACTTTCTAGTGTACACGACGTGTTCCATGTGTCCAACCTCAGGAAGTACGTCGCCGATCCCAGTCACGTCCTGAGTCACGAGAGAGTCGAGGTGGGCGATGACCTGACCTACCCCGAGCGGCCAGTGCAGATTCTCGACCGAGCCGTTTGCAGCCTGAGATGGAAGCAAGTACCCCTGGTGAAGGTTTTGTGGAGGAGCCAGTGGTACGAGGAGGCTACCTAGGAGCCTGAGGCGGCGATGCGGGAGCGGTACTCGAAGCTTTTTGTGGGTACATACTTTTCCTTTTGTTGTAGTGAGTATTTTCTGTTACCACTGTACTCTTTTATTTTAAGCATCATGTTTATGTACATGTTTATTTCTTTACTGTTGTGGTTGTGTATACTGTAGTATTTCTTTTCTTTATTGCTGTATTTTGTTACTGCTAGTTATATACATGGTGAATGTGGTTTATTTTACTTCTCTTTTGGTTACTTTCTCGTTGGACGACTGGGTCTTGGGATCAGTCGAGTCGGTCCGATTCTTGTGTCTCGTAGGGATTCGGGAATCGGGTCGTAATAGGTAACAAGAGTCTGAACTCACTGACAAAAGAAAGTGCTACAACAGAAAGATTACTGCTGGGCTCGACTGGGCCCAACACCCTCTACAGCTGGTGACTCGGGCTGCTCAACATTTGGACCTGAAAAGGGTTATGAGTAAACGAAGTCAGCGAATGCTAAGTAGAATGGTAACCAACTAACTAAAGCAGTAAAAGCTAGCAGGTAAACTATCTATTCCAATTACTTTATTTCACAAGTTATTCCTTTTCACCCATTGGTTTATTTTTCAGATCCCTTTCTTGATCTCGAATGTTCCTCGTGGGAACGATCTTGATTGTAGTCTTTTCCAAAGAGTAGAAGGCGCACGTGGTGCTCTCCTGGTCGAGAGAGTCCCCCGTGGTGATCCTACACCCAGTCAACCACCCCAAGGTCACGGACAGACGTAGCTGTGACTACGGCACGCGCGATAAGTGCACGGGTAACTACCCCGCACTGGCATGTGGTCAGTCGTTTCTGCTAACGTGTACGCCCAAAGTACAGCACGGAACAGTATAGTGCCTAGCCCTCTCAGTAACAGGGGTCTAGTCCCTCAGAACCAAACAGGGGTCTCACCCCTCCACAGTCCGCGCACCTTCATCTGACTACCCTGGTTTGCCCAGTGGGCCTAACAAGTTGGTGTAGGGTGGCTAGCTAAACCTCGGGTCCCGTGGGGTGGCTAGCTCCCTCCCTACACTAGTAGCTCTCCCCGGTACTGTGTACGCGATGGCCAAGAAGTCGGTGTAGAGTGGCCAATCTTAACCCCGAGTCCCAACCCAAGGGCGGCTAGCTCCGCTCTACACTAAACAAGAGACAGTCGCTCTCATTGGTGCCACGTACTCAAGGGCTAGCAGACTTCCCACTCACATTTCCAGATCCATTCCATTTATTCACAGGAGCTCTACTCCTAACTCCCCGTAGGGTTCATGCTCGTATTTCTCATGCCATTCCATACCAGGTTTCATCATTCACATTTCCATTCTTAGATTATACACATGCAACTCGTATTTCTATCATTTAACATATACAACAAGTAATGCCACAGGTAACTGTTTAACTAATACAGGCATTTCATATTTTACAGGCAACTCTTGTTTATTAACAGGCAGTTGTTCACATTTCTATTCATTCATGTAAGACTGCAATTTTAAACACGCATACAAACAATGCAAGTACTTCTCATCTTATGATTCATGCCACATCATAGGTTTCTACTTATCCAATTCACATATGCATTCAAGTTTTATAATTAAATTAGGCGAAGATCACTCTACCAGACGACCCGGGAGTATTGGAGGCTTGAATGGCAGGGTCACGTGCCTCAGCAAGCCCCGAACCCGCAACTGATCGAAGTCCTATATCAAGAAACATACCACAATGGAACATTCAAAACAGTATAAAAAGCCTTTTAACAAGTAGAGGAACTCATAAGGAAAACATCGATATCTTGTTTGCGTAAAACGAACCATGAACAGACCCTAAACGAGTCAAAAACAAGACTTTTGACCTAAATCGGACGTCTGGCACAAGGTCCAGATGTCTTAAAAATAACCAGAAACTCACCTCAGGTTCTGCGTCGACCTCAGACGTCCAGAACCTCTTTTTGATCGTCTGGACCTAGCTCCAGACCTCCGACCTCTCCTCCGGACGTCTGGGAGCACTTTCGGTTGTCTGGTAAGCTGTCCAGACGTCCGAAACGCGTGGGAGGGTATGCCACGCGCCTTCCCGAAGTTGTCTCTGCACGCGACAGGCAAATCAACCGCTTTTAGCCATGCAGATCGAGGCTGCGGTGCGGCCTGCATGGCTGTATTCGCAAAAGAAACGTACCTTCACGGAATATTGCTTTCAGACATCCAGTGTCGTCACCAGACGTCCACTCTGTCGTCTGGACGTCACGCCAGATGTCGGATTCTGGGAAAAGCCCAGAAACAGAATGACTTGCTGCTCTCCCTCGCCACGCACAGCTGAGGCCTCGCCCCCTCGCCTGCAACTCCGACTGCAGCACGTGTCGGGGATGTCTCCCCTGACACGCTCCTCCCGCACGCGTCGCTCCAGCCGTGCATCCTCCGGCAAGCTCCCATGAGCTCGCGAGCTCAAGCACTTCCTCCCCTCCTCACGCTGCCTCTCTGATAACACTACACAAGGGGGTGATAATTATGCTGAATATGGCCCATCTTTAGAATAAAAGGCACAACATAAGTAGAATAGGAGCATTGCATGCATCATGTACCTAGATTGCTTATAAACTGTATTAATGGCCATTTGTGTAAGCATTTGTCAAAGTAGTACAAGCCGGGGAGATATACACTGGAAAATCCTTGTGTTGACCCCAATTAAAACAAATGTAGGGAGAAAGCTGCCAATCGAACAAATACACCTTCTGGCAAAATTTATTTTCTTTTCTGGTCACCTAGAGGTGTAGAAACTCGAAGTCTGTTTCAATTACCGTTAAGTGAGTCTATCACAACATTCACACCAAGATGCTTAGCGCTTAAGGTTTTGACTGAGTTTTGGGTGGGTTGGGTAGCCGTAAAAAGTTACCAACCCACACTGAATTCCGAAAAGAATTCTAAAAAAATATATATATACGTATAGTTATCTATACATTAAAGCAAGGATTCGGCCGATTCGTATTTTGGCAGACACTCGGACGCTGCTTAGTCTTTGTAGATTAAGATCTTCGTATATTTCCTCTTATTGACAAGAAGCGAAGTGCCTAAGCAATTACTTCTTGAATTCTGCAAGGAAATAAAGGCTAGAATAAACCTTGCTAGGGACTAGCAAGGAGTAAGCATGGGGGTATGATAACACTACACAAGGGGGTGATAATTATGTTGAATATGGCCTATCTTTAGAATAAAGGGTACAACATAAGTAGAATAGGAGCATTGCATGCCTAATGTACAAAGATTGCTTATAACTGTATTAATGGCCATTTGTGTAAGAATTTGTCAAAGCAGGCCTCAAATGAGCAATCGGACTACACGGATGGATTCAGAACGACGAACGGAGTCCAACGGACTCAAGATCGGCCAAATCCGACATCCGGAGTTCCTACAATGGGCCCAAGAAGTTCTGACCATTGATCTAGAGATCAATGGCCCAAATTGCGCCACGTCAGCCCCGCCCCCACCGCACGCGCGCCTTCAGCCAGCCGAGACCCGCGCACCCGCTCGCGGTCGCCGTGACAAAGCGCGGGTGTGGCGCAACGGTTAGCACACATGCCCGCACCCACGCGACGCGCGTTCGAGCCGCACGGGGTGGAAATTGAAGACGGGCGACGGGCGCGAAGAAATTGGGCCGCCCGATTAGTAGTGGGCGGCCGGGATCTTGCCACAAGGCGCAGCCGCAGTTCACGAGCGCCCACGCGCACGCACACGCGCGCCCGAGGCGCGATCCCAGCACAGGCGAGGAAGACTCTCAGCCATCCGATCTTCGATCGAACGACTCTCGTTCAGCGGCCACGGATCGCGCGAGGAGACGGAACGAGGTGGGTAGCTGACCGGCGGCAGGAGGGCTTCACCGAAGCTTTTGGAAGCGGTTTTAGTGACGCTCTGGATGTCGCTAAGGCCCCTTCTTCTTTTAGGAGGCCCTTACCTCTATTTAAACCCCCTCCAACCACCATTCAAGGCATCCACTCCCCCTTGCAACTACTCCACCCCTCTCTTAGCTAGCTTTAGGCACTCTTGTAATTGCCGGAGATGACGAGCCACCGACGGAGCCTTCTCCACCGCCGTGGCTACCTCGTCGCTCTCCACACACACACACTCTCTCTCTCTCTTTTAAGCTTTCTATTACTTTTGTTGAAGCATGTATTTAATGTTGTAAGTTATGAACTACAAGTGCATGTTTAATGAAGTTATTTTCCATTCAATTGCCATTTTAATTTCTGTTCAAGTTGCATGATCAAAACAAAGAGCTTTCTAACCCTAAAACCTTCTCTCTCTCTCTATTTCTCTCTCTCTCTTTTCAAAATCGCATCTTTCGCAAGCAAAACTCTGCACTTTCCGTGACAACAAGTGGTAAGTAAAAATCCGATTTTCACGCCTCCCTGAGACCGACACTCGAACTCACCACCGTTTAATTATTTTAAAACCGACGTTTCAAGTGCGACTATAACGACACTCCTTAACACACACGCACAACGGCACGTCACTCTCCTCCTCGTCGCCTGCTCTCACGCTCTCTCTTGCGCTCGCTCCTCTCGCTACAGTGGAAAGGGAGGAAGGAAGGTGGCTGTGGTAAAGTGGGGAAGAAAGGAAGAGGGGGAGAGGGGTTTTATAAGGGTGCGTTAGGGTTCGGATGGGGGGAGAGAAGAGGGAAGAAAGAGAAGGGCGGTACTATTTGTGCACAGCCCACGTGCAAACGCAAAGTCATGTACCAAAATTTTTAATTTCTAAACATCTGGGAATGTGTCCAGATGTCTGACCAGATGTCTGACCGACCGTCCATTCATCTTAAAGGACTTAGAACAGAGTGGGTCTTTACAGAGGTGCACTCATCAAATGTGGGCCCTGAATTATAATCCAGATTTGAAATCTAATTTGTTTTGCAAGGGGCCTCATAATCATCCCATGAAAGCTCAGATTTGGATTCTAGGTCAAGGGTGTGGGTTGGATCATTAGAATCTAGGTTGAGCTCTATAAGGATGTCAGAATTGTCCACGAGGGCCACATAATCAAAATAAGGAACGGAATTTACGCCTTTGAGAGGTTCTAACTTAATCTCATTATCATAAGTGTCTTAGAGATCTAAGCTTGGCAAACCAGGGTTTTGATTTTCTAGGGCTGGCTTAAAATTGTGAACACCTGTAATCGAATCTTCCCAACCCGTCTCAAGATTAGGAATGTTAATTGTTTGTAATTTGAATCAGGTTCCATTTGGGTTGGGGGTCCACAACAAGCTTGATTATCAAACTCGGGATTTGGGTAATTACATGGATTACTAGAATTGCTCCAAGGTGTCATCTTAACTTCTGACAGGTATTTTTGATCGATGAATCTATACAAATTATTAAGCAATTCTCCCCATTTTCCCAAAAAATTCTAGAGTTGTTCCGGAACTGAAGGATTTGACCAATATTGCAGACAATCATTGTTGTGTAATTTCACCAATTCTATGTGTTCTGCTAAGAGGTGATCCCAGGTTGAACCATGTTTCATTTGTGTCCATATTATCTCTACACAGTTCGTGATGAGTTCTGTTGTTTTTGCAAATCTTTCCTGAATGTCCATTGTATAATAATCTTCATGTTTTCTATAGGCATTCTCAAGTATATTTTCTTTCATGCTCATTTGGGATTCATGTTTCCTAAATAGTTTTCCTAACATGTCAGGCTGCATTTTTTAATCAAAATGGTGGAATCAAGATGTAGAATCAGAACTCAGATTAAATTTGAAGTTGATCAGATCTGAAAGAGATTCCTAAGAAGATCTACTGAGGCCTCTTAGGTTAAAAACCTAAGGAACCTCCCATATGTGTGTTCTAATAGAAGATGAGGGACTAAATATGAATTGGATCCAATCAAGCACCCAAAGAATTTTTTGGATGACTAAGGCAATTTCCAGGCAGATGGTACCTCTGGATCAGAAATTCATACACTCGAGAAGTACCTGGGCAAGAAGAAAGCGAGAGCCCCGTAATGACCCCTACACGATAAAGCGTCCCCACAGGTTACAGGGTTTCCCCCACCCAACCTTCCTTGCCACTGAGAATCCAGGTATACCGAAATGTACGAACTTGAGACCTTAAGTCTACCAATTTTATGTCCTAATTTGTGTCTTGAGTTTCACTTGATTAGAAGTAAATTCAACTTGTGACCTAATTTGGAGGTTGGTTGGCCTACAATGTAGACTAACTTCACCTGACCTGTCCTAAAGATGATAGAATGAGATCTAGGTCAAGACCTAGAAATCACCTTGATTTAACTCTCAGGTTATTAGGTCCAAGGGTTTTAAGGTTCAAGTGACTTTAGAGCCTGATTTTTAGGGTTTTATTGATTAGCTCTTTTCAACCAAGGGCTTGGGTAGCACACAGATGCGGGTGGGTTTGTTTCCTTTTATTCAAGCAAGTGCGAACTAGCACTACAAAATCCTAAAATTGAAACCCTAATTGGCTCTATTCTTCATCCAATTGATCTTTAAAAATGTTCACCTTGAACTTCAAACAAGAAGTGCGTAGTCCAAGAAGATTAGAAATTTACGCGTGGTCCCTAATAGGCACAGGAAATTTGAGGTAGGGAATTCTAAATAGAATCACTTCAAACTTCACTCAGATTTGAAAAAAAAAATTTCGCAAATCAGGAAACTTGCCTTTTAAATGATGATTACTATGAAAAATAAGGCAGGTGATTCCTAATTGATTGTTTCCTTTTTTGTGTCTTCCCAAGATTAGAAGGTTGAGTAGGGAAGAATAGAGAAGTTACCTGCCCTGGATTGGTTATTTTGCGTGGAAGATCTCCTCGTGAAGTACCTCGCAAAATCACAATAAAGCAAATAGGGCAAGTCAGTGCTCAAATATGATCAAATAATGCAGAGAATAGCGGTGAATTGCACGTTGCTCCCCGGCAACGGCGCCAAAATGTTGTTCAGCGAGATCAATGTTTTAAATGCTGCGTCGTAGTATAGGTCGAAAATGCTTTAAAACATATATAATTTATTACTCGAATGAATGTCCAAGGTCGAACACAGGGAGCAAATAGGAATTCAAGCACTAATCTCCATTAACAAGTAAGTGAGCACAAGAGAATGAGCCAAATAATGCTAAGCAATGAATATTAATTACTCAAAATTGATCATCAATGTAAAATATAAGTCTAACAAGAGTTTGGCATATCAAAAAGAAATCTAGAATAAAAATAGTGGTGATTTAGATCACTAATTATTTAATTTAGATAAACATATAACAGCTAAGAAAGAATGCCAAATAAACCTACAATATCCAGGACCACTTAAGCAATTAAATAATGAACAGTGCCTCAGATGTCTAATTAGATAATCAGATGGCTTAAGTGTTTTCTCTTCTTCTCAACTCTTGTTCTTCTTTTCTTCAGTTCTTTCCTCTTCTTCAGAACTTCTTATTCTCAAACCTTCTCTATTTCTTCTTCAACCCTTCTCTATCTGTAGCTGTTCTTTTCTTCTTCTCTTCACTATGCCTTCTTCTGTCCTCTTCAACCAAGGCCTTCTTCTTTTCCTCTTCTTCAAACCTTCTCTATTTCTTCTGCCTGTCTTCATCCCCTTCTCCTCTTCTTCTTTCTTCACGCACAGAGGGAGGCACTCTCAGATTTGGCTAAGTGTCAGAGAGCGAAACCACCCTTCCTCGCGCTCTCTCTCTCCTTCTCTCTCTGGGATATGCCCTTCCAGGGCCACAACGGGTTATCGGGTAAACGGGCACACGCGCACTTGGGACCAGGCTCACCAGCAGTGGGTGGTGAGCAAGGTGTAAACAGGGCTTAGGCGGGTAATCGGATGAACCAGACCCGTGGGTTAGGTGTCGTGGGTGAGGCGCATGTGAGGGGCGTGCCGGGACCTCACCCCCTGTGTGCTAATTTAGGCGACAAGCGTATGTGATAAAATCAATTTATCCAATGTCGTTTGGCTGCCCTCTTCTGATGTGGGACTAAAGTCCCACCCTTCCTCTTCATGCAGCAGCAGGTGATGGCGTTGCTCAATTGAGTGGTTGCTGTTCCTGTAGTCTTCAACTGAGGACCTGGACGCTCTCCTGGGAGTAAGCTGCGCTGCCTAGGGTGAATGCATCATGGAGCAAGCTTGAAGCCTTGCTCGAAGCTACGGCAATGACGGCGGAGGACTTGCTACCTGAAACATGAAATAGGGCCTCAAGGCCGCGTTAGAATACCTCACGAGCTTCGTTGGACCACGACAAGTGTAGCGGAGGTGGTTTCGTGGAGGATGGTGGTATGTAGTGGCTTGTCAAGATCGAGGAAGGTAATCGGTTATGGGTGTGTTCGGTGGCGTGATTGGGTGGTCGATGGAGTGCGATAGGTTAGGGTTTTTGTGCGGGAGGATGAAGCGAAGGTTATGAGGTGGTCGGCAAGGCGGATGGAGTTGTGTAGTAGTGGAACCACCTCACCGGAGGAGTGATCAAAGATGGGGAAGACAGGGATGAGCGGCGTAGACGAGGGCTATTTTTGGCTTTTTGGAGAGGGAAACTAACCTAAGAACCTAAAGAAGCTAATCTAACCCTAATTTAATGGACGAACGAGGGAGAATGGCACTAGCGTTGGTAGATCGACACCGGGGAAGAAGACGCTTCGGTAGAGGGGGACGATCACGATGACGGAGATAGAGGGGTGCCTGCTGGTATGGTGCGACGTGGAGGAAGGTAGGGAAGAAGAATCTGCCACTGGTATTGTGGTCAGACGAAGAATGAAGATGGAGGAGGTCGTCGGAGCTTGGGGAGCTTTTCGGCCAGACAAGGAGGTAGGAATTGAGGGTGTTCTAGGCCAAAATGAAGCTTATGAAAGTTCGGCATGATCTAGGGGTTATTTTATAGGCCTCTGGAGGGAGTTTTGAGCTTGGCAAGCAAGCTTCCCAAGCTTGGAATGTCGCTGGAGTTGGAACTTCCAAGATACCATAATCTTTCATGCGTTCGCATGAGAGATTGGGAAAGTTTTAGGGCTCATGGATGGATTTAATGGAAAGAGGACTCCTCAAGGAATCTTCCTTCTAATTTTGGAAGGGATTGATTGATCAGAGAAGGAGTTCTTTTCAGTCAAAGGTCATCGAGTTTGTAGGATTAGGATTCATGGCGATAGGGACCTTTTTGTGAAAATGATGACAAATTTGGGGGCCATTTGTAAGGAATTCAAGAAGCTAAGGATTTGAATGAGATAAAAAGAGTCTGATTGAACTAAAATGTAAACTTGGTCAAGATAGTCTCAAATTTGACCCAAATTTTGGTATAAACCTAATTTGGATTCAAGGAATCAAATGGTGAGGTTAGATTTAGGTTTTGACCTTATTTGACTGAGTAATTTATGCAAAAACCCAAATTAGGGTAAATGTCTGTCTAGGACTCTATTTTGGATCAAGATGGGTTCTGATGGTCAAATTGAAGGTATCAATCCCTAGAGAATATTTTTATGTAAATTTTAGATGATTTAGGTGAATGTTATCCTGACTAGAACCTTATTTAATTAAGCAGGTCTATTTTTAGGGTTTCAGATGTCCATTAATTCTCAAAACATGCGAAAACCCTTTTTTGTCTGTATTAACCCACTTGTTGGACATTTAAGGCCATTTGACCCTTAAATAACCCTTGAGAGAACCTGTGATTGTACTGCAAGTGAGATATACTGTTAAAACTGCAGTTTTACCCTTGTTCTACTGTATTTCTCTCAGAATGATTATGCAATGAATTAGGACTCTCTGGCGGTTATGTAGAAGCATTTAATGACTTAATTAGATCAAATTGAGCTAGTTATGGCTCATAATGGTGTTCCCATCAATGGACGTGTTTTTCAACTCCTACACATCCATATCAAGGATTTGAAAATCAGCAACAAAATAAAAGTCCTTGACTTTAACAATCACATCCTCAATAACACCCCTTGGAGTGGTGACTGAATGATGGGCTAATTGGAGCGTCACTAAGGTGGGCTCAAGCTCACCTAACCCAAACTTCTCATATAGGGTGGTCGGGGTTAGGTTGATGGATGCAACAAGATCTAATAGTGCCTAGTTAAAAGTGTAATCACCAATGACGTAAGAAATCAAGGGGGACCTAGATCTCTTTTCTTTGGAGGAAGGTGATGCAAGATGACAGAACCAGCTTGCTTAGAGAGGATCACCTTCCTCAGAGTAGGTTCTTTTGGCTTACGCTTTTGAGTACATAAATCCTTTAAGAATTTTGTGTAAGCCGGGATGTGTTTCATAGCATCGAGGAGCAGTATGTTGATCTCCACTTGTTTAAATAGATTCAAGAGCTTCTCATTGCTATCACTTTACTTCTTCTTGAAGGATTTGATTAAGGCTTCTAGGAATGGGACGTGTATGGGGTCACATTTTTTGGGTTCTTGAGCCTCAACCTCTTCATCATTATTCTCCCCTTTATCCTCTGGCTCACCCTAAGTCTGCTTGCTAGATGAAGGTCTATCCAAGTCCTGGGTTTGCCTACCACTCCTCAAGGTAATTGAGTTGGTTGAAGTATTCAAGTGGTCATCTTGAGGTGGGGTAGGGAAGATAGGTGGAGCTTGATTTGCCATGTATTGATATCCAAGACAAGAAGATGAGGAAACCTGGTCAACCACTTGAGCATTTGCATGTGGTTCCCTCATATTACCGTACCCATAGGCTTGGTTTCCCTGATTTTGGACATTCCTCAGGTCAGGTACGAATGGGATGGTAGAGATCCGACCTGTTGGTTGTTTGCAGTGAGCCTAGATTGCAAGGTGCCCAATGAAATCATTATCTTTTGCATGAGCTGGAGCATTGTACCTTGCTTTTCCACCATTTTCAATTTCAAGTTAGCTTGCCTTGTGGGTTGTGAGGCATTCCATGTGGGCTACCAGACCTAACCCGGGGGTAGGTGAATGTATCTGTGGTCTTGACCCATTGGTTTTTGCGGTGCATAGTTCTTGGATCTAGATTGGGTCTGCTCTACCTTTAGTTCTTCCAAGAGAAGTTTGGGTGATTTCTCCAACCAGGATTATAAGTATTCGAGTATGAGTTGGACCTAACATTCTCTCGTATTGATTGAACATCCTCATAAGGTGAAAATGGTGAATAGGAAGGATTAAAGAAACTGGAATCAAAGGCCCCAATTTGGAATCCAGGAAGTTTTGGCTTGAAGGTTGAGCTGAATCAAGTTGGTTTACAAACTCCATCCCCACAGGAGTTTGCAAAAAGTGAAATCCCATACCTTGGGATTGAGCAGACCTAGACGTGTTCCTTAAGTTGTTACCCATCCATTCCTCCATTCTTTTACCTACCAACTCCACCTTATCTAGTTTATTGCAGATCAATTCCATATCAAATTTAGAAGAATTAGTTTGAACCTCATTAGCATTTTATCGAGGTTGCTGGGATTTGTTGAATGTATCTATAGAAGCATGATTTATAGAGTTTTCACTCATTTCCTCAAATAATTCGTACTCACTCTCTACGTCCTTATTGATGAAATTACCCCTGCAAAAAGCTTCTATGTGATTATAGAGTTTATTATTCAACCTGTGATAGAAAATATGCACGAGTTGCCACTTAGGCACCTCGTAGTGTAGACACTTCCACAATTAGTCCTGGAATCATTCTTAAGCCCCATGAAGTGGTTCCCCTGGTTGCTGGGCGAAGGTTGTAATGGCCACTCTCAAAGCATTGGTCCAACCGACTAGGTAGAATTTCTTCAAGAAGGTCGATTTTAATTCAGTCCAGGTGGTGATTGGTCATCCAATAGTGCGGTACCAATATGCGACTTTATCTCTGAGTGAGTGGGGAAACAACCTCATCGTCATTTTCTCCTCGTCTACATTCCTTGATTCAGTGGTCTGAACCAAAGTGGTCATATCCTCCAAATGTTGGAATGGATCCTCGAAGCCAAGCCTATGAAAATGCTTAATCCAACTCAATACCTGGGGCTTATTCTCAACATCACTATGGGAATCAAAACTAGGATGATCCTCATAATATGAAGAATCATGGATACCCTTCAAAGGTTTGGCTTCTTGCCAGTTCATTCTTTTAAACCAAGCCTGTATTTACTGCAATTGCTTTAGCTGCATATAGATAATCTCAGCTTGGTTAGGAGGAGGTGGAGGTTGGTTATCAGTTATTGGATCTACACGACTAAAATTCAACCTCCTCCTCCTATAATGATGGTCCAAGAGTCATTCCAAATGTGGGTTCAATGACCTCCTACCAAGCATACATAGGAAGGAAGTTAGAAGGACCAATGATAACCCCTGCTGCACAAAAATACATACATGTCATTAAGTTGGGTGCCTAGAGACCTACTGAATCCTCGAGCTTGTCTCAAGATCAAAAGTGATTTGATTCACTACTATCCTATTAATCCAACAAGTTGAGAGGTGGAATTAGGTAGAAGGTTCTTTCCTCAGCTTTCACCTTGGGTTCCTTTATTACTTCCAATTGCTATCGTTTGACGCAACTCCCCTTAGCTAGACATTAGATGGAACAATAGGAGTAAATTAATCACAATTAATCTTAATCTAGACCCCAAAGAGTGAGTCCAATCCTAAGGCCAACGTCTACTCGTTTTTAATAAGGCTTGGGATTGAACATCCTCTTGGAATGCGATGGGCTATTAATGGGTTGTATCCATAATGATTGGTTGATGTGTGTGAGTACATAACTAAGGATTTTTAAGCAAGATTATCATAAAGGTGAGGTGGATTTTAAGGTTTAAATCTTACTTAAGTAACTTTTATGAATCAAATCTTAGGTAGTTTCAAACAAGTTTTTGAGGCACACCATGTTGTAAAAACACAGGTGTAAGTATTTTCCTTTAGAATCAGAAAAAAAAAATTATGCAGTGCCTAGTTCAAACCTTAGAGTTGAATCCTACGGGGGAAGCTACTTGATTTTTCAGTTTTAAGTAAAGTGGTGCAGCCAAAGCAAGTCAAACAATTGACATTTTGCACTACTGGATTAAGGCACACAAAAATGTCCGTCCTATTCTAATTTCTAGTCACTTATGCGTATGTTTGGTTCAGGTGTACTGGGTTTAGAGGTTGATTGCATAGCAATCATAGGTTCTAAAACGCCTAAATTGGGGTAGGAACCTAGTTAACATTGTATATATATTACATTCATATTATGCATTTCATGTATTTGCGTCTCTTTATATAGTTTTGCACATAATAATGTTTTTGTCGACCCAATTTTGATATAATGTCTTTATCTTGTGAATGTAGGTCCACGAGTAATAAATGGAGGACTAGAATGCAGAAGGCAGATGCAGGAAGAATCTAAATGATGCAATGAGTATTGAAGGAAATCTCGGTAGAAAAGAAGAAAGAAAGAGGAAGAATTGAAATGCAAAGCAAAGAAGAGGAGAGGAGGAAAAGAATCCAATTTCCCCATCCACAACCCTATAACCCAAGCCAACCTAAGCCTGAACCTCTGAGCTAGAACCAAATACTCTTTACCTAGTCCTCATTACCCAATTCTTAGGTCAATTGTCTATTCCCACCTTTAATTTCACTTTTGGATCTCAATTGGGCTAAGTGGCCCTTGATTCAACTCCTACTAAGCCAATTGGGTGGACCTAGCCTTAATTAGGTTCAACCTAGATCCCCTCACCATTTAGTCAAGTTCCTAGTACTAAGGCCTTAGCCAATTAGTCTTTTACAACTTCAATTTAACACTCAGATTTCAATTAGGCTAGGTGGGTTTTAATTGGATTAAGTGGTTTTTAATTAGGCTCACCCATGCCCAATTAGACCCACCTAATCTCAATTGGGTTTACCCTTATCTTAAACCCTCATCCACGCTTATGTTGTTCCCTCACTAACTGATGTAGACACATCTATTTCACATAAAATATCTATCCATACTTGTTCCTAGTGGTATAATTGCATTTAGCATTATAAATATCTCATAGCATGAATTATTCTGTATTTAGATTAGTTTGTACAAATTATAGGTTAATTTACACTTTTGTGGCTAGGGGATAAGGCGATATTATTTTAGAGCCTCAAATTAAAAATCCAACCATACAGATCTGATCAGGGCGACGATCGGAGTTCAATGCCTCAAAGACCGCCCTGATCGGACCTCCGTAGCATCAGATACAGTCCAAGAAAGATCATAGGTCAAGGGTCAAGATGGTGCAAATTCATACCTCAAATGACAAATCTAATCTCATTGATGGTTTCGGATCAACGATCGCAGCTCAACAGTGTGAAAATCGACCAAATTCGACATTCGTGGCATCATCTAGCATTTGAAGATGGACGGCCTAGATGAAACCATGTGGCATCATCCAGGCCGCCCAAAGCCACAACTCCCTCCCTTATCCTAAAGGGCAAATTCATAGTGCGATCTCAGCCGTTGGATCGCCATCCAATGGCTAAGATGCGTTCTAGCCGAGCTGCAACGCCACCTCAAGAAGACTCCATCGTGCGATCATGGTCATTGGATCTTCATCTAACGGCTGTGAGCGGATGAGTCATAATGCATCTTCACGACAATCCAGCGGCACAGTGCATTGATGAAGCGCCTTATATCCAAGCGGGGGAGTGCATTCGACTCTCCACACGCCTTAAATCCACAACACGCTTGCTCATACTGAAATTGCCCCATCCGATCGACATCGAGTAGGCACAATAACGCCACGTGGTGCGAGGAGACACCAACGGTTGAGAATGTGCAGATTGACGCGCGATCTCACACGCACAGGGCACGATTTGAGGGGGAGGCAGGCGTGGATCTGGAACATATGATGGCCATCGGATGGCCTAGATTAGGCCACGTGTCGTGACGATTGGGTGAGTGTGAGAACGGCTGAAGTCGGATGGGCGGGTGACATGGCTGCACAAGAGCGATTGGATGCATGATGGATGGCTCACGTTCCATGAGAACTTTAGCAATGTACAACCTACACCAACGCTCGCATCCGTCACTGAAGACCCTGAGTTAATTTTTTAAAGCTTAAAATATCCTTTTTGCCCTCAAACCTCACCTATAGAAGGACCACCCCTACCACTCATTTCTTCATCCCTTCTCTTCTCTTCTCACCCTCTCCAAAGCTCTAAAGAGCTAGTCTCATACTCGTGATGCTCCACTAAAGTCTTCAACGTAATTTTGCCATCTTCTCACCCTTTGTTCGTGGAGTGCCCGTGATTGACCTCTCGCCGCCATTCGGGAAGCGAATCCTGCTGCGACGCAGCCCTGCTTCATCCTACGTCCTCCAACTTCATCCTCTCTCATCCAACATCTCATTCCTAACGTCCGAGCACTTCGTCAATGCGGCTCGTCCTTTAGCCAACCTTCGAGGAGGATTTTCTCACCCATATCTTTTTACCATTTTCTAGTGTACTTTTGTTTTCTTTAAGTAGTTGTAATAGACTCTAGAATATTTAAATGTAATATTTGTTTATTCTTTCTCTATTTTTCTTTTTCTTTGTATATTTTCTTTCTGTCTTTTATTGTTTATTCTTTAAGTAGTTTAGCTCGTGTAGATTAAATTCAACCAGCTAACCTGCTTTATAAAATAATTCTCAATGTGATTTTTAATCAAATGTTTACCTCCCTGTATTCGACCTGGGACTCACCAAAGTTTTGGTTATAAATTTATTTGATAGTAGATTTTTATGCAACTACAACGACGAGTTTTTAACTAAAACTTTTCGCATATAAAATCTCGTTCATCACTAACCTACTCCTATGGTAAACCAAAGGTCTACCACACCTTACCTTAATATTTAATAGGTCTACTTTAGTGGATTAAATTAGAACCTAAGTACATTATCATTAAGATGAAAATTTAATTTAAAACATATATTACATTGATCAGATTATTTAAACTCATGAATTGTCATTCCTACAATTTTTATAGAAGTACATCCATTATATTTATGTGTTAATATATATATATATATATATATATATATATATATATATATATATATATATATATTTATTTATTTATTTATTTATTTATTTATATTGGGCATATCAATTTTAGCACATGGAGCCCATAATAATTATTGTGTTTTCTTTTTCCACGCTTCTCTATCTAACAGGCAGAGGACGGGCGGGCGAGGACATCATCTTCCTACACGGGGGCGAACACCCTCTCCACGTGAACCTCAACCGGCCACCGCCACCATCTGCACCACCTCCGCGTGCACAAGCCAGTTCCACAACCGCGAGCTCGACGCCCCACGGCCATCCATCACCGCGAGCCACATCCATGTCCGCTCCTCCTCGACCGCGCTCACCACCGACCGTACCACGTCCTCGGCCTCTTCTTCAATTACCACGACCGCGACACCGACAATCTCCAGCCTTCCCTCTCGACCGTGCACGCCCTCCGCCCCTGCTCAACACCTCCACCACAGTGCCACCCATCGGCGCTGACCTCCTCGCGCGTCGTTGCTGTCTTCTCCTCCTCAACAGAGCCGCACGCACTGCCTCACCACACATGGCTAGCGTCCTCCACGCCCTCAGCACCCGCAGCAGCCCTCACGCCCTCTCACCCACAGCCACAGCCGTGCGCACTCACCGCGCACAGCAGGCCATGCATCACACCCTTGCGCCCAGCCTCTCCTCCTTGTTCCTCCTCCATCTGCTGCACCAAAGAAGGAACCCAACACCGCCCACCTTCTCCTCGGCTGTCAACGACCCTCCGCACGCGCCGCCGACCTCCAGCCTCCTCCGGCGCACCCTTGCGTGCCATCAGATTTTAGCGCGACTCCTCCTCGACCGCACGCGGCTCCAAGCAGTGGCAACAGAATACCATCGCCGCCGCCCCTTTTCATCGCCGGCGGCCAGCTTCGGCCACCACGTGCCGCCGCACCACCATGAGAGTGCTCCTCTCCTCCAGCCCAACTCCTCCGACCAACCACACCTTCGCTGGCGCCCTCCTCCGTGTGCACAGGAGGCCACCTCCCCTGCTTTCCTACGGGAGAAGGACAATTAAGTGAAATGAAGCATGGTCGAAGAAGTGGATTTTTGATATAATATTTTATATTATTTGGTAATTGTTTCCGAACCCTCTTGTTTCTATATATTTTGCATTAATGATCATTCAAGTTATTCTTGATCTTATTTGATGCTGTAATTTATTTATAAATTAATTTTCTATCATATTAATCTCGGACAACATACTCAAATAATATATTAAAAATATTAATAGATTTATTGATTTTTTTTGGACATAATCTAACTCTTCATGATTAATTTTATTGATAAATTTATTTTTAATATGAGATCTTTCCCCTACATGATTTTCCTAAGACGACATAATTTTTTCTTATACATCATTTTGCAAGTAAAATCTCTCATTCAATAATCGTAGATCTCACCACCATTACACCCACCCCCATTTAAAACACACACATGCACACAAAAAAAAGACCCATTGCACAAAAACACCTCACCCCTCCCTCAACGCACACCCCCCTCCCCCTTCTCAATATCTCTCTTCTCTCCTCTTTTTCCCACCGATCCCCCTCCCACCTCTCTTCTTTAGTGAACGCCCACACCCAAAAAGAAGTGGACGCACAACTCCTCTCCCTCTCTACTTCTTCCACAATCTCCTCAAATTCTACTTCTATGGCTCTCCTCCTTGAACGTCAAGACCTCCATAGGTGTGCACCATTCTCCAAGGTGGACAACTTTGGCGAAGCTCCCCACAATCTCCCCATCGTTGGTTTCCTTCGGCTCCTTCGATACTTACATGCTCACCATCTAATTAGATTACCCTTTCATCACTTAATTCATGGCTTCAACACCTCCTTATCACCACCATCCCTTAGTCAGCTATTTAGCCAACTAAACTCCCCAATTAATCTAGACCATTCCTTAGGACCCTAAACATTCTCTTAAACTCCAATTTCAGATTTGTCCCTTACCCTTGTACATCTAGGTTTACTCTTAATTTAGATCCCTTAAGTCCCAAAACAATCCTAGTTAGAGCCCCTTAAACCCACTTAAAGCATCCCTTAATTGTGACCTATCACTCTAGTAGACACCCACCTTAGGCAACTTATTTAGGATCCAATTCTTCTCAATTTCAGATCTGAATTCTAGTCCTATTTAGGCCCCATAACAACCCTATTAGACCCAACCAAGTATTCTTTCTAAATAGCATGTTAGCATGTTCACTTTCACTTTAGATAGCATGATTATAATGAATTTGCCTCATTGTGGATCGACCCTACTCCTGCTATCCATTATTCTCCATTTGTCAGCGAGATAGGATTTTAAATTTGATTGAGATTTTGTGTCTAACGACATCGTTAATTTTATAACATGCAATCATGTTATCAAAGGTTGAGGTCCCAATTAGGTGACAAAATCAAAAAATTAGTGCACCTTAAGTCGAAGCTATGGGGTGATTAAGTGTACACTTTAATTTCAATCTCATAATTAGAGAGAAGATTTTATATATATATATATATATATATATATATATAGGGACCTATCCAAAGATTACTGTGCTTACAAAAATATACATATGAGCACAAGATGGAGACCATTAGATTGAAATCCCATGCACCAAAGCAAAACCACCAAATGTAACAATGGTGGCTTTGCATTCCAGCAAAAATAATGGATGTTTCCAAAAAAAAAATGCTTGTATGTTGTTTGAAATAAAATAGTTCCTAAAAAGAGCGACACAGTCAAATCTAATCAAATCATATATACTAGAAATAGATACTAAAATAATTACCAAAATGAATACGATGATCATAATCAAAGTCAAATATAAAAAAACTCATGATTGCAATAATTAGATGGTATATAATGCAACTAACAAAAAATCATTCAACGAATCTCGTCATTAGTTTTGTTCATAAAAAATAATGTATTATACATGTTAAAAACAAATTTGTATTGTAACAGCAAAGTACGTGCATTGTAATGTCAAATAAGAACATTTGTAATGAATGAGCATTGTGGTTGTAATAGCTACAATATGATTTGTAACAAAATAGTAGTCATACTGTAACAAATATATTAAATTGTAAACATTAATGATTAAGACAAATGAATAATAAACATGAGTTTATAATACAAAACGTGACATATAATATACAACACCAAGGGATAATCAGATAATATTAATGACAACTAATGTATTATGTATTGTACCAAAATCTTGTAATACAACCATATCGACGTATTAAAAGAGGAAATGTATTTCAAAAGTTATAATTGGATATAAGGATGTAATATACTGGGAATACTGATTTATAAATATCCAACGAATCTTATCATTCATTCATTAAAAATAATGTATCATACGTGTTAGAAATAAATTTACATTGTAATAGCAAAGTACATGCATTGTAATGTCTAATAAGAATATTTGTGAGGAATAGGCATTACAGTTGTAACAATTGGAACATAATTTATAAAAAAATAGTAGCTATGTTGTAACAAGTATATTAAATTGTAAACATCAATTGATATGTTGTAATACAACAAAAACGTAAATGTTTGTTTTAAATAATATAATAAAAATCATATGGGGCTTGTAATACAAAAGATACGTGGTACATAAATTAATTAGTTTATATATATGACTCATTGTGTTATATGAAAGATGAAATGATAAATACCATGAAACTCACGTAAAGTATATTGCACAATAACAAACTATGAGAAGATTTCGTATGAAAATTAAGATAATCTTCCAAAAATGAAATATCCAAATATAATGTAAAATGAAAATTTTCAAAAAAGTTATTATTTTATTTGGTGATGGGTAAAACCACTATACGATTATAGTAGTGGTTTCATCAAAAGTGGGCAATTACAAATGAGTGCTTATTTGGGTATTTATAAGTACTGTACTCTCTAGATACATTTCCTATATATAAATATATATATATATATAGGTGAATGTAGGTGGGTGGAGGTGGCAAAAAAAAAAAAAATTCTAACTTTAGGATTTATGCAAGCTCCTAAGTAGATTCAGGTCTTAATTGTTTAAGTGGATGGAATGAAATCTAGTCGGTAGAGGATGTACTTACAAATCTCTATAACTACACTTTACTTTGATCTATTGCCTTCAACTCACCTTGATTAGGTATCTGCAAAACAGTAAATCAAAGAAAAGCTAAGTCAAAAGATGAGTGAATGTGGGAAAACACGGAAAAAAATTGAAGTTTTTTGCCTCCTGATAAACACTAGTTTATCATCATTCTTAAGCTAAAACCACACTTAGTTTCTAGGATTTCTGCATTAGCATTGCAGTTTTAGGCTACTCAATCCCATGGAGCTTAGCTACTAGTCTTGGACCAGCTAGTTAAGCTAGTTGAAGAGTCATCATTCAGCAGCAGTCCAACTTAGCCTAGCTCACCTCAACTCCAGACAAGCTAGAGTCAGCTCCATTTAGTTGAACACTACTCAACTTAGCTACCAGCAAAGAACTAGCTAGCTAAACTAGTTGCTATGTTCACAAGCACCTCTACATCAACTTCTTTCAGCCCCATGAAGCCACATTTCATCTCAAATCAGCTCTTCCTACCTGACCCTCTAGTAGTAGCTACTAGCTAAGCTAGCTCCTACCATACTCCTACATCACTTCATATGGCCGACCGTAGCTCCACATAACCACACCCGACCACCACCAACTCTTCTCCCTTTTGGCCCCAACCTAGACCAACGACCACCACCACTTACACCCTTTCATATTGCTGCAAACTCTCCTCCTTAGACTCCTCTTCATTTCCCTCCTAAATTCACCCATAACCACCTCCTAAAAGTGGCCAACACCACCTTAAATCACTACCATCCATCCATTTCCAAACCACATCCTAGCCCTCCAATTTCCCTCCAAAAATCCACTTTCTAGAAGCCCCATTTTTGACGCCAAAATGGAGGCATCCCTCCATGGTCATGCCACCCATATACACCCTTTCACTGCCAATAACCACCCCTCCATCCCCTAAAAAGACCCTCCCTACCACCACCAAAAGAGGCCATCCTTGACTACACAATTTCTTCTACCTAAATCTCCATTAAAGACCAAGGAAGAAGGAGCTTGGACGTGCACATTACAAGGGTCCCCTACCATCCCTTGTAGTCCCTACACACCATTCTTCTCCTTTCTTGTGTCCAAGTCAAGGAGCATCAAATTGGAGGACAGCTAGGCAGCAGGATTGAGGGTGGACGTCTACCACCCTTGGAGATGTTGGTGCTAGAGCACCGCGATCGTTTATTTTGATGATAACAAAACACGTGGTATTTAACATTTACATTAGAAGTCTTAGATTTCAGGATATTTGCAAATGGAGACGTGTTTTAGACGGAGTTCGAACTCGCATCCATGACATATTAGAAGAGCTTGATAGAGGAGGAGTTTCGCAAGGAGCGAAAGCTTGAAGAAGGAAGGAGATGAAGAATAGGATAGATTTACTTTCTTATTCATTGTACTTTGTCGTTGCTCTTTATTTCTTAGATCTTATGCTAAAGAGCCTCAAAGAACCCTTAAAGTAGTCTTAGGAACACTTACACAATCCTATGATACTTAAGTTTTCTGTAGAGAACTTAGAAAATCAAAATAGGGTTCTAACAGCCTAATCAAACATCTAATCTGTAAATCAGACGTCTGATAGTGACTTTTAAGATGTTTGACTGTTGACTCAGATGTCCAATAACTTAGGTTGGACTTAGTTAGTTCTGTCTATTGAAATCAGACATCCAGACCTTAGTCCAGATGTCATAGAAGGCGTTTGATGGTTGTGCCAAATGTCCAATTAGTGGAACATTGGCTAACAAAGTAAACTTTGAGGATTATAACCGTTAAGCTTATACCAGACGTCCATAGATGACCTCAGATGTCTGATATGTGACCGTTAAGTCTCGTTGTGAGCCAAAATCACCTTTGTCAGATTTCCTAACCAGTAACCTATCTTAGGAATCTATTCCCGTAGTACAATAAGTTTCCAGACATCCAGACCTAGTGCCAAACGTCTTGTACGTCGTCTGATGACCTTACACTAGAACCCTGTTTAGGTCTGAACCAAGTCAGGAAGGAAACCCGCCTAGAATCAGACATCTAACTTAGTTCCCAGACATCTTAAGCAAGTTTTCTAGATGTCTGATACCTGGACTAGACATCTGATGACCTATCAGAATCATAATTGATTCTGATTACGGCCTGTTTTGCCTTGGGTTCAACCCCAACCGCTATGGAAGCTTTCTAATGGCTTCCAAAGCCTTCCTAGGCCCTCTATAAATAGAGGAGGACCCTTGCCTTGCATACACACACCAAGATACACCCAAGCAACATATTTCCACATCTCTTGTGTCAAAAAGAAGTAGAAGATCATCTAGAAGAAGCTCTAACTCTCCAAGCATTTGTTCCACATCACGCGCACTCGCTCTCTCGCCGACGTCATGAGAACGTTGTTGTGCCAAGGCATAGTTCATGCACCCGCGTTGTCACGCCGACACACTCCCACCAAAAAGAAGTTCCCTTACCTATTGTAGATATATTTAATCATTCACTTTGTGGCTTTATAGGTTGTGTTGTAATTTATTTTTATAATTGTGTTGGGTATTCGCATTACGAATTCCCGTCTCCTTCATGAGACAAAATCCTCCATGTGAAAAGTAGGGGTTGAGGAACGCTACCCTCATACTCGTAACGTGGTTGTAATTGAGGTTGAACAACCCTTGTTAAAGTAGTTCGTTAGTGGATTTGATCAACTTCGTCGATCGGAAAATCCTAACTCGAAAGGATTAGGTGGTGGTTTTTACCTAGTTTGGGTTTCCACCTAAAAATCACTTGTGCCTATTGTGTGATTGCTTATTTTTGTGAGAATGTTTTCCTTTTGATTCTGCATTTTCTACGATATGCATATCTCACCTCCTCCCGTAGGGATTTACAGGAGGAGCTAGAGAGGAAGCATTCAAGGAGGAAGAAGGAGCCTTCCTCAAGTTTGGGAGTAGCCATTTTTGGAGTGAAAGCAACTTCATTTGACATACTTTTCTTTCTACTTTTTCTTGTCATAATTCTTGTGATAGAGAAGCTTTCCTCTACTTGGGAATTAATTGTATGGATTTCCTTCATACAATTGAGCTTCCCAAGTCGATTATAGACTTTCATTCTTCTTAATCCTGAAGTGCCTTTCATCATTTCATCATTTTATGTGCTTTCATTATTTTATGCTTATCAATTTCAAGCCTTAGTTTAGTATCTTTGTGCACTCACTCCACCTTTCTAAATATCCTAGGTACACTAGCCTAGGGTGAGCCTAGAATGATAGGATTTCATTTATCTTAATCACTTAGGCATAATTCGTATTTCTTTGCCTGTGTTTTGAAAATCCTAAAAATCACAAATTTCAAAAAATAAAAAGAGGATTTGAGAGAGCAAGAGAGAAAATATCAATTTGACAACTAAAGTTGCCTCCTTAAACGATTCTAGATACTCATACTTTCTAGGTTTTATAAATTTAAAAGTTGATCGGATTTGCATGTTAAAACAACATTAAAATCTCATTTTCAAAATTCACGCATTTTCCCCACCATTTCCCCTGCAACAGTACCAAAATGATGCATGAAAATTTTGCTAAGAATCGATTCGAAAGTAATTTTTTGTAGTTACAAATATTTACAATCAAATAAAATAACCAGATGTTGAGTCTGAGTCAAACATAGGGGATGACATTTGATTCGTAAAAATCTTTACGAGTTTTATTTATTTTTTGTATTTTTTGATTTTCTGATTTTATAGATTTTTGTAAATGAAAATGGAGTGGAAAATGTGAGTGTATGTGAGTGATGAGGGGGGAAAAATCACCCCACGAGTTGGGCTGCGTGGAGGATCCGGCTGCCCAGCAAACGTGGAAACTTGGCACTCCAGGACGAATCCGTTTACCTGGGTCCATGAACCTGGCAGAATGGCGAGTCGCTCCAGATCGAGCGATAACCAACTGATGGGCTAGTCATCACAATCAAGAAGGAATCATGCGAAGTACGACACCGACTTATGATCTTCTGTTGGTTACAATGCGGCATGCTATTAACAGCAAAATCCCGATATTGTTGGAATGGGAAAGAGGCCCATAACTGAGGGATGTCCACCCTATAAAACTGGGGGGTGGAGTAGCTTTTAGGGATTACGCAATTATAGAGAGAGAAATAAGATCCAACTACTAGTGAAAATTGGGAGTATCATCCTCCCCTCAGACGTACACCTATCTTTGGTGAAACTGGATCATCAAACCTCGTGCGCATATTCTCTCCGATTGTTTGTTGAGTAGAGGTTCCTACTTGAGGGCCTCGATCAGTTGGTGTCGTCTGTGAGAATCTTGTAGCTCTATGTTTCTCAACTCCATCCCTGCTAGATGGCTCCTTCTACGCATCACTATTCTCGTGCTAATCCGGAGAAGCCTAGCCTTGCGGAATCTAGCATTTCTGTGTCAAGGAAACGCCGACAACCCTTAGGAGCTAAGTAAGGGTGAGGAGGTGCAGCCATCGAGTCTGCCTCAGGAGCCTCCCTGTCAAAAGGGCCCTCAAAAATATGCTCTCCTCGATATGCAAGCAAAGGAGGATGAGTACGAGGCTAAGCTAGTAACCCTAAGGGACGAGCAACAGTTGGTGTTGGAGCAATCGCAGGAGATCTGGCTGATGAAGGACCGAGCGGAATTCCGACAAGAAAAGCCCCAAAGTTCCAGCTCCACCGACAAGCAACTAAAGTAGTGTCGCGTGGTGGAAGAGGAAAATGTCTGCCTGCACGAACAACTTGAAAAGATGAAGTGAGAGCTTAGTAGCCAAAAGGGTGAGGTCCTTCCTAACCCCCTGAAGGCCCCCTTTTTACCTCCGCAAGAGTCAGACGAGTAGTCCGAGGCTCATCCTCTAGTGACCAGCGGCGGAGGCTTGATCCCCGAGATCGTCTGCCAGGTCACCTGGGCCATGAGAGGCATGAGGCCTCGAGCGTACGTGACCACGTACCCCTTCTCTAAGGAAGTGATGATCGCCTCATTCCTCAAAAAGTTCAAGCAATATGTCCTGGCTCAATATGATGGAACATCGGACCCTAATAGCTTTGTAGGGAGTTACAGGCAGATGATGTTAGTCCACAGATGCCCGGATGGAGTTCTCTGTCAGGTGTTCCTGTCTTACTTGTCCGGGATGACTCATGAGTGGTTTAATGAATTGTCGATAGTCTAAATCACTTGCTTCCAAGAATTGACTGACAAATTTTGCTAATATTTTGCCAGTCAACTGTAGATCAGGGATAATCCTGAAAGGTTGTTAGAAATCCGGGAGAGAAAGCAAGAGTCTTTCTAATCCTATCTAGACTAGTTCAAGACTCAATATTTCAAGTGCAAGCTACCTCATGATGCTATAGCTATCTCGTACTTCAAGTCAGAGGTTTTGATACGACATTGACGATTTTTCTTCAAGGGACATGGAAGAGCTCTGGGATCGTGCCACTAAGTTTACCGAACAAGATGACTCCTTCTGCTCCCGTAGTTGTCTGGCGAATGGACACTACTAGGACCGTGACTCCCCTATGGCAAGGAGGATCCCAGCCGAGGCAACACCAATATTGACCAAGAATGGCCACTGCCTCAATAAGCAAAAGGGGAATTTCCAAGATCCGAGGGACCAGCTCTGCAAGAACTAGCCCAATGATCCTCACCAACCTAGACAGGACCCCTACGAAGAATGCACTCCCCAGGCCATGAATCAGGCGGATGTGCTGGTAGAGGTGTGGTCCACGGATAAAAGCTTGCTTCCCCCGCCAAAGCCCCTAAAGAAGAAGTCGGAGACTGGGCCTTATTACAAATACCATCAGGCTCGGAGGCACGCCACAGAGGATTGACATGATCTACGCGACTAGATCGAGTCTCAGATCTGGCACAACAATTTGGCCCATTTCGTCATACGAAATGGATGCTAAGATAAGGGGAAACACCTCGTGGAGGCTCCCAAAGACTGTCACCGAGAGAAACTCCACTAGCTCTAGGGAGACCACATAGTACCCCTTTCAGAGCAAGGGTGGTGGAGACCAAGGGCCTGGTGGCCCAGTAGGAGAACTTGGTGGAACTCCCACCTAAGGAGTATCACCGCCAGGTTATTGTAGTATTCAAGGCTGGACATCTGGAAAATCATGCAGCCGGGGCCTTGTCACCCCAGTCGACGCTGTCTCCCCAACACTTAGCTAAAGGGCAAATGATGTAATCTTTGTCATCAATACAGCAATTGGTCCCCTGGGAGGTTCAGGGGTCGCCCATTCCCCTGAGAGGGCCACCTGGGAGGGGTATCCTACTTTGGAATGGCGAGAGAGGGCTTCCGTCAGGCAAGCCGCCTCAATGCTCTTCTCCTCCTTGCCAGATCCGACAGACCATAGGAATCCCTTGTTAATAACGCTCCTCCTGGCCGGGCGTCAACAACCTCGTCTCCTTGTAGATGAGGGTAGCGTCGTGGATGTCCTTTTCCTTAAGACTCTCACGCAGTTGGGTCTCAGTGAGGAACATCTATCCCTGCTAACCCTGCCGGTAGTGGGGTTTGGGAACCATAAAGTAATGCCCAAAGGAGAAATCAACCTGTCGGTGTTGATATGAGATGGAGATAAACACCTCAACAGAATGGCTACTTTCATAGTAGCAGGGCTGACGACATCTTTTGACAGTATTATAGGCTGCCCCAAGACTCATGCTTTCTGGGCAATCCTCTCATTGTACTTCCAGTTCATATTTTTCCACTCCCTATGTGGAATTGGGATTGTCCACGGAGACCAGTCCCCTAGCCGAGAATTGTTGCGCATTGAGCTTGAGCGCTTAGTGGACAAAATCCCCCCCAAACCTTACAAATAGGGGAAGAAGAGAAGTTTGATCCATGCCCTACGGGAGGACGAACCCCCTGCTCAGCCACCTGCACAAGAAATGAAGCATGGTTCTTCAACCATGGCCATTCAGTTGTACCCTGATGCAACTAATAAACTGGTTCACATAGGGGTCGAGCTGTCTGCGACCGATGTCCATGAGCTACTCCTCCGACTAAGGGCCAGTGCAAACATTTTCGCATGGTCAGCCAAGGACCTGCCAAGAGTAGATCCGTCTCTGATTAAGCACTAGCTCAATATACAATCGGGCTCTCGAGCAATCAAGTAAGCTCGACGACACAAATTAGCCAAGCAGTAGCAGGTGGTCGCTATAGAATTAAACAAACTTCTAAAAGTAGGCTTCATTGAGCAGTCCATTTACCCAGAGTGGCTATCTAATATTATGATGATCAGGAAGTCAAATGGAAAGTGGTGGATGTGCGTGAACTTCACAAATGTAAACGACACCTGCCCGAAGGATGAGTTCCCCCAGTCGTAGATCAATGCCCTTGTGGATTCCTGCAGCAGTCAATCCCATATGTCTTTCCTCGATACTTATACTGGTTATCACTAGATAAATCTAGCTCCAACTGATCGACCCCATTCATTATTTGTAGCTGATAGGGGTTTGTTCAGCATAGAGTTATGCCCTTTGGCTTTAAAAGCGCTGGAGCTACTTATCAACGTCTTGTAAATCTGGTGTTTGCCCATTTAATTGGAAAGTCATTTGAAGTGTATACTGATGATATACTTGTCAAATGGTTAAACTTCTCCCAACACTTGGGGAATTTAACCTAGGTATTCCAAGTTTTAAGGGACACCTGACTCCACCTGAATCTTGAGAAGTATGCATTTGGCGTAGCTTCAAGAAAATTCCTAGATTTCATGGTCTCCGACCGGGGGATAGAAGCAAATCTCAACAAAATCCAAGCGATTATGGCCTTAACACCCTCAACTAACCTGAAGGGAATCTAGTCTTTGGTCAGCAAGATCGCAGCTATATGCCAATTGTTGTCTTGATCTTCCAACAAATGTTTTCCCTTTTTTGAATGCATCAAAAAGGGGAAGGGGTATATGCTAATGCATTGGACCCTTCAGTGCCAACATGCCCTCGAAAAGATCAAGAAATCCCTTCAAGAGCCTCCCATCCTCGCAATTCCCAGGGGTGGGGAAACCTTATTCCTCTACCTACTAGCCTCAATGACAGCAATTGGTGTCATCCTGTTTTGTGTGCATGATGGTATACAGCAGTCATTGTATTTTGTGAGCAAAACTCACCAGGGGGGTAGAAGGAAAGTACATCATGATCGAAAAACTTGGCCTCGCTTTGGTAACGTTCGCCAGAAAGCTCTGGTCGTACTTCCAAGCCCATTCAATAATTGTACTCACGGATTACCCCTTTTGTCAGATGCTTTATAGGCCAACCGGGTCAACCAGACAAATGAAGTAGACCATGGAATTGGTGGAGTTTGATGTAAAGTATCATCCATGGAAGTCCATTAAAGGCTAAGTCTTGGAAGATTTTGTGGCGGAATTCATGGATCCCAACCTTCCCACTACTCTGCCATGGAATTTGTACGTTAGTGGGTCCTCCATGATGGTGGGGGCTGACGTCGGAATTGTTGTGAACACCCCTGATGGCACTATTCATAAGTATGCCATCAAGCTAACCTTTCTTGCCTCCAACAACGTGGCGGAGTACGAGGCTTTATTAGCTGACCTTAGAGTGGAAAAATCCATGGGAGCCTCATGTTTGGAGGTCTACATGGACTCACAATTGCTAGCCAACCAAATTAATGGTGAGTATAAAACTAAGTGTAATTTCCTACTTGGAGGGGGTGAGATCAGCGCGACGTAAAAAATGCGGAATTGAAAATATAACAATCTCATAAAAATAGCAATCACATAATGTACACAATAATTTTTAGGTGGAAACCCAACCCGAGTGAAAACCGCCACCTAACCCTCTCGAGTTAGGATTTTCCGATCAACCAAGTTGATCAAATCCACTAAACGAATCACTTAAACGAGGGTGATTCAACCTCAATTACAACCACGTTACAAGTGCGAGGGTAGCTTTCCTCAACCCCTTCTCTTCATGAGAAGGATTTTGTCCCTCGATGGAGATGGGAATTCGCAACGCGAATACCCAACCAAATAACAAAGTAAAATACAACAATAATTCTATAGAGCCAACAAAGTAATTCTTAAACTAAGCTTCTATAGGAGTTAGGATGCTTCCCTTTGCTGGAAGTGCATCGACAACGTGGATGCGTGAACTACGCGACGGTGCAACGATGCTCTCATGAACTATGGCGGGAGAGCGGGTGCGCAAATGATCGATGCTCTCTAGATGTAGAGCTTAAGCTTGGAGAGCTAGAGCTTCAACTACTTCTCTTGGACACCAAAGATGTGGAAAGTGGTTTGCTTAGTGTGTCTTGGTGTGTATATGAGTGGCAAAGGTTCTCCTCTATTTATAGAGGCCCTAGGAAGGCTTTGAAAGGCCTTGGAAGGCTTCCATAGCCGTTGGGTACAACCTCCAAGAGAATCAGGCCGGAATCAGGGTTAATCATTACACTGACAGGGTTATCAGACGTCTAATCCTAGCATTGGATGTCTGGAAAACTCGTTTAAGCCATCTAGGAACAAAGTCGAGCGTCTGATTTTAGGCGGGTTTCCTTCCTGACTTGAATCAGATCGAAACAGGGTTCTAGTGAAAGTCCATCAGACGACACACAGGACGTCTGGAATGATGTCTGGACGTCTGGAAACCTACTTTTCTGCGGAAATGGATTCCTAAGAGAGTGCAACGGCTATAAAATCTTTGAGAAGAGGTTTTGGGTCAGTCGAGGCAAAACAGTCATGTATCAGACGTCTGGGGTCCTCTACGAACGTTTGATACGAGGCTAACGGTCATTTCTTTCAGTGTTTTACTAAGGCAACCAACAGTCCAATAATTGGACATCTGGCAAAATCATCAGACGTCTTCTAAGACGTTTAGACTAAGGTCTGGACGTCTGATTTCATCAGATAGAACTAATTGAGTCTAGCCTAAACATTATCGGATGTCTGAGTCAACAGTCAGACGTCTTAAAAGTCATTATCAGACGTCTAAATTTCTGATTAGACGTCTGAAAAGGCTGTTTGAACCCTATTTTGGTTTTCTAAGTTCTCTATAAAAAACCTAAGTATCCTAGGGTTGTGCAAGTGTTCCTAGGACTACTATTAGGGTACTTTGAGGCTCTTTAACATGAATCTAAGTAACAAAATAAAAAGCAACAAAGGAAACAAAAATACATAGAGTACAAGGAAATGAAATCTATCCTATTCTTCATCTCCTTCCCTCTTCAAGCCATCGCTCCTCCCGAAGCTCCTTTGTTCTCCGTCAAGCTCCTCCAATCCGTCATAGATGCGAGCTCGAACTCTGTCTAACCACGTCTCCATTTGCAATTAACCTGAAATCTAAGACTTCAAGTGCAAATGTTAAATGACACGTGTTTTGTTATCATCAAAATAAACGATCGCGGTACTCTAGCACCAACACTAAGGACCCTAACATGAGCCTCTATGCAGAGCAGGTGAGAAAAGAGTTATTAAATTTTGTGGCAGCCACAGTTAGGCGGATACCCAGGTCCAACAACCCGCTGGTGGAGGCCTTGGCCCACCTAGCATCCACCATTTCTAAGGGACAAAAGGGTGACATACTCCTGTAGGCACTAAGTAAACCTTCAGTGCTTCCCCCGTAAGTGCTAGTGATCGAGCCAACCATCTCCTGGATGTCACTAATAATAGCCTTCCTAAAGATAGGCGAGTCACCTCCGGGAGAGCCTCACCCAAGGGCCTTCCGACTAAAGACCTTGCGTTACACACTAATAGGCAAGCAACTGTACAAAAGGGGATATTCAACCCCCTTACTACATTGCCTCACATCAGCAGAAGCATCTCAAGCAATCCAAGAGGCTCACTGGAGCATTTGTGGCAATCATGAAGGGTACAAAGCCCTGATAGCCCTCTTGTTTCAAACAAGCTACTTCTAGTCCTGGATGAGCGACAGTGCCAACAATTTTTATGCAAGTGCGATAGTTGCCAAAAAATTGCCCCAATCCATCATCTCTCGCCTGAAAAAATGGTGCCCATTATGTCCCCAATTCCCTTTGCCAAGTTGGGAATGGGCTTTGTCGACCATTTCCCAAAAGCGCCAGATTAGAAGTGTTTCATCTTATTAGCGGTAGGCTACTTTTCGAAGTGAATCGTGGCAAAGTCCATGGCCAACCTAACAACGGACAAAGTTGTAACATTTGTACAGAAGAATATTATTGCTTGATATGAATGCCCAAGGGGCATTATCATCGATAATGGTGCACGTTTTGCCACCAGAAAATTCGAGGATTTTTGCACAAGCTGGGGATCCGGTTGTCTTTTACATCCATCGCCCAGTCCTAAGCAAATGGATAGGAGGAAGTATCCAACCAAATAATCATCTCCGCACTTAAAAATGGCAGGATTTGGCGAAAGGAAGTTGGGCGGATGAATTGCCAGATGTCCCTTATGGATATCGCATAAGTCAAAAGATTGTAACTGGCCACGCGCCCTTCAACATAGTATACGGTATGGAGGCCCAACTACCAGTCAAGACACTCCTCCCCACATCCTATTCCCAACTGTATGACTTGCTTACTAATGAAGACCAAGTTCGCCTAGCGCTAGACTTGGTGGATGAGGTTAGGAAGGAAGTGTCAAAGGCAGCAGGCATGTACAAGGAAAAGATAGCAGCCTCCTATGATAAGCAGGTCAAGAAGAGAAAGTTTTGTTGGTGCTAGAGCACCACGATCATTTATTTTGATGATAACAAAACATGTGTTATTTAACATTTGCCTTTGAGTCTTAGTTTTCAGATCAAATTGCAAATGGAAACGTGTTTAGATGAAGTTCAAGCTCGCATCTATGGAGGATCGGAGGAGCTTGATGGAGAAGGAGCTTCGTGAGGAGCGAAAGCATGAAGAGAAGAATATGATAGATTCTCTTTTCATGTATTCTTTTGTAATTTTTTTTCTCTTTATTCTTTGTGTCTAGATATATGTTAAAGAGCCCCAAAGTACCTTTAAAGTAGTCCTAAGAACACTTGCACAACCCTAGGATACTTAGGTTTTCTGTAGAAAACTTAGAAAACCAAAATAGGGTTCTGTCAGCCTAATCAGACGTCTCATATGGAAATCAGATGTCAGATAGTGACTTTTAAGATGTCTGATTGTTGACTCAAACGTCCAGTAACTTAGGCTGAACTTAGTTCTATCTGTTGAAATCAAACATCCAGACCTTAGTCCAGATGACTTAGAAGACGTCTGATGGTTGTGCCAGACGTCCAATTAGTGGAACGTTAGCTAAACAAGTAATCGTTGAGGATTATGACTGCTAGGATTATAACAGACATCCGTAGAGGATCCCAGACGTCTGATATGTGACCGTTTTGCCTCGACTGACCCAAAATCACTTTGTAAGATTTTCTAGCCATTAACCTACCTTGGGAAATCCATTCCCTCAGTACAATATGCTTTCAGACATCCAGACCTAGTGCCAGACATCCTGTATGCATCTAATGGTTATACACTAGAACCCTGTTTAGGTCTGAACCAAATCAGGAAGGAAACCCGCCTAGAATCAGACATCTAACTTTGTTCCCAGACGTCTTAACAAGTTTTCCAGATGTCTTATACCTGGACCAAACATCTGATGACCTTGTCAAAATCATAATTGATTCTTATTACGACCTGTTTTGCCTTTAGTTCAACCCCAACGACTATGGAAGCTTTCTAAGGGCTTTCAAAGCCTTCCTAGGCCCTCTATAAATAGATGAGGACCCTTACCTTGCAAATACACATCAAGACACACCATGCATTAGCATTTCCACAACATTTGTGTCTTTTGATCTTGAGAAGAAAGCTCTAGCTCTCCAAGCCTAGTTCTACATTAAGAGAGCTTCATCTGAGTTGCGTACCCGCTCTCCCGCCGAAGTTTACGAGAGAGTCATTGTGCAAAAGCGTGGTTCACGCATCCGTGTCTTTCATCGACGCACAACCAACAAAGTGAAGTATCTTTACCTATAGTAGCTAGGTTAATCTTTGTTGGCTCTATAGGTTGTTCTGTAATCTTTCTTTGTAATTGTGTTGGGTATTTGCTTTGCGAATTCCTGTCTCTTTCGTGAGACAAAATCCTCCTTGTGAAGAGGAGGGGTTGAGAAATGCTACCCTCGTAGTTGTAGCATGGTTGTAATTCAGGTTGTATGATAGGAACACCATCATGAGCCCTAACTAGCTCATTTTGGACCTAGAAAAGAGAACAAAAACTCCTACATAACCAAGTGAAGGGCCTAACTCAAGGAATAACTGGTTTGAAAAAAAAGTAAGAAACAAAGGATAAAATTATAATTTTTACCATTGCAGTGCAACAATGGGATTTCTTAGGGGCTAAACATAGGTCAATTGATCTTAACAAGATAAAAAGTGGGTTGGTTCAATCAGAAAAGGGTTAATGTGAAATCTGGGAATTAAATGACTTCTTGTAACCCTAAAACAGACCCACTTAATTTAACAAGGTTCTGGTCAGGAAAATTTAACTAAACCCTCTAAAATTCATGGAAAAATATCATTTAGGGTTTAGAACCTTCAATTTGGCCTTTAGAACCTATTTTGATCTAAATAGGGGTCCTAATCAAATATTTGCCCTAAATTAGGTTTTTGTGTAAAATGCCTAGTCAAATGTGGTCAAACCTAAAATCCAACTTCACCATTAGATTTCTTAGGTCCAAATTAGATTTACACCAAAATTTTGACCTAAGGGAAGTTCACCTTGACCTACTTTGCAAAATAGTCCAACCCAATTACATTTATGCCCCTAGCTTTTGAAAACCCTTGCAGACACCCCCTAGCTTCCTCATCGTTCTTTGCAATTAGGTCCCTCCACCATTACAGCAGAGGAATCCTACTCCGATGAGGATTCAAGGGGGATATCTCCTTGATTCCTCAAAGAATCCCTCTCAAATTTGAAAGGGAGATTCTCTGAGGAATTCCCGTTCGTATGAACCCAATTATGAGCTCTGATTTCCAGCCAATCTCATGTGAACGCATGAGAGATTTGGGTATCTCTTGACCTTCCAAGTCCGACAAGGTTGATGTGCTTGGAAGCTTGCCTTCCAAGCACAAGGCCCTCTGCCTGCGATTATAAAAGAGACCCCAGATCCCCCCGATCATTTCAAGCTTGTTTTGGCCTGAGATTACCTCAAATTTCCTCTCTTCCCCTCTGGCCAAAAAGCCCAACAAGCTTCGGTGACTCCTCCTCCTTGTCCTCGTCACTTTACCACCATACCAGTGGCAGAGTTGCCTTCACCTCCTTCGTCCGTGTCGCTCCACGCCTGCTCCCGCGCCTATCTCCCTTTCATCATCGCCGCCTCTCTCTCTCTGGGTCTTCATCTCTGGTGATGGCATATACTCGATGTTCGCCCCCTCTGCTCCCCCTTCGTCCAGCTACTCGCAGATAAGTCCCCTTCCTCTACTCTTTCTTTTCCCCTTATCTATTTCTAATTTCACGCCCCGACAACCACAGACCACCACCATCTTCTCCACCTCCGGCAGACCACCAGCGAGGTGCATCCACCACTCCACACACCCACACACCTCGCCAACCACCTTGAAAGCATCGCCTCTTCCCACTGATCATTTTCCCCCTCTCCATTAACCGCTACAACCTCCACACACTCCCCCTGACCACACCCAACTCCACGGCCACAGAACGACCTAGGCACGCATTCCCAGGCCATCTCGCACCACACCAACACTCAGGCCACCTTCTTCATGTCACGACGAAGCCTTCTGAGTCATTTGACAAGGCCGTGAGGATGTATTCATGTCAACAGGTACAGGTGCCCTACCCGCCATTAAAGCGAGCTTGAAGGAGCTTGCTAGCGCCAGCTTCACCTCCATGTGCCAGGAGTCCAGGTCCCAGACGTGCGGTTTCTCTTCGCGAACAGCTTCAGCCCATCAATTGAAGGTCAAAGCCCTGTAGCCTCAGCAATCAAGTGAAGACCTACTGTGGGCGCATGCGAGAAGCGTGTGGGACATTTAGTCCCACCTCGGAAGTTTGTGAGCAGGAGGCGCAACATAAATTGAAAAACTGTCATGGACTTAGCGCCTCCTAACATGGGGTGAGGTCCCACTCGCCCTTCACACCTCGTCCGCGACCCAAGCTCCGCGGACCTGGTATACGACCTGACTACCCGCGCACTCCTCGCCCACCAGACATGCCGATGGGCCTGGTCACGGGCGCGTCGACCCGACTCGTTTACCCGAGCAGGCTTTGGGAGAGCAAGCCTAAGAGAGAAGAAAGAGAGGAGAGTTCACGGGGAGGGTAGGGGTTTGGTTTTGCTCTCCAGGGAAAAAAAGGGCGAAGCCAAGGAAGAAGAGAAAGAAGGAAGCCACAGCAGCGGCTAAGAGTGAAGTCGCAAGGGAAGAAGAAGAAGGAAGAAGGAAGGAGAAGGAAGCCTCAGCAGAAAAGCAAAGGAAGAAGAAGACTCGGCTGAAGTCAGAAGCAGAGAAAGAGAAAGAAGAAAGAAGGAAGAAGCCAAGGCCAGCAATCAGAGGAAAGAAAGAGACAGAAGAAGAAAAGAGACGAATCAGAGAATAAGAAGAATCAGAGAAGGAAGAAGGAAGAAGAAGAAGAATAGGGAAAGCTCAAGACAGAAAAACAAGAAGAGAGATTGGAAAAAGAATTATCTAATTTTTACATCCATCTTCATCTTTTTGAGCTTCTATATACATTGAAATCATTTTTATTGCTTCATAATTTTGATTGATCATTACATTTTACAAAGTTGAAAGTTGTGTTCTTAGTTTTCAAATCCCAATTTGCTCCCTGTGTTCGACCTTGGATTCATATTTTTCGAGTAATAAACTTTTATTTGTTTTCAAAGCGATTTTGGCTATACTACGACGCAATTATTATAAACCCGATTTTTCTTTCGATAAACATTGTACTACCCTCGTTAAAGTAGTACATTAGTGGATTTGATCGACTTTGTCAATCGGGAAATCCTAACTCGAAAGGGTTAGGTGGTGGTTTTTACCTGGTTTGGGTTTCCACTTAAAAATACTTGTGTACATTGTGTGATTGCTTTTTTTGTGAGATTGTTATCTTTTTATTCCGCATTTTATACATCACGCATATCTCACCCCCTCCCGTAAGGAATTACAATTGGTATCAATGCAAGTTTCCACTTTCTAGGAGTAATATCCGGGAAAGATCAAATGGAGGGGAGCAGTTCCACGATGAGGATTTTGGAAGGGCAGTCTACCACTAGACCGCCATTCTTTGATGGGAACAACTACCCATACTGGAAGCTGTGGATGAAGACGTGGCTATAAGCCAAGGACTTCACCATCTGGGCCAGATGTGAGACGCCATTCGACATCCCAGAGAAACCTGCCGCAGGATACTCGCAGTAGTAGATCTAGGAACTCTCGCTCAACGTGAAGACGATGAACGAGTTGTATTGCGTGCTCAGCCCGGAGGAGTTCAACAGAATCTTACAATGTGCCACCGCATACGAGATCTGGCACACACTCGAGGTAACTCATGAGAGTACCTCTAAGGTAAAAACTTCTAAACTCAATTTATTTTCACAAGAATTTGAGTCTTTTTCTATGAAATCTAATGAGTCTTTGAGTGAGATGAACACTAGGTTCACTCTCATAGTAAATAATCTTAAGGCATTAGGAAAGACCTTCATCAAGGGGGAGCTTCAAGGGAAGGTTCTTCGTTTCCTTGGATCGGAATGGGAACAGAAGGTTACAGCCATCGAGGAGGCGAACAAGGTGGAGGTGCTCAACATGGAGGATCTCCTAGGCAATCTAATGGCCTATGAGACAAAGCTGAAACAGAAGAAGAAGGATACACTGGAGACAAAACCGAAGATGACTCTCGCATTCAGAGCCGCGTCGAATAGCGAGGTAAGTTCTAATGACGAAGATTTTAAATTTTTACTTAAAAAATTCTCTAAATTTTGTAGGGATTCTAAGAGAGAAAAGAAAGAAAAGAAGGAGCAAGGTAGCCCGAGACGTTGTACCACTGCAACGAGAAAGGGCATCTACGACCAGAGTGCCCTCTTCTCAAGAAAGAGAAGAAGGAGAAGGAGAAGAAACACAAGAAGAAGGCATTCCAAGCAACTTGGAACGACTCGAGCTCGGGGGAAGAAGAAAAAGAAAATCCCGAGAAGAAGAATGAAACCACTTGCATGGGTTTCATGACAATCGCAGAAAGCAACAGCGACAACAGCAACAATGAGGTAAATTCTGAACTCCAAGATGCCTTTGATGAACTCTATGAAATTAGTAAATCGTTAAAGGTAGAAAACAAAAACATAAAAAAGAGTCTTCGTTTCCTTAAATCTGAAAATGATAGGTTAGAAATAAAACTTAAGGACCTAGAATGTAGTTCTAGTCCTAAAGATTTTGATTTGTCATTAGAAAATCACAACCTAATAATTGAAAATAGCAAATTGATTGAGGAAAACACTAATTTAAAATTAGAAGTTTCTAGCTTAAAAACTAAGATGCATGCTATTGAAGATGAACTTGCATGTCTTAGGGAGAAATTAAATAATTTGATTAATAAAGTAGAAAATTTATCTAGCCCTAAGGTTGAGAAAGGATCTCCTTCGAGGAGACCCGCTAACAGAACCGGATCCAAATTGAGTTGAATACCGAAGAGACAAGTAGAATCTTGTTTTGTAGGTTTCAAGGGAGACTACAACATCAAAGATTGGACCTACAAGATGGAGAACGGTCTACTCAAGCTAGGTGGACCAACATCAAGACCAAGGAGGAAGACCAGAAGATCGACGAGAAGACCGATGAGATGACGAACAATCGATCAAGTTGTCACACGTCGACCGCCTGATTGGAGACCGGCGCCGATGCCCGAACCTCCAAGCTACAGATGGGAACCCATCCGGTTTGGCATCCACCACCATTTGGGCCATTCTACTGGCCATAGTAGGTGAGGTAACCCTTAACCCTATCTTTAGAATATAGATAAGGGGAGTTAAAATAAATAAGCTATTTGTCCATCCTTAAGGGGAGGTCTTAAAAATGACATAGCTATATTTCCTTTATAAAGGGGGAGAAAAATATATAGCTATCTTATATTACAAAAAGAGGGAGAACATTATTCTTGATTAAAGGAAATTTAACCCAAAGAGCATATTTTAAGGGGGAGTTATAGGAAAAATTAATATTTGTAACACCTTTTTGATAATGTCAAAAAGGGGGAGAATTTTATGTTTTATTTATGGTTTTGTCATCATCAAAAAGGGAGAGATAGTTGGTGCTAGAGCACCATGATCATTTATTTTGATGATAACAAAACACGAGTTATTTAACATTTGCTTTTGAGTCTTAGTTTTCAGATCAAATTGTAAATAGAAACATGTTTAGATGGAGTTTGAGCTCGCATCCATGGCGGATCGGAGGAGCTTGATGGAGAAGAAGGAGCTTCGCGAGGAGCAAAAGCGTGAAGAGAAGAATAGGATAGATTCTCTTTCATGTATTCTTTTGTAATTCTTTTACTCTTTATTCTTTGTGTCTAGATATATGTTAAAGAGCCTCAAAGTACCCTCAAAGTAGTCCTAGGAACACTTGTACAACCCTAGGATACTTAGGTTTTCTATAGAGAACTTAGAAAACCAAAATAGGTCTCTGTCAGCCTAATCAGACGTCTAATTTGAAAATCAGACGTTTGATAGTGACTTTTAAGACGTCTGACTGTTGACTCAGACGTCCAATAACTTGGGCTAGACATAGTTCTGTCTGTTGAAATCAGACATCCAAAGCTTAGTCCAGACATCTTAGAAGACGTCTGATGGTTGTGCCAGACGTCTAATTAGTGGAACGTTGGCTAAACAAGTAATCGTTGAGGATTATGACCGTTAGGCTTATATTAGACGTCTGTAGAGGACTCCAGATGTCTGATATGTGACCGTTTTGCCTTGACTGACCCAAAATCACTTTATTAGATTTTCTAGCAGTTAACCTACCTTGGGAAATCCATTCCTGCAGTACAATAGGTTTCCAGACATCCAGACCTAGTGTCAGATGTCCTGTACGTCGTCTGATGGTTATACACTAGAAACCTGTTTAGGTCGGAACCAAGTCAGGAAGGAAACCCACCTAGAATCAAACGTCTAACTTTATTCTCAGATGTCTTAAACAAGTTTTCCTGATGTTTGATACCTGGACCAGATGTCTGATGTCCCTGTCAGAATCATAATTGATTCTTATTATGGCCTATTTTTCCTTTGGTTCAACCCTAACGGCTATGGAAGCTTTCTAAGGGCTTGCAAAGCCTTCCTAGGCCCTCTATAAATAGAGGATGACCCTTACCTTACAAATACACATCAAGACACACCAAGTATTAGCATTTCCACATCATTTGTGTCTTTTGATCTTGAGAAGAAAGCTCTAGCTCTCCAAGCCTAGTTTTACATCCAGAGAGCTTCATCTGAGTTGCGCACCTGCTCTCCCGTCGAAGCTTACGAGAGCGTCGTTGTGCAAAAGCATGGATCACACATACGCGTCTTTCGTCGACGCACTTCCAACAAAGCGAAGTATCTTTAGTAGTTAGGTTAATCTTTGTTGGCTCTATAGGTTGTTCTATAATCTTTCTTTGTAATTGTGTTGGGTATTCGCTTTGTGAATTCCTGTCTCTTTCGTGAGACAAAAACCTCCTTGTGAAGAGGAGGGGTTGAGGAACGCTACCCTCGTACTCGTAGCATGGTTGTAATTAATGTTGTACTACCCTCGTTAAATTAGTACGTTAGTGGATTTGATCGACTTTGTCGATCGGGAAATCCTAACTCGAAAGGGTTAGGTGGTGGTTTTTACCCGGTTTGGGTTTCCACCTAAAAATACTTGTGTATATTGTGTGATTGCTCATTTTGTGAGATTGTTATCTTTTTATTCTACATTTTATACACCACACATATCTCACCCCCTCCCGTAGGGAATTACAAGTTTGATATGGGGAACTTAGTGTTGCGTCACAGTGGGGTAGATTATCTATTTCACCCAACCCACTCCACCCTCTTATTGGGATAACCCCCCACCACCCAACCAGGGATATGATCCTTACCCGAGGTATTCAAATCTTGATAATAGATATTCTGATTTGAGTGAGGTTAGAAACTCTAGAAATTATTATCCTCTACCCGATCAAACCCCTAACCATCGTGGTGATCTCGAGATTACCCAATTGCTCCAAGTGCTCTAGGAGATGAGAGAATCTAATAAAATAAATACTGATAACACGATGAAAGAGCTTCATTGAAGCCAGGAAGCACAGCATGATAAACCTGGTATGAGGATTGAGGATTAGACCTTAAGTATGACATCTTATTCAATCCCAACCTCTACTTACATCAAGCCCACCCACCAGCCCTTTGATTATCCATAACAGATCTTACCCAGGCCTACATATGAATTGATAGATAGTTCTGATGTCCCAAAGACTGACTCTGAAATGAACACAAGTCTATGGAAGGGACATCTGATGGGGTCTTTGAAATTGATTGTGATACATCTGGAATTGAATCATCTAGAAAACCCATCATGGAAAATGATGAGGAAAGTGTTGGCATCCCCAAGATTGATTCTTAATCTAAAGATCCTGAATCTTGGGAGATACTGTGTGATAATGGAATCCAATTCACATTATCTAATAACCCTATTGAGATTAAGGAGGAAGACTCACTCAAGGATCTAGATCTTGATTCAGGCCCTGACTTACAATCATCCTATTTTGACGAACAAATCTTAGGTGGGCCTGACTATGAGTCCTTTATTTTCAAGGATGCACAATTGGACCTTGAGGATGATTTGAAGTTAGATATCTCAATAAATTTGGGGGAATCTATACAAGATAAAGATTGTAAACAAGCAAAAGAGACCCCTCAAGAGGATAAAGGGATCGTGGACAGTGACACTCCTAGCCAGGCACATTTACATGGTTCTGATAAGATTTTGTCTGAGGTTTCTAATGATCATATGTGCCTGGATGATTTGATTATGATATTTGGAGTTTACGGCACTAATCATTCTGAGATATCCTAGTATAGAAGTCGAATCTATTTTCACTTATGTATCAGCTGATTCTCACCCATTTCTTCCCATCCACCAGAATCCTGAGGAAAACCCCAATTCTACATTCCCTTTTGCTGACCCTAATCACCAACATCATGAGATTGAGCAAGACAAACAATCCCCCTATGAAAGAGATGTTCAAGAGATTTCAAAGTTATTGGGGATGACTTATGATGATTTGACTGAGGAAGAAAAGAATTAATTTGAATCATGGAATTCCAAGGAACTTGATTTGATTAATAAGGAAAAGGAAGACATTACCTCAAAGCATGGAGTTCAAAAGAAAGTCAATTGGGGTCTAACTTATAATTTGAGTAACTCTAATGGATGGCTTGATTCTGACACTAAGAAATTCATAGAAGCCACAGAACTAAAAATGAAAGAATTTGAGGCTTTGATTAATAGAGATTCTGATCTTACACCCCTTGGGAAATGATTTTGAGGGATAATGAATTTACGCCCATTACATTTGATGATTTGCATCATGAATTAGGACAGGATTTGGTTGACTCGAATGAGACCAGCTTGTAGGGATTTGGAGGGGGTGAGAGAAGAGAGAAAGGGATGATGAATATGTGGTAGGGGTGGCCCTTTAATAGGTGCAAAAATTGGGGGCAAAAGGGTCTTTCAAGCCTTAAAAATAAATATGCAGCCTTTAGTGATGCATATAAGTGTCACCAAAGGCACACAATGCTGTTGCTTGCATGGAACGTCAGCCATCCATTGCCGATTACAAGGTCCACGTGCTGCCATGTTGACGGCTTCTTGTCTTCAAGCGTTCACTGCTTCATCGCGCTCAACTCATCTCAGTCGTCCGATCGTTCAATCCAATGGCTTAGATTACGCGAGCCGCTTCGCCTTCATACGTTCCGTGTGTGCGCATATGATGGCGCATACAATCGCGCGTTATCGCGTGCGTGCTCATCCAACATTCGATGTCACGCCACATCGCCGCTTCCTCAACCGTCTATCAAGCATCCAACGACCAAATTACATCTGTGCGCCTCTTCTCACTTGACTTGAGGTGAGGCGGGGCTCGAACCTGCGTCTCCCCTTTATGATAAAGCGCTTGATAGCCACACTGCGAGCATGGATGGTCGAGAACTTGAATCTTCCCGCGGCCGCTCTCCACCGTTGGATGTTGATTCGACTGTGGAGATTAATTGAAGCGTTGATAAAGGAGGCTACAGTGACCGTGGGCGACTTGGATGGCCCCACGTGGCGTCATCTGGGCTGTCCATTTTCCAATGCTTGTAGATAGTGCCACGGATGTTGAATTGGGTCAATTTTCATGTTTAGGCTGCGATCGTCAATCCGAACCCATCCGTGCAGTTGGATTTGTCATCTAAGGTACGGATTTACTCCACCTTGACCCTTGACCTTTGATCTTTCTCGGACTACATTTGATGCTACAGAGGTCCGATCAGGGCGATATAGAGCTTTTAGACTCCAATTGTCGCCCTGATCAAATCTGTACAGTTGGATCTTCAATCTGAGGCCCCAAAATGATATCGCCCTGTCCCATAGCCACAAAAAGGGAAAATTAACCTAAAATTTGTGCAAACTAATCTAAATGCAAAATGATGCAAGGTATGCAATATTATAATGCTGAATGCAATTATACGCCTAAGAACACATATAAATAGACAGTTTATGTGAAATAGATGTGTCTACATCACACCCCCATGCCTATCTTTTACTAGTCCCTAGCAAAACTGCATGCTATTTATAAAAGAATTATGATTAAATTACTTGAGCAATAATTATTTCTTAACACTAAGAAAGTACTACTAAAGACCTGAATAACCTAGACTCAGTAGTACTTGAGTGTCTGTCAAAATGCAGACCGCTCCATGCCCTCGTCTTATTCAAAAGGAAATACATTTTTCTTTCTTTTTCTTCTTTTCTTTCTTTTTTTTTTTTGAAATTTTGAGTTTAGAGTTTTGAGACAGCTTTCTACGACTACCCAACCCACCTAAGACTTGAAAAGAACTCTAGGTTCTAAGTATCTTTTTGTGTGAATGTCATAGACTCACTCTTCAGCAATTAGGACTGACTTCAGGTTTCCACGAACCCTAAATGATCCTAATGAAGAATTTCCTCCTGAAGGTGTATCTATTTGACCAGTAGCTTTCTCCCTACTTTTTATTTTTATGGAGTTAACGCAAAGGTGTACCCAGTGTATATCTCGCCGACTTCTGCTACTTCCCCACTTCTTCCTAAGTGTTTAGGAATTATTTGTGCATTTTGTTAGCTAAGTTCTGGACAACTGGCCAATGGGTTGTTACCCACGACAACTTGTCAGCCATACTCCTTCGGTGATGTGTGGCTTATTTATTTTTTTCTTCTTTTCTATTTCTTTTTTTCCTTTTTGGGTATTTTTCTCTTTTTTTTCTGAGTAGGTGGCTTCCCTGATCTAAGATTTACCTAAAGGCAGTAGAAAGAGAATGGTCGTGTGGCTGAGCTCTAGACAACCAGCCAATGGACTGTTACCCACGACAACTTGCTAACCATACCACCCTAAAAGGTTCATTAGCTACCCAATTGTCATTAAAATTACCGAAAATTGAGTCAGTGCAAATAGTGTGTAGATTCTTGAACTATATGTCCCCTCAAATCAAAAGGCGGGTTGATAAGTTGTGTACTTATCACCCCAACTTATTTAACCAATTAGAAATGAATTTTTAAATGGCGAGGACTCAAGAATCAAATCCACATTTTAGTGGACACCCGAGCTGATTAAGCCCGCAGACTTGAAGAATCTAAGTGTTCAGGTCCTATCGTATCATTCCCTAAAGTTGAAAAGCTCTAATGCCTAAGCTCTCTTTTCTTAATTCAATATGTTTTTTTTTTCAAAAATAAAGAAAAGATAAAAAGAATCTACAGAGCTAACAAAATAATTCAGATAAGAATATGCACCCCATTATGCTTATCTAATGCAATTTCCTCACTGTATTAAAAAGACATGAAACAGAGTGTAGTAGAGAAGAAAGCACTTGAATTTCTTGATTACTCGATTAGCTTCGAGATGAAAACAAACTATATACGTGCTAAATTTAGTGCCTTTAGCTTGGGACACTATACAAACAAAGAAAAAATCAAGAATTCACAGGTGTGAGTCAAGATCAAAATAAGCAAATCGATTTTATGACTAGTAAGGAGATGTCCACAGATGCAGACAAAATTTTGATGCAGACCCATACCCCACTGTCGAGTGTATCTAAGGTTTTGGATAAAAATTACCCAAAACCTGAGATCATTATGCAAGCGGGGTCGGGCTTGTGGTTTATGAGGATGCAACCCAAGTCTAAAAAATCAGCCAATAGAAAAATCAAGATCAAAAAGATAATCAATGAATTTGTGCTTGGGTTGCATATCCTCAAAATCAATAATATCATAAGGTTCCTAATAAAAAGTTGGTGGTTTCAGGCAAATAGGAACCCTTAGATCAAGAATTCTCTTTCCCCTAAAATTGGCTTCCCAGATCTTCATTTCCAGATTCCTATCCTCCACAATCATAATTTCATATTCCGGGACCTCCTGCATGTTATGCACTCCATTTAAAGTATCTAAGTCCAAGATTTATGGCTGAATCTGAATTGACTTGAGTTCGATGATCTCAAAAACAGAACCATCATTATGCTCGATGGGGTGTGTGTGAGGAATGGGGCTACTAATTAAATCATCCATGAAGTCAGGATCTGAATCTTCTATGCTAGCCCCGATGGGATCAAGATCCTCAATTACTCGACTATTAAATGATTCATCATACTCCTCAAGCCCGTATATCTCACTAAAATTATCTTCCTCAAATTCAGGTGAGACTTCACATAAAGATTCTTCATCTTCAAAATCAAAGAATTCTGGATCCACATTAATATATGTCTCAAGATCATATGTTGTTCCTTGGTCCACAGAGACATTTGTCTTCGTACCTTGGTTCAAGGATCTTGGGTGAAGAAATCAATTCATCCTCCATTAGTTGCTCTAGACCAATCTGGTCATCTTCGATCTCGTAAAATGTGTCCCCCTACAGGTGCCTAAGCAGGTTCTGACATTGGCTCTCCTGAAGGGGGTTTATCCTTGGAATCATCCCAAGATTGGACTAGAGCAATTACAAATTTCATTCTCAATTTTGATAATTTCCTAAGTAAAAACTCACCTGGGTCCTTATCCTTAACATCTTAGAGCCAATCCAACAAATATTTGTTAAGATCATCAATCATTTCAATCAAATGCTCCAATTCTTCAATGCAAGGTGTTGGCTAAGCTTCTAAAGATTGTATGGTATTCCTTAAGTTAGCCAACACCTTATCTTGGACCTGGTTCACCTGAACCAAATGATTTGGTTCAAGGTTGGGTGGGTTTGGGTTCAGTCCAGGGGAGTCATGGAATTGAGGTTCTTGGTGCCTTCCCTGATAATAGGTCATTTCGAGTTGTTCAAAGAGGGGTGGCGACCTATATGCAATGTAATCTGAGGGAGGGTATGAGTTGTAATCAGGATATCCTTCTTGATTGTAGATCGGGTTAAATAGATCATCAAAGGGTGAACATCTATAATCAGTATAGCTCATAGAAGGATAAAAATCAAAATCATGGTGTCCAGGGTTAAACCCTAAACACGGAGATCCAGAATTGTATCATCAATCAAAGTTATCCTAACTAATCGATGAATGGTCATAAATCGGGTCGAGATAGTAATCATCTTGGGAATAAGTGGTGGTAGGAGGGTAAGAGTGGAAATACGAGTAAGATGTGGAAAGATCCATGGCAAAGTAGGAGGAAAGAAGAAACAAAAGGTGCCTTACAGTACAAACAATCAAACCTATCCTTAGGTAGGGTAGCCTAAAGACCTACAGACTCTTAAAACCCATGTCGAGCTGAAAGAAATGATTTGGTCTACTTTCCGATCAATTCATCCAGTTAGAGGGAGGGATTGGGGAGAAGGGTCTTCCCTTGGCTTTCGCCTCAGGTTCCTTTGATAACCCCAACTGCGATCATTTGACACTACTCGCCTAGCTAGACATCAGACAAACCAATAGAAGCAGATTAATTGAAAATAATCTCGATCAGGGCCCCGAAGACTGAGTCAAATCCTTAAGGCTAACGTCTACTTGATTTTAGTTAGGCTTAGGTTTGAATGTGCTTGGGAATGTGATGGGCCCTTTATCTAGGTTGTGCCCTTAAGATTGATTAATATGTGTGTGCGTGCACAACCAGAGTTTTCAAACAAGGTTTACTGATGATTTGCCTTTTAGGGTTTAACCTTGTTTAGTAGCTTTTAGGATTCAACTTTAGGTATATTCAATCAAGTTCAGGAAGCACACCAAGTTTTGAAAGCACAAGTGAAGGTATATTCCTTTAAAACTCAAAAAGAATGTGAAGTGCCTGGTTCGTTCCTAAAAGTTGAATCCTATGTGGCAAACTACTTGTTTTTTGTCGCAAACAAGATCGTAAGGTTTAAAATAATCACGTTGCAGTATAGTCGAAATCGCTTTGAAAACAAATACAATTTTTTACTCGAATAGATTTCCTAGGTCGAACACAGGGAGCAAATTGCTATTTAGAAATCAAGATCACAATTCAAAACTAAAAGAGATTGCAATAGTATCAATAGCAATGTGCAAAAATATGAGAGTAAAATGGTGATTTAGATCACCAAATACTCCTAAAATATCACCAAGGAACTCAATGCATTTGCAATGAAATGAAAGTAATGATCTGTCGTCTGATTGTGAAATCAGATGACTTAAAGTGTCTACTTCTTCTTCTTTTCTTCTTCTCTGTCTCTGCTTTTTCTTTCTTTGTCTTCTCCTTCCTTCTTCCTTTGGCTTTCTTCTGCTCTGGCCTCCTCTTCTTCTTCTTTCTTCTTTCTACTGCTCTAACTTTCTTTTTCTTTGTGATCCTTCTCTTCTTCTTCAGCTTTTGTCTTCGGCCTCTTCTTCTTCCTTCTTCTTCCTTTTGCCTTCAACCTTGACCTCCTCTTCTTCTTCAGAATTCGCTAAGTGTCAGTCAGAGGTTTCCGTAGCAAAACCCTCCCCCTACCCATGTGACACTCCTCTCTTTCTCTCTTAGGATTCGCTCTCCCAAAGCCACATAGGTATTCGAGTTATCGAGTCAAGCGCATACCTAGGTCCAGGCTCACCAGTGTGCATGGTGAGCGAGGAGTGCAGGTCGAGTTGGGTTAGCTAGGTCCGCAGGTGAGGTGTCGCGGATGAGACCGGGTGTGGATGAGTGGGACCTCACCCCGTGGTAACTGAGGCGAACAGCTTACAACACTTTTGCAATTTATTCGGGTGCAGGCGCCTCTTCATTTCCGAGGTGGGACTATCCGCACACCCTTCTTCTCGTGTGCCTACAATAGGGATGGTGCTTCCAATTGTAGCAGCTACGGAGGTACACGACTTCAATAGGGGATCTGGGTGCGTGAGGTAATTCCACGTGTCCTGGGAGCGTCAACCTGGGACAGCAAGGCCTGGAGTGACCTCAAGCAAGCTTCAAGCTTGCTCGCCAATGGCGGCCAAGGTCGTACACCTGAAATCAATAGAACGGCCTCTCAACCACGTCAAATCACTCAGGGAGGTTCGCTGGAGCACGACGGATGTGCTAGGGGTGGTGGCGTGGCATGTGGGTGCCTGTGAGTGCATACTTAGGTCACACTGTGTGCAAGTGAGTGGGTGTGTTCGGGGGGTGATTTGGGTGAGTGGCGAAGTGAATAAAGTGAGAGGAAGTGCTCAGTGAGGTGTGGCGGAGGTTGTGGGCTTGTCGGCGAGAGTTTTGGTGGACTGTGGAGGGGGGATGGCCTCTCCAGAGATGGTGGCCAGAGATGGAAGGGATGAAGGTGCGAGGGGTGGCAGTGACGGATTTTGGGAAATAAAGAGAGGGGAAGAAAATAGAGGGGACAAGGAACTTAGCTAGGACGTTAAGGGACGAAGGGGGGCAGCGAGGGCATCGGGTCTGGTGTGGCCAACGTCGGAGACGAAGGCGGATTCAGTGAGGTGGGAACGACGAGGATGAAGGAGGAAGTAGTGTCTGTTGGTACGGCGAGACGCGGGCGAAGGCAGGAAGGAGGAATCCGTCGCAGGTATGGCGGTTGGACGATGACAAGGAGCAGGGAAGGTCATCAGACGTCGAGGAGCCTTCGTCCGTGAGGGGAAGAGAAGAATTTATGGGAATCACGGCTGAATTCGAGCGTGGAGAATGTGGGAGGATCTGGGCTTCTTTAAATAGGGTTCTGAAGGGCGGTTAGGACTTGGGAAGCAAGCTTCCCAAGCTTGGAAGGTCGCCGGAGATGGGAGCTATTAGGATACCCAATTCTCTCATGCGTTCGCATGAGAGATTGGGAAGGAATCAAAGCTCATCAATGGGTTCAGACGAGAGAGAATTTCTCAAAGGATCTCCCTTTTAATTTTCGAAGGGATTCTCCAAGTAATCAAGGAGATATTCCCTGTTAAAAGTCGCCGGAGTAGGTTTCCTCCGAGATAATGGCGGAAGGACCTACTTGCGAAGACGATGAAGAAGTTAAGGGGCTGTTTGCAATAGTTTTTGAAAGTTAGGGGTAGAAATGTAATAAGACAGGACCTTTTTGCAAACTAGGTTAAGGCAAACTCATATTGGGTTCAAATTTTGGTACAAACCTAATTTGAACCTAAGGAATCCAATGGTGAAGTTGGATTTTGGTTTTGACAATGTTTAACTAGGTAATTTATACAAAAACTCAAATTAGGGCAAATATCTGTCTAAGACTCCATTTTAGGTCAAGATGGGTTCTAATGGCCAAATTAAGGTACTAAACCCTAGATAATATTTTTCTATTATTTTTAGAGGGTTTAATTCATTTTTATCCTCACCAGAACCTTGGTTAATTTTTATCCAAGTTGATCTAACCCACTTGTTGTCTTATTAAGGCCATTTGACCTTTGTTTAGCCCTTGAGAAAACCCATGGTTGTAATGCATTGGTAAAATTACAGTGTTACGGCCTGGTTCCTGAATCCCTATAGGACACGAGAATCGGATCAACTCGATTGATCCCAAGACCCAGTCGTCCAATGAGAAAGTAACAAAAAAGTAGTAAAATAAACCACATTTACCATGCAAGTAACTAACAGTAACAAAAGTACAGTAGTAAATAAAAGAACTATTACAGTACACACCACCACAACAGTAGAGAATTAAAAACAGGTACAGAAATATGAAGTTTACAATAAAAGAGTACAAAGGTGTAACAGAATACTCACTACTACAGAAAATGGTATAACAAAAATACAACTACTGGGCTCTACTAGGCCCAGCACCCTCCGCAGCCGTAGGCTCTGGCTGCTCAACACCTGGACCTGAAAAAAGGTGGTAAGTACGACACGTCAGCGAAACGTTGAGTAGAGTGGAAACCAGCTAACTAAGAAAAACAGTAAAGGTGGACAGGTAGCTGTTGTTTTTAATTTCTTCCTTTATTTTTCTATTTACTCTTTCTTGGTTTATTTCTCAGGTTTTTCTCTTGATCTCGAATGTTCCTCATGGGAATGATCTTGATTGCAGTCTTTTCTGAAAAGTAGAAGTCGCACGTGGTGCTCTCCTAGCCGGGAGAGTCCCCCGTGGTGGTCCTACCCTCAGTCAACCACCCCAAGGTCGCTGACAGACGTAACGGTGACTACGGTACGCACGATAAACGCACGGGTAGCTACCCCGCACTGGCACGCGGTCAGTCGTTTCCGTTAACGAGTGCGCTCAAAGCACAGCACGAAACCAATATAGGGCAGAGCCCTCTCAGCAACAGGGGCCTAGCCCTTCCACAGTAACCAAACAGGGGACTCGCCCCTCCACAGTCCGCGCACCCTCGCCTGACTACCCTGGTTTGCCCAGTGGGCCTAACAAGTCGGTGTAGGACAGCTAACTGAACCCCGAGTCCCGTGGGGTGGCTAGCTCCCTCCCTACACTAGTAGCTCTCCCCTGTACGATGTACGCGAGGGCCAAAAGTCGGTACAGAGTGGCCAAACCTAACCCCGGGTCCCTAGGGCGGCTGGCTCCGCTCTGCACTAAGAGGTAACATGAGCTTCCCTTGGTACTCCGTGCCTAAGAGACAACACACTTTCCATTCGCTTTCCAGTTCCATTCCATTTATTTCTAGGAGTTCTACTCCTAATTCCCCGTAGGGTTCATGCTCATGTTTCTCAGGCCAAGCCAGACGAGGTTTCATCATTTCAGGTTTATTCGCATACAGTACGTGTTTCCAACATTCCAACTTCTTTCCTTTCCGATTTATATACAAGCAGCTCGTATTTAATTTCAACCAACAGAAATTACATGTAGTAGTTACTAACAACAGTACTCTACGTTTCACAGGCAACTGTTAACCAGTTACAGGCAGTTATTATTCCATCAACTCATTTCAAGACTGCATTTCAGGCATTTAATACAATCGTTCCAGTGTTTCTAGTTCTAGGATTCATGCCATGCCCTAGGATCTATCATTCACTCTAGTTTTCAGGTCCTAGGATTCATGCCATACCCTAGGATCTATCACTCAATCTAGTTTTCAGGTCATAGGATTCATGCCATACCCTAGGATCTATCATTTATTTCAGATATGCATTAATGTTTGTAATTAACTAATGGAAGCCACTCTACCCGCAAAATCGGGAGTAATGGGGGCATGATCGGCAGGTCCACGTGCCTCCGCAACCCCCAAATCCGCAACAGAACGAGGTCCTAACACAAGGATCAATCACAAGGAACCACTCAGAACAGGATAAAAGTATTTCAAACATGTAGAGGAACTTATTCTAAGAAGATCGGAATCATAAATGCGGAAATCGGACCTCGAACGGACCCTAAACAGTTCAAAAACAACAACTCTGACTCAAATCGGATGTCTGGAACATCTTCCAGACGTCTTAAAAAGGGGTCCAGGTCATACCTCACTCTACACTGCTCCTCAGACGTCCAGAGATACTGCTGAATCGTTTGGACCCAGTTCCAGACGTCTGACCACCTCTCCGGACGTCTGGAGACGCTCTCCGCCGTCTGGTGACTCGTCCAGACGTCTGAACCGCGTGAGAGGGCGTGTCCCGCGCCTTCCCGAAGCGAATCCTGCACGTGTACGCAAAAAAATCCCTTAGCAAGGCACGCGACAGAGCTTCAGCGGAACGGCCTGCATGGCCGTATCCGCAAAAAGGAAGGTATAGGCACAGTACGTACCTATCAGCCATTTGGAGGTTCTTCCAGACATCGTCTGGATGTAGGTCCAAACGTCTGATTCTAGGAAAAATCCCAGAATCAGAAGCTCCTTCGTCTTCTTCTCACTGCGCGCGACCGTGCCACGCTCGTCCGCCCTCTGCTCTAGCTGCAGCAACGTCGGGGAGGACTTCCCGACACAACACTCCGCCTCGCGCACGCCGGCCGACCTCGAGCTGCTCCGACGAGCTCTCTTCTCTCACGGCACGCGCGCTTTCTCCTCTTCCCTCTCGCTACACCTCTCCTCTCAGCCACTGCACCTGGCAACAGCTTCGGCTGGCTCTCACTCTCGCTCTCGCGCTGGAGGAAGGAGAAGACGGGGGATTGAGGGATGTGGGGTGGCGAACGAGGGAGAGGGGAGAGGAGTATTTGTAGGCGTGGGGAAAGGCTTCTGCAGGTCGGCAAGGGGAGAGAAAGAGAAGAGGGCGGCGGGGTTTCAGACGTCTGACTAGACGTCTGGACCAACTCCCAAACGTCTTAAAGTGTTTTGATACCACAGGTCTTAACATACAGTTTTACCCCTAGTTTCCTATTTTTCTCTCAGAAAGGTTATGCAATGAATTATGACCTTCAATTGGTTATGTAGGAGCATTTATTGACTTTATTGGGTCAAAATGAGCTAGTTAGGGCTCATGATGGTGTTCCCATCATACCCCCATGCCTAGCTCTTGCTAGTCCCTTAGCAAAATTTTAAGGTATTAACTTTGATTTTAGACCATGAAATCTTTTGATGCTAAAAAACTGTGATGTGTGCTTTCTTTTATAGATTAGGTTAGAATGCCGATAATAGACCTAGAGGTACTCAAGTATCAACCAAGATCTGGACCTGACCAGCTCTAGCCTCAGTCTGTCGCGAAGCTTTTTAAGGCCCACAGGAACAATCCTAAGGTTCATTGAACTCCGCGGTTAAAGTACCCGTGCTTGTAACATGTTTTAGCCTCGGTTCAGTTTGCAATGCGTTTTTGTCAGAGCGAGACAGAGTAATTTTCTTTACTTTTGGAGAGTTTTCTCTCTCTTTTCTTTTTATTTCTATCTTCGAATTGGCTTTACAACACGGTTTGTATCGGATTCCTAGGCCCCATCATCAATCCTCGAAGGGTCCCTGGCCATCGATGCTTCGAGATAGCACCACCCATGGCAACCTCAAGAACCCTGGCTTTCGAGATTTCGAGATAATCCCGCCCATGGTGTTCTGTAGCTAAATCCAGACCCTAGCAATCGACATTTCGGGATCATGCCGCCCATGACATCTGCACCAGCACAGGGTACTTACATGCCCCCGGTAGGATATGTAGATATCCTAGGACACAAGCACCAAGGAGACGATATGTTATTGTGCATTTTCGAGGAGAATTTCCCGCCTCTCCGCACTGGGAACTTGTCCAAATCAACTTGTGTTGATCAGTCGCTCCTAACCTAGGTGACTTTTTTAGAACAATTTAAATGCATTTGCGTGATTTTGATACTTAAGCGCATTAAACCAGACTGTGTGTGGATTGGGGTGCTTAAGTTATTGAGTCCCGCAAACTAGAGGTCAATTAATGAGGCCGAATACTCCTTATGCCTTAGACCTAATACTTAAGTGTTGACGAGGCGAAATCATGTTTTAAAAGGTGTTACGTTGTAGCATAGATGAAATCGCCATGAAAACAAATAAGAATTTATAACTTGAAAATCAAAGCATCTGAGGTTGAATACAGGGAGAAATTAGGTATTTCAAAGCTTAAGAGCACAATTTTCAATAAAAAGCAATAACTAATTCAACCAAAATTAAGGAGTAATGTCAATGTAGAAACAATGCTAAAAAATTGGACGTCTGATGAAAAATCAGACGTCTTAAAGAGTTTTGCTACAGTGCTTGATATGTGATTTTTGTCTTCTCTTTCTCTTTTCTTTCTCTTTCTCTTTGCTCTGCGGCTGGGCTTCTTCTTGCCTTGTTCTTTGGCTTCTTCTTCTTCTTTCTCTTCTTTGTCTTTCCTTGTCTTCTTCTTCTTCTTCTTCTTCTTCTGCTTGGCCGCTCCTGCTTCTCTCTTTCTTCTACCCTTGCTTTCTTTCTTCTTTCTCTTCTTTGCCTTCCTGCATCTAAGTCCCTGCTTCTCTCCTCCTTCTACTCCTTCACCAGCTACCTTCTTCTTTTTCTTCCCTTGCTCTGCCTCTTCCTTTTCTTCTCTTTGCTTCGCCTCTTCCTTCCCTAGCTCCTTCTTCTTTCCTGCACAACACCATGCAGCAAAACCTATCCCCTACCCTCCTCGCATCTCTCTCTCTATTTCTCTCTTCAGTACGCTCTCCCAGAGCCGGGTAATCGGGTCGGATGCACGCCCGGGTCCAGGCGCACTGGCGTGGGTGTGATGTGCGAGGAGTGCTAGGTTTAGGTAAACGAGTCGGGTGCTAGGTCCTCGGGGGCAGGTCACGGACGAGGCGTGAGCGAGTGAGGGTGAGGGACCTCACCCCTATGTGCTGGAGGCGATTAGCTGAAAGCACAAAATCAATTTAACTCACACCGCTCACCCCTGAGTTTACGAGGTGGGACTAAATGTCCCACCCGCTTCTGCCGATGCCCGCAAGAGGAGATCTCCACTCAATTGAAGCAGCTGAAGGCCTCGCAACAACTACTCTCAGGCTGGATTCACTCGCACACTCAATACGCTCAACCTAGAGTCCTAAAGCCTGGAGCGCATGGCCTGGAGCTCTGAAGCAATCAATCTTGCTTGTTCATTAATGGCGGACAGAGGCTCAACCCTGCAAGACACAAGAATGGCCTTGCGGCCCTATCAAACAACAAGGAAAGCTTCGCCGTATCACGGCGAAGGTGAGGCGAGGGTCGACGTGGCTCAGAATGGCCTAGGCATGCGTGCCTAGGTCAGACTGTGTCCGTGTGTGTGGGTTTGTTCAGTGGAAGTGTGGGGCGTGTGTGGTGGTCAGTGGATGGGCGGAAAGTGATCAGTGGGTGATGGCGAAGGTGAAGAGGTTGGTGGCAAGACGTGTGGAGGTACGGAGTGATGGATGCTCTCGCCGGAGGTCAGCCGGAGATGAGGAAGATGGGGGTGGACAGTGGCAGTTGAGGGGTGATTTATGAAATAAAAGGAGGGAAAATAAAGAGTGGGAGAAGAGAAACTTATCTATGGTGATTGGAGCGAAGGGGAGGAAGAGGAGACGAAAGGCGCATATGTGCTATCATCGAGGGAGACGGCCCTGAGGTGGAGATGACAGCGACAAGGAGGAGGTCAGAGAATGTGTGCTGGTGTGGCGCAACGCAGAGGAACGAGACGAAGCAAACCCTGCCACTGGTATGGTGGTAGAGCGACGAGAGGAGGGAGGAGAGATCGCCGAAGCTTGCGGGCATTTTGACCAGAGATGAGGAGGGAAGAAATTGAGAGGGTATCAGCAACCAAATCAATTTTGGGAGATGCGCAAAGGACCGAGGGTCCTTTTATAGCCGCTGGCCAAGCTTCTTGTGCTTGGAGGGCAAGCCTTCCAGCGCAAAATCCTTGCTGGAGAAGGAAGGTGCTTAGGACACCCAAATCTCTCGAGCGTTCGCACAAGAGATTGGGTGAAAATCTAATCTAGAGATCGCATTCAGACGATGGAGAAATCCTCAGAGAATCTCCCTTCCAAATCTGGGAGGAGATCTCTGAGGATTCGAGGAGATAACAGCCTCCAATCCTCGCTGGAGTGGGATTCCTCCACTATAATGGTGGAGCAACTTGAATGCAAGGGTGGCGAGGAAGCTAGGGGGTTCTGTGCAAGGGTTTTTCAAAAGATAGGGGCCAAATGTAATTGGGTGGACCATTTTGCAAAGCAGGTCAAGATGGCCTTCCCTTAGGCCCAAATTTTGTTACAAACTTAATTTGAACCTAAGGAATCCAATGGTGAAGTTGGATTTTAGGTTTGACCACGTTTGACTGGATATTTTGCATAAAAACCCAAATTAGGTTAAATACTGAACTAGGACCCCAATATAGGTCAAAATAGGTTTCAAGGGCCAAATTGAAGGTTCTAAACCCTAGGGGATATTTTTCCATGAATTTTAGAGGGTTTATTTGATTTTTATCCAGATCAAAACCTTGTTAAATTAAGCGGGATTGTTTTAAGGTTATAGAATGTCATTTAATTCTTAAATCTCATAATAACCCTTTCCTGACTGAACCATCCCACTTTTCCTCTTATTAAGTCCAATTGACCTATGTTTAACCCTTGAGAAATCCCGTTGATGCACTATAATGGTAAAATTGTACTTTTACCCTTTAGTTTATGTTTCCTTCTTAGAACAGTAAACCCTAGACTTAGGTCTTCCTTTAGGTTATGCAGGAGCTTTTGTTTACTTTCTCAAGTCAAAATGAGCTAGTTAAGGCTCATGATGAGGCTCTCATCATTAAGCTTCTCATTTTCCCCAACCTCTTGAGGATTATCCAGATCTTAGCGGGTACTTGAATTTTTAAGCCTATGACCATAGCCCAAAAGGCCTAAAATCAATGTTCCTACTAATCTCTTCTTTGTTTCATTAGCACGTTTTGCCTTTCATTTTCTTTCTTTTGATATGGTCTAGAACCAAGTTAATTCCTTAATTTCTTACTAATGACTACCTCTTTTTCTTTTCTTTTCAACTTGTGCTCCTTTTTTGACATTTTTATCTCCTCCCTTTTTTTCTCCTCAAAATTTGATATGCCATCAAAATTTCCTCTCCTCTCAATTTTTTGTTCTTTTTCAAGAATTTTTTTTATTTTTTTTATTTTTTGGTATTTTTGGGATATGTGATTTTTTTGATGAAACCCTTTCTTGTGAGATGATTTTCACGGCATTTTGCACTTTAATACCCACCTCCATGCCTATGATTTGCAATATCCTCATTGTAAATTAGGTGGGTTTGTCCTCAGCTTAGATCATTCTTTATAACAGGTTTTGGGTGGGTGAATGGGTCGGGATGACTGTTGCAAACGATTTCAAGCTCGAGTATGGGTACCAGAGGTGGAGTCGGTTATTCTATTGGATGAACCCTAAAGTGCAATTTGAGTTCAGCATAGGATGTGTCAAGAAAGGCTTCGGGTTTCTCAAAAATGATGGGTTGCCTCCTGTTAAGCGCTGAGTTTAATACCATTGGCCGGGCGCAATGAGCTCAGGGAGAATGGAGGGTAAAAGATGTCTCAACCAAATTTGTATTGGTAAGTTCAATGAACGATTTGAGTCTCTAACCATTCACGACAAAAGGTTCTGAATCGTGGCTGAGTTAACTAATTTTGACTGCTCCATTTCCAAGGATTCGTCGGACAAGGTAAGGTCCAATCCATTTTCATCTGAGTTTTCCTGGGAACAGTTTGAGTTTGTCATCAAAGAGTAGGACTTTTTGACCAAGATAAAAGATTTTTCTGGATATGTGTTTGTCATGAAAGGCTTTAACCCACTCTTTGTAAATTCGCTAGTTCTCATTCGCGTCGTGGTGTAATTCATTGATCTTGCTCATTTGAAGCTTTCTATGGGTTCCTGTCTTAGAAAGATTGAGATTGCAGTTCCGTACTGCCCAATAGGCTTTGTGCTCCAATTCGACAGGGAGGTGACATGCCTTCCCGTACACCAATCTGAAGGGAGACAAACCTAATTGGGTTTTATGGGAGGTCCTATAAGCCCACAAAGCTTCCAGAAGTCGGGATGACTAGTCTTTCCTGTCAGGTCGAACAGTAACCTGGAGGGTTTTCTTGATCTCCTGATTTGATAGCTCAGCTAGATTGTTGGTTTGGGGGTGATAAGGAGTAGAGATTCGGTACGACACCTCGTATTTGGTCATCAGTGACCTGAACTAAGCAATAGTGAAATGGGTCCCTCCATCAGATATTATGACACATGGAATCCCGAACCGAGAAAAGATGTTTCGATGAATAAATTTGATGACCACCTTATGATCGTTGATTCGAGTCGGAATGGCTTTGATCCATTTGGACACGTAGTCAACAGTAAGTAGAATGTACTCGAAGCCGTCCGAAACAGGGAAGGGTCCCATAAAATCAATCCCCCAGACATCGAAGATTTCAAATACGAGAATCGGTTGTAAGGGCATCATATCACAGTGGCTCATGTTGCCTAAGGTTTGACAACGAGTGCATGCCTTACAGTGATTGTATGCATCTTTGAAAATCGTGGGCCAATAGAAGCTGCACTGGAGGACTTTCGCTACGGTTTTATGACCAGAGAAGTGTCCACCGCATGCCTGGTCATGGCAGAAGGATAAGATGCCCTGAATTTTCGCTTCCGGGACACAACGTCGTATGATTTGATCAGCACCAATACGGAAAAGATATAGGTCTTCCCAAAAGTAGTACTTGGCATCGGAAAGCAATTTGTCTTTCTTGGCCTTCGGCCAATCGAACGGGATCTAATGTGATGCCAGGTAGTTTACTAGATCAGCAAACCATGGAAGCCCTGTACTAATAGTCAGGAAATGCTCATCAGGAAAATGTTCCGTAATGGGTCCAGAAGGGTTGATAATGTCAAAAGGAAGGCGGGACAAGTGATCAGCTACCACGTTCTGTTTTCCCACCTTGTCGTAAATCTCGAGGTCAAACTCTTGCAACAGCAAGATCCAGCGGATTAGTCGAGCTTTCGCGTCCTTCTTCGCAAGGAGATGCCTCACAGCTGTGTGATCCTAGTAAATGATAACATGGGAACCCAGAAGATATGATCTGAACTTTTCTAGGGCAAATACTATGGCTAGCAGCTCTTTCTCAGTAACTGTGCAGTTACGTTGAGCCTCGTCAAGTGTCCTGCTAGCGTAGTAGATGACCACAGGTTTCTCGTCAATTTTCTACCTAAGTACCACTCCTATAGCGAAATCAGATACATCGCACATGATCTCAAAGGGTTGAGACCAATCAGGAGACTGCAGGATCAGAGCTTAGGTAACTCGATCATAGGATCTTAAATGCTTGAGTGCATTCCTTGGAGATTTCAAAAGGAACATCCTTAGATAGCAGATTAGTTAAAGGGAGTGCGATCTTTAAGAAATCAGGAATGAATCGACGGTAAAAACTGACGTGCCCCAGGAAAGATCGGATGTCTTTGACCGAGCTAGGCATAGGGAGTTTGGAAATGAGATTTACCTTGGCTCGATCAACCTGGATGCCTTTTTCTGAGATGAGATGTCCTAGGACAATTCCTTCAGGCACCATGAAGTGGCTCTTTTCCCAGGAAAGAACTAGATTCACGTCAATGCACCACCTGAGGATCTGGACCAAGTGTCGGAGGCAATCGTCAAATGATTCTCCAAACACTGAGAAGTCATCCATGAAGACTTCCATATAATCACCTACCATATCTAAGAATATGGTAAGCATGCACCACTGAAAAGTAGCGGGTGCATTGCAGAGACCGAAAGGCATCCCGGAACATGTACGTCCAGAAGGGGCAGGTGAAAGTGGTCTTCTCTTGGTCCTCAGAATGGATTGCCACTTGGTTGTAACCGGAGTACCCATCCAAAAAGCAAAAGAATCTATTTCTCGCTGGTTTTTCGATGATCTAATCAATAAACGATAGTAGGAAATGATCCTTCTTTGTGGAGGTATTGAGTCTTCTGTAATCAATGCAGACTCTCTGATGTAAACACATTTACACTACTTAAAATGTCTATTTTTGCATGTTCTTAAGCATAGGAATGCATTTCATGATATAAATATTGCATAACATGCATCATTTTGCATTTAGAGTAGTTTGAATAAAATTGAGGTTAATTGTCTCCTTTTATGTGCTTGGACAGGGCAAACATTTAATCGGGGCCTCGGATCAAAGATCCAACCGTATGGATGTGATCAGGGTGACGATTGGAGTTCAACGACTCCAAGATCGCCCTAATCAGACATCCGTAACATCAGATAGTGACCGGGGAACCCTAGAAGATCAAGGGCCAGGATGGTGAAAATTTGCACTTCAGATGACAAATTCGACCGCACGGATGAATTCGGATCGACGATCGAAGCTCAACGACACAAAAATCGAGTCAATCCGACATCCGTGGCACCATCCACAACTTCCAGAAGATAGACGGCCAAGATGACGTCACGTGGTGCCATCTCAACCACCCAAACGGCCTCTAGCACCATCGCACCTCTTCTTCTTCAATCAGTGCGTCGATTCTCTGCCGTTGGATCAAGATCCAACGGCTGTGGATGCGGCTGGCTGATTCGTCCGTGCGACCATTTCGTCCGCGTAGCGCAGCGGAGATGAAGCGGCGGGCGAAGCAGAGGTCGCAGGATCGAGTCTCGCGAGCCTCAAATCAGGCGCAAGCGAGCGGCGCGTGGAGCGTCAGATTGCGATCCAGCGGCTGCGCGCGCCCAATAGTGCCAACGCGAGATTGGATGCGTAGAGTGGACGCGCGATCTCACGCGGGCGGGCGCGCAGCGTAGCGGGCGAAGATGCGTTTTAAGCCGTCCGATCTCGCGATCAGACGACTGAGGCTCAGCGTGCGTGCGATGGCGTTGAGCGCGCGGGCAGCTGAAGCGGCGCGCGTGGGCGGGGAAGCTACGCCCACGTCGGGGCTTTAGTGACGGATTTATCCGTCACTAAAGACCCCTCATTTATTGTTTTGAAGTTGTAATGTCCATTTTGCCCCCACTCCTTGCAACTATAAAAGGAGACCCCCTCCATACGAAATTTTCATCCCTTCTTTCTCTTCTCTACCCCTCCAAAGCTCAAGAGAAGCTTGTCCTACACTCGGGATGCTTCTCGCGAGATAAAATCCAATTTTTGTTCCCCTTCGGAAGTGGATCCCACGACGACGACAACGTGCTGCTTCGTTCCCGTTCTTCTGCTTCGTCCTCCTTCGTCCCGCTTCGTTCTCCTTCGTCCAGGCGTCGTCCCGTTCGGCTCGTCCTCCAAGCAATCGTCAAGGAGGATAACTCCTCTCTCCCATTCTTATTTACAGCTTTTCTAGTGTAGAATTTTCTTACTTTATAGTGTAATTGATTTCCTACTTTCTAGTGTAACTTTTATTTAGTTTGATTGTATAAACAGTTGAAATATTGAATGTATATTCTCTTTCTCTCTCTCTCTTTCTCTCTCTCTCTCTCTTTTAGTCTGATAGCTCCATTGTAATTATATCGCCTTGCTTATCAAAAATCCTAAAAAAATATATAATTGCGAATATAGATCAACGTAGCCTCCCTGTGTTCGACCCGGAATTCTTTTCGGTATAAATTTTATTTGTTGAACACGAATTCTTCGCTTTCGAACTACAACGACAGGTTTTCCAAAACCGAACACGTAAGCGTAGCCATTCGTACACGTTCAACATTTTGGCGCCGTTGCCGGGGAGGCAACGATTTCCGATCTTTTCTTCGCATTTCTTGCACTTTATTTGTTTTCTAACTAGCTTTCTCTTGTGTCTATTGTTTTGCAGAGACCTCCATCAAGGAATCAACAAGCGGTAGACTGGAGTAAAGTGCAGTTGAAGACAACTGTAAGTGTTTCCCCATTCTTTCCCCCTACATAGATTTCATTCGCCACATTAAATCCAAATCCCAATTAACCTAGGTGTTTGCATAAATACTAGGAATAGTTTGGTTGTTTGGATTTCCACTCACATTCATTCCACCCTCATTCATAAAAAAATAACAAAAAAATAATCTTGTGGGGTAATTTTCAACAAACACACAACATACACCCATAGTCAAGGCACTTGATCAACTTGATTTGTTTTCTACTCAACCGGGTTCCGATCTGTGGAACCGGTATACACAAAGCAACACATAACAGAGTAGAAATCATTCTAGGTTAACCATCTTTTAGTGCCTAACTTAGTGGTGCAATTGTGGCTAATTGTTTGAGTTGTTTGGGCCGTACCACTTTATTTAAAACCAACTCATCAAGTAGCTCCTCCTTAGGGTTTTCAATCTAGGTATATTCCAGGCACTCCACTTTCTTTCTGATTGTAAAGGAAAACAATCTTCACCCGTGTTTTACAACTTGGTTTACCTAGAAACTTGATTGCAATTCACCTAATTTGAAACCTTAAAAGTTACTTAAGCAAGATTTGAACATTAAAATTCACGCATTATCAATAATCTTGCTTGAAAACCCTGGTTGTGCACGTACTTACACAAATCTCAATCAATCATTAAGGGCACAACCCATTGTAAGGGCCCATCACATTCCATAAGCACCACAATCCCAGGCCTTAATAAAATTGAGTAGACGTTGGCCTTAAGGTTTGAATCACTCTTCAGGGCCTAGTCTAAGATTGTTTTTGATTAACCTACTTGTACTGATTAATCTGATGTCTATCTAGGGGAGTAGCGTCAAACGACCGCGGCTGGGGGGTACACTAGGAACCGAAGGTGAAAGCCAAAGGAAGAACCTTCTCCCCAGTCCCTCCTTCTAACTGGTTGGATTAAATAGACGCAAGTAGAGTAAATCACTTATAGTCTTAAGGCTGGTTTTGGGAGTCAGTAGATCCTTAGGCTACCCCATTTAAGGACAACCTTGTTTTGTTGTGCTGCAGGGTCCCTATCCCCAGTCCTTCCGACCTTCTCCAAGTTTATGCTGGGAAGACGGTCATTGAATCCCCGATTGGAAGGACCGTTAGAACATTCTAGGAGGCGCAAGTTAGATCTTGGTTAATTTGATCCCATGGCCGAACAGCAGCCTCCTCTGCTTGAAAATCCACGGGAAGAATTTCGAAGGTAGCTAGAACAAATGCAAAGAATGCAGGAATGGTTCCAGAGAATGCAGGGTGCTCAGCCCTTGAAGGATTTTTATGATCCTTCAAATTACGAGGAACGTCCCGGCGTCCAGATTCCAGCCGGTGACATAGAAATCAAGCCCCAGGTGTTAAGCCTGATTAAACATTATCATGGGCTTGGCTCCGAAGATCCATTTCAGCACTTGGAAGATTTGACCACTTTGGTCCAGACCACCAAGGCTCGAAACGTTAACGAGGAGCAAATGATCATGAGGCTCTTCCCCCACTCTCTTAGGGATAAAGCCGCGCATTGGTATAGGACAATAGGAAGGCCAATTACAACTTGGAATGAGTTGAAATCGACCTTTCTGAAAAAATTCTTCCCAGTCGGTCGTACCAATGCTTTGAGACGGGCAATCACTACCTTTACCCAGCGGCCGGGGGAGCAGTTTCATGTGGCCTGGGAGCGATTCCAGGACTTATTGCGGAGGTGTCCACACCACGAGGTGCCGAAATGGCAACTCGTGCAGATCTTCTATCATGGGTTGAATGAGCAACTCAGAAACCATGTGAATGCTTCTTGAGGAGGCAATTTCCTCAATAAAGATGCAGATAGTGCACATGATTTATTTGAGGAAATGAGTGAGAATTCAATTAATCATGCTTCCATGGATACTTTTAACCGGTCCCAACAACCCAGATCAAATGTCAATGAAGTCCATGACTCTCATTCATTTGATATGGAATTGATTTGTAATAAACTTGATAAGGTGGACTTGGTTGCTAAAAGAATGGAAGAGTGGATGGCTGGCAATTCTATGAACAACTCTCAATCCACTCAATCCCAAAATTTGGGATTTCATTCCTCACGAGCTCCTTCTGGATGGGAGTTCGTGAATCAACTCGATGCGACTCAACCTATGAGTCAGCATTTTTCAGAACCCCATGGGTTCCCAACTGGGGCCTTTGATCCCAGTTTTTCTGATCCTTCCCTTTCATTTTCTCCATCCTCACCTTATGAGGAGGTCTGTGCTGTACAAGAGAATGTTAGATCCAACCCCTACTTGAATGCCTATAATCCAAGTTGGAGAACCACCCTAACTTCTCTTGGAAAAATCCGGGGCAACAGACCCAATTTTGACCCGGCAACTATGCTCCGCAACGACCAACGGGTCAGGGTCAAGTATATACTCAGTTGCCTCCAAATCAGGTCAATCAGCCAGCTTGGAATGCCCGTCAACCCGCAGGGCAGGCTGATTTGAACCGTCAAATGGTAGAGATGCAAGGATCTATGCTCCAGCTCATGCAGCAAATGAAAAACTCGCTGGACAACTTGCAATCCGGGCTCATTGCTAACTCTCGTCAACCCGGATCTCTACCATCCCAACCCGTACCCAACCCGCGAAACATTATGAATTCGGGCAATCAAGCCCAAGGGTACGGAAATCAAAGGGACCTGCACGCACATGCTCAAGTGGTTGAGCAGGGTTCCTCGTCTTCTTCTGCAAATCAACAATTCATGGTCAATCAAGCCCCTCCAATCTTTCCTAATCCCCCCCAAGACCCAAATTCTTACGCTTCTGCAAATTCTGTAACTTTAAGGAGTGGTAAGAAGACTCAGGATCCACAACCACACTATTCTGATCTTTTGAATCCTGAAGAATCTGAGGAGAGAGAGGAGAATTCTAGAGGAGAAATCAAGGCTCAGGAACCTGATTTCAAAGATCTGACTCATGTTCCTTTTCCTGAAGCCTTAACCAAAGCAAAGAAGAAGAAGTCTGTTGATAGTAATGAGGAGCTTCTGAATTTATTTAAGAATGTTGAGATCAATATCCCACTCCTTGATGCTATCAATCACATACCGACTTACGCAATATTTTTAAAGGAATTATATACACAAAAGCGTAAGTCGAGAGAATCTGTTCCGAGGAAGGTGGTACTCTCCGAGCAGGCTAGTTCTGTTATCCTGCACTACCTCCCTCAGAAAAAGAGAGATCCTGGTGCTCCTTTGATTTCTTGCGTTATCGGAGATTACACATTTGATAGAGCACTTTTGGATCTCAGTGCATCCATCAACCTAATTCCGACTTCTCTTTATGAGAAGTTTGGGTTAGGTGAACTTCGGCCAACTTCAGTAACGCTACAGTTAGCAGACCGTTCGGTCACAAACCCGCGAGGCATTATTGAAGATGTTATACTTAAGGTCAAGGATTTCTATTTTCCTGTAGATTTCCTTGTCCTTGACATGGATGTACCAGATAATCTGAGGAACACACCCATCATTCTGGGGCATCCGTTCCTGGCTACCGCAAAGGCCAACATTAATTGTGAAAGCGGTAGCATGGAAAACGCCTTTGGGGACCAACGAATGAAATTGGATATTTTTAAGGCAATCAACAAATTTGAGGATTGTGGATTTATTGAGGAACTTGATGAGGATAATGTTAATACTGAAACTTGTTTGACAGTTTCTTCAATTGAAAGTTCCTCTTTGGTTGATGAATTTGACCCACAACCCTTTGATCTAACATTTACAGAAGAGGTTACCGATTTTGTTCACTCACAACCTCTTCCTCTTGTTGAATCTTCAGCATCTACCCTACCATCAATCATTACCCCACCCCAGCTTGAATTGAAACCATTGCCCGAGAATTTAAAATATCAATTTTTAGGACCGCAGAATACGCTCCCTGTGATTATTAGTGCTAAATTGACAAAGGAGCAAGAGATTAAATTGATTAAGGTCCTAAAGGAACATAAGGAGGCAATTGGTTGGACCATTCATGAACTCAGGGGGATCGAGCCATCTTACTGTAATCATAGAATATTTTTGGAAGATGGATCTCGCCCTTCTCGCCAGATGCAGAGGAGATTGAATCCAAATATGCGAGAAGTGGTTAAAAAGGAAATCATCAAGTGGCTCGATGCAGGAATTATTTATCCAATCTCTGATAGTCCCTGGGTAAGTCTCGTTCAGATTGTTCCAAAAAAAGCCGGGATTACTGTTGTGACTAATAAGAGAGGAGAATCTATTACAACTCGTTCAGCTTCCTCTTGGAGAGTTTGTATTGATTACAGGAAGCTAAACACAGCCACTAAAAAGGATCATTTTCCCCTGCCCTTCATTGATCAAATCTTGGAAAAATTAGCTGGGCAGAAGTACTTCTATTTTCTTGATGGATACTCGGGATACAACCAAGTTCCTATCCATCTTAATGATCAGGAAAAAACTACTTTCACCTGTCCCTACGGAACCTTTGCTTTTCGTAGGATGCCTTTTAGGTTATGCAATGCACCTGCGACTTTTCAAAGGTGTATGCTAGCCATATTTTCCGACATGGTGGGAGAGTTTATGGAAGTCCTCATGGATGATTTCTCTGTTTTCGGAGAATCATTTGACTCTTGTTTGGCTAATTTGGAAATGATTCTTAAGCGATGTATCAAGACACGACTGGTCCTTAGCTGGGAAAAGAGTCATTTGATGACCCAAGAGGGCATCGTTTTGGGTCATGTAATCTCTGAACGGGGAATTGAAGTAGACAAAGCTAAGGTTGATGCTATCGCTAAACTTCCTCCTCCCACATCTGTTAAACAAATTAGATCATTTCTTGGCCATGTGGGATTTTATCGAAGATTCATCAAGGATTTCTCGAAGGTTGCTCGTCCTTTGAGCAATCTTCTTGCCAAAGAAACACCGTTTGTTTTTGACGAATCATGTCGAAAGGCATTTGATTTCCTAAAAACAGCAGTCACCCGTGCTCCAATTTTGCAACCACCAATTTGGAAAGCCCCATTTGAGATCATGACCGACGCTTCTGATTACGCGGTCGGGGCTGTCCTGGGTCAGAAAATTGACCGAAAGCCCTCTGTCATTTACTACGCTAGTAAAACTCTAGATGAAGCCCAAAGGAATTACACTGTTACTGAAAAGGAATTACTAGCTGTAGTATTTGCGTTGGAAAAATTCAGGGCTTATCTCTTGGGGTCTCATGTTATTGTTTATACTGACCACTCGGCCTTGAGACATCTCTTGGCTAAAAAGGATGCTAAACCCCAGCTTATTCGTTGGATTCTTCTTCTTCAAGATTTGATCTTGAAATCAAGGATAAAGTCGGGGTACAAAATGTGGTAGCGGATCATTTGTCGAGACTCCTAGGTGATTCTTCTTGTCCGGACATTCCAATTGTTGACACTTTTCCGAACGAAACCATTCTTACAGTTTTAGGTGTCCACATCCCATGGTTTGCTGACATTGTTAACTATTTGGCCGTTGGTCAAATCCCCCAGGATTGGACCAAGCAACAATGGGATAGACTCAAATCTAAGGTCAAATACTACTTTTGGGAGGACCCTGAACTGTATCGCATCGGCTCTGATCAGATTATTCGCCGATGCATACCGGAGAATGAATTCAACAGTATACTCAAGTTCTGCCATGCATCTGGGTGTGGTGGACATTTCTCCGGGAGAAAGACGGCTGTAAAAATCTTGCAATCTGGCTTCTATTGGCCGTCTTTATTCAAGGATGCCCAGGACTTCTCAAGGTCATGTTCTCGATGTCAGTCACTCGGGAACATAACTAAGAGAGACATGATGCCCTTAAACCCTATTCTTCCTGTAGAAATTTTCGATGTTTAGGGCATCGATTTCATGGGACCCTTTATCCCTTCATTTGGATATCAGTACATTCTTGTTGCTGTTGATTATGTGTCCAAATGGATTGAGGCGATTCCCACCCGAACCAATGACCACAAGGTGGTCATCAATTTTGTCAAGAAAAATATCTTCAGTAGGTTCGGGATTCCGAGGGCTATCATCAATGATGGTGTCACTCATTTTACTAATGCCCAATTCCGGAATTTATTGGCTAAATACGGGGTTAATCATCGAATTTCCACACCTTACCATCCCCAAACGAATCGACAAGCCGAGATCTCCAATCGAGAGATCAAGAACATTCTGCAAAAAACGGTTAGGCCTGATCGCAAGGATTGGACTCAAAAGCTTGAGGACGCTCTTTGGGCCTACCGTACGGCGTATAAAACGCCCATCGGCATGTCTCCATAGAGATTGAACACAGGGCATTCTGGGCAATCAAACAATGCAATTTAGATCTGAATCTAGCTGGGAAGACCAGGAAACTCCAACTATCTGAGTTGGAGGAGCTTAAAAATGATGCTTATGAGAATGCTAAGACCTACAAGGCTCGGACCAAAGCTCTGCATGATCAATTGATTTCCCGCAAGAGCTTTGAGCCAAACCAAAAGGTCAGGTTATTCGATTCTAAACTTAAGCTCTTTCCTGGCAAACTTAGATCTAAATGGAATGGCCCATTCATAATTGATCAGATTTTTCCTAATGGTGCCATTCAGATTTCTGATCCAAAGACGGGTAACAACTTTAAAGTCAACGGTCAACGTTTGAAGCCTGTTGTTGACCGTAATCTCCCAGAACCCGTCTCAGACTCTATTGCTCTAGCCATTCTATGACTTCTTTGGCTGGACTTCGCCTAGCTGACGACATTAAACTCAGCAGTTATACACATGACACAAGGCTGATACGAGCTTCATATCCAGGTGACATCTTTCATATTCTACCCTTTCTTTCATGTCTCTTTTTCAATGAGGACATTGCATCAGCTAGGCATGGGGGGGTGGATTCATTCTTGAATTATTTGGTCAGCTTTGTGAAATCCATATAAATTGAGTCATCGCCATCTTAATTCTATTATAATTGGAATAAATAAGTTTGGGTGATAAGTATACGACTTATCAACCCACCCTCTGATTTGAGGGAATTTTTGAGTTTTAAGCATCTACACACTTTCTTTGCACTTACTCGTTGTTCGACGATTCTAACGGAATTTGGGTAGCTAATGAACTTTCTAGGGTGATATGGCTGGCAAGTTATCGTGGGGAACAGCCCATAGGTAGGTTGTCCAGAGCCCAGTCACTGTACCTTTCTCTTTTTCCTGTCCTTAGGTAAATCTTACACCAAGGAAGCCACCTACTTAAAAAAAAAAAGGAGAAAATAACAAAAAGAAATAAGCCACACTTCGCCACACGAATATGGCTGGCAAGTTGTCGGTGGTAACAGCTCATCGACCGGTTGTCCAAAATCCAGCTTAGAAAACGCACTAAAAATTCCCAAAACACTTAGGAAGAAGCGGAGAAGTAGAATAAATCGGGGAGATATACACTGGATTCACCCTTATGTTGACCTCGTAAAAAATAAAAGTAGGAAGAAAGCTACCGGTTGTAAAGATACACCTTTAGGCAGAAGTCTTTTTTGAGGTCACCTAGAGGCGTAGAAATCCGAAGTCCATTTTAATTACCAGTCAACGAGTCTATCACAATCACAATAAGATGCTTAAAGCTTAGGGTTCTCATCAAATCTTGGGTGAGTTGAATGGCCGTAGAAAGCCACTCTTAAACCCTAAAATTTGAAAATCCAAAAAAATTAGAAAAGAGTAAAAAGAAAAAGGAATTTTTCTTTTAATAAGGCGAGGGCTTGAGGCGGTTGCATTTTGGCTGATACCCAGGCACTGTTGTATCTTTGAAAGTTCAGTTCCTAAGTAGACAATTTCTTAATGATTGAAAATAACTCAAGTCCAAATAATCCAACCTAATTCTTTTATAAATAGCATATAGTTTTTGCTAGGGACTAGCAAAAGATAGGCATGGGGGTATGATGTAAACACATTTACACTACTTAAAATATCTATTTTTGCATGTTCTTAAGCATAGGATTGCATTTCATGATATAAATATTGCATAACATGCATCATTTTGCATTTAGAGTAGTTTGAATAAAATTGAGGTTAATTGTCTCCTTTTATGTGCTTGAACAGGGCAAACATTTAATCGGGGCTTCGGATCAAAGATCCAACCGTATGGATGTGATCAGGGTGACGACTGGAGTTCAACGACTCCAAGATCGCCCTAATCAGACATCCGTAGCATCAGATAGTGACCGGGGAACCCTAGAAGATCAAGGGCCAGGATGGTGAAAATCTGCACTTCAGATGACAAATCTGACCGCACAGATGAATTCAGATCAACGATCGCAGCTCAACGACACAAAAATCCAGTCAATCCAACATCCGTGGCACCACCCACAACTTCCAGAAGATGGACGGCCAAGATGGCGCCACGTGGTGCCATCTCAGCCGCCCAAACGGCCTCCAGCACCGCCGCACCTCTTCTTCTTCAATCAGCGTGTCGATTCTCCGCCGTTGGATCAAGATCCAACGGCTGTGGATGCGGCTGGCTGATTCGTCCGCACGACCATTTCGTCTGCGTAGCGCAGCGGAGATGAAGCGGCGGGCGAAGCAGAGGTCGCGGGATCGAGTCCTGCGAGCCTCAAATCAGGCACAAGCGAGCGGCGCGTGGAGCGTCAGATTGCGATCCAATGGCTGCGCGCGCCCAATAGCGCCGACGCACGATTGGACGTGCAGAGTGGACGTGCGATCGCACCAGGCGGGCGCACAGCGTAGCGGGAGAAGATGCGTTTTAAGCCGTCCGATCTCGCGATCGGACGGCTGAGGCTCAGCGTGCGTGCGATGGCATTGAGCGTGCGGGCAGCTGAAGCGGCGCGAGTGGGCGCAGAAGCTACGCCCACGTCGGGGCTTTAGTGACGGATTTATCCATCACTAAAGACCCCTCATTTATTGTTTTGAAGCTGTAATGTCCATTTTGCCCCCACTCCTTGCAACTATAAAAGGAGACCCCCTCCATACGAAATTTTCATCCCTTCTTTCTGTTCTCTACCCCTCCAAAGCTCAAGAGAAGCTTGTCCCACACCCGGGATGCTTCTCGTGAGATAAAGTCCAATTTTCGTTCCCCTTCGGAAGTGGATCCCGTGACGACGACGCCGTGCTGCTTCGTTCCTATTCTTTTGCTTCGTCCTCCTTCGTCCCGCTTCGTTCCCCTTCGTCTAGGCGTCGTCCCGTTCGGCTCATCCTCCAAGCAATCGTCGAGGAGGATAACTTCTCTCTCCCATTCTTATTTACAGCTTTTCTAGTGTAGAATTTTCCTGCTTTATAGTGTAATTGATTTCCCGCTTTCTAGTGTAACTTTTATTTAGTTTGATTGTATAAACAGTTGAAATATTGAATGCATGTTCTCTTTCTCTCTCTCTCTTTTAGTCTGATAGCTCCATTGTAATTATATCGCCTTGCTTATCAAAAATCCTAAAAAAATATATAATTGCGAATATAGATCAACGTAGCCTCCCTGTGTTCGACCCGAAATTCTTTTCGGTATAAATTTTATTTGTTGAACATGAATTCTTCACTTTCGAACTACAATGACAGGTTTTCCAAAACCAAACACGTAAGCGTAGCCATTCGTAGACGTTCAACACTCTCCACGAATTTGCCAACGGGTTGGTATGATTTCTCTGGTCTCAGTCGTGATCACGGTGAGTCCTGCCTTCTTAGGCACAACTTGGATTGGACTCACCCACCGACTGTAGGAGATCGAGTAGATGATCCCAGCATCTAACCACTTAATGATCTCCTTTTTCACGACTTCCTGCAAATTAGGATTCAGACGTCTCTGCATTTCACATGAAGATCGTGTGCCCTCTTTAGTATAGATGCGATGTGTCTAGTAAGAGGGGCTAATACCAGTCAAATCATCAAGAGTCCATCCAATGGCTCTTCGATGTTGCTGGAGAATGGAAATCAGATGGGATTCCTAATTAGGTGTGAGTCTGGAATTGATAATCACAGGAAACGTCAGATTGGAACCCAAAAAGACATATTTTAGATGTTCGGGAAGAGGCTCTAGTTCCAAAATAGGGTTATCAGCAGCAGCGGGTGGTTCAGGGTGTGTGTCAGGAGCAAGGGAAGGAGTTATGGGTGTGTCTAGGTTGAGTTCGGACTCCTCTGATTGCGAGTTTTGATCCTCCTGTGGTTGATCAGAAGTAGTCATGTTTTCCTCGATATACTAATCATCAACCACTGCCTTGATATCACATATTTGTTCTATAAGTCCGCAATTAATCCCTTGTTGGGCCTTAAAGATGTTGATTTTTAGTGTCTGGTTCCCAAATTTCAGTTCAATTTGGCCCTCCTCACAATTAATGTTGGCCCTAGCAGTGGCCAGGAAGGGTCTCCCTAATATAATTGGTGTGTTGCTCGGATTTTCTGAAGCATCCATATCCAAGACTATGAAATCCGCCGGGAAAAAGAAATTCCGAACCCTAACAATGACATCCTCAAGAACTCCTTTAGGTGACTTAATAGATCGATCTGCCAACTGTAATGTCACCTCTGTTGGTTTAAGCTCAGATTCCTCAAGATGGTCAAGTAGGGATGTAGGTATTAGGTTTATGGAGGCTCCTAGATCCAATAATGCACTATCAAATTGGATATCACCAATTGTACAGGAAATCAAGGGATTACCTGGGTCATTTGCCTTAGGTGAGAGTCTACTCAAAATGACAGAGCTGGCTTGTTCGACAATATGATTGGGCTCCCACTTTTGGTTCACGGCTGACGCTTAGGTGTACACACGTCTTTCAGAAATCGTGTGTAAGCCGGTACGTGGTGAATCGCATCCATCAAAGGGATGTTTATATGGACCTGTTCAAAGAGCTTGACCAGGTCCTCCTTAGGTGCCACGGGTTTGGTTGTCCTCTTTCCCTTGTTCAAGGTCCCAGGAAATGGAACCTTAGATGGTTCCTCTAGAATAAGTCTAGGTTCTTGATCTGGGACAGGGGTATCCTAAATGACTATCCTAGGGTTTGGGTTACTACCAGGCTGAAAGTGGCCTGGGTAAGGTGGGACCTATGTTGCTTTGCCACTATGGGTTGTTATTGAATTCAGTCCTGCCTGGTTCGGGTTTGGTGTAGGTAAAATAGGTGGCTACTGCTGAAATCTCGAGTATGATGTCGAAGCTCCAATCCCGTCGGGTGATGGAGTAGAAGGGGCCTAATAAATCATGTGAGCTTGGCCTGGATTTGGGTTCATAACGCGCCTCTGGTTCGGCACATTATTCGAATTAGGCAGAAGTTGCGAAAGGAGTGTGCCAGGTTGGCGGGAATTCGCCATCTGGGCGAGTTGATTGCGAACCTCTGTGATCTCGTCTTTGTTCTTTTTTTGCATAGCCGCATTTGTCTTTTGAATGTCAGCCAGAGTCTGAAGGATAAAAGTCATTTGATCTATCTGAGTTGGCCTAGATTGATAGGTGGGGTTGGGCCGAGGCTGAGGCAGCTGATAGGTGGCCGGAGATGGAAGGGATGAAGGTGCGAGGGGCGGCAGTGGCGGATTTTGGGAAATAAAGAGAGGGGAAGAAAATAGAGGGGACAGGGAACTTAGCTAGGACGTTAAGGGACGAAGGGGGGCAGCGAGGGCGTCGGGTCTGGTGTGGCCAATGCTGGAGACGAAGGCAGATCTGGTGAGGTAGGAACGGCGAGGATGAAGGAGGAAGTGGCGTCTGCTGGTACGGCGAGATGCAGACGAAGGTAGGGAGGAGGAATTCACCGCAGGTATGGTGGTCGAAGGATGACAAGGAGTAGGGAAGGTCACCGGACATCGAGGAGCCTTCGTCCGTGAGGGGAAGAGAAGAATTTACGAGAATCATGGCTGAATTCGAGCGTGGAGAATGTGGGAGGATCTGGGCTTCTTTAAATAGGGCTCTGAAGGGCGGTTAGGGCTTGGGAAGGTCGCCGGAGATGGGAGCTGTTAGGATACCCAAATCTCTCATGCGTTCACATGGGAGATTAGGAAGGAATCAAAGCTCATCAATGGGTTCAGACAGGAGAGAATTTCTCAGAGGATCTCCCTTCCAATTTTGGAAGGGATTCTCCAAGTAATCAAGGAGATATTCCCTATCTAAGGTCGTCGGAGTAGGTTTCCTCCACGATAATGGTGGTGGGACCTACTTGCGAAGATGATGAAGAAGTTAGGAGGCTGTTTGCAATGGTTTTTGAAAGTTAGGGGTAGAAATGTAATCACACAGGACCTTTTTGCAAACTAGGTCAAGGCAAACTCATCTTGGGTCCAAATTTTGTTACAAACCTAATTTTGACCTAAGGAATCCAATGGTAAGTTGGATTTTGGTTTTGATCATGTTTGACAAGGTAATTTATGCAGAAACTCAAAGTAGGGTAAATATCTATCTAAGACCCCATTTTAGGTCAAGATGGGTTCTAATGTCCAAATTGAAGGTACTAAACCCTAAAGAATATTTTTCTATGATTTTTGGAGGATTTAAGTAATTTTTATCCTGACCAAAACCTTGGTTAATTAAGTGGGTATGTTTTTAGGGTTTAAAAAGTCATTTAATTCACAGAACACACACAAACCCTTTTCTGTTTGATCTAACCCACTTGTTGTCTTATTAAGACCATTTAACCTTTGTATAGCCCTTGAGAAAATCCACGGTTATAATGCATTGGTAAAATTACAGTTTTACCCCTAGTTTCTTATTTTTCTCTCAGAAAAGTTATGCAATGAATTATGACCTTCAGTTGGTTATGTAGGAGCATTTATTGACTTTATTGGGTCAAAATGAGCTAGTTAGGGCTCATGATGGTGTTCCCATCACTACTAATTGATCACTTTTATCTTAAGTGGTGTAGCCCAAACAACTCAATCAATTGGCCTCTTGCACCACTTAATTAAGGCACATGAGATGATTAGCCTAATAAGATTTCTACTCACTTATGTGTATTAAGTTAGAGTGCACTCGGTCCACAGGTCAGATTCCGGCTAAGTGGTAAAATTAAGAAGAGTGTGCCTTCGTGTGTGGGTGTTTAAAGTGTATAAATTTTATTAAATCCCATAATTTTTTTTTTATATATATGCGGGGTTGAGGTGAAGTAAGGTGCCAAACAAAAAATACAATATACCTTAAGGTTTATAAGAGCACCTAGGTTGATTTTCATTTGTGTTATTACGTGGTGGAATGAAAACTAGTGGGTGGGAGGTGGAGTATACTTACAGACCCTTCAACTACACTTTGCTCCAATCTACCACTTTTGCCTACCATGAGAGAGTACCTGTAATCACAATAAGAAAGGAGACAAGTGAGGTAAATGATAAGTAAGGCGAAAAACGTGGAAAATCAAAGAGTGTTGCCTCCCCGACAACAACGCAAAAATGATGAATGAGATTTCTTACGCTAAAGGTTGAGTTTGAAACCCATCATCGTAGTTGCATAAAAATCCAACAATCATATAAAATTTATAAATGAAACTCAAATGAGTCTCGAGTCGAACACAAGGAGGTGAACGTTTGATTAAAAACTGCATTTAAAATTATTTACGGAAAGCAGATTATCTAGTTGAAATTAATCTATGCAAGATAATAGGAGAGAGAGAGAGAACAATACAGAGAAAAGAGAGAGTGTGTGAACCGAAATTTCATAGCTATATGTTCATTACAACTAATTTCTACAATTAGAAAGCTGGAATCTACAATAGAAAGTGGTAAAAAGAGAGGGATGAGAAAATCTCCTCTTCAGCTGCTTGGAGGATGAGCCGCGTTGACGGAGCACCTGAACAAATGGGATGAGATGTTAGACGAAGGAGAACGGAGCTGGAGGATGAAACAGGGCAACGTCGTAGCGGGATCCACTTCCCGAATGGTGGCGAGAAGACAACTACGGGATGCTCCACGAAGGGGATGAGAAGATGGAAAATTATTTTACTCTAGTTCTAGTGGAGCATCCCGAGTATGAGACAAGTTTGTAGAGCTTTGGAGGGGGTGAGAAAAGAGAGAAAGGGATGATGAAATATGTGGTAAGGGTGGCCCTTTTATAGGTGCAAAAATTGGGGGTAAAAGGGTCTTTCAAGCCTTAAAAATAAATATTCAACCTTTAGTGACCCATAGAAGTGTCACGAAAGGCCTACGTTGTTGTTGCTCTCGTGGAACGTCAGCCATCCATCATCGATTGCACGGTCCACACGCTGCCACATCGATGGCTTCTCGTCTTCAAGCATTCACCACTTCATCGTGCTTAACTCATCTCAGCCATCCAATCGTTCAATCGGACGGCTTAAATCACGCGAACCGCTTTGCCTTCATACGTTTTGCGCGTGCACGTACGATCATGCATTGTCGCACACGTGCTCATCCAACGTTCGAACTCGTGCCATGTCTCTACTCGAACGTCCATCATGCATCCAATGGCCGAATTGCATCCACGCGCCCCTTCTCGCTTGACTTAAGGCGAGGCAAGGCTCAAACCCGCCCCTCCCCTTCGCGATAAAGCACTCGACAACCGCGCTGCGAGTGCAAATGGTCAAGAACTTGAATCTTCCCGTGGTTGCTCTCCGCCGTCGGATGTTGATCCGATGGTGGCGCCATCCGGCTCTTTCATTTTCTAATGCTTCTAGAAGGTGCCACATATGTCAAATTGGGTCAATTTTCGCGTCGTTGGGCTGCGATTGTCGAACCGAACCCATCCGTGCGGTTGAATTTGTCATGTGAGGTATGAATTTAAACTACCTTGACCTTTGACCTCTGATCTTTCTCGAAATGCATCTGATGCTATGCAGGTCCAATCGAAGCGATCTTGGAGTTGTTAGACTCTGACTGTCGCCCTGATCAGATCTGTACGGTTGGATCTTCAATCCAAGGCCTCGAAATGATATCGCCCTGTCCCCTAGCCACAAAAAGAGAAAATTAACCTAAAATTTGTACAAATTAATCTAAATGCAGAATGATGCATGCTATGCAATATTTATAATGCTGAATGCAATTATACACTTAAGAACACGCATAAATAAACAGTTTATGTGAAATAAATGTGTCTACATTACTTGGGGATTTTAATTTGGATATCCAGCATGATTTGGGTGAATCTGGAACTATTGAGATGGACCACTGGATTTTATTTGACTCACTGATTGCACAGCGATCATAAACCCTAATTCGCCTGAATTAAGGTAGAACCTAGCTTAACACAGGCATTCTGCATGCATACACATCGTACTTTGCATCTTAGATGATCTATATGTTTTATGCATAATAATGTGCTATTTGAGAGGTATTATTATTGCAAGTAATCCAAGGTTGTAGATGATCGATCCAACCTTATGGATCCGTTTGGAATAACGGCGGGAGTCCAACGCTTCAAAGGGCGCATCAATCAGACTCCCATAGCACCCTAGGGAGTCCACAGAAGAAGCAGGAGCCAAGGGGAAATTGAACAATATCCAAACCTCAGATAACAAATCCAATCGCCCGGATGGATCTGGATCAACGTTTGTAGTCCAACGGTGCCAAAATCAACTTAACCAGAGGCCTACGTCATCAGATGGGCGACCATGATGGTGCCACGTGGCGCCATCGCAGCCGCCTCTCACCGCACCCTAATTTGGAAGGAGAACCATGGGCCATTGATCGTCATCCAACGGTCGTGATGCAGCCACACCACCCTCCCTCAGCCGCAGCATCAGATGAGAATGAGATCTCGACCGTTGGATTCTCATCCAACGGCCGAGAATGCACGCCAACAAAACGTAAATGCAACAAACGCGTGGAAGTAGCACGTTGGTTAGTGCTCTCTTCACGAGGCAAGGGGTGCACGATCGAAGTGCCCGGTGGGAAATCGGGAGAAGAGGCGAGCACGAGCACAATTATCCATCAGATCTCCATTGGGCGGCTCGGCAGCAAACGTGTGGCGGGCGCGGAGCCGCTGGATCAAAAATGTGTGCGATGACGCATGCGAAAACGCGCGAGAGCACACTTTAGGATTTAAAGGCACGATTGAGTGTGCGTTTAAGCCATCCGACCATATTGGGCGCTCGGCAGAGGCGAGCGACAAAGGAGAGGAAGTGAAGGCGCAAGCGCTGGCAATCTGCAGTCGTGCGATCTTCATCCGAGAGCGCAAAGGCTGCCACATGGCAACAACATATTCAATCGAGGATAAAAGAAGGATTTGGAAGGCTTAATCAGGGTTGTTGATCTCCCGATCAACGGATCTGATTAATCCAAGGCATTTGCACGTATTTATGGGGCCAAATACTTTCTTTGCCCTCCACTAAAGCTATAAAAAGAGGCCAAAGGGCCCCCCTTTGAGGCACTTCTCTTTTTTTCCTTCTTCTTCCTCCTTCTTGAACCTTTCTTTCTTCTTCTTCCCATCTTCTCTGCATTCGTCACTGCACCTCCGCTTGAAGCATCCGTTAGGCCACCTCAACGGATTGTTGCTGCTCTTCCCAACCTCTCCAAAAGGCCACCACGAACCACCCGTAGTGCCTTCATTCTGTTACATAAGTAGTTACATTTATGTTAGAATTTGTTCAGTTCTATGTATACAATTCATGTTTAAACTCTTTTGATTGTTATATATATTGTGTCTATACTATTTAGCATTTATATTTCGAATAACGTATGAAATCAAAAGTGCTTTCTGCCTCCCTGTGATCGACCGGGACTCACCAAGTTTCGTTAATTTATTTGCTCGAGACGTATTTCGCGCTATACTACAACGTGCTAATTCTCTATGCGATCTACGCCGCGAACACTCACCTACTCTACATCCATCCCCACCCGACTTGACTCATGAAGTGGTTCCTTATACCATTTCAAACTACACCACTCAAGTTCCTCCTTTCATTTCCCAACACTTTTAGGGCCCGTATGATTTATTCACCATTGATTGCTCTTTATCCACCTCATTTGCCTTACTTATGCATCACTTCTTAGGGTTGCCACTATCTACTTTCCACTCTGGCACCTGCACTTACTTTTCTCTCTTTTACGGCACCTGGCTACAAATAATTCCAAGCCCGATTATTTTATTTTTTTGACCTTTTGAGCTTGGTATTCACCATCAACTGGTCCACATTTATGGATCGTTGATTCTTGAGCCGCATGACCATATCTTTATATTAATCCTGGCTCAACCCGTTAATTTGATCATTCCTTTATTTTTGGAGTTTTGGTTCGACTAATGACGTAAAACTTAGCGCTGGCAAGGAGGCAACCTAGTACTCTATACAAGTATTGAGATCTTTATTTTTCTAAGCTAACCTGGAATAGTCAGGTGATATCCCCTCCTCTTGCTTATTGCAATTTGACTATTTTTATTCTGCATATATTCCAATGAGGACATTGTAATGAATAGGCATGGGGGTTGGACATTGCATGACTTCTTTTGATATTTCAAATAATCCTGTCAGTATTCCTATATATAGTATTCATTAAAAAAAGAGAGAGAAAAAAGAAAAAAAGGGGTGTTTTAGTGTAGTTCTTAAGATTAAAGCTAGGTAAAGTCAAGAATTCTCAATTTTGAGAATTTGCTGACTTTAGGAATTGTGAAATAAAGTCTTTCCACCTAGACACCTCAGGTCTTTTTAGACTTAATTTTCTTAAGTATTTACCTAAAACTGGATTGATTTTCCTGAGACTTTGAAAGGAGTCTGGAAAAGCTAGAAGTATTAAGTCAAAGGAGTGATGAGTGAATGACTTATCGTTTCACCCTTTGGTTTGGATAATCTTTGAGTTTCAAGCATCTTCACTTGCACTGTGCACTGACTTGTCTTATGGAAGATTTTGTTGAGTCCTTAGTTGTCAATAAGATTTAGTCTTAGGGCTTGTAGATCTAAATGACCTTGCTATGTTTCTAGCTCTTAGAACTGTTCCTATTTGAAGGGGAATGCATTTAGAAAGGATGAAGGTAAGCCACTCACTTAAAAAAAGGATTTAGAGAAAAAAATATATATTCAGCGAAAAAAATTAGAAGGAAAAAAATATATATAAAGAAAAAAAAGAAAAATATATATATTCTACTAAATAAAAGCATCTCACTACATATTGATGATATTCCTTTCAATTTTTGAAAAAAAAACACCTTGCTACAAATAAGTGTTTATCCTATAGGAAAAAAGAAAAAAATACGAAGAAAAAAATTAGGAATAAGAGACCAATGGTTCAGTCAGGGAGATATACACCTAGTATGCTGATCTCGAGGTAGAAAAATGGTAAAGAGAAAGCTGCCAACTCCTAGTATGGCCTAACCGAAGATAGGTTGTCCCAGAAAGAGCATAGAAACATTATAAGTCTTATTTAATACTAGGATTCAACTTCGTTTTCCGTCTGACAAGTCACATAAAAATCACACACAAGATGCTTGTTTCTCATATTCGATTCAAATCTTAGGTGGGTCAACTTAGTTAGAGAAAGTCACTTAGGCAACCCAAGTCTAATGGCTAATAAGATTTCTGATTTGATTTGGGAGGTTCGGATTTTAATTGATACGTTAAAACTGTTGAGTCTTTGTCATTAAGGATTTGTCCACAATTTCCTTTCGTTAGTAAAAAAATCTTATTGTTATTTATTATTTAAACTGGCTTGATTCCTTGACATCACCTTTATAAAAAAAAATTATGCTTTACTTTTAGAAATAAAAAAAACCCACGTATTGTGTTCTCACGTGATTGTCGCAGGTTTTTCGCATGTTGATTTTTGCTAAGGACTAGTAAAAGATAGGCATAATGGGGTGTGATAACAATCTAATCTATTACCCTAATTGGCTTAATCTAAAGCTAACTCCTTAGTAAAATTATGCATTAGGTTTATAAATATTGCATTTAGAGCATGCATGCATATTTAGGGTTTGTATTTATTTTATGAATAACTATCTAATTTTAGTCTTTTGTGAATAATGTAGGTAAAGGACTTAACATAATGTGGAGCATTGAAGAATAAAGGCTGGATAGGAAAAGAAGCTGCAGCAGAGCTAGGAGTTGGTTGAAGAATAAAGCTAAAATAAAGAATGAATGAAGACACAAGAACATACAAGGAGAGAGAGGGACTAGGATAACCATGCCCAATCCTTACAACCCTAGGATAACCTTATCCCAATACCTATCCTAGGCTTACAAAACTCACGCACACACACCTACACATGTTCATGCACACACATCACAGACACACCCACGCAAACAATTGCTTACACCTGAAGTAAGAGGTCTACCATCTTAGCCACCCAACATAAGAAAGATCTTATCTCTTTGATCTTTCCTACAGAAAGATCAAAAGAGATAAAGATCTTTTGATAACACCAAGGCCTAATCTACACCCTTGATCTTAGCATCTAAGGCCACCCTTCCACACCCATAGTCGGCCACCTATGGCTTCCTTGGGAAGCCATATGGATGACCAACAACACACACATAGACCCTTGGATCATCATCCAAGGGTGAACCACTCCCTTGAGTTGTTAGCCTACACCTAACCCTTAGATCTAAATCCTACGACCCTCATTAAATCCACATTCCTGTAAAAAGACCTAGCCTCTACCACTTAGAAGCAATTAGCCACTTAAAGAAATAGTCCACCATAGTTCATGCCCTTACTACCTTCATGCTCTCCAATCTTCTTCTTCTACCTCTTAGCGCCCTAGATCTGAAGCTCCGCTAGAAGCTTCGCACAAGCATCTTTCAAGCAGCTCCGCTCTCTCCTTCTCTGTCTACTCTCTCTTTAGTTTATTTGCTTTGATTCATAGTTGTCATCTTGCAATAGATTTCAGTTGGAAGACTCTCTTCAAGATAGCAATAAAAGCATGATTCACTTGATATCTATGTGTCATCTGATATTTGTGTTCTATCTTGCTACTGTGAAAGATTTAAGATATCAAGTGCCTCCTTATGTTCGACCTGAACTCCTTGTAGTTCAGTATTAAAATTTTAATTGAACACTTTATTTATGCACTACAATGATCGCATATATTTTAATCATGTAGATTTGGCAAGCATCAACCAGCTGCAAAGCTCCTGTGCCGAGGTGTGCCAACCCTCTAGAAGGGGTTGCTTTGCCACCAGGGTGTATTTTCCAGCCTCAATAGAGATGAGGTCCCGACAAGCCTACATGGAAGGATTGAGGCTGAAGAACACTATTACGTCAGGATCCTTCTCAACCACGGGAGCACTTTCCAGCTCCAGAATCTTCCTGGCCCCCTCCTCTGCATGTCAGTGGGCCAAGATGAGCTCCCTCCTCATCTCTCGAGCCTCTGCCTCTGCCTTCTCCTGTGCCTTCCTGGCCTTGGCGAGGTCGTCCATGACACTACTCAGGTGAAGGCACTCTTCCTCCGGGGATCTCTCATACTCCTCCAGGGTGGAAGAGTGGCACATCATGAACACTTGTTCCTTCTCCTTTAGCCAGGACGGGTTGGTGACCTCGCCTCGAGCTTGTCATCAAGCTCCCCCCCATCTTCACGAGATCCTTCATATGGATCTTTCCAAGGGAGTCATCTAGCTTGCCGATCATCCTGTCAGTTGCCCTCTGCCCGAGTCTGGCAGCGTCTGCCTCCTTGCTGGCGCTAATGATGAGGGCAGGAAGATCCCCGAAGGAGTTCACCCTCCTATTTGCCTCCTCCACCTCCCTTTCTGCCTTCTGGCGAGCGACATTGGCATTCGCTAACTGACGGATGAAATTCCTTTACTCCGCCCTGGTGGTAACCACCCATTTCACCGCCATGTTCGCCGCCTTGTTGGGGGTGGTGAACTTGGGCTCAAAAAAGGACTCAGTCGCTATAGAGCCAAGAATGAACTTCAGCCCCAGCATATCCACCTACACATCGACAAGGCGAGAAGTGTTGAAACACACTGGGAAATGTACCAAGGGGGTACAAGCTTCGAAAAGCAACTTACTACCCGAAGATAATAGAAGTATATCCGCTTCATATTAACCCTCTCGCTTGGAGGGTTAGCCCAAGTTATGGCATCTTGAAGATGCCGAAGCACCTACCTCTACATGTTGGCCAAGGTAGGGTCGACACCCGCGAAACCCCTACCCACTAGCTTGAGGCATTGAGGAACTCCCGAGAGTAGGCGAGGGACCGTCGAACTTGGCGGTCTCCAAAGCAACGGTGAGATCCCAACTAGGAGGCGCTGCCTAAAGTGTAATTTGAGCAGAGCTAGTACCCCTTTGCACAAAAGCTATTGGTCCACCCACGTCCTAAGAACTAGAAGGGGTGCTAATCCCAGGAGCTCCAATCATGGGTTGTAGTGGCTCAAATATGCTACCAACTGCAAAACTTCTCCCCACACCACCTGCTCGGCCACGTAAGCAAATGCAGTGGGGGTGCTGGACAAAGTAGGAGGGAAACCTGCCTGGCCCCTTCTGTCCCATTCAGCAGAGACTTCTGCACTGCCAAACCCTGCCGAGGCTGGTTGATGGGAAGATGAGGAGGGAATGCTTACCTCACTACCCGCCTCCTTAGAATAAGAGGAGATGTGCATAGCGCCCGTGTGTCTCCTCCTCCTCCATCGGAGGGGGATTTCCTCAGGACTGGTCAAAGCCTCCTCTCTTTCCTTCCTCTTTCTCTCCTAGCGGCGAAGGGGGCGGGTGAAAGGTCTACTGCTTTCACCTGCCCCCTGAGATTTCCCCACCTCCCTCCTTGTCCCATGGGAGCTCCTCGAGCACTACCTTGGGGTGTCTATCCTTGCGAATCACCCAAAAGCTGCAACAACAAAAGGACAAGCGGTCAACGTCAAATAGAGGTCAAAATGGTCAAAGCCACCTCCCTATAACTTACATGGCATGGGGTAGGAGTTTGCCACCCACGTGAGGGCCACCCGCACGTCTAACTGCCTCAACTTGGAATGGGCTATGGGTCCAAAATCCATTATTTTCTTGGCATTTGCATCTGCATCTCGGTCAAGCACGTGGGGACCAGGCAGTAGGTTCTTCTCAGGTGGATTCTGCCAAGTGTTGGGGACTTCTAACTTCTCCACATTGTAAAGAACGAAAAAATGATGGTGCTGCCCCTTTAAACTATCCAACAGGTCAATTATTCTATACCTAGTCTGCCTACTATACAAAGTATAAGTCTCAAACAATGGTTTTCCCCTCTTTACTTTCAAGGGCATCAATCCAAAAAGGAGGCAGAAAAGTCCCATTCAAGGGCAGATTCCCAAATGGAAGAAAAGAACGATGAAATTGTTGAAGACCGGCCAGCAGTTAAGGCTAAGTTGGGAGGGTGCGAGGCGATGGTATAAAAGGAAAGACGTCAAAAAAGGGTTCAAAGGAACTCTGAGGCCATTTTCAAAGGCATATTTACAAATAAAAAAAAACATGTCCAGTTGGGGAACATAGGCGGGTTAACTTCCCTAGTACCTGGAACTGGACATCCTCGAGTTCGTGTTCCCTAAAAACCCTCTGAATAGCGGGTTTACTACTAAAAGTAGATTTGAAGGTATACAACCCAAACATCTCGTTGAAGAGACAAGGGGCAAAGGAGCATGACTCACCTTTCCCAAAGATGCCCAACATCCTCTTGAGAGTATGGAGCTCTAGAAAGGAAAAACCTTTCTTCTTCAACGGGGTCACTCCTTCGGGGACAGTGGTGCCTTCGATGCTTAAGGTTTTTCTTCGTCGTAATAGAAATGTGGTGTAGGGTCATTTATTTTCCAAATATCCCCCTATTTATAATCGAGGATATGCATGGATTCCAGTGCTACCAAATCCCACTAATTACCGGGTGCAATGAATGCTCTTACACATGTAATCATTACAACGCGATTCGAATGACAAGCGTAAACACCATAATCTGTCCCGAATATCGGGATGTGATTTTGTCATAATTACAGCAATTAATGTGCATCTTGTCTGCATAAAGGGACAAAATTATGCCTATAATGATTGGCCATCAGTCGTGGAAGATGATGCTCACATCGTACAATTGAATACTTGGGCAGACGGCCTCTTAAGGCCAATGGAAAATCAAGTAGCGGCATGCCTATTCTTTCCTAAACAAACAGGCGGTGATATGCCTATGAGTTAAACACATGGCACCTTGTCCGCCTGGATAATTACTTATTGGATATACGGGCAGCATTCCACCTACCTACGTGACCCAGTAATAAATAGGCCTTGACCTTTCCATAAAAGCGGTTGGCAACTAATTACCCGCCAGCATACAATATAAGCTTCGTGGTTGGTTCTCAATGATGGGATTGTTGGGAAATCACCTGACCCATCATCGAGGACATAGTACACACAAAGGAAAATATATAATTATAAATATATATATAAAGTTGTACTCTCTCCGTCGACAACTCAGACAAAGAGAGTGGGGGCAACTGATGAGGGGAGAAAACTCACCCCACGAGTTGCATCACGTAGAGGATCCGACTGCCCGACAAATAGTGGAAACACATCACCCCAGGATGAATCTGTTTACCTGCGTCCATGTATCCGACAGAATGGCAGGTTGCTGTAGATCCAGGTGACAACCAACCGACAAGCTATCCACCGCAATCAAGAAGGACTCATGTGAAGTACGGCACCAACTTATGATCGCCTATCGATTACTACGTGACATGCTATTAAAAGTAGAATCCCAAGAATATGGGAATGAAGAAGAGGCCCACAACTGAGGGATCTCCACCCTATAAATACTAGGGTAGACTAGTTTTTAGGGGCAACGCAAACAAAAAGAGAGAAATACAGAGAGTTTGTACCATTCAACTACCAGTAAAAATTGGGAGTATCATCTTCCCCCCAAACGTACACCTCTCTTTGGTGGAACCTGGTCATCAAACCTCATGCGTATATTCTCTGCGATTGTTTGTTGAGTCAAAGTTCCTACTCTAAGGGCCTCAATCAATGAGTAAGTCTAGTGGAGCAAACAGAAGCGTGAAATGAGATGAATGCAAGAAGAGTGGAATAATATGTGGAAATATCCCAGAATTTTATTTTAAAATAAAATGCAATAATAATTACAATAATAGGAGAGAAAAAGAGAGAGAGAGAATAATTGTCACTTACAAAAATTAAACAAAATAAAACTAAGCTACAACGCAAAATAAAAAGAAAACAAATAGAAGGGTCTCCCGAGAAGGCTGCTTGAGAGACGGAGGATTGATTAACACTCAGCCGAAAGGAAGAAGAAGCCGAATGAAGGAGGATGGACAAAGTGGAGTAGTGAGCGAGTGATCACAAGTGCACGAATGGGGAGAGGGAGGTGACGATGGTAATCTGCAAAGGAGAACGGAGCTAGAAAATGGAGGGCAAAGTTGAAGTCTTTATACCAGCAGAGGACCGAAGCATGCCTTGAAGTGAAGAAGTTGGAGTTCCAATGGAGTCTTGGAACTCCTTAAGAGGTAGGAAAGGAGGCTTGGATAATTTTGAGAGGGAGTGTCCATAGGGCATTTATAAGTGCAACAAGAAGTTCATGGACAGCAAAAAATGGCTCTCTTGCATGCCAGGCATGCATAATCCACACACATAACGTGTGTGTGGCGAGATCCTTGCATGTGGCTACCACTTGGCAGCTAGGGTGAGCATCACGGGTGCGTGCGATGTGGGAGCTTGTTGGTAGAGGAGTGGATCCATGTGAGCATTGCTTGCATTGAGGTAGCACAATGAGGCGTAAACGCATATGGGTCGTCTGATCGTGATCGTATGGCTGCAAGATGCGCGAGGAAGCACTCTCTCAATTGCACGTCTTACACGATTCATCGGTACACGGGTAGATGTGGTGCATGGATAGCCGTTGATGGCTAATCTACCAGCTGAAATTGATGGGAGGGGCACTTCTCAGTGGGATTCAAACACACGCCTCTCACCAAAGAGAGCGCTTGGTTACCCCTAAGTTGAGGCAGGCGAGAGTGCATTTGGGCCATATAATCATGATTTGACGACTGAGGATGCGCGAGAAATAGCATTTTAAGAGTGTGGAGCAGCATGATGGGGCTAACATGGCCACATGGATAGCCATTGAATTCTTGCAATTGATGCGATCAAGCGACTATGAACGATTATATGCGGAGAGGTGTGCTACTGCTGTTGTGTGCATGGGGCGTGCAGGGAGTGATCTTGGCGCGTGGCATGGCACTTATGGCATGAGTAGGGCATGCCTGGTCTCAGTTTTTACATGCAATTCGCGTGTGATTGCCCTGGCCCTACACATCACATCTAGACTACCTAATGCACATTATTTGTGTTAAAAATATGCAATTAGACTAACTTATGCATGCATGAAGCTAATTATGCAAAGGTTAATGTAATGCATTATATACATTTTAGATGAGATATGTTAACCTAGGTCTCACAATAATTAAGGCATTTAAAGTGTAATAATTGTGTCATTATCAAAGGCCAATCTAGATCAACCTAGAAGACCCCCCTCTCACATTTCTATCGATTTAAGGCCTCCTTGGATTCGGATTTTAGCAAAATGAGGTATTGCTAGAATCCTTACTTGAATCCCTTTGTTCCTATACACTTAAATTTGTCATCTGAATACTGTTACAATAGGGGAAATTCATATTAGTCTCTAAATGAGTTTTTGACCCTATTTCTATTGTGGTTGACTTAGGTCAAACATTCGAAGTTTGTGAGGCATTTGACGAATCTCAAGCCTATTTCCTGAAGTTGCCGTGACCCTCCAGTGAGCTTAGGTAGAGTAGCCCCATTCTCCCTTTCCAATGACATTTGGTTGGCGATTTGGTGCCTATGTAAAATTACTTTTGATCCAATTTTCTCTTACTGAGTATTTTGAGCCCCACATGCTTGCGATTGATTATATCTGGGTTCTTGATTGATTAAATTAATATATGAAGTTGTATGAATTAATAATTTATTTTGTAATTGTTGGATTTTATAAATGGTTGGATAACCTGCTTATATATATGCATAATTGGAATTGTAATCCAATGCCTACAAATCCATGTATAATGAGATGCTAATAGTTTCCCAGTGAGTTAAATTTGACAAACATCCTTAAGAATGATATGGCTTGTAAACTTTATTGACACTTGGAATTTCGTAAGTATTGATAAGTTAGAAACAATGAAAGAGATAATGATTTCCAGTTATAAATACTACTTGGTAAATGCTAGAATAAAAAATGGAAATTATTAATGAACCTTGAAAAATCATGAATGAGAATTAGTTGGTGAACCTAGAACCTGTGAAGACTGTTAGGAACTCAGTCTCGTGTCCGGTATCAACGTCATGGCTAGCTACACCTGTTAGGGGCAGAGACTGACTCAAGGAGTGAACTAGTCTCCCTATGACTTGGTTGTTAGGTTTTTTTCGACAACCAAGTGGCAAGGTACTTAGGTACAGGTTATTGTTACAAGTGGTTGATGTTGTTTATATTCATATCATATAGTGGAAATGAATGGCTATGTGCCGATGCGGGACAGCTCCCCACATGCGTATCACTCGAACTGTGGTCACCACTTCACCTTGGCTAGGACACCTCGGTGGTTAACTAGGATGATAAAGTGGATGTGGTCGATCCCCTCGACTAAGGAGGTGTACCATATTCAACCTACCATTTAGGAGACTACAACAAGATCTCCTTGATCCTTTCGAAGAAACTAATTTGGACAAATAACGATTGGAAACATGGGGAGGGATGACAATGGGATAAGTAAAAGAAAAACTTGAATAACTGAGAATAAATATTCTTTTTCTTTATTTTTTGTACTTGCTTAGTTTTCACTTTCTTTTCTGCATTGGTACTCTACTCAACATTTGTTGAAGTTTTCCGCGGCCATTATACTCAAGTCCTAGTGAGATATAGCCGAATTCTATGGCTATAGGAGTTGATAGTGCCAGTCTAAGTACAACACCATAGTTGAGGTGGTCATCATTTCATTATCTTAGTTCTAGTAGTTTCAATTCAATTTCTTCAGTATTTTTATTTTAGTTTTCTTTAGTTAAGTACTCATAAAATTGATGGCTACAATTGTTTTGGTGACATTTTCCAGTTCGGTCAATTTCACCTTTCTTCTTAAATATTTGTGTTGTGATAGCCTAAATTTGAAATTATGTTGTCCAATGTGTAGATGTTGAATGGCCAAATCTTCGGTGGATTGTAAATTGACTTGGGTTCTGATCGGAACTCCAAGATTTGTAGTGTCCAACTCAAGGATTAAAGTGATTGGACCTCCTACATGAATGGAGGGTCCGATCACAGAACTCAAGCAATCACACATGGGGCAAGGGGAATGATGACCCAGTTCCACCGTAAAGGGTATACATCCAGGGGGAGGACGATGCTCCCAACTATGCACTAGAACTTTTAAGATTATAGGATTTACAATCTCTCTCTTTTCCTCTCGGGTTGTTTAAGCCTCTCTTCGCTATTTATAATGCTGGAGTTGGGCCCTTTCCGAGATCTTCTGACCAAATACGTCGCTTGACAAGGTACATTGTCAGGTTATTGATTGTGGTGACCCTATCAGCATTTATTGAGGGCATGGCTGTGTTGTACATTTGTCTTCCCTTTTAGTGAATAGGGTCCTTTGGGTCCGGCTATATCTGGGCACTCCTAAGTGTAGGCGTGTTGGATTCCCGGGCTTGTCTGTGCGCAAGACTTTTCTTTGATGTAGGCGGGTCAGATCCTCGGACTCGCATGTATCTGAGTCTTTTTGGGTCAGTTCCCTCTTTCCAAGCCTTTCACGGAGTTTCGGGCTCGAGGGCATTTTTTGCCTCTCATCATGTGCCCCTTACTCTTGAGCTAGAGAATTCTCGTTGAGAAAGTAATGTTTGTAGTAAAAACTTCACGATAGGTAATGCACTCAAATGTTGCCCTGGCTGTGTTTTTAAGTGGAGGAGCATTTGTCATGGAGTGGGATTCTAAGGGCAAATGCTTATGGTTATACCGTCCTTAAGAGGTGGTGTGAGGAATGTGCGCCCGCTGTATCACCGGTCTTCAGAGGCAGTCGTGAGGCACGTTTGCCTACTTTACTACTGGCCTTAAGAGGCGGTCATGAGGCGTGTCTGCCTACTTTATTACCGACCTTAGGAGGCAGTCATGAGATGCGTCCGCCTACTTTATTACCATCCTTAAGAAGTGGTCATAAGGCACGTGGGCCTGTTCAAATTCCGCGAGTAATGGCCAATTACGTCAGGATTGATATTTTGTGTTGTAATTTGAGAAGATTGGCATTAATTGCTATTCTGATGAGGCGAAGGCCTCAAGTGTCATGTCTATCATTGATGGGACTATCCTAACTACGATGGTGGATATTGACGGAAGTCGTTTTCGCGCATTTGAAAGTTGTCGGAAATCATAGTATAGTTGCACAAAAACGTTCGTCAAAAATAAGTTTGTAAAAATTATGAGACTTGAGTCCCGGTCATTCGTTTCTGGAAGGCGTTTGCTTTTACTTTTGAAATCGATCTTTTTGCCTCTCTACTTCATTTAAAAATGCACGCCGGTTTTCAATCTCCTAATTAAAACTTCACTTCTGTTATTAACTTGGATTACGTGCGCGTGCGTTAAATAAATTACGAAGGTGAATGTGTGAGTTTCTGTGTGCACGATCCTAGTGAGGTGGTGACTATTTACAGAGAAAGCGTCTATCGTTAGATTTTCAATATCCTCGGGAAATGACATGCTTGTTGCGAATAGATAAACAATTGAAAAATAGGCAACTTGAATCATGCAAAAAGAATAACAATTATTAAGCTCATGGTGATTTCAAACATATAGAGAGATATATATATGTAAAAATGCATTTTCATTCATTCCATTGGAGCATTGTTTGCACAAGAAATTTAGAGGAAAGCTTGTACATAAATGCTTGAAACGGAAATCTAGCTACCAGAAAATGACTGCATACAAGAATCAATGGGGGGATTTCGCATGCATCATTGGGGGAGAAGTTAAGACTATGCTACTAAGCAGTAATAAAAGCAGTAAAAATTATGGAGAGCATAAACTAAATCTGGCAGAATAGAGGGCATTCAGGGGTGGTCCCTGATGGCCTTGGAGTGGTCGGGAGGAGAATGAGGGGTGGCCAATGTAGCTTAGGCCAACCCTTGGAGAGAGGGAGGATTGATCTAGCATCCCGGCATGATGTCCTCCATGATGGTGGTGAGCTCGTGGAGGTGGAGTAGCTGACCTAAGTGAAGGTGGGCGTGCATGGAGCTAATGAGGTGAGTGGTGCCAATGGAAGCCAAGGATGTGAATGGGTGCACTTGGCCACCAGTGGGATCTTTTTATAGACCCAATGGATTCTCTCTAGAGAGGTGTGGAACTCTCTAGAGAGAGTCCAAGAGTGACCGACCAAGAGGTTATGAGATCCAAAAATTATGGATCTCATTTTGAATGCCTCTTGGTTGCTAAATTTGGCAACCAAGAGGTGGCGCCACTTCAAGAGAGTTCTAGAGAACTCTAGAGAAGTGTGTACGTGAATGGGTGTGTGTGTGTGTGTGTGTGTGGTCGTGCTCTATTTGGCTAGGTGGCTTAGGTTAGATTCTAAGGGGTTTAGGTAAGTGTATGTCTTGAATTAAGGTTACGAACCCTAATTGCTAAGGGGAAAATGTAATTAAACTTAACCTAAGTTTAATTGGATGAGTGTGAACCTAATTGAGAGTGAGATAACTCAATTAGGGTTTAGGTCAATTGGACTCTCACTAAGTCTAATTGAACTTGTGTGGGTTGAGATCAAAGCTCAATTGGACTCAATGAGTCCAATTGACTTAGGTGAAGGTAATTGACTTTGATTTAAGTCAATTGGGTTTGGTGAGGACCTAATTAGGTCCTTAGGTAGGTCTAGAGGTGATGTACTAGAGTTAGGACGCCTTAATTTAGGTTCCTATGGGGTTGGGATTAGGTCTAGGGAGCTAAAGATCCAAGATCAAGATTTGAATCTCAAAACAGGGATTGGAGACCAGTACCAGACGTCCAATAATGTGATCAGACGACTTATACTCAAAAATCAGAAGTCCAAACTTCAGTTCTGGACGTCCAATCTGAGTCAGGGGGAAATCAAGGTTCTATTTTGGGTATTCTGCAAAAATTGGACGTCTGACAAAGTGTCTGGACATCCAATAACACTGCAGAAGTGGGTTTGAGGTGTGCGGGAGTTGGCTAAGGGTCCTGGACGTCCTATAACTTATCTGGACATCCAGATAAGGGTTGGAACTAGGTTTTTAAGGCTTCCTAGGGTGTTGTGACCTAATCTAAGGGTGGCTAAGGCTTGGGGAAGTCTCTAGGCTATCCTAGGGCTAGGGTGGACCTAAGCTCTTCACATTTTACTGCTTTATTTCTACTTAATAGAATAGCAAACCTTTAATCCCCTTACATTATTGTTCCTATATCTAAACTAAGCCTTCTGCTCCAGCTCTGCTACAACTCCAGTTATTCCTAATCCAGCTTCAGATCTAGCTCCAGATCAGCTTATTGCCTGCAATCGACATGATGCACGTAATCAGCATATTATAACATTATTTTATGCAAAGCTAAAGTAAAGCAGTAAAGATGCAGCTAATGCTTATGCATGCATGAATTACCCTAACTTATGCTAAGTTCTAGCTTAATCTAGGTCAATTAAGACCTATGATTGCTGCGCAATCAGATATGCATGCAAGGGGTATTAAACGTCCGAAATGATGACCGAGGTTTTCTTCGCTCTTAGTGGTATATTTGGAATTCGCGCTGGATACAGTGAGATTTGATTTTTTCTAAAGTTGTGTCTCGCAAGGGGGGAACTGCCCTTCGTGGGGGCAATATATAGCGGTGGTGGGTCATAGTTAATGGCCCACATACCTCAAAGAGCATTCTGCATAGAATTACTCTCGATAGAGTGCTCTAAGAAAGCATCCTTCATCGAAGCATCATTATCTGAAGGTCTCTTAAAGGAAGGACTATCATGTCGGGTTTTGCAAGCAAGGGTAAGTCTATTGCTTCTTCTTATGGAGTCTCTACCGAGACTAAGGTTTTATATAGTTTTTCATCGGACTTCCTTAGTCGGTCCATGATTTTGTTATTCTAGAGGAATACGGACTCGGTGGAGTACCATTTTACCCTTGTGGGTGCCAAACCCATCTGCATTCAGACGGGATGAAGGACATGTTTATCATCTGGAGATATGCCATAGAGCACGGCCTATAGGTACCTTTGAACTCTTTTTTGTCCTCCTTCCTTTCTTTTTACAACCTCGCCCCTTCGCAACTTAGCCTTAATTGCTAGGTGGTTTTGAATGCCTTTACCGCCCTCTGCCCTCATTTGGGGATTCCCCCTGCCTCGTTTTGTTCTGCCTGCTTTTTGGGCTAGTGCCCCTGATGGTGGATAAGGGCAAGCCTCCGATAGGCACTTACACGCTGTACAACCGGCAAATCGAATACCGAATAGTGGATCTCCCTGATAGTCTGAAGGGGCAAGACCACCATTTCTTTTCTCTTTCCAACATTGGAGACCTCGGAGTCCCTTCCACTTGGCAAGGTCCACCTGAGAGGGACCAACCGCCTCAATCTGAGGGGCTTGACCCATTTGTGTGAGTGGACGCGAAACAATTAGTTAAGTTCAGTTCGATTGCACGGTCGGAGCTCAAGTGGAAGGACGTCCAGGAGGCATTGTCATGGGTGGTGGACTAGTTGCCTACGCCATGTAAGTGGGGGGAGATAAAATAGCTTTCATGTCGTACATTGTACCCAGCTGTTTTCTTTTAATCCCATATTTTTTTGTTCTTTTGGCTGCAGCATCTGAGTGGTTCACTCAACCAGTCGCACCCAAGCGTCAAGGCGATAGCTTGGCTGGTCGTGGGTCACGACTTGGTGAGGTGGAGCCAGTAGAACATGGGGAGGGGAGTCAACCTACTTAGTAGAAGAGGCTAAAGAGAAGGGAAGAGGAGGAGGAGGCCCTCGAAGACGTCGCAGAGGACCTGGAGGTCCCCATGAGGTGCGCCAAGAAGGGTTTTCGCGTGGAGATTTCGTGGGAGGAGCCCACAACGTCCTCTTTGTGAAGTCGTGCTGAGGTCGAGGGGAAAGGTGTGCCTTCCACCCCCTGGAGCCATCGGGGCCGTCTGAGGTGATTACCCTGAGTGATTCTCCTCTAATGGCGCTCCTGGAGATGCCTCGTGCTGGGGGTACTGCCAACTTCCTAATTTCGTCGACTGCTCTGGGAGGATTCTCCCTGCTGATGCAGGAGGCGGCTGCTGCTGGCAGCATTTGTGGGCAGCCCTACTATCGGCGAAGCTCTACAAGTGCATGAGTTTTGGTGGACCCCTTTAGCCGAGGGGGTTTAGGGATAATTGGCCACACAGTCGAGTCCATCGCTGGTTCCATACTAGAGGGCGCCCCTAGCAGGTTTACATCTAGGCATGCGGTGCCGATGCAGCTGGCTTGGAACAGCAGGTGCTAAAGCACATTATTGATGCCCTATCTTGGGCCACCTCTAGGCCGAGGGGCATGAATTTTAACCATGTTTTCTTCTACTGCATGCATGTGGTAAGCTCATAGGAGCTGTCTTTCATTTATTGGCTTTTTCTTAGCTAGAGTTCTTTGTATTCTGACGAGCTTGTGGCGTACAGGCGAACACGCTTGGGTTGTCCTTTATTCTGTGCAACAATGCTCCTCTGGACCTTCCTAGCCCAGTTGGTCAAGCTGACGCGGCAGACCTGGTTGCCCAGTGAGCTGTTACAGCCAAGGCGGAGCATTCGTCTATGGTAGCAGCCTGGGAAAAAGTCTCCAAGGAGACTGGGAAGTAGACGCTGGCCACTGTACAGGTCCTTCTTGTGGGGAAGCACACCCCTGCAGAAGAGTTGTGCGACTGGTCTACCGACCAACTGATGTTGGAATACAACCATCTGAAAGTGGTCGATCTTATTACTGGTGACAAGCCCATGGAGCCGCCCATGAATAAGCTGGCTAACGAGGAGGAGGCAGACCAGCCAGAGGCCATCAACCCGCCTGTGGGGGTGATCAACCCACTTCACCTCTCACTCAAGGGCGAGGGAGACATGTTTGGGACATGGGTGCAGAGTCCCTGATCTCTCCGCCAATGTTGCCATTTTCTTCTTTTTTTTTGTAAAAAAGCAAATGTAATGGACAAGGCTCCTTTCGAAATGATGAACGAAAATCTCTATCTTTATTGCTTGTGAGAATTTATACATGGTACATTTGCAAGTTGTTCACATGCCAGGTGCGGGGGATGCTTTTGCCACTTAGGGTTTATAACTCGTAGAAGTTTCCCGAACTATCCTTACAAATCTTATAGGCCCCTCCCTTGGTGGGTCTAGCTTCCCATCTGACTGGTGATGAGAGACTCATCATGATCTCTAATTACCCCTAATTAACTAGTCTTCCTAGTTAATTAGCTAAGGATATGAGTATATAAGGGTTAATTATAAAATAAGGGATATTTAATAAAGGACCTTAAAATAAGTTAAAAATGATATTTTATCATTCAATTAATATTATTAATAATTTAATTAATAACTGGACTTGAGATCTTACCAATCATTTCCTTAATTAATAAGTTAAGTAAATTAAACATAATGTATGCATAAGTATGTAATAACTTAAGTAATTTTACTTAATTTAATCAATTAACCTAAAAAGGTCAAAAATGTAAATTCAAGGTCTAAACATAATAGTTACCTTATTTACTAATATATATAAAAAGTTGAAAAAGATCTAAGTTAAAATAAACCTTTAAAACCTGGGTTTACATTTAGGTCCTTACTATTCATTGCAATAGGGTCCTTAATCTTCATATAGGCCTTTAAGTTTCACTGCACATAGGTCCCTATCCCTTTAGTCTTCTTCTTCTTCAGCCGATTGAACGGCTGACGACGGAGAGTGACTCCACCGTGCGATCACCGCCCTGCCGACATCATTCTTCCTTCTCCAAGCTCTTGGAGCTTGCGCTCACCACTCCATCTTCATCCATTGGTCTGGATTACTCGGAAATCCTAATTTTTGGTGGAAGTTAACCTCATCGTTGTTGGAGACGATGCCGGAGGTTAAGCTCCCCAAGCTTCTTCTTCGTCCAGACTCCACCATCTTCTTCATCGCCATTCACTATAAATATCCCCTCATTCCTTTGATTTCTCTCAAGTTGGCTCCCTTCCCTCTTCTTCACTGCAGCCGACTTCAATAGCCTATTCTCTCTGCAACTCCCTACACCATTCTCCGACTTCCTCCGTCCATCTTGATTAGCTAAAGAACTTCGCCAAGGTCAGCCGCATCTTTGGACACAGGCGCTGACCAAGGAGCTCCTCTGCTTCACCTCACATCCGCCGTCGGAGATCTTCTTCTCATACCCTCTGATTTTACTCTTCCGCTATGAGCCATCGACGGAATCCTATTGACCCTTTCGTCCAGGTAACAGTAGATAGGATAGGAGTAGGAGTAGTATAGTTTAGCTAGTTAGATAGTTAGTTTGATTAGAGTAATTTCAGAATTTCCAGAGTTCGTCTTCTTCGACTCCGGTAAGTTCCTTGAGCTCGCCAGAGTCCTTGTTTTGTCTTTTAAAGCCGTTGTCCACCTTCCTTTAGCCCTCACGACCACTTCTAATTCATTAAAACTCAAATTTAACCACTGTTCGCCTAATTCATCTTCACCTTCAACAGACACTGTCACTGTCCATGGAGACAATATCTGAGCTTAGATCCACCTCCATAGGGTCCTCCACCACCTATTCACAACCTAAGGATCCTGTTTTACACTTTAATTTGTATAATTACCACCTATAATGTAAACGCTTAAATCTAATTAAGCTCCTGAGCTCGCTATCAATGGCAACTCAGGAGTAGTTAAAACTTTAAATTATCTATATATTTATCATCGTAATTACCTGTAGACTTGTCTCAACCACTCTTCTGAGTGGGAGAACAAGTCATGTGCTTCAATCTATTAAAAATCTATTCAAACTGAATTCACTGCTAATTCTGAATTCCAATGATCAATTAAGGAATTTAATGAGTTCTTGAGGTTCCTTGTAACCTTAGGAACCTTTTCAAATTAAAAATGGCGCAATTATTCATTCTGAACACATTTTTCATCTTTTCTGGACTCACCGGACCTTCGGCGAGTCATTTGTGATCTTCAGCCTTTAGAAGATGGTAAGAAGCTCCAGATTGACTTAACTTTGATTACTGACTTGTTTGAGGATGTTTGTTTAAAGATTCAATGATTGGAGTTTAGGTTAAGACTTCTTCTCCAACTCCGGCGAAGTTGGAGAAGTCTGAATAGAAGACCAAAAGCCACAATTAAGGTGTCTAGAAGCTTCAGTGAAGTGCACTGAAGCTATTCATGTCCTCAAAGTAGTGAAGCAACCTCTCAATTCCTCTAACGAACAAAGAACTTTTAGAGTTCAGGTGATGAACCTGGAACCCTAATTTTTAAGGTTAAATCATCTGTTTAAAGGGTTGGATGAATTCCTAAGGATGAAGAGATCTTATTCTAGGCTTTAATTCCTTGTAAAAAGGTTTAGAACAGAAAGTCAATTTTCAAGCCTTTTTAGTCAAACCTGAGATGGAGATTTTGATTCTAAGCTCAATTAGCTGATTTGAGAAGTTACAATTGTTTCTGAGATCCTATTGGAAGATTTTGGATTGATTAGATTGAGCTCTATTGGATTATTTAGTTGGAATTTCAACCTTGCCAGTTTGGGTTGTTTTCGAACCCAAACTGACGACAGTAAATTTTAGATGAATTTTGAATGCAATTTCTGCCCAGATGTGTTGATAACAACATCCAAAATCTGTTTCAATCGATTAATCATGACTTTAAATGTCTGTTAGGTCATTCTTATGTTTGATTTCACTCCTTGAAGCTTTCAGAAAAGCTTTGAGCTTCTCTGCGTTTCCTGAAGCTTTTGAGAGCTTGAAACCCACACCTGAAGCTGCAGAATTACCTGTAAAAACTAGTTAGAACCTAAACTAAGAGAGAAAGTCCAATCTGAGGACTTTGAATAAGGAAAACCATTTTCAGGCTATTTTTCACCATAGAAGACCTGTAGATTCACCCTTCAAATCGAAGAGGAAAACCTCCCATTCACTTTAAATTGATAGCACAATCCTGTAGAGCAACTCAAGAGCTTTCCAACAAGCTTTTGTTTACTTGAATTGGAGCTATGAGCTAGGAGATATCGTCATCTGAAGTTTGCTCTGGAAGGGGCTACGATAGTCCCACATCGGCAAGTAACGAGCGGGCGCCTTAGTATAAAAGGAATTTGTGCAGGGGGCTTCTCAGTCGTCAGCGCTCGGTGCACGGTTACCGAATGAACTTGAGCATGCGCGTGTGTGTGTGTGGGCGCGTATGTGCCTGCGAGTGTGCGCGTGTGTGGCATGCGGATGTGTGGCCCTAGGAGGGCAAGGCCTGGGAGGCGTTGAGTCGGTTGGCTCGAAACTCTGAACTGAAAATAAACCGAAACATAATTGAACCAGGTGAGGACTTAGTAGGGTCTGGTCCCACCCTACAAAGGGTGCTGCGTATCTCCGAAAAGTTTGAGCTACAAATAAAAAATTAATTTTTGGTCGAAGATAAAAAAATCGGTTCAGCTCAGTAAGAACAAATGCTAAAGGAAGAAAGGTTCAGAAGCTTAAGGCTAAGTGTTGAAGGCCAAAACTCAGAAGATTAAGAGAAAGGGCTTAGAAAGGAAGGGTAAGGAAAGAAAGCTAAAGGAAACAAACGTGAAGGCGTTAAGGAAGAAGTTAAAAGAAGCTAAGGGAGAAGAAGTGCAGGAATGGAAGCATAAGAGAAGAAAGAAAGAGATCGAGAGAAAAAGAGAATAAGAAGAAAATAGAAAGAGAAAGAGAAAGAATAAAGGATCAAGAAAAGAAGATTAAGAGAAGAAGAGAAAGAAGAGAAGCTTAAGTATAAAGGAAAAGAAGTTAATTTTTTTGTTACATTTAATTTCTTTTTGTTCTTAATTGTTGTATTAAGACATGTTTTAACTAAATCAACTTTTCTTTGCCTTAAATCATTTGAAATAAATAGAGAATTTACATGTTTTTAATGTTGAAAATTCATAAGATTTTGCTTGTTATTCCATTTTAACCAAGTTTTAGCAAAATTCATGCTTCCATAATTAACTTAGATATACCTCCTATACCTTTAAAGAAAAAATAAAAGATAACTAATGAATTTAAAATAAATTATACCTCCCAATGAACGACCTAGACTCAACCAGTAAAAATTTTCTAAAATGTTAGGTTAATTCGACCCTATACTACTAATCAACACAACTTCGAGTTAACCTAAGTGACTTTTCTCTACTCTTAATTAATTAAAATTAACTTAATTAACTAAGTTGAGGATAGAAACGAACAATTGGCTTGGCATGGAGGCCTTGCACTTGCGTAGGACTAGGTCTCCCTGGGAGAACGTTCGTTTGTACATGCGCTTATTGGAGGAGACAACAGTGGCTTCTTTATGTTTGAGCGCTATCTCCGATGCCTTGTCCCTCAACTCATCTAAGACGTCTAAGGATATGTGAACTTGATCATCATTGGTGGCGGGGTCATATAGTTGTATCCTGTAGGTGGGGAGGACTGCTTCAATAAGTAGCTGGGCCTCCATGCCGTACTCCAAGCTAAATAGTGTGTGGCCTGTGGAAGCCCTTTGGCAAGTTCTGCATCCCCAGAGGATGTCTGGCAGCTCGTCCACCCATCTCCTTTTAGCTGAATCTAGCCGACGTTTGAGCGCTGAGATGATGGTATGGTTTGTCACTTCAGCTTTCCTGTTCGCCTATGGATGTCCCACCGACGTGAAGCATAGACAAATGTCCTAGTTGGTGCAAAATTCTTTGAATTTTTTGCAAGCGAACTGGGTTCTATTGCCTATGACAATGTAATGGGGGATCCCATACCTAGCTATAATGCTCTTGTAGACAAAGGATATAACTTTGTTAGCCATGGGGCTGTGGCCATGGCCTTAGCTTTGACGCACTTGTAAAAGTAATCGACCGCCACCAGTTTGAATTGCTTTTACGCCGAGGCTAGCGAGAAGGGGCCAACGAAATCCATTCCCTATTTTGCAAAGGAGATAGGCAACGTCACAGGCACTAAATTCCTAGGCGACAATTGGCGTAGGGTAGCGAACCTCTGACACTTGTCAAACTTTCCCAAAAAGTCCTTGTAATTTTCCTTCATTTTGGGCCAAAAGTAGCCCACCTAGAATAGTCTGGCCAGGAGTGACTTGTACTCCTCATGATTTCCATACACGCCTCCGTGGGCTTCTTGAAGTGCTTGGGTCGCTTCCTCCTGAGTTAGGCAACGCAATAGGGGGGTGGAATACCCCTGCTTGTATAGCTGGCCTTCTATCAAGGTATACCTTAAAGCTTTGAGGCGGAAAGCCCTAGGCCGAGGCTCCCTCGGGGGTAGCTTGCCAGAGTTCAGATAGGTAACAATAGGCGTCATTCAAGAGGTGGATTGCTCTATCGCAAATGTTTTAGAAGCGAGGACAATTGGCTCTTTTAGGGTCTGAAGGCAGATGTCCTCTTATTGTCCATGAGGGATGGCAGCGGCGAGTCTAGCCAATGCTCTTTCCAGGGGGTTGTCTGCTCAAGGGACCTGCCTGATCGAGACGATCTTAAAATCAACCAACACTTCTTTGACGTTGTCAGCATACAAGATCTTGTTTGGATTTCGAGCCTGGTACTCGTCGTTTATCTCGTTGGTGGCCAGCTAGGAGTCCGTGTAAACCTCTAGCGAGGTGACTCCTGTGGATTTGGCCACCCAGATGCCGCACATCATCGCGTCGTACTCCTCCTAGTTATTGGACGCAAGGAAGTTCAATTTTATGGCATACTTACGAGTAACGCCACCTGGAGCGGTTAGAGCTATCCAAACCCAAACCCAGCTATCATAGATGAGCCGTCGACATATAGCCACCAAGGGAGTGTAAGGGATGCGTTAGGGCCCGTGAACTCAGCCATGAAATCTACCAAGACTTGTCCTTTGATTTCTTTCCTTAGTTGATACTTTATGTTGAACTCAAACAACTTCATAATCCATCTGATCTGTTGTATAGACCCTATGGCTTTTGCAACATTCGCCATAGGGGGCAGTCTAATAAGACCATAATCGTATGGGCTTGGAAGTATGGGCGTAGCTTCCTGACTACAGTGACCAGAGCTAGTCCCAACTACTGAATGACCGTGTACTTAGCCTCTACGCTTTGATAAGTTTTGCTGATAAAGTGCATAGGTCAGTAAGTTCCCCCCCGATCCCCGACTAGGATGGCACTGATGGCGGAGGCAGACGCAGCTAGATATAGCGAAAGAACTTCCCCGGGTTAGGGAGCTGTTAGGACAGGGGAACTTTGGAGTGCGTCCTTGACTTCCTCGAGGACCTTCTGGCAGTGAGGAGTCCAGTAGGAGGCATTATAGCTTTCGCCCTTCTTTATGCAGTTGAAGAAAGGAAGACATTTGCGGTTGATCGAGACAAGAATCGGCCTAATGAGGCGATCTTGCCGACTAGCAACTGCATTCCTTTCACGGTGTCTGGAGGTTACAGGTCTATAATCTCCTGGATCTTGTCCGAGTTGGCCTCAATTCTCCTGTTGGAGACCATGAACCCTAGAAAGTTGCCCGCTAAGACCCCAAAGGTGCACTTTTCTGGGTTCAGTTAGAGGCAAATGCTCCTTAGAATCTAGAACACCTCTGTCAAATATTCTACATGTTGAGGGAAATTAAATCCCTTAACAAGCATATCATCAATGTACATCTCAAATGACTTTCCTATTATTTTTGAAAAAATCATATTTACAAGGTGCTGGTAAGTTGCCCTAGCATTTTTCAAGCCAAAGGACATGACTCTATATTGGAAGAGGCCCTTATCAGTGATGAAGGAGGTGTAAGGCCTACCCACTGGAGCAAGGCTGATCTGGTGGTACCTGCTGTAGACGTCCAAGAAGGACATTTAGAATTGTCAGTTACAAGAGTCCATCAGGTGACGAAGAGATTTTCGCTTAAATAGGAGATGAAAAATAATATGTCGTTATATTTTTGTGGTTAAAAATCTCTTAATCAAAGATAATTATTACTAACCACAAGGATAAGGTTGAATCACAGGGAGGAACGAATCAAATTAAACTCGTAAATCTATCATCTTATTCCAACATGATAGTCTGGCATTTTCCCACAATTATATGTAACCTTTATCTTTATGTGAGGTTAATAAAATGAAAATAGAGACGTAATTAGATAGCAACACAAATAGAGAGAACTAGAGCGACAGACCAGCAAGTCCCCCTCAATACTTTCGCATATTAAATTCAAAAGAATTTCTTGGCAATGGCACATAATGTAAATAGAAATGCAACCTAAAACAGAGCATTTGTTGGGGGTGTTGATGCATGAGGAGGGAAGTGCCGGTGTTGTGGTCGCACGTGGAGGACCTCTGGAGTGTGGGCTACGTGTAGGTGGTGCTAGCTTGGCGTGAGGAGGGTGGAGGCGACCGAGGACGCTGGCGATTTTAGGCGGCCGTGTGGGGGCACCGGCTAGTTGGTGCGTGGAAATGGGCCCCCGGTGGGCGGCGAGGGCACTCTTGGGGTCACGGTGATCAGAGATGGAGTGTAGTCGAGGTTGGAGGTCGAAGGAAACGGTGTGCGAGTTGCTGCGTGCGATGGAAATTTGGGTTCTTTTCATGTGACAGGGGAAAGAGTTTGGTGAAGAAGAAGAAGAAAAACGAAAGAGAAAAGGAGATGAGGTAGAGGGTTGTGGGTTTTGTTAGCTAGGGGGTGCTGCTACGATGTTTTTGGTGGTCTGTGGCTAGGAAGGTGATGAAGGTGAGGGTAGGGGGGAAGGACGGTGATGGTGTTGGGTTGAGTTGCAAGTGGTGGTGGTGGTGGGTTTGCTCTGTTGATGTTGGAGGGTGATGGGTGCGGGTGGAGAAGATGAAGGAGATGAAGACGAGGAAGGAACGACTGGTGGTGGATGTAGTGTTAGTGGCACACACATGCTATCACCATGTGTGCGACAACGACGAGGGCGACGTTGGGTATGATCTAGGCCACGGTGCACGCTTGGGGTTCACAATGCAAGCCCTCCTTCTCCATCTAGGCGATCCAAGGGAGAAGATGAAACTCCCAAAGCACGGTCATGGTGATATTTTATAACATTCTATTTTTTTCTTCCACCGCGAATCCCTATAAACAACTTAATAGAGAAATCCAAGGGCTTGGGAAGGTGGTGCGTTGAGAGAAGCCCGACCACTTGGGTTGGCAAAGAGATTTGGTGGTGGTGATGATTAGACATTTGGAATGAGTTCTGGACAGCTTAAAAAGTTCAAATGGTAGCACCACGATTTCTAGTCATCAGACATCCAAACTCAATTCAGGATGTCTTATAAAATGCAGTTGGACGGCTGTCATGTGATGATCCTATTTGCGAACAATGTCCTCCAAGTTTCAATGATTCTTGCATCCAACCTGCATCCACCAAATGGGTAATCATAACAATATGTATTAATTGTGAAATTGGTGCATAAAATTTTACGTAGACTAAAATGAACTACCATTTATCTCTTAAGCAATTAGAAACTAGGAACACATAATTAAAGAGTACTTAGGCCAAATAATAGTCCACTACAATGGACTTATCACCAGGTAATCCACCCTTGGTAGGGGGAACTCGTCTTTTGGACATGCTTCGTTCAGGTTGGTGAGGTTGACGCACATGCGCCATTGACCATTGGCCTTCTTCATCATTACTACATTCGAAAGACATACTGGGTATAGGGATTCTTCAATGAATCCTGCTTCCATTGCTCGGTCGACTTACGTCTGTGTGCCTGCTTAACTACGTAGGAGCCCGCCTAAATATTCAGATGATGCTGAATCAAGGATGGGTCTTATTAAGGTGGAAAATCCATCGCAAAAAGATTTGAGTTTTGAAAGCTCGTCATCGTAGTGTAATTTGCGAGAAAAATCCGTCAACAAATAATTTTAACCGAAAATCAAAAGGAATTCCGGGTCGAACACAGGGAGGTGGACGTTTGATCAAAAACCACGTTTGATTTATTGTCATAAAGCAAATTAGCTAGTTGAATTGAATCTACACTAGTTATCTATTTAAAGAATAATTAATAGAAGAGAGAGAGAATGATATAAATAAAGAGAAAATAGAGATAGAATGAACATGTATTTCATAACCACAGAATCAGGTTCCTTACAACTACTTGTTACACTAGAAAGTAGGAAATCTACACTAGAAAGCAATAAAAGAGAAGGCGGAGAGAAGTTATCCTCCTCAACAGCTGTTTGGAGGACAAGCTGAGTTGACAGTGCGCTCGGACGAAGGTGGTGAGATGCTGGACGAAGGAGAACAACAACGGACGACAGAGGATGGGGCAGGGCGACGTCATAGCGGGATTCGCTTCCTAAACGGCGGTGAGAAGACAACTGCGAGCACTCCACGAACGGGGATAAGAAGTTGGGAAAATTCTAATTTTAACTCTAATAGAGCATCTCGGGTTTGGGACAAGCTCTTAGAGCTTTGGAGGGGGTGAGAGAAGAGAGGAAGGAATGGAGAAAGTGTGGGGGTCGTAGGGCTACTTATAGGTGACGAATGGAGGGGGCAAAAAAGGTCATTTCAATCTTAAACATTAAATACACAGGTCTTTAGTGACAAATTTATTCGTCACAAAAGCCTAAACGTGGCTAAAGGTCACGCATTCCCCCACCTCAACTTCAACTGTGCTTAATGCTTCACGCACGTCCAAGCATTCTCGACCATCAGATCGCGAGATCGGATGGCTAAGAATTCATCTCGCCCACACATTCATCGTGCGCCCGCACATGCGATGGCACGTTGAATCGCCCCTTATCATGCTTGTATGCGATCCGCGTTCATCCCTCACGCCACGTGGCACTCCTGCCGCTGCTCATCTTCTATACGAGAGCCTAATTTGGCTATGCCCGCGCTACGCGCCTAATTTGAAGCTCGCGGGGCTCAAACCCACGCCTCTTCTTCGCGTGCAAGCTCCTTGACTGCTGTGCAACGCCTCAATAAGTGTTGTGTTTAGAGTTCAAGGCCCAAGCGCCCTCAATCATTGCGGCTGAGATCAACAAAGCGCGTGAGGAGAGAGAGTCGCAGCGGGTGCCTTGGGCTATTTGGGCAACCGAGATTGCGCCATGTGGCGCCATCGTGGCCATCCAACTTCTTTGTCTTGTAGATAGCGCCACAGATGTCGGATTGGACAGATTTTTGCGATGTTGGGCTGCAATTGTCAATCTAAACCCATCCGTGCGGTTAGATTTATCATCTAAAGTACGAATTTACACCACCTGACCCCTTGACCTCTGATCTTTCTTGGACTGCATCTGATGCTACGGAAGTCCAATCGAGGCGATCTTGGAATCGTTGAACACCGATAATCACCCTGATCAAATCCGTACGGTTGGATATTCAATCCGAGGCCCCGATTAAAAACCACCCTGTTCCCTGACCACAAAAAGAGAAAATTAACCTAAACTTTATACAATCTAAACTAAATGAAAGATGATGCATGTTATGCAATATTTATAATTTCTGATACAACTATACACCCAAGAACATGCATAAATAGACGGTTTATGTGATATAAACAAGTTTACATCAGGTCTACCCCAAGAAGGTCGTTGGTGGATCAAGCAAAAATGTCTGCGTTGGCCTAGAGTAGGAGCAGCAACTCCTATACCTCGGAGGGCGCAAGGTCCGCTCTGACCTGGACGAGCTTAGCAGCATCTATAGCCATGGTTGAAGAGCCTAGCTGTAGTACCGAAGTCATTAGAGGATCAACTGGAGTGACTTCCTGCTGAATCGCTTGAAATTGGTTCCTCTTCTTCCACCATTTCCGTGATTTGGGGGCTTTGGCTCCAGGGATTGTTCCAGCTCGATTCTGAGGAGCTCGCACCTGGCCAAATGGTCCCCGTGCACTATTCTTACCTCATGTGGAGATTGGAAAAGCACATATTGGAAGTATGAGGAGGGAATCTACCGGAAGGCATGGGTGGTGGGGGCAGCCGAGGATGCCGTCGAATGCCGCCATTAATCCGGCCACAACAAATGTGGATGTTCGGTTGAGGTGCCTGTCCCCGTCGTAGAAGGACAAGGGAAGGCTAATCTCTACTTTAGGCATGACCTTGTGGTTGCCGAATCTTACAACCGGGTGAATCGAGGAGGAGACGTGTTCTTCCGTAAAACCCAAGTGGTGTAGGGTTTTGAGGAAGAGGACGTCTACGGCACTTCCTTCATCAACGAGGAGCTAGGGTAGCTTTCTCCCTATCAGTAGGAGCGTTATCAACAGCGATTCGGTATGCTTGACCGAACTTGGGTGGGAGGCAAACAGTCAGGAGGCTACCTGCTTGATGGAATCTCTCTCGCCCTAAAGGTGGGTGGGGAAACTACTATGAGTCAGTTGCCCGGGAGGCTGGGTTGCGGACTTGGAGTGGCGTTGACATCGAAGATTACTTCGACCTCCGTGCCCATGTGGGGTGGGTGTCCAATGCACTGGGGCACTCCAAGCATAGTCGCTAGGACCCAACGGTGGTATTCAATCAGCGAGAGCAGGGGGAAACCGCCTGCTCGAGGTGGCGGACAATTGCATCATTGGGCTCTGGGCCATGAACGAGTACCATGCTGATCCCATGGAGATGCTAAAGCCTCTCCTTGTGGTAGCCTTCCGGGCCCTCAATGGGCCCCTTACTCTTACCCTGGCCTTCACTCCACCTAATAAAGTGGGCCAGGTGCTCGTGACGAATCTGAGACTCGATTTGGTCCCGCAGATCCCAGCAATCCTTGGTGGCGTTCCCCAGGCCTTGTAATACTTGAAATATGGCCCAGAGTCAACCTTCTTCTTCATTGGCTTAAACGGGGGTAGTAGGTTTTTGTCCGTGGACCATACCTCCACCAATATGTTCTCCTGGTTCACGACCAAGAGAGTGTATTCTTCAAAATAATCCCGCCTAGGTTGGCGAGGTCCATTGTTTCAGCCCTTGCTTGGCCAGTCATTCCTCCACTCTGGGAAGCTAGCCTTGAGCTTTTCCCGAGGATGGAGACGAGAGCGGATACACTCGAAGCCCGCTTTTCCTGGATCGGACTAGCATTGTCTTTAGACCCCTCCGTCAGGCAGTTGCGAGAGTGGAAAGAGTCATCTTGCTCAGCGACCCTTGTGGCTCTGTCCTAGAGCTCTGCCATATCCTTAGGCGGGAAGTCATCGATGTCATATCAAAACCTCTGAGTCAAAAGTCCTGAAATGAAGTATTAAATGGCGATGTCATCGTAAGGCTGCTTGCAGTTGAAGCATTGGGCCTTAAACTTGTCTAGGTATGACCAGAAAGATTCATTCTTCCACTGTCGAACCTCCAACAACCTTTTGGGGTTGTCTCTAACCTTTTGTTGTTCGGTAAAGTATTGGTAGAACTTATATGCCAACTCCTGAAAGCATGCGATCTGCCCAACCGATAGTTTGTTAAACAACTCATGGCCCATGTCGGACAGATAGGACGCAAATACCCTACAGAGTGCTCCATCAAGGCAGCCATGCACCAACACCATAAGGCGGTAACTCCCAACAAAGGTGTTGGGGTCCATTGTCTCGACATATGGGGCTATGACAGGCTGCTGGAATCTTTCAAGTAAGGGGGCCATCATCACCTCCTTGATGGGAACACCATCATGAGCCATAACTAGCTCATTTTGACCCAATTAAGTCAGTAAATGCTCCTACATAACCGCCATAGAGTTACAAGTCATTGCAAAATCATTCTAAGGGAAAAATAAAAATTAGGGCTAAAACTACAATTTTACCAACTTATCATGAATGCAATACAACCACGGGTTTTCTCAGGGATTGAATGAACATTAATTGGTCTTAAAAAGATAATAAGTGGGATAGAACAATCACAAAAGGGTTTGCACGTGTTCTGGGAATTAAATGACTTTTGAAACCCTAAAAAGAGACCCACTTAATAAACTAAGGTTCTGATTAAGATAAAATTCACCTAAACACTCTAAAATTCATATAAAAATATTCTCTAGGGTTTAGAACCTTCAATTTGACCATCAGAACTTGTTTTGACTCAAAACAGAATCACAGACAGACATTTGCCCTAATTTGGGTTTTTGCATAAATTAACCAGTCAAACATGATCAAAACCAAAATCCAACTTCACCATTGGATTCCTTAGGTCTAAATTAGGTTTTTACCAAAATTTGGACCGAAGATGAAATTGTCTTGACCTAGTTTGCAAATTTGTTCTGTCTAATTACATTTCTACCCTTAACTTTCAAAATCCTTTCAAACAGGCCCCTAAATTTATCTTCGTTCTCACAAATAGGTCCCTACCGCCATTAAACCTATTCCTACTTGCTCTGAAAACCTTAAAAAGGAAAGAACTCCCTGATTTCTTAAAGAATCCCTTTCAAATTTGAAAGAGAAGTTCGTCAAGAAATTCCCTTCCTTTTGGATCCAATCCTAAGCCCTAAAACCTACCCAATTTCTCATACGAATGCATGAGAGATTTGGGTATCAAGAAATTCCCAAACTCTGGCGAGCTTTCCAAGCTTGGGAAGCTTGCTTCCCAAGCTCTAACCGCCCTCCTGTGGTGTATAAAAGCACCCCCTGCTCATACCAAATCCCTCAAGCTTGAATTCGACCAGAGAATCCCTCAAATTCCTCTCCCCTCCTCCGGCCGATTTGTTCTTCAAGATCTGGCGATTCTCCTTGTCTTCCCTCATCAACTGACCACAATACCTGTGGTAGATTCTTCATCCTTGCCTTCCTCCACATCGCGCAGCACCCGCCGACACTCCTACCCCCCTTCATCCTCGCGACCACCTCTCTCTGAGCAGCTTCGTCTTCGATGCCGATCACACCTCAACCGGCGCCAACTCCGCTCCCCTTCATCTGCCTCCCCTCCTAAACAACTCCTCAACTTCCCCTCTTCGTTTCTAGCCCTCTGCCACTTCATTTCGACCGCCAACTCGCCCCGTCACCCTCCGTCTTCCACCTCGCCGGCGTACCTCCGGCGAGCTCGCACAGCCACTACACTCCACCAATCCGGCCGCCATTCATCTCCACACCTCCACTGTGTTCCAGAGAGCAAAAGCCCTCTGGTCTTCGAGGCTATTAGCCTCCCCACTACTCCGCCAAACACCACTGTCGCACTTCACCTTCCGTCATCGTCCAACCACCTTACACACTCTCACACCTCACGACCACAGCCATTCAACTCCTAGTCTCATGACGAAGCTCATGAATTGTTTTAACTGGGGCTCTTAGCCCATTTTCTTGCTTTTAGGTTCCCAAGTCTCGACCGCCATTAACGAAGCTTCGACCAAAGCTTGAAGGTCTCATCATGTCTGCAGGTTCCAGGCGTCGACTCCAGGCACTACAGATTACCTCCAGGAATATCCTCGCGCGGTCAATTGGAGCTTTTGACCATGTCCTTTATGCCAATTCGACGAAGGAAGCTGTTGCAGCTGCTGCACGAAGGAAGGAGGGTGGGATAGTCCCACCTCAGAAGCGGTAAAGCCCCCGCGCCCGCATAAATTGCAAAAGTGTCTGTGGCTATTTTCCTCCAACATGGGGTGAGGTCCCTCTCACCCACACACGCCTCATCCGTGATCTCTGCCCACGGACTTGGCCTGACTCATTAACCTGCCTAACCAAGCACTCCTCGGCTGCTACCCCACTACAGGCAGCCCTGGACCCAGGTGCGCGTGTACCCGATAACCCGATATCCTGAGAAAGGCTCTGGGAGAGAGTGACCCAGAGAGAGAAAGAGAGATTGCGCAGGGGTAGGGGGAGGGTTTTACTGCAGAGGACATTGGCTGACACTTAGCCAATTTGAGAAGTTCCCCTCCCCTGTGTGAAGAAGGCGAAGGCAGCAAAAGAAGAAGAAGAAGCAAAGAGAAAGAAGAGAAGGAAGAGAGCCGCAAGAGCAAGGAAGAAGAAGAAGAAAGCAGAAGCAAAAGTAGAGAGAAAGAAGAGAAGGAAGAGAGCCGCAAGAGTAAGGAAGAAGAAGAAGAAGAAAGCAGAAGTAGAAGCAGAAGGAGAGAAGAGGGAGCCGCAGAAGAGAAAGAAGAGGACATCAGAAGGGAAACGAGGAGAAGAGCACTGTAGCATCAGATGTTTAAGTCGTTTGATCCCATCTTCAGGCATCTAATTTTAGTTTCTAAAGCTATAATTAACTCTGATATTGTGCTTCTACTTACTATTACTGTATAAGGGTAATTGGTGATTCAAATCACCATTTTACCTCATTATTTTTGCACTCTTGACATCTATTTTCACTTCTATATCATTATTGTTTAGAGTTTTATTACAAATTGCTTATATTGTGCTTAAATTGCAATTCTTGAGATCTAAATTCGATAATACTCCCTGTGTTCGACCTCGGAACTTTTTTCGAGTAATAAAATTTATTAGTTTAAGCGCTATTTTGGCTATACTACAACACGACAATCTTAAACACCGATTTAGCGAGTGAACACTCCTCAATGATGGGGAACGTGGTGACGGAGGCCCAAGGGTGTATGCCCCACATTGCTCTGGTGACCTGGCAGACGATCTCAGGGATCGAACCCCTGCTGCCAGTTGTCAGGGGTTGAGCCCCCAAGATCTCTTCCAAGGATGGTGGGTGAGAATCCTTCGGCAGGTCAGGAGGGCTTCCCCTTTCTAGCTACCAAGCTCTTGCTTTAGCTTCTCGAGCTGTTCGAGCAGGTAGGCATTCTCATCCTCCACAGTGTGACGCCACCTCTGTTACTCGTCCTCAAGGCTTAGCTGGTGGGGCTCCCCTTGTGGGGGTTTGCCGAACTCTCGAATTTAGCTGATCTCCAGGAGTTTCTCTGTGACTGAAATTTCTTCAGCCCTTAGAGCTGCCAGTTTAGCTCGGTACTGCTCCTCCTTCACCTGCAGCTCTAGGAGGATGTCGTGCTCATGGCCTTCCGGCAACTAGCTTGGGGCTCCTTACTTCTCCTTACTTGGCTCAGCTGGCAAGGGGCATCCCTTAGACACCGACACATTAAACTCGGCCTAAGCCGATGCTTTCTTGGGGTCAGCGTAGGAGGAGTTGCGAGTCGTGGGAGCCATCAAGAGGACTTCAAGAACTAGGAAACGTTATCAACTGATAATTGCTTCTCATAGATGGCACCAATTGATCGAAACTCCAAGATTCAAAGTGTCTGACTCAAGGATTAAAGTGATCAGACCTCCTACGTGAATGGAGAGTCTGATCCCAAAACTCAAGCAATTACACAAGGGGCAAGGGGATTGATGACCCAGTTCCACCACAAGGGATGTCGTTTAGGAGGAGGAGGATGCTCCCAACTATGCACTAGAACTTGTAAGATTATAGGATTTACTATCTCTCTCTTTTCCTCTCGGGTTGCTTGGGCTTGGCCTCGAGGGCCCCTCTCCACTATTTATAGTGCTGGAGTTGAGCCCTTTGCAAGATCTTTTGACCAGATACGCCGCACGACAAGGTACGTATCTTGTCAAGTTATAGATTGCGGCAGCCATGTCAGCATGTATTGAGGGCATGGTCGTGCTATACCTTTGTCGTTCCTTTTAGTGGATAGGATCCTTTGGGTCTGGCTATATCTGAGCTTTCCCAGGTGCAGGCAGGTTGGATTCCTGGGCCTATCTGTTTGCAAGACTTTTCTTGGATGTAGGTGTGTTAGATCCCTAGACCCACCTATATCCGAGTCTTTTTGGGTCGGGTCCTTCTTTTCAAGCCTTTCGCGGAGTTTTGGTTTCAAGGGCATTTTTTGCTCCTCATCAGGTTCCTACTAGGGTGAGGGCTCAGGTCGTAACAAGTGGTGATTCGTACTCCCTATTGTCCTTAGGGGGTAGGGGATATGGCAAGTCTCGACCCCTTGACTTGCATAGCTTCCTGTTCGGTTGTTGCCTCAACCCTTGCCTTGGCCTCCACCTTGGTAGTTCCCTTACCCTACGAAAGCCTACTCACTAGGCACCTTATGAGATCCTCCATTTCTACTCTACTACTATGGAAGGTGTTATCCAAGGAATTCTTTAAGCATCTGTGCTATCTACTGGGCCCGCAAACCTTGTCCTTGATTATTCTAAACCACATTTTGAAGACCACCTCGACCTCCTTGTCCTCCATGAGCTCCACACCTCAAAGGTATCTCCTGTAAGGATTAGGCACAGGAACACAAGACTCAAAGAAGCAAAGAGGAATTCAAGAACTTTAGATCAGGACTCGATTAATGGCTAGGATTCATGATGTGTAGTTCTCTCGCTGAGCTCATTTGTTGTGTTTTATGGTTATATGAGATGACCTTGTTCTGATGTCATATGTTTCTCATTGCCTTTCACGATGGAGTGCAATGTAAGTGGCTTATGTATGGGGGTTGTGTTATCTCAATAAGGCAAGCCAATTGCCTAAATTAGTAAAGAATTTAGACCAAAACAATGAGCATGGTATACTTATGAAAAGGAACTTCATACAATTTTGTTTACAATAGAAAAATGGCAACATTATTTGATTTGACATTTAGTTTTATCATTCAAATAGATCATAGGCTTAGGCATTTACTCTAGCAACGAGTTATAACTCCAGCCTAACATAAATGACTAATTCATCTCATGGGTCTTGACTTCCAATTTGAGTATAAGGTAAACATAACCAAGCTGCATAAGCATTATCTTGGCTTAAGGAATATAAGGTCTTCCTTGGTATTTTAGAGCCAATTCTTCAATGACTCGATGAATTATGGGACTCTTATAGTACTAATACAAGTCTTATTCATCTCCAACAACAATGGCACAATGGTCTTCTTTCTCATGATAAGTATTACTTGTGCCAAGGAATCCTATGGTATAAAGATTGTATTTTGCTCTCTTCAACTTGTGCTTTTGTTCCTAAAGCACTCCATTTGGCAGAAGATTCACCCGAAGGAAAACATTCTGGATTTTACAAAATGTTGCATTGTTTAAAATGCAACTTCTACTAGAACAACATGTCTACGATAGTAAAATCTTACAATAAAGCTTGCGATGTGTGTCAACGTTGCAATACAATAAAGCTTGCGATGTGTGTCAACGTTGCAAGGTTGATCACTAAGTGCCTTCAGACTTACTTCAACTCTTGCCTAATCCAAATTGTAGTTGGGAAGACATTGTCATGGACTTTATTAAAGGTCATCCTATTTCAAAGAAGAAGTCAGTAATATTGGTAGTTATTGATCACCTTTCAAAATATGCCCACTTTATTTCAATGAAGCGCCCCTGTAAGGCTAGAGATGTTGCTAATTTGTTCATGCGTGATATTGTTCACTTCCATGGCATACCCTCTCCATAGTATTGAATTGCGATGCTATCTTCTTAAGCTCCTTTCGGCAAGAATTATTTGCAACAACTTGGACACAATTGCAGATGAGTTTAGCATACCACCATCAATCAGATAGCCAATCCGAGGCACTGAATAGATGTCTAGAAAATTATTTGAGGTGCTTTTGTTTTTAGTAGCAGCACGTTTTGGTACGATGGCTTCCTTCAGTTGAATATTGGTACATTACCAGCTTTCATTCTTCTACTGGATGTTCTCCATTCAAAGTTGAATATGGCAGGCCCCCTGCAAGGCACTTCTTTAGCTGCTGATGTAGCTACCACATTGTGCAGTCATGATCAAATTCTTTAGGAGTTAAAAGAAGATTTATCACGAGCCCAACATTGTATGAAGCAGTAGGCTAACAAGAAGAGGTTAGAGTATGTGTTTGACAGGGATGATTAGGTTTATCTTAAACTACAACCCTATAGAAAAAATTCTGTCATCAAATGCTACAACTATAAATTAGCTGCATGCTATTATGTTCCTTATCAAGTGATTCGCTAAGTAGGGCAGTAGCTTATCGACTCAGGTTGCCTCCTGGATCTAAAATCTATCATACTTTTCATAGTCCTTAGTTTAAGAAGTATGGGTATCATGTAGTACACATTGACCTACTACCAGAGATGGTGGAAGATTTATGGCAACCATACAAGCTTCTAGGGAGTTGAATGGTCAGGCAAGAAAATAAGGTAGTCACTCAGCTTTTGATTCATTGAGCTACTTAGTCAGTGCAAGAGCTACATAGGTCGATTATGATCTTTTTGTATAGCAGCATCCGCACTTCAACTTTAAGGACAAGGTTTGATAAGGGAGGGAGATTTGTTACGGTTGTAGCATTAATCGAACTCATAGTTAAGTTGGGTAAATTTGTTAATGTTGGTTTGTGCCAAGGTTAGTTGAATCAGGGAGACCCAACATGTGGAGATCCCCTACCTATAAATAGTGGAAAATAAAGCTTTTGGGGTTCTTTTGTTGATTGCTCGAACCCCATTCCAAAAACTTCTCCAACTATCTCTCTTCTTCTTCTCTCCTTTTCTTCTCCTTTCCTATTCAAGCTGGTCATCACTCAATCTTAAAGGCCTAACCTTCTTCTTCTAGTTCATCTCCTGACAACGTACAACCTGATGCACTCGTCTTGCCTCCCTTTCACCATCTTCGCCATCGATGCTACTTCATTGTTAGTCGGTGACAAGGGAATATAGGATCATGTTCTTTTTGAAAATAAGGAAGGTGATAGTGTTGACGATGACCAGAGATGCGATGGGTTTAGGGTGGGTAGGGTGGGGAGACAGGACAGGAGCAGTCAAGGGTTTGGGAACAAAGAAAGGGTATGGAGGTGTATCTTGCTGTTTTTATTAAAATCAAAAAACAAAAATGCTTTAGCCATGGTTCTTTGCCCACAATAATACTTGGCAAATTATTATGATTACAAAAATTATGAGGCAAATGATCACCCAAGGTAATGATTTGCCCATGCGTTATTTGCCTTGGCCACAGATTTTTTTGTGACCCGCTTATCATCTGTGGCAAAAAAATATCCTTGGCCATATTTGTGTCGTTATAGATGAGTTTTTTCGTAGTGTATTTGTGAGATATCCTCGATTAAGCTCTTGAATATGACATTTGGGATCTCGTAAGTAGTTTGTAGTTATAATTTTGGTAAAACATAGTTGTTTCAAATAAGATACATAAAAGTTAGGGGCAAATTTATCATAGGAATTTCCAATCCATCGAGACAGACAGAAAATTACAGTCCTCTCTCAATAGCTCCCATTCCATTACTTCTTGCCAACCAAACACAACAGTTACTATACTTTCCTTCTCCTTTTTTTCTCATGGAATTCCATGCACCGAGGCTAATTCTTTAAACATCACTGAACTTTACTCTCTATGTTTTCATGGTTGTCGACTTACCAAAACCATAAATTCCCTACATCCGCTTCCACATAGCCATCCAAACGTAACCTCTTGTACAGGGATGTCAACTAATTAGGTTTGGATTCGGTTTTGACAATATTAAATTCATCCTTATTTAACAATTCATTTCTCATATTTATCTCATTTACTCAACTAAGAAAATTAATCTATACTCATTTACCCATTAGATAATCATTTCTCCGATGAATATCCATTAACATGTCTTGTATATTTATTTATAAATAACTAAAAGATATTACACAAAATTTATATAAAAATTATCAATATAAAAATTCATTAAAGACATACTTTTATATTATAAACATATACTATTTATTAAATTATACAAGGACCTCATTATATAAGAGATAATTTAGGGAGTAGATGTGAGTTATTTTTGAAAGAAAAATATGTTATTGCATAAAATTGAACAAAATATAAATATTATACTTAATTAGTTATATAGATTTTAAGATATCTTTTCCTAAATTTAAATCTATTCATAGATGATTTAATAAATCTAAATCAACCCATTTGTTAAACTAGTCTTGCGAGAGTAAGTAAATTAAAATTGTATCAAAGCTTTATCACTCAAAAAATTACCGAAACAAAAAAAGAAACACTCATTGCAATGCGTGTTGGTTTTAATCGGAGTATTTTTATTTTTTATCAGTTGAAAATAAAAATACACTGGTTGAAAATGAAAACACATTGATTTGTTTTTGTTTTCCCAGGTGAAAAATGAATTTTCACTTGGAAAATGGAAATTACTTTTTCACGTATGTGTTTTGGATTTAAGGTTTATGATAATAATCGCTTTCCAAGTGGAAAATTAATTATCATAGATGAAAACCCATTTTGCATAGATGTGAAACTAATTGGCCAACAAAATAAACCGATGTATTTTGATCTTCAACCGGTAGATTACCGATTGGAAATCAAAATACACCACGGATTTCAAATTGCATCGCCCCTTATCCAAAGAAAATTTCTCAAATCCTAATTTAGAAAATCAAAATACACTCATTAAAAATCAAAATATACCACACATTACAAAATACACTACAACGAATACACTCATGTATTTTAGTTTTCAACCAGTGGGAAACAAAAATATTGATTGAAAATCAAACTACATTACGTGTTGCAAAATATATTAGTCGAAAATCAATATACACCGATTGAAAATCAAAATGCATCACATGTTGCAAAATACATTAGCCTCTATATAAAAGAAAATTATTAAATCTTAATTTGGAAAAGAGAAATTTTTTATTTATCCTCTAAAAAAGTAAACATAAGAGAGAGAGGTTGAGTGGAAATTAAAATATATTGTATGGAAAAATACATTTCTTATTATTTAAAAAAATTCTCAAATGGGGAAACCAAAATATAGAAATTTAAAATTAAAAATATATCTTAAGTTGCAAAATTCATTGCTTTAACGTGTAATGTATCTTTATTTTCAAATTAATATATATTAATTAAAAATTAAAATACATCGATATATAACTTATATGATGAATGTAATATCTACTTTAGATAAAGGCATTCATATATATATATATATACCTCAATAGTAACTTACCCTTAAAAAAAAAGGCAAATCGGTCGCTGTTCGATGCAAACAAATGTTTTAAAAGAAAGAATCAATAAGTAACTCGAACGGTGACACTCCCTCTATAGGAATTACATTTGCGAAAAGACACAAATGCCCTAATTTATAGATTCATGCACTATTGTTATTTAAAGAATGATTTGGCACGTCAAAACCAACAACAAAATAAATAAATTCTTCTGAGCACTTGGTTATTTTGACGTTAACCGGCAAACTAAAAATGGAATCATGATAGATAAGTCAAATGCTTGTAGTCTGGGAATGGTTGATGTGTTTTTCTTGCTGCTATCGATGGTGCTTGTTCTCATCATGGTGCACAACATTTTGCTTGCGACCGGCGTCAACTTCATCTCCAAGGCCATTTTTTTGCTTTGTCATTAGCTCCTCCTCATTCCCAAAGCTGATCCGTGAGAAATCCTTCTTGTTCTGCTTCCCCACCTCCCTGATCTTGCCGAAATCCATGTAGTCAGGCACCCCATGCTTCATATCTAAGTCCCTAATGGCTGGGGTTGACATCCAACCGCCGCTACCACCATTGCCTTGCAAGACATACATAGACTACATTTAATAAATTCCACAACCTACAACCATGCCCAAATTGCTTTACAAGTTCCATGGAGAGATGGCAAGCTTTCCACTTCCACTTATCTAACACTCATTACATAGAATTTGATTGATGTGATGTGGTGTATCTCATTGGATTCTCATGTATCTTCCTGAAAGTGTTATTTTTAAGTTTTCAAATAGAAATTTGTTCAGAGATAATTGGACAAGGAATACTTCCCATTGTCCCTTATTGGGTCACTTCTATCCTACCAACTTATTCCATGAGATGATATAAATCACATATTTACCCTCAAATAGAAAGAAAGTATAGGTAAATATTCTCGAATAACCATTTAAACATAATATTTGATGCCAACCCACATAAAAAAGGGTGGACATCTTTCTCAACCGCATGCCCATTGAGGAGCCAAGGTGGTTTTGGGTGGCTCCGGTGGAGTTGGTGGCGGTGGGGAGGAGACAGGAGTTGTAGTCATGGTTAGGATAGTAGCGAACAATGCGAATGTTGTTATGGGCAACATCCTTGAAGAAGTAGAGGCAAGCTTCAAGGAGGGGTGCTGCTTGGGAGCTTGGGAGATGGTGGAGGGGTTGTGGACTTGAGAAAGGGCAAGGTTTTAGTAGCTTAGCAGGCTTTTTAGTTGCTCCCATGACAGTGGGGGCTTTGACTTCAAGGTGAGTGCTATGTGTGGTGGTTGCTGCTACTACTGCTTCTTCTTCTTAAGGTAGTCGTTCTCGTTAGGGGGTGATGAGGGGTAAAAAACTATCCTTGGATCCAAAACTCTGTACATGACCCAATAGAGGATCTGGCTACCCGACTACAAGGTAAACAGGCAGAGCCGGTATTGCCTGTCCTGCCTAAGACCAGTCGGATCCCAACCGAAACCCACCTAGCCTGCCAAAAGATTAAGCGCAGCCAAGGCAGAAGATACGATAAGATGGGCCTGACCACCTACACCCTAACAGTAGACAAGTAGTCTAACAGAGGAGGTGCTAGAGGCCATCAAGTGAGGGTCTCCCCCACCCCCATGTTATAAATAGAGGGAAAGGCCACTAGTGTAAAGAGGGACCCCCCAGAGAGGGAGAGCAAATCCTGTAACTCTAGAAATTCTAGTGCATAGTTGGGAGCACTATCCTCCCCCCAGATGTACACCCCTTGCAGTGGAACTGGGCCATCAAACCTCTGCTTTCCTCTGTGCTTTCTTGATTGATTGTCAATCTTCCCTCCTATGTGACGGATAATAATGGCAAGGTAGAGCCTCCTACTTGTACAAATCTTTTGGTGGCCTTCCGAGGCCCATCAAATGCCATCGTTTGTGGGAAGCGTCAACAAAAGTGACATCGCTCTCTTGAGCATCCGATTGCTAGGAGGAGCCCTTTCGGCACCCTGCCCTGAAATCCCTGAGTGAGAACTTTCGCAGTGGTTGTAACAACTCGCGGTCCCACTCGTGACTCCCCTCCCCTCAGAGGGGCCCGATCAGGATTCGACGTCTTCACTCCTCAGTGGCCTCAACTGATCGCTCGAGGTCCCAAAGCGGACCCCCCTTCCCCGAGGCACGACCCAGGAAGAGTGATAGGGAGCTGAGGTCGGCAACCTCAGATATACGCCCCTGCGAGTACCACCTACTTGCTCGGGAAGGAGGAAATGGAGGTCCCTCACTGGAAGTGCTTGAAGAGCCAATCAAGGCCTAGCACGAAGGAACAATGGATCCTAGCTTATGCACCATGGAGCCACCCTCGGGTAAAGCTGACACTCGACCACTTTGAGAGGAGATCCCACTGGGCACTTCTGGTGGCGCTTTCCTAGCACGGGCCCACCTACGAACCGTTGCCCGACCAGCCGACCAGGCTGTTAGCTCCCCCAAAGGCATGGTAGGCAGGTCCTGGGAGTGCTTCACCAAGAGTATAAGAACCTAAGATAACCCCAAGAGGTTGTTGGGAATCGAGCAGCGAAAGACTGAGCTCACCCGATCTTACCCGGATCAACTCGAGGCTCAACACTCCAAGCAAAGGAGGCCCCGTGAGGTGACGATCCCTTGGCACCCTGAGTCAAGCCATTTAGCTTGCAAGCATAGGCGCAACACCCTTAATCACGTGTCAAAGTACCCAACGAGAAACCACGAAGCGAGATAACTCCTCCCGAGGATTAACCGAGGGACGCGGCAGTGACGACAGGCCTGCTAAAGGTGAGAATACTCCCAGATAGGCGCTCCCCTACCCCCACTTGCGGAAGGGGGCCCCTCCACAGGAGAAGGGCCTCCTTCCCCGAGATGGCAGCCAATCCCTGAAGGCCCACTATTGCAGGTCACGCCAGGAAAACGAGTTCCTCAAGGAAGGCACTCCCTTGGTTGTGCACCAAGTGGACGTGCTTGAGATGAATCAGCCCACCGAAGATCGTCGTTACGGACCCCACCACGCTGGGCAGGAGTCCCTTGGAGAACGCACGCCCTGGCCATGAACCAGGCGAGCGTGCTTAAAGGGGGCCAATCCGTGAGCAAGGACCCGCTGTCCCCAGACCTTATCAAGCTAAAGTATAGAAGGCCCGCAAAGAGCCTGAGGGACCACCTCGAGAAGGGGCCCGACGATTGCAGGTAGCCAATGCGGTCTCCCTGGTGAACTGAGAACCAAGCTGGTCAACACCCCGCCTAAGTAGGCAAACAGTGTCACCCTGGCATCGCCGCCGAATCCTGGCAATGACGCTTGAGCTACCCTAGGTCCTCTCCTCCTGTTGCCTGAGCACATCAGCGTAGAGGTTACAGTAACCTCGGGTCGACATCACCCCAGGCGATTGAGCCCCTCTTTCTGAGTCAACCCGCCTCAGGTACCTACCCTCGATTTTCATCAGGGTAAGGAGGATACGATCAAGCCTCCCTGCATGATTCGACGGAGCATCTAGGCTTGCTTTGGCGAAAGCCTCCCCCATTAGGGTAGCCCCGAGCCCTTCGAAAAATATACTCACCTGGCTATGGACCAAGCAGAATTCTCTACCGTGGTGCCCACGATTGCCCAAGGCCCTCGCCTTCAGACTCTCGGGTGCATCCGCACGAAGGCCGAGGCAACCTCCGAGAGTGATGCCATCCAAGATGAGTCAGCAACTCGCATAACCAACTTCTAACAGGAACACCTATTGTGCTCCGAGACGCTCAGGTCGAGCTACCTCTTGAGCCACCCCTTCCGAGTCGGCATACCCATAGCGCATCCACCACTCTAGTGGGAATGCCTTCCTCTCCTCCCATCGACCAATCTGATCACGGACCTTTGGAAATTAAGAAAAAAGGAGAGAGGAAGGGAACGACACTCCTCCGACCAACTTAGACAAGGGCGAGCACCTCAACCAAGTTGCCGTACTTAAGGCGGCCAGGTTGATGGTAGCATTGGGCGGCCTAGCTGACTGACCACTGATGTACACCCACCTCCAGATCCGCCCAATACATGCCTGACCCCCTCAGAGGATGAGGACAGCACGCGGAGGCGCAGCAACCTGGTGCAAACTCCTCAGCATTGGGTCGAAGCAACCCAAGAAGCCCATCCAAAGAAAAGAAAGGGGAACCACGTCCATGCGATCCAACAAGGGGCAAACCCAGCTGATCTACCAAGAGACTTCAGGATCATAGCCAAACTCTTCAGTTGTGGCATTCCCCGCCTTCTTTTCTTGCCTCACAACGCGACCAAGCTCGTCGAGGTTTGGGGGGATCTCAATCCCTCCAAAGGTCAAAGGGCGACGACCCCTCGGAGAGACCAACGCGCCCAAAAGCAGACTCGTAAGGCTATCAGGGACCATGGCATCCTCCTGACTCCTTGCAATGGTGAAATCACTCCTTGAGGGTGGCCAGTGCTAGATACCCCCTACGTGCATAGTCCCCATTGCTCAAGGAGCAATCCTGTAACCTCCAGAGTCGGCATTTCAAGCCTCCACCCTACTGCAACGATTATAAGAGACCTGACTTGTCCTACCAGGGGTAGGGGCATATCCCTCGCGATGGTCGGCAGTCATTCGCAAAAAAGTGGCGATCACCATGTGCTCTCACTCGGCAGCTCACCTCTAGGGGACGGCAGGGACTAAACATTGACCCGCTAAGTCACCTACTAAAGTAGACTCAAACTCGGGCAGACGTAGTTGACGTTCCTTATATTATCGCCTCTTCAGGCCGGCAAGCCAACTCTTAAAGTTGACTTGAACTCTAACGGATGTGCCCGACGTTCCTCATATGGCCACCTCTTGAGGTTGGCAAGGCACTTCTTAAGGTCAACTCGAACTCGGATGGACGCACCCGATGTTCCTTATATTGATATCTCTTAAGGTCGGTAAGCCACCTCTTAAGGTCAGCTCGAACTCGGAAAAACTCACCTGACGCTCCTCATATGGCCACCTCTTCAGGTCAACAAGCCACCTCTCAAGGTTAGCTCGAACTCGAACTGATGCACCCGATGTTTCTTATATTGTCACCTATTAAGGCCGACAAGCCACCTCTTAAGGTCGGTTCGAACTCGAACTACAATGAACGTGTCCAACGTTCCTCATATTTTCGCTTCTTCAGGCCGGCAAGCTACCTCTTAAGGTCAGCTCGAACTCGAACGGATGCACTTGGTGTTCCTCATATGGCCATCTCTTCAGGTCGGCAAGCCACCACTTAAGGTCGGCTCGAACTCGAACGGATGCACCCGACGTTCCTTATATTGTCACCTATTAAGGCCGACAAACCATCTCTTAAACGCACCCGACTTTCCTCATATGGTCGCCTCTTAAGGCTAGCAAGCCACCTCTTAAGGTTAGCTTGAACTCGGAGGGACGTGCCCGACGTTCCTTATATGGTGCTTTTTTAGGCCAGCATGCCACTTCTTAAGGTCGGCTTGAACTTGGACAGATGCGCTCGACGTTCCTTACATTACCGCTTCTTCGAGTCCGCAAGCCACCTCTTAAGGTCAGCTTGAGCTCGAACGAACATGTTGTTTAGCAATTTGATCATGTTTTAAAATTGTGCGTCGTAGTATAAGTGACCAAAGAGAATTAACATTTAAATTTATATTACTCAAAACATTAGTATTCTGATGTTGTCTCATGGAGCAAGTAAATACGTGAATACCACTATTAAATGTTTATTTACAAATGTTCTTAGTGAACTTATAATATAGAATCAATCCTGTAGTTTTAGTAAGTTCAAAATCACATTGTATGATGCAACTTAGAGATATGCAATCAAATGCGACAATTGTTATTACTAATGCACAATAAAAATTAATAATCAAATAATAATCAAGTCTTTCTATTTTTAGGCACAAATGAGCATTAATAGGGATATTGAACAAAATATGGCACTAAAAACTACTTAGCAATAAATCTTGAAGCCAATTCAATAAAAATTGCAAACCAGTCCTTGAATCTCTGCAGTTAGGTCCCTACTACCTTGCTTTTAGGTCCATACATGTGTTTCCTTTGCAAATCTACCCCTACCCTCCTTCAAAACCAGCAAACAGGAGCTCCTTCTTTGTCTTCTCCGGCAGAATCACCGAAAGCTTACCGACGTTGAATGCTGGAGGTGGAAACTCATCGACGTTCAGCGAAGGAGGGTCGGCGAGGCATCGCCGACTTAACGACGGTGGCACAGCGGCAGTTGGCGATGGCTATAAAAGCGAATGACGTCGCCAAATTTGAGGATGGCGGTGAGAATCCGATGTAGATTCCCTACTAGGAGGGGGTGACGTAATAAATTATGGAAATATAATGTAAAACAATCTCACAAAATTAAATCACACAATGTACACAATTATTTTTAGGTGGAAACCCAAACCAGGTGAAAACCACCACCTAACCCTCTCGAGTTAGGATTTTCCGATCAACCAAGTTGATTAAAGCCACTAAACGAATCACTTAAACGAGGGTGATTCAACCTCAATTACAACCACGCTACTTTATACGAGGGTAGCGTACCTCAAACCCCTTCTCTTCACGAGAAGGATTTTGTCCCACGAAGGAGACGGGAATTCGCAAAGCGAATAACCAACCAAAGTAACAAAGATAAATAACAACAATCCTATAGAGCCAACAAAGTAAATTTTTAACCTAAGCTTCTATAGGAATTAAGATGCTTCCCTTTGCAAGGAGTGCGTCGATGACGCGGATGTGTGAGCTACACGACAGTGCAACGTCGCTCTCGTGAACTACGGCGGGAGAGCGAGTGCGCAAAGGCTTGATGCTCTCAAGATGAAGAACTTGAGCTTGGAGAGCAAGAGCTTTTCTTCTTAGGATCAAGAGACACAAAAAGGTGTGAAAGTGTATTACTAAGTGTGTCTAGGTGTGCAAGAGGTTCTTCTCTATTTATAGAGGCCTTAGGAAGGCTTTGGAAGGCTTTGGAAAGCTTCCATAGCCGTTGGGTGCAAAGCTCAAGAGAATCAGGCCGAAATCAGGAACAATCATTGCACTAACAGGGTTATCAGATGTCTAATACTGGCATCAGTCGTCTGGAAGATCAGTTTAAGACGTCTGGGAACAAAGTCAGACGTCTGATTTTAGGCGGGTTTCTTCCTCACTTGAATCAGATCTAAACAGGGTTCTAGTGCAAGTCCATCAGACGACATATAGGACGTCTGGCACTATGTCTGGATGTCTGGAAACCTATTTTTCTGCGAGAATGGATTTCCAAGAGAGTGCAACGGCTAGAAAATCTCTGAGAAGAGATTTTCAGGTCAGCCGAGGAAAAACGGTCATTTATCAGACATCTGGAAAGGCTTAAGGACGTCTGATAAGGCTCTAACGGTCATATTCTTCAGTGTTTGGTAAGGCAGCCAACGGTCCACTAATTGGACGTCTAGAAAAAACATCAGACGCCTTCTAAGACGTCTGGTCTAAGGTCTGGACGTCTGATTTCATCAGACAGAGCTAACTAAGTTCAGCCTAAATGTTATCAGACGTCTAAATCAACAGTCAGACGTCTTAAAACATATTATCAGACATCTGATTTTAGAATTAGACGTCTGAAAAAGCTGTTTGAACCCTATATTGGTTTTTTAAGTTCTCCACAGAAAACCTAAGTGTCCTAGGGTTGTGCAGGTGTTCCTAGACTACTGTTAAGGTACTTTGAGGCCCTTTAACATGATGTTCTAAGGAACAAAAAGAGCAAGGAAATAAAGAAAAAAGTATATGAAAGAAATAAACAGAATTCTATCCTATTCTTTTTGTCCTTCCATTTTCAATCTATCGCTCCTCGTGAATCTCTTCTGTTCTCCATCAAGCTCCTCCAATCCGTCTTGGATGCGAGCTCGAACTCCGTCTAATCACGTCTCCATTTGCAATTTGCCTGAAATCTAATACTCCAAGTGCAAATGTTAAATGACACGTGTTTTGTTATCATCAAAACAAACGATCGCAGTGCTCTAGCACCAACATCCAACAATTGGAACATAGCTCGTCTGTGTGCGAAATGATAACACCACACAATGGGGTAGTAATTAGGTTGAATATGGCCCATCTTTAGAATAAAAGGCACAACATAAGTATAATAGGAGTATTGCATGCATCAAGTACCAAGATTGCTTATAAACTCTATTAATGGCCATTTGTGTAAAGCATTTGCCAAAGTAGGCCTCAGATGAGCAATCGGACTACACGGATGGATTCAAAATGACGAACGGAGTCCAACGGACTCAAGATCAGCCAAATCCAACATCCGGAGCTCCCACAATGGGCCCAAGAAATTCTGACCGTTGATCTGGAGATCAACGGCCTAGAGAGTGCCACGTCAGCCTGCCCCCACCGCTCGCACACCCTCAGTCGGCCAAGGACAAATCTCGGCCGTCGATCTTCGATCGAACAACCGAGATCCGCACGCTCGCCCGCGGTCGCCGCGACAAAGCGCGGGCGTTGCGCAACGGTTAGCGCGCATGCCCGCATCGCCGCGACGAGCGTTCGAGCCGCGCGAAACAAAAATCGAAGGCGAGCGAAGGGCAAGAAAAAATTGGGCCGCCCGATCAGAAGCGGGCGACCAGGATCTCGCCACGCAGCGCGACGACAGCTCGCGAGCGCCCACGCGCGCCCAAGGCGCGATCTCAGCGCGGGCGCAGAAGGCTCTCAGCCGTCCGATCTTCGATCGGACGGCTCTCGTTCAGCGACCACGGATCGCGCCAAGAGGAAGACCAGGGTGGGCAGCTGACCGACTGCAGGAGGGCTTCACCGACGTTTGTGGAAGCGGTTTTAGCGACGCTCTGGATGTCGCTAAAGCCCATTCTTCTTTTAGGAAGCCCTTAACTCTATTTAAACCCCCTCCTACCACCATTGAAGGCATACTCTCCCACTTGCAACTACTCCACTCCTCTCTTAGCTAGCTTTAGGCACTTTTGTAAGTGCCGGAGATGACGAGCCGCCGACGAAGCCTCCTCCACCGCCGTGGCTGCCTCGTTGCTCTCCACTCTCTCTCTATCTCTCCCTCTTTCTTTTAAGCTTTCATTTACTTTTGTTGAAACATGTATTTAATGCTGTAAACTATGAACTATGAATGCATGTTTAATGAAACTACTTTACGTTCAATCGTCATTTTACTTCCTGTTCAAAGTGCATGATCAAAACCAAGAGCTTTCTAACCCTAAACTCTCTCTTGCTCTCGCTTTTCAAAACCGTCTATTTCACAAGAAAAACTCCACCTTTTTCGTGACAACAAGTGATAAACAAAATCCGATTTCCACGCCTCCTTGAGACCGACACTCGGACTCACTTCCGTTTACTTCTTTTAAAACCGACGTATCAAGTGCGACTATAACGACACCTCTTAACACACACTCACAAGAGCACGTCAGTTTTTGGCACCGTTGCCGGGGAGGCAACGGATTTGTTTTATCACCTCCATTCCACACTCATTCTCACATCATCTAATGCCCTATTTTCCTTTTTACTTGACGGTTGCAGGAATTCAATAAGGGAGTAGGCGCCACGAGGACCGATAGTGAGTAACCTATCTCTCATTATTTGCTTGCGTGAAAAAGCTAAAAAAATTGTAAAAACTGAAAAAAATTGGCATGGTGTATGATTGCTTGACCCACATCCTTAACACATCACCTCACAAAAAAAAATGTACACTCTAACATTCTGAACAAATTCTTGGAGTGTTCTTTTCTTTTTCTTGAGTGGTGTTTGCGAAGCCACCATGAGTTGACCTGGGCCGCACCACTCAACCCTAAAACTGACTCATCTAATAGAAGCTGCATGATCATTAGGATGAGTACACTAGGGTTTTAGAGCCTTTACAGAATAAAAAGGAAATCTACTTTCATCGAATTGTGTGCAGAACTTGACGTGCCCACTGAAACTTGTTTGAAAACATTAAGACACGTCAACCCTAAAAAGTACTAAAGTAAGGATGAAACACTAAAAGACACCATATCTTAACAAATCCTTGCTTGAAAATCATGTTTTGCTAGAAGCACACACTTTGAAAGTGGAAAATTTAGAGGCATCACCCCAATCAACGCCTCATCACATCACCCTAAGCACAAGCACTTTCCTAACCCTTTAAAACTAAGTAGACGTGCCCTAGGCAGGACTGAGTTAAGTCTCAAAAGGTGAAGTTTTGTTCGCTAGGCACTTGGCTTTCATTCCCTTGGTAGAATCTGGTGACTAGGCTGCGGGGCAATGTCAAACGATCGCGGTTGTGGGGTCTATGGAACCGGAGGCGAAACCTAAAGGAAGAACCTTCCCTGCAATCCCCAAGTAATCAACCTGGCCAGATTAACCTCGGGAAGGGGAGTCCAGTGCTTACGGACTTAATCAACCTTTTTCAGATTTCTAGGTCTCCTAAGGAATACACCATAAGGACTAGGCTTGTTTTCGTGGTTGAGGACACAACTCTCTCGCATATGTTCTTCCCGCATTCCTCCATTTCTTCCAAACCATGGATTTCAATGCCTATCCATCTTACCCAAACTACCCCTAACAGGATTTGTATGCTAACCCAAGTGGACCATACCCACAGCCTACTTGGGCTAACCAACCACCAAGTTGGGGATACAACCTTGAATATCCCTCTTGGCCCAACTATGACCAAACCGCACCAACCTCTTATTGGAATACAACCAACATAGCCACCCAAAGGTACAATTCAAATCGTGGGGCTCCATATCTCGATTGTCCTCACGATGCCTCCTCATTTAGGTCCGACCCGCTCTACTGTGATAGGACCTACACTTTAGGAGAACACCAAGAACCCTACCCATCTCAGGATAATAACCAAGAAAGGTCATCTGAATTCAACAACCTTGCCTACTTGACCTTTGGATTAGAAGGAGTTCTAGACAAATGGAAATCAGAAAATGATCAGAAATCTAGGCAAGCCCAGGATCATCAACCTTTGATTTGGTCCCCTGATGAAGAATCTGACTGGGAGGACTTAGAACCACAACTATTCTGGAGTAGGACCAAACAAAGAATGGTTCCTCTTGAAGAACTGGACCCTGAACATGATAGAATAGAGGACCCACCCAAGAACCTAAACACCAGCATGGATTCTGATCCACAACCTCAACCATACTCTCTTAACCTGGATTTCAAGGAGGAAATCCAAAGGACACCAAATGACAGCATGTCAATTCTTGATAACCTCCAGTTAGAACTACACAGACAGAATCAAGAATTGGTTAAAGGGCAACATGCCATGTTGGATTTGTTCCAACAATTGGGGGAAGAAGGCCAAAGAAAGCTGTTGCACACAATGCCATTCATGGAATTCATAAAGCAAGGACCTACCATGATCAATTGGACTACACCCAGTCATCCTGATTTGGTTCAGTCCACCATTGATACCCCTCAAGAGTTGGACAGCTCAGTGGATAAGGACAGTAAGGATTCCTCGGAACATAAATTGGGGAGCATTGAGAACAAACATCAGGAAGAAACTAAGTATGTAAAGGGAGAGGCCATGGAATCCGAACCTAATCGACCCAAGAGAAGCAATCCGGTGGGAGCAGCAGCCAACATCGAAGAAGGAGAATTGAGTTACAATTTCAAAGAAATTGATCGTAAATCGAATGGAAACCCCATCACAAATTTGGAGGAGGGCCGAGAGAAAGAATATGATCTAGAGGATGAAATTGACCCTACCTCTAATGCAACCCCAAACAGTGAATCTGATACAAAGGAGGTTGAAGAAAATATTCTTGAGATCAAGGGCTTGGAGGGAATGAGCAATGAAACCATAGTTGCGGAAGAGATGGATTCGTCTTTGGAGAGAGGCCTCATGCTTGATTGTAGGACTCATTATAAAACACTGGACTTTATTACCTGCCCTACAAGAATAAAGATCCCGCAACCTGAATGCACTGGAATTGATACACTTTCGATGGATTGCAATTTTATGGGGACATAAGGTAAATATAAAACCTACATCTTTAGTGTCTGGCATGTCATATTTGGGGTGCGTTCGTCCACAGCAACTTGTTTGCATGCCCACAGACTAAGAGAGGATTTGACGCGGGCATGCATGATACAGAATTCCCGCCCCTTAGGAACGGGACTCCACCACAACCTTGTTCGCATCTGTGGACTTCTGATTTTGGGTCTGGTTGATTTTGTACAGACCTCCTTGACCCAAGCCATTCCTGTTTGTGCACCACCCAGCTGGAGGCGTTAAACTCAGCGCTTCCTTGGAGGCAACCCAGAGGATTTAGACTGATCTGGTAGTTTACGTCACTCAAGTACTATCTTTTTGAACCCTTTTGCATCCATGAATCTGCCAATGAGGACATTGTCCAACTTAAGCATGGGGGGGATGGTAAATTGCATAATCCTGAGCTCAATTAATCAGTCTGAATGAATTAAAAAAAAAAATTTGAATTTAGGAAGAAAACTTAGGCATTAGAAACTTGTCAATAGTGGGAAATAATACAAAAGGAACTTAAACACTTAGACTTTTCAGGCCTTCAGGCTTAATCAGCCCTAGTGTCCGTTAAATATAGATTTAGCGGCAAATCCTTGCAACCTTAAGCTATTCTAATCCACCTATTAAATAAGGTAATAAGTATACGACTTATCAACTCACCCTCTAACTCAGAAAAACTTTGAGTCTAAGCATCTGCACACACTTTTGCACAGACTCACTTCTCGGAGATTTTGACAGAAATTGGGTAGCTAATGAACTCTCTAGGGTGGTATGGCTGGCAAGTTGTCGTGGGTAACAGCCCATTGGCAGGTTGTCCAGAACCCAGCCATGGGCCATTTCTTTTTCGTTGCCTTTAGGTACATTTGAGATCAGAGAAGCCACCTACAAAAAAAAAATTTGAATAAGAAGAAAAGAAAATAAACCACACTTCACCGCACAAGTATGGCTGGCAAGTGATCGTGGGTAACAGCCCATTGGTCGATTGTCCAGAGCCCAGCTCAATAATTGCACAAAAAGACCAAAACACCCAAGGAAGAAGCGGGGAAGTAGTACAAGCCGGGGAGATATACACTGGAAAAATCCTTGTGTTGACCCCAATTAAAATAAACGTAGGGAGAAAGCTACCAATCGAACAAATACACCTTCAGGCAAAAATTTATTTCCTTTTCCGGTCACCTAGAAGCGTAGAAACTCAAAGTCTGTCTCAATTACCGTTAAGTGAGTCTATCACAACATTCACACCAAGATGCTTAGCACTTAGGGTTTTGACCAAGTTTTGGGTGGGTTGAGTAGCCGTAAAAAATTACCAACCCACACTGAATTCCGAAAATTCTAAAAAGTTACCAACCCAGAGGACAAATCACGCGCGCTCGCCCGCGGTCGCCGCGACAAAGCGCGGGCGTGGCGCAACGGTTAGCGCGCAGGCCCGCATCGCCACGACGCGCGTTCGAGCCGCGCGGAGCAGAAATCGAAGGCGAGCGAAGGGCACGAAAAAATTGGGCCGCCCGATCAGCAGCGGGTGGCCAGGATCTCGCCACGCGGCGCGACGACAGCTCGTGAGCGCCCACGTGCGCGCACACGCCGGGCGGAAACGCGTGCGCACACGCGCGCTCAAGGCGCGATCTCAACACGGGCGCAGAAGGCTCTCAGCCGTCCAATCTTCGATCGGACGGCTCTCGTTCAGCGGCCACGGATCGCGCCAAGAGGAAGACCGGGGCGGGCAGCTGACCGACGGCAGGAGAGCTTCACCGACGTTTGTGGAAGCGATTTTAGCGACGCTCTGGATGTCGCTAAAACCCATTCTTCTTTTAGGAAGCCCTTAACTCTATTTAAACCCCCTCCTACCACCATTCAAGGCATACTCTCCCACTTGCAACTACTCCACTCCTCTCTTACCTAGCTTTAGGCACTTTTGTACGCACCAGAGACGACGAGCCGCCGACGGAGCCTCCTCCACCGCCGTGGCTGCCTCGTCGTTCTCCACTCTCTCTCTATCTCTCTCTCTTCCTTTCAAGCTTTCATTTACTTTTGTTGAAGCATGTATTTAATGTTGTAAACTATGAACTATGAATGCATGTTTAATGAAACTACTTTCCGTTCAATCGTCATTTTAATTCATGTTCAAAGTGCATGATCAAAACCAAGAGCTTTCTAACCCTAAACTCTCTCTCTCGCTCTCGCTTTTCAAAATCGTCTATTTCACAAGCAAAACTCCACCTTTTTCGTGACAACAAGTGATAAACAAAATCCGATTTCCACGCCTCCCTGAGACCGACACTCGGACTCACTTCCGTTTACTTCTTTTAAAACCGACGTATCAAGTGCGACTATAACGACGCCTCTTAACACACACTCACAAGAGCACGTCACGAAACAACCCCGTGGAGGGGTAAAATGTTCCTCGTGCCATGGGGAAGCTTCCTGCGAAGCTTGGAGACTCGCGGATGGTCGAAGCGTGGCTGGCGTCATTGGGGAAGACGGGTGCGGCTGGCGGCGGTGGATTAGCACGAAAGGCATAGAAACTCCACACCGAAGGGACGAGGAGCTCCACCACGCCTTGGGGAAGGTGGTCATGGTGGCCATTGGTTGTGAGGAGTGCGAAGGAGGTACGGCGGACTCGAGGAAGACGACGGCGATGACGTGTGTCCGGTGGGGTCCCCGAGGTAGTGAAACGCCCAATAAAGTTAGGGCTTTTGCTCGTCGTGACGTGGTGGAGGTCGTGAGGTGGTCGATGGTGCATGAAGAGGTCTGACCTAGAGCTCCAGCCTCATTAGAATTTGGCCAAAGTCTTCTCGTGGACATGGAAGAAGGTGGCAAGGAGGAAGTTGTGGTGGCTTAAACCTACTTCTAAGGTGCCTAAACTATTCTAGAGGAAGAGAGAAAGAGGGAGGAGAACCTGGAAGTGGACGAAGGAGACGAAGAACATGGCCGGCAACGTGGCTGGCCATGAGGATGAAGAGGGGCAATGAAGTAATTGGAGCGATGACGAGGGTAGAGCAACCGATTCCTTTGATGGGGAGAACGGCGACGACGAGAGGAAGAGGAACCCCCTATCCATTTCAGCGATAGGGCAACGGGACGAAGGGGCTAAGAAGATCCATGGTCCATTAATGGCGACATCCCTAGGAAGAAGAAAGAGAGGGAGGAGGGGCACGTTTTCTGAATGACGAGATTTGCAAGACCTTAGTAAAACTTAATAGCTCCTCGGCGCGTGAGGAAAGGGCCGATCGTTGCGCACAATGGCTCGATGGAGTTCACGGTTGGAGGAGGCGGAGGTGGAAGGTGGAGGCGGTGCTAGCAGGGATGTGTTTGCAATAAAATCAAAAGTTAAGGGGCCATTTACAATGAAATTGAGAATTAAGGGCCAAATTGCAAACTTGGGCAAGATAAAGTCCAAATGAGCCCAAACTTTTATGGTAACCTAATTTGAACATAAGGAATTCAATGGTGGCTTCAATTTTAGGTTTTGATGATATTTTCATTGCCAATTTATAATTTGACCCAAAATATATCAAATACCCGCCTACAATTCTGTTTTAAGTTGAAATGAGTTCCAATTGTCAAATCAATTGTGCCAAATATTATAAAATATTTTTAATTGATTTTTAGAAGGTTTATATTATATTTATTTTCATTAGAACTGCTTTAATTGAAACAAGGTCGAAATTAGCCAATTTAATTAAGAATTAACACTTAATTTGAATGAAAATCCTAAATTACTTAGTATCAATCCACTTTTAGGACATTTAACCTCAATTGACCTTTAATTAATCATAAGTTTTACCCTTAGCTATTCTGCATTTATAATTATTTGTGAAAATTGCAAAATTAACTCTTTTTATTAATTCATCTCTCTTCAGCCCTGATTAAGTTATACCCTTTTGATGTGTTAGATGAATTTAACCTTAGAACTTTGCTAAATTATGTTAGATATACATGCCTGACATTCCGTATATTACCACCTCTTAAGGTTGGTACGCCACCTCTTAAGGTGGGTCCAAACTCAGGCGGATGCGCCTGACGTACGTTGTATTGCTACCTCTTAAAGTCAGCAAGCCACCTCTTAAGGTCGGCCCGAATTGGGATGGACTCGCCTGACATTCCCTTACACCGCCACCTATTCAAGCTAGCAAGTCACCTCTCCAAGATGGCTGGGGCTCTGACAAACCCACCCAAGCCGCCTCTTAAGGCCAACAAAGCCACTCCCAACGGCTAGCACGAATTCAAGCAAAGGCACTCACGACCCGCTTATCGGCTACTAAGAATACCATCCCTAGAAAATGGCGGAACTAGGGCTCCCACACCCCGTGTTCTAGCAACTATGATGCAAGCTCCTCGAGCTGGTAAGGACTCAGACCCATACGCTTTACAGTGCCACACACCGTCCACTGGCAAAGTCTTGGTTGCCCCACCCTTAGAGGCATCTGCCCACCAAAGTGAACAATGGGGGTTTGGGCCGCCTCGCCTAACGACCACCATACCGGCCACCAAGGCCGAAAGGAAACGGGACCCTAGCACCCCACGTCCTAAGTGACACAATGTCGCATAATGCCAATAACACGAGCTTGGGCCCCTATTCCCCAAGCCCTACTTAGCGCCTTCAGACTTCTGGCAAAAAGAGTCCAAGTGCCAGCCCCTTCAAGGTCGACTCATTGCCACCTTTCAAGGGAAACTCCCCTTCTAACCGCTCTCATTGCCACCTTCAAAGGTTGGCTCCCCCCAATTGCTGCCCTCTAAGAAAGGCTCCAAGCAGTGGTCACCTTCAAGGGTCGACCCAAGGTAAAATCCCCCTGCGCTTGCCCTGTCCGGGGGCATAGTCGGGCGGGAAAACACCTGGCAGTATCACACCCCTTGACCACGTTGACAAAATCACCCCTCGTCCACGTACAATAAGGATGGGCCCAGTAGCAGAAAGGTCACGTCCAGAAAATAGCCAAGCCGCTAACTGCCTTCATGGACATAGTTGGCCACCCAGCGGCCAAATTCCAGGTCCTCACCCCAACAAAAGCGTCAAGGTGACGAATCAAGGTTCATCAACCAGGTTCAAGCCAACCTTCACAAGAATTTAGCCAAGCTCTTCAACCTTGGCTACTCGATCCTACCCTGACGACGCCACCTAACTCGTCCAGGAAAGGGATCTCCCGAAGGAAGTGGTGGTCCCAAACAAGGCACCCGTGCAAGCTCCACCAGCAAAGCTTGCCTCAAGGCTCCCTAGTCAAGGATAGGCCCCAGGCACTCCTACATCAGGCACTTATGCCCAACCACCATGCAGGACACGCAACGAGTATCGCCAAAGATGGACCTATCCTAGCCAAGGGGTCTCTCAAGAGACCCAACAAGATATCCCCCCAACAAAGGGGCATGTCCTAATAAGAGGAGCCCCAAGTCCCCCCAATCCTCAACAAAAGGATAGGGGGACAGCGTCACCAAGGTGGCCTTAGCCCCTACACCCCTAGGCACTAAGGAGAAGGGCCCAGGCGGTGCCGGCAAAGCTCGAGTACTCGCCATACTCCGCCCTAGCAAATCCCATCAGCAACCAACTCTGAAGGAACAAGCAATCGACCGAGTCATCCCGCTTGAAAGTCGCCAAGGCAAGCAGGGATTCTCTGCCACCTCGCAATGAAAGTCGTTCGAAGACAGGGCATTCGTAGCAAATGCCCCTAGCCCAACTGTTTTGTGGGAAATAAGCGCAACACACCAAGTGGCCCCGACGAAAGCTCTCACCTAAAGAGAGTATGCCGTCCTCGCCTACCTAGGGGACTACATTTGCCCGCCCCATTATGCAAGTGGGGTGGAGCCAAGGCACTGATTCCACCCATGGCCGACACGATTACCTTGTGTACCAAGCAAAGATGGGTGGACAAGGCGCCATGCGAGTAGCTAGACCACGAGGACTGTAAGAGGATCCCTAAGGATCACTCACCAGCACTATCACAAGTGAAAGTCATGAGCGCCTAGCCACTACCTCGGATAGCCATCTCCACGGGCATCCCATTCGACCCTGCTAATAATCAGCTGAGAGGGAGTAATAGAGCAAGCCTCTATGCCAAGTTCTTTGAGCGAATGAAGGAGATCAAGCTAAGACTCGTAAAGCGCAGTTCACATAACCTGTACGAGCAATAAAATCCGAGGCAGAAAAATAGTTCCTCACATGTTGGTAGGGCTAGACAGGAGTTTATAAAGTCGTTTCGTTGTAGCAAAGCCTCCTAAATAGCTTAATCAATAGATCAAATTTATTACTCGAAATCTAAATTGAAGTTCGAGGTCGAACACAGGGAGAAAATATGGAATTCACGCGCTAATCTTTAATTGCATATAAATGAGAACAGTAAATTAAGCATAATAATGATATTTTCGAGAGAAGGATATTTATTTTAAAGCCTCGGATTGATGATCCGATCGTACGGATCTGATCAAGAAGACGATCAGAGTCCAACGCTTCTGAAATCGCCTCGATCGGAGTCCCATAGCACTAGATGCAATCCAAGGAAGATCAACGGCTGAGGGACTAGGTGACAGAATCCATAGCATCAAATGACAAATCCAACCACACAGATGGATTTGAGTCAATAATCGCAACCCAACGGCGCGAAAATCGACTTAATCCGACCTCTGTAGCATCCCCTACAAAGGAAAGAAGATGGATGGCCCAGATTACACCGTGTGGCGCAACCCAGGCCGCCCATGTGCACGCACGTGCCACCGCACGTGCACAGCAGCGCAGGTGCGCACGCATCGGAGGCACGCACACGCAAGCACAACAGCGTGCGTGGAGGCAGCGGTGCGTATCGCGCATGCGTGTGCGACAAGGGCACGTACAGTGCGCGTCAGTGCAGCGATAGCGTGGGCGCGTGGGCTATCTTCAGCAACATTTGCGGTGGATCTTCAGCGACATTTATGACCATCACTAAATGTCCTGTATATGAATTTGATTCTTTCTTCCACTATACATAGACCCCTACCCTCCCATTTTTCTTCATCTCTTCCTTTCTTCCTTTCACCATCTCCAAGGCTCTAGAGAGAGCTTGTCCTAAGCCCGAGATGCGCCTCTAGAGTAGAAAACTAAATAGTTTTCCCACCTCTCATTGTCATTCGTGGAGCATCTAGTGGCCGTCCTCTCACCGCCCTTCGGGAAGAAGATCGTCGCCATGACGCTGTCCTACCCCATTTTCCATCCTTCGGTTCCATCCTCCTTCGTCCCGCTCCTCACCACCTTCCTCCAGGCGACGTCAGAGCGAATCGTCCTCCGAGCAACCATCGAGGGGGATTTCTTTCACCTCTTTCTATCTTTTCACACTTTCGTAGTGTAGATTTTCCATTTTCGTAGTTGTAACAAATAATTCTTGATAAACAGATGATTGTTTCTCTCTCTCTCTCTCCCTCTCTCATATCTTTGCAAGTAGATAAAGTTTTCATCGACCTAATCTCTTGCTTGTTAAAAATACCAAAAAAATTAGAAAAGATAAAACCGACCAAAAGGAAATAAAAGTGAAGCGTGGATTTCATAAAACCAAACGTTCGTCTCCCTATGTTTGACCCGAGACTCACTTTTCGAGTTTCGATTATAAATTTTATTTGACCACGTGTTTTGCAACTATGATGACGGGTTACTTGTAACCCTGGTTTCTAACACGCGAAACACGTGCGATCATTTTGCCGCCGTTGCCAGGGAGGCAACTCTCTTTGATTTTTTTTTTCGAGTTTTTTCCGCCTTACCTAACTTATATCTCACCTTTTCTCTGATCTTACTATGATTGCAAGTACTCTTCTGAGGTGGGCCAAAGCGGTTAGATCGGAGAAAAGTGCGGAGGAAGGTTTTATAAGTGTCCCCCACACTACCCCCACCTTAGTTTTCATTCTATAACCTAATAACTCAAACCCAAATCAACTTAAGTGCCTTTTATAAACCCTAGGATAGATTTGGCTGTTTGTTTGCCACCTCCACTCACCTTGCCATCCACATAAATAAAAATAATAATAAAAAAAGTGATGATTGTGGGATTTTCTAAAAGAGACACACCTTAACACCCACAACTCTCGACTTAAGGCACACCACTCCACTTTGATTCTACCACTTAACCGAGATCTGACCTGTGGACCCAGTACACCTAATTCAACACACAAACAAGTGAGTAGAAATCTGAATAGGTCAAACATTTTTGTGTGCCTTAATTAAGTGGTAAAATAGGCCAATTGATTGAACTATTTAGGCTACACCACTTAAGATAAAAGCGATCCATCAAGTAGCTTGCCACTTAGGGTTGATTCTTAGGGCCGAACCAGCCACTCCACATTATATTTTATTTTCAAAGGAACATATCTACACCCGTGCTTTCAAAACTTGGAGTGTTCTCCTAAACTTGATTCAATATACCTAAGATTAAACCCTAAAAGCTACTAAACAAGGTTAAACACTAAAAGACACATTATCAAAGAACCTTGTTTGCAAACCCTGGTTGTGCACGCACACACATTTTAACTGATCATTAAGGGCACAACACATCTAAAGCGCCCATCACATTCTAAGAGCACAATCATCCTAAGCCTAATTAAAATTGAGTAGACGTTGGCCTTAAGGATTGATTCGCTCTTCGGGGCTCAGATGCAGATTTTTTTCGATTAATCTGCTTCTGCAGGTCCATCTGATGTCTAGTTAGGGGAGTAGCGTCAAACGACCACGGCTAGGGGGTACACTAGGAACTGGAAGCACAAGCTAAAGGAAGAACCTTCTCCCCAATCCCACCTTTTAATTGGTTGGATTGACCGGATAAAAGTAGACTAAATCATTTATAATCTTAAGACAGGTCCTGGGAGTTTGCAGGTCTTTAGGTTACCCACATAAGGACATGTTTGGTTGATTGTATTGCAGGGAACCTTTTTCTCTTTTGTTTTCCCTCCTATTCTACCATGTATCCTTCCACTTCTAACATGCATTTCCAATCCTATCTTCCTACCACCACTTATCCCTAAGATGATTACTATTCCAACTTGACTTATAATCACCCATCCACTAGTCGAGATGACTTTAATTGCGGATATGAATACAGACCTCAGTGTTCAAGGCCTAACCCTGGACAACAAGACTATGATTATTATCCTTCCCAGAGCTACAATGATTATAGATCTTCATCCTTTGATCGACAAACCAACCCAATCTACAGTCAAGAAAGATATAATGATTATAACACCTACCCTCCCTAGTATTCCACTGAATATGGGTTGCCACCATCCTTTAAAATAACCTAGAACGGCTTACTTTCAAGGACGGACCCCAGAACCTCGACATCTTGACTCCCCTAGATTTAACCCAAACCCACCCAAACCTAAATCGAACCAGTCGGTTCAGGTGAACCAGATCCAAGATAGGGTGTTGACTAATTTGAGGAACACTATACAATCTTTAGAAGCTCAGCCAACACCATGCACTGAAGCACTGGAGCCTATGATCAAAATGATTTATGAACTTAATAGTTCCTTATTGGATTTGCTCCAAAGTGTTAGGGATAGGAACCTGGGTGAGTTTCCTCTTGGGAAATTGTCGAGGTTGAAGATGAAATTTGTGGATGTCCTAGTCAAATTTTAGGATGATTCTCAAGATGAACCCCCTTTAGGAGAGCCAATGTCTGAACCCGCTCAGGAGCCTATCGGGGGGGGATACATATTCTGAGACTGGAGATGACCAGGTTGGGCTAGAGCAACCCATTGAGGATGAACCAATTGATTCACCCTAGATCCCCGAGCCAGGGAGCGAGAAAAAATATGTCTCTTTGAACTAGGAAATGACAATCGATTTTGAGACATATATAAATGAGGATCATGAATTCTTTGATTCTGAGGGTGAAGAATCTTTTGGTGAAGTCCCATTTACACTCAAGGAAGAGGATACTAGTGAGACAATCAGACTCAAGGAGTATGACGAACTATTTGATAGCCCGATCATTGAAGAATGATCATGTTGGGGCTATCCTGGACGATTCGAATCTTGATGATTCAATCAGTAGCCCCATTCCTCAAACACACCCTAAAGAATTGAATGATAATATTTTTGAGATCACCAAACCCAAGTCAATCCTGATTCAACCACAATTGTTGGACTTGGGTACTTTAGATGGGGTGTACAACGATTTGGAGGTCTCGCAAACATTGATTTCGGAGGATAGGAAGTTCAAAATTAAAATTTGGGAAGCTAATTCTGAGGGAACTTTGATTTTGGATCTAAGGGTACCTATTGTCCTAAAATCACCTACTTTCTACCAAGACCCTTACGATATCTTTCACATGCAACCTAAGCTCGAAATAACTGATTATTTTTCTGAGCTAGATGTTAAGTGGACAACCGCACCTATTGAACCATCTTTACCCATTGTCCGACACTTTGGTCTTAGGTTGCACACCACTAAACCGCAAGCCCAGCCCCGCAAACACAACAACCTTCGGTTCTGGGTGATTTTCATCAAGAACCTGAGAACCACTCAACCTTGGGGCATGGGTCTGCATCATAATTTGGTCCACATCTGTGGACATCTTCTGTTGGTGGGATTGAGAATCAATATTTTTATTTTGATTCAAACCCGCACTTGAGAATTCTTAATTTCTTCTTTGTATGTATGTTATGCCTAGCTGAAGGCATTAAACTTAGCGGCTGTGTATACACTCTTCTCTCTGCAGAGCTGACCGGATTTTCACGACACTCAGGTGATATTTTGTTTACTCCGCCCTTTTCATGTCTATTTTCACAATGAGGTTATTGCATCATTTAGGTATGGGGGGTGGTAATCAATTCCTGAAATCAATATATTAACTCCGTAGAATTTCTTTTAGTTTCTTATAAAATTTAAAAAAAAATTGAAAATTTGAAAAAGATATAAAAAGAAAGAAATTATGAAAATAGAACTTAGGCATTTGGAAGTTATTAATTTTAGGAAATGATACAAGAGGACCTAAACACTTAGACTTTTCAGGTCTTCGGGCTTAATTAGCCCGGGTGTCCACTCAAATGTGGACTTAGTCTCGAGTCCTCGCCAATTCAAATTCATTTTTAATTTGTCTAATAAATTGGGATGATAAGGATGCGACTTATCAACCCGTCCTCTGATTTGGGGGGACTTTAAGCCTAAGCATCTACACACTTTTTTTTTCACTGACTCACTTTTCAGTGGTTTATTCGGAAATTGGGTAGCTAATGAACTATCTAGGGTAGTATGGCTGACAAGTTGTTGGTGGTAACAGCTCATCAGTCGGTTGTCCACAGCCTAGTCACAACCCATTTTCATTATACTGCCTTTAGGAAAATCTTAGGTCAGAAAAGCCACCTACTTAAAAAAAAAAGAAAAAGAGAATATAAAAAAAAAGAAAAAGGAGAAAATAAAAAATAAATAAAATCACACTTCATCACACGAGTATGGCTGGCAAGTTATCGGTGGTAACAGCACATCAGCCGGTTGTCCAGAACCCAGCTCACAAAAAAAATGCACAATAATTCCCAAAACACTTAGGGAAGAAGTGGGGGAGTAGAATAACTGGAGAGATATACACTAGGTTCGCCCTTGTGTTGACCACATAAATAAAAGAAGTAGGGAGAAACCTACCGTTCGAAAAGATAAACCTTCAGGCAAGGTCACCTAGGGTCGTAGAAACCCGAAGTGCGTTTTAACAGCCACCTAGTGAGTCTTTCACCATTTTCAAAAGATGCTTAGCACTTAGAGTCCTTTTCGCGTTTCGGGCGGGTCGGGTAGCTGCAAAAAGTTATCTTGGAAGTCTCAAACTCCAAAAGTACAAAAAAATTAGAAAAGAAGAAAGATAAAAAAAATGTATATTTCCTCTTCAAATAAGGCGAGGACTTAGGCGGTCTGCATTCTGGCAAGTACCTGGGTACTGTTGAGTCTTCGTAGTTTAGGACCTTAGTTGAAATTTTCTATTGTTAATAAATGACTTAGGCCTAAGCAATCTTTTCCTAATTCTGCTTTTATACATAGCAGATAGTTTAATTTTGCTAGGGACTAGCAAAAGATAGGCATGGGGGTATGATGTAAGCACATTTACAGAGGGTAAAATGCCTATTCATGCATGTTCCTAGGCTTAGATTTGCATTTCATGTTATAAATATTGCATAGAATGCATCATTTTGCATTTAAAGTAGTTGTATATAATTTAAGTTAATTACGTCCTTTTTGGGGTCAGGAGAGAAGGATATCTATTTTGGAGCCTTGGATTAATGATCCGACCGTACGGATCTTATCAAGACGACGATCAGAGTCCAACACTTCTGAAATCGCCTCAATCGGAGTCCCATAGCACCATATGCAATCCAAGGAAGATCAATGGTCGAGGGACTGGCTGATAGAATCCGACCACACGGATGGATTGGAGTCGATGATCACAACCCAACGGCGTATAAATCGACTCAATCCGACCTCTATAGCATCCCCTACAAAGGAAAGAAGATGGACAGCCTAGATTGCACCACATGGCGAAACCCAGGCCTCCCATGCGTACGCACGTGCCACCGCATGCGCACAACAACGCGGGTGTGCGGGCACGCGAAGGCATGCACACGCAAGGCAGTGGAGCGCGCGTGGAGGCAGCGACGCGCATTGCGCGTACAGCGCGCCAACGTGGGCTCGTGGGCTGTCTTCAGCGATGTTTGCGGCGGATCTTTAGCGACATTTGTGACCGTCACTAAATGTTCTATATATGAATTTGATTCTTTCCTCCACTACAAAAGGACCCCTACCCATTCCAGTTTTCTTCGTCTCTTCATTTCTTCCTCTCACCACCTCCAGGGCTCTAGAGAGAGCTTGTCCTATGCCCGGGATGCCCCTCTAGAGTAGAAAACTAAATAGTTTTCCCACCTCTCATCCCCATTTGTAGAGCATCCTACGGTTGTCCTCTCACCGCCCTTTGGGAAGAAGATCCTCACCGTGACGCCTTCCTACCCCATCCTCCGTCCTCCAACTCCGTCTTCCTTCCTCCCGTTCCTCACCACCTTCCTCTAGGCGACATCAGAGCGAGTCGTCCTCCGAGCAACCGTTGAGGGGGTTTTCTCTAACCTCTTTCTATCTTTTTACGCTTTCGTAGTGTAGATTTTCCGCTTTCGTAGTTGTAACAAATAATTCTTGATAAATAGATGATTGTTTTGCTCTCTCTCTCTCCCTCTCTCTCTTATATTTTTGCAAGTAGATAAAGTTTTCATCGACCTAATCTCCTGCTTGTTAAAAATACCAAAAAAATTAGAAAAGATAAAAACAAACAAAAAGAAATAAAAGTGAAGCGCGGATTTTATAAAACCAAACATTTGCCTCCCCGTGTTCGACCCGGGACTCACTTTTTGAGTTTCGGTTATAAATTTTATTTGACCACGCGTTTTGCAACTACGACGATGGGTTGCTTGTAACCCTGATTTCTAACACGCGAAACACATGTAATCAAGCAACCCCCCCACTCTCTCACAATTTCCCTTCTTCCTTCTCTCTCAGACCCAAGCTCACAATCGGATCCATACTCAGGTATACAGGTCTCAAATAGTGTCCAAGCCTGCGTGCATGGGTCGCAGGCGAGGAGTGCATAGGCAGTCGAATAAGCAGATCATGAGGGTGAAGGGGACCCGAACCCATGTACTTGGGCGATATGCTCAAGACACAAATCCCTTTTTTGTGTATGCGGGTGCTCTTCTCCCATCGATGTGGGACTAATCCCACTACTCCTCTTCCTCGCGTTCAAGCAACAGCAGTACCTTCTTCAATTGGAGTGTCAAACGCTTCGGGCCTTCAATTAGAGGCCTTGGGCAAACACCTGGAGGAGTGTGCGAAGCCTGAAGGTTCAATTAGGTGCTAAGCTTTGTCGGAGGACTGCAATTGGAGCTGAAGATGGTGGTGGCGACGACGACGGATGGCAGAACTTGAAAATCACAAGTACGGCCTCTCAGCCCAATTAAAACACTTCAGGAGCTTCGCCTGGGCTTGACGAAGTTGGTGGTGGGTGTTTTGTGGTAGTTAAGGGCGTGTTGTGGTCTGCGGAGGTCGGAGGAAGAGTGTGAAGGTCGATGAGTTCGATGGGCGATTTGGATGGGCGGTTGATGGAATTAGGAGAGGCCTTTTGATGGTAGACGTTACGACCCGATTCCCAGATCCTTATAGGACCTAAGACCGGCTCGCCTCGACTAATCCCAAGACCTAATCATATAGCAAGAAATAACTCGAAAGCAGGAAAGTAAACCACATTAACATATGCAATATAACTGAGCAGAAGAAACGTACAAAGCAGTAAAGGAAAGTAAATCTGTTGTTTCATTACATGCCACCACAACAACAAAACAACGGAAAGCGAAAGTAAACAGTAGAGCCAAACAGTACTAACAATCCAATACTTACTACACGGGTAAGCACACGGGGGGTAAGCGCATGGGTAGCTACCCGGAATTAACACGCGGTCAGTCGTTTCCGTTAGCGGGTACGCCCAAAGTACAGCACGGAATAGTATATGGCCTTTCCCTCTTAAAATAGGAGTCTCGCCCCTCAAAACCAAATAGGGGTCTCACCCCTCCACAGTCCGTGCACCCTCGTCTGACTGCCCCGGTTTGCCCAGAGGACCAAACAAGTCGATGTAGGGTGGCTAGCTAAACCCCGGGCCCCGTGGAGTGGCTAGCTCACTCCCTACACTAGTAGCTTGCCTCGATACCGCATACACGAGGGCCAATAGGAGTCGGTATAGAGTGACCAATCCTAACTGATGGGAACACCATCATGAGGACTAACTAGCTCATTTTGACCTAGAAAAGAGAACAAAGGCTCCTACATAACCAACTGGAGGTCCTAACTCAAGGAAAAACCCTTATGAAAGAAAAGCAAGAAACAAGGGGTAAAATTGTAATTTTACCATTGCAGCGCAACAACGGGATTTCTCATGGGCTAAACATAGGTCAGATAGTCATAACAAGATAAAAAGTGGGTTGGTTTAAACAGAAAAGGGTTTATGTGAAATCTGGGAATTAAATGACTTCTAGTAACCCTAAAGCAGACCCACTTAATTTAACAAGGTTCTGGTCAACATAAAATTCACCTAAACCCTCTACAAATCATGAAAAAATATCCTCTAGGATTTAGAACCTTCAAATTGGCCCTTAGAACCTATTTTGACCTAAATAGGGGTCCCAAATCAAATGTTTGCCTTAAATTGGGTTTTTATGTAAATTGCCCAATCAAACGTGGTCAAACCTAAAATCCAACTTCACCATTGTATTTCTTAGTTCCAAATTAGGTTTGTACCAAAATTTGAACCTAATGGGAATTCACCTTGACCTGCTTTGCAAACCAGTCCAACCCAATCACATTCATACCCTTAACTTTTAAAAACTCTAGCAGACACCTCCCAAGCTTCCTCGTCATTCTTTGCAATTAGGTTCCTCTACCATTACAGTGGAGGAAATCCTACTCCAGGGAGGATTCAAGGGAAAAAACTCCCTGACTCCTTAGAGAATCCCTCTCAAATTTGAAAGGGAGATTCTCTAAGAAATCCCGTTCATGTGAACCTAATATGAAGATCCAATTTCTACCCAATCTCTCATGCGAACGCATTAGAGATTTAGGCCTCTTCGACCTTCCATCTTCGGCGAGGTTGCCATGCTTGGAAGCTTGGCTTCCAAGCACAAAGCCCTCTACCAGGGGTAATGAAAGGGTCCTCAGATCCTTCCGCAGATCCTAAGCTTGAATTGGTCTGAGATACCCTCAAATTCCTCTCTTCCCCTTCGGCCAAACTCCCAGCAACCTCCGGCGACTCCTATCTCCTCCTCTCGTCGCTCTGCCACAATACCAGTGGCAGAGTTGCCTTTGTCTCTTTCTTCCGCGTCTCGCCGCACCAGCGCACGTGCCTGCCTCCTTCTCATCGTCGCCTTCCTCCGCTCACTGGGCCTTCGTCTCCGGCGACGGCACATACTAGCTGTCCACCTCCTCCGCTCCCCCCTTCATCTATTCCCTCTTAGATAAGTCCCCTCTCTCTGCTCATACTTTTTCCCTCACTTATTTCCGCTGTCATGCCTTGACATTCGCACACCACCACCATCTTTTCCACCCCCGACAGACCACCAGTGAGGTGCTCCCGCCACTCAACACATCCACCCACCTCACCAACCACCTCACAAGCTCCGCCACGACTCACTGATCATAACTCCTCTTCCCATTCACCACCACACGCTCCCAACACGCCCCCCGAACACACCCACCTTCACAGCCACAGGGCGACTTAAGCAAGCACGCCCAGGCCACCCCGCGCAACGCCAACCACTGTCCCATCTTCGTCGTGCTCAGGCAAAGCTTCCTGCGTGTTTTGACAAGGCTGAAAGGCCGTTTGCTTGTGAACAGGGCATAGGTCTTTGCTGCCATTGAAGCAGGCACGAAGAAGCTCAAGAGCTTCATCCCAGGCTTCAGGTTCTAGGACGCGCAGACTTCCTTCACACACTTTTCCAGCCCAGCAATTAGAGTCCAAGCCCCCCGCATCTGCTGCAATTGAATGCAACATATGCTGTGGAGGCACCTGCGAGGAAGGTGGGACATTTAGTCCCACCTCGGAAGATCAGGAGCGAGGGTAGTGGAATAAAAGGAAAAAGTATCAGGGGCTTATCGCCTCCTGCCACGGGGTGAGGTCCCACTCACCCATCGCCATGTTCGCGACCCACACCACGCGAACCTGCTTCTGACTCGACTACCCGTGCACTCCTCGCCACCACTACACGCCGATGGGCATGGTCCCAGGCGCACTAACCTGACCCGATAACCCAAGAAGTCTCTGGGAGAGCGAGCCTAAGAGAGAAGAAAGAACAGAGATCGCGGGGAGGGTAGGGGGTAGGTTTTGCTCTCAGGAGAAAAAGAGGAAGGAGGAAGCCGAAGGTGAAGCCAAGGAAGGGCGGAAGCCTGAGCAGCTAAGGAATAGAAGGGTCGGTTGAAGAGAAGAGCAAGGCTGAAGAAGAGCTAAAGTCAGAGACAGAAGAAGGAAGAAGATAAGGCCAGAGCATGTTCATGTTCACCTCATTTATTCTGATCCAGATTTCACCATTCACAATTCATTTCTCGTCCATATACAGCCAGCTTGTGTTTCCATAATTCGAAACATGCAACTGATGATTTCAGGGGTAATCGTTCATTAATTACAGCCAGCTCATATTCTAATAGGCAGCTCACAACTATATTACCAGCAATTGCTAGCAGTTTAGCTCAATCATGCATACAAATACATCATACAGTACCATCAATTCATTCATTCCTCTGTCCTAGGGTTCATGCCACATCCTAAGGTTCCATTCGGCTGTTTCCACAAGCACATTCTTATTTAAATATTACTAACAAAAATAAACTGAAATTTCGCTTCGAAGAGGAGGGGGTGACGTAATAATTGCGGAAATGAAAATATAAATAATCTCAAAAATAAGCAATCACACAAAGTACACAAGTATTTTTAGGTGGAAACCCAAACCGGGTGAAAACCACCACCTAACCCTCTCGAGTTAGGATTTTCCGATCAACCAAGTTGATTAAAATCCACTAAACCGAATCACTTTAAATGAGGGTGATTCAACCTCAATACAACCATTCTACTTAGACGAGGGTAGTGTACCTCAACCCCTTCTCTCCACGAGAAGGATTTTGTCTCGCGAAGGAGACGGGAATTCGCAAAGCGAATACCCAACCAAATAACAAAGATAAAATAAACAACAAGTCCTATAGAGCTAACAAAGTAATTTTAAACCTATCTTCTATAGGAAATAGGATGCTTCCCTTTGAAAGGAGTGCGTCGACGACGCGGATGCATGTACCACGCGACGGCGCAACTTCGCTCTCGTGAACAACGGCGGGAAAGCGGGTGCGCAACAGCTTGAAGCTCTCAAGATGTAGAACTTGAGCTTAGAGAGCAAGAGAGACACAAAAAGGTTTGAAAGTATATTGCAAGGTGTGTCTTGGTGTTTCTAGGTGTGTCTTAGTGTGTATTTGTGTTGCAAAGGTTCCCCTCTATTTATAGAGGCCTTAGGAAGGCTTTGGAAGGCTTAGGAAAGGTTCTATAGCCGTTGGGAACAAAGCCCAAGAGAATCAGCCCGAAATCAGGAACAATCATTGTTCTGACAGGCTTATCAGACGTCTAATTCTGGCATCAGACGTCTGGAAGTTCACTTTAAGACGTCTGATTCCAAGGTCAGACGTCTGATTTTGGGCGGGTCTCTTCCTGACTTGAATCAGATCTAAACAGGGTTCTAGTGCAAGTCCATCAGACGACGTACAGGACGTCTGGTACTATGTCTGGACATCTGGAAACCTACTTTTTCTGTGGGAATGGATTTCCAAACGTTGCAACGGCTAGAAAATCTCTGAGAAGAGATTTTGGGTCAGCCGAGGCAAAACGGTCAATTATCAGACGTCTGGAAAGTCCTATGGACGTCTGATAAGGCTCTAACGGTCATATCTTGAGTTTTCGCTAAGCCAGCCAACGGTCCACTAATTGGACGTCTGGCAAATCCATCAGACGTCTCCTAAGACGTCTGGTATAAGGCCTGGACATCTGATTTCATCAGACAGAAATAACTATGTCCAGCCTAATAGTTATCAGACATCTGAAGCAACAGTCAGACGTCTTAAAATACTTTATCAGACGTCTGATTTTGGAATAGACGTCTGGAAACTCTGTTTGAACCCTATATTGGTTTTCTAAGTTCTTTACAGAAAACCTAAGTATCCTAGGGTTGTGCGGGTGTTCCTAGGACTACTGTTAGGGTACTTTGAGGCTCTTTAACAGAAATCTAAGTAACAAAAATAAAGAGCAACAAAAGAAACAAAAAATACAATGAGTACAAGAGAAGGAAATCTATCATATTCTTCATCTCCTTCCTTCTTCAATCTATCGCTCCTCGCGAATCTCCTCTGTTTTCCATCGAGCTCCTCCAATCCGTCCTGGATGCGAGCTCGAACTCCGTCTAATCACGTATCCATTTGCGATTGACCTGAAATCTAGGACTCAAAGTGCAAATGCTAAATGACACGTGTTTTGTTATCATCAAAACAAATGATCGTGGTGCTCTAGCACCAACAATCTCCCCCTTTTTGATGATGACAAAACCATAAATAATAATGCAAAAAATCCTCCCCCTTTTTGACATTATCAAAGAGGTTTAATTGATTTTACATTTCCTATAACTCCCCCTTAAAACATGCTCTTCTATAAATTTCTTTTGACAAAGGTAATGCCTCCCCCCTTTTTTATAACAACAAGATAGCTATTATTTTTCTCCCCCTTTCTAAAGGAAATTTAGCTACCTTATATCTCCCCCTTAAAAATTGACAATTAGCTCATAAATTTTAACTCCCCCTATCTAAATGCTACTGATAAACAAAGATAGGGTCAAGAATTTTTACCTCACCTACCATGGCCAATAAAATGGCCCGAATGGTGGTGGATGCCACATCGGATGGGGCTCGCATCCGTAGCTTGGAGGCCCGGGCATTGGCGCCAGTCTCCAATCTGGTGGTCGACGTGCGGCGGGTCCGTCATTTATTTGCCGTCTCGTCGGTCTTCTTGTTTTCCTCCTTGGTCTACTCCTTGGTCCTCCCAACTCGAGTTGACCAGCCTTGAACTTGTAGGTCCAGTCCTTCGTGTTGTAGTTATCCCTGAACCCTACAAAACAAGACTCCAAATTTTTCTTCGGTATCCAAGTTAGCTTGGATCCGGATCGATTAGCGGGTCTCCTTGACGAAGATCCTTTCTCAACCTTAGGGCTATAAAACTTGTCTACTTTGTTGATTAATTTGTTAGAATTTTCCCTAAGACATGCGATTTCTTTTTCTATAGTTTGCATCTTAGTCTTTAAATCATAGATTTCTAACTTTAGACTATCATTTTCCTCAATCAATTTATTATTTTCATTGATTAAATTTTTATTTTCTAAAAGCATGTTATTATTATTAGGACTAGAGCTACTTTCTAGGTCCCTAAGCTTTATTTCTAACCGATCATTTTCACTTTTAAGAAAACTAAGATTCTTTTTAATGCTTTTATCTTCTATCTTAAGTGCTTTACTAACTTCAAATAGTTCATTAAAAGCTTCTTGTAGATCGAGATTTACCTCGTTGTCTGAGTCGCTTCCGCTGTCGCTGTTGCTATTGCTTCCTCTGGCCATGAAACCAAAGCAAGCGGTTTCTTCTTCTTCTTCCTCCGAGATCGAATCGTCCCAAGTGGCTTGGAACGCCTTCTTCTTAGATTTCTTCTCCTTTTCCTTTTTCTTCTCCTTTTTGAGAAGAGGGCATTCTGGTCGCAGATGCCCTTTTTCGTTGCAATGGTAGCAACGTCTCGGGCTCTCCTTCTTCTCCTCCTTTGATTCCCTACACAACTTGGAAAACTTTTTAAGTAAAATTTTAAAGTCTTCGTCGTCGGAACTTACCTCGCTATCCGACGCGGCTTTGAAGGCGAGAATCTTCTTCGATTTAGGCTCTGGTGTATCCTTCTTCTTCTGCTTTAACTTAGTCTCGTAGGCCATTAGATTGCCTAGGAGATCTTCCATGTTGAGCTCCTCCACTTCGTTTGCCTCCTCGATGGCGGTGACTTTCTGTTCCCATTCCGGTCCAAGGGAACGAAGAAGCTTCCCTTGAAGCTCCCCCTTGATGAAGGTCTTCCCTAATGCTTTCAAATTATTTACAATGAGAGTGAACCTAGTGTTCATCTCACTTAAAGACCCGTTAGGTTTCATAGAAAAAGATTCAAATTCTTGAGAAAGTAAATTAATTTTAGAAGTTTTTACCTTAGAGGTACCTTCGTGAGTTACCTCAAGTGTGTGTCAAATCTCGTATGCAGTGGCGCATTGCGAGATTCTGTTGAACTCCTTCGGGCTGAGCGCGCAATACAACGCGTTCATTGTTTTCGCGTTGAGAGAGAGCTCCCGGATCTGCTGCTGCGAGTATCCTCCAGCGGGTTTCTCTAGGATGTCGAAGGGGGTCTCGCACCTGGCCCAGACCGTGAAATCGGTGGCTTGAAGCCTCGTCTTCATCCGCAGCTTCCAGTAAGGGTAGTTGCTCCCGTCGAAGAATGGCGGACGAGTCGTAGACTGGCCCGCGGAAATCCTACCCGCGGAACTGCTCCCCTCCGTAGATCTTCTTGCTTGGTTGTTACGCCGAAACAGCAAAACCTGCTCTGATACCAAATGAAATTTCGCTTCGAAGAGGAGGGGGTGACGTAATAATTGCGGAAATGAAAATATAAATAATCTCACAAATAAGCAATCACACAAAGTACACAAGTATTTTTAGGTGGAAACCCAACCCGGGTGAAAACCACCACCTAACCCTCTCGAGTTAGGATTTTCCGATCAACCAAGTTGATCAAAATCCACTAAACCGAATCACTTTAAATGAGGGTGATTTAACCTCAATACAACCACGCTACTTAAACGAGGGTAGCGTACCTCAACCCCTTCTCTCCACGAGAAGGATTTTGTCTCGCGAAGGAGACGAGAATTCGCAAAGTGAATACCCAACCAAATAACAAAGATAAAATAAACAGCAAGTCCTATAGAGCTAACAAAGTAATTTTAAACCTATCTTCTATAGGAAATAGGATGCTTCCCTTTGAAAGGAGTGCGTCGACGACGCGGATGCATGTACCACGCGACGGCGCAACTTCGCTCTCGTGAACAACGGCGGGAAAGCGGGTGCGCAACAGCTTGAAGCTCTCAAGATGTAGAACTTGAGCTTAGAGAGCAAGAGAGACACAAAAAGGTTTGAAAGTATATTGCAAGGTGTGTCTTGGTGTTTCTAGGTGTGTCTTAGTGTGTATTTGTGTTGCAAAGGTTCCCCTCTATTTATAGAGACCTTAGGAAGGCTTTGGAAGGCTTAGGAAAGGTTCTATAGCCGTTGGGAACAAAGCCCAAGAGAATCAGCCCGAAATCAGGAACAATCATTGTTCTGACAGGCTTATCAGACGTCTAATTCTGGCATCAGACGTCTGGAAGTTCACTTTAAGACGTCTGATTCCAAGGTCAGACGTCCGATTTTGGGCGGGTCTCTTCCTAACTTGAATCAGATCTAAACAGGGTTCTAGTGCAAGTCCATCAGACGACGTACAGGACGTCTGGTACTATGTCTGGACGTCTGGAAACCTACTTTTTTCTGTGGGAATGGATTTCCAAACGTTGCAACGGCTAGAAAATCTCTGAGAAGAGATTTTGGGTCAGCCGAGGCAAAACGATCAATTATCAGACGTCTGGAAAGTCCTATGGACGTCTGATAAGGCTCTAACAGTCATATCTTGAGTGTTTGCTAAGCCAGCCAACGGTCCACTAATTGGACATCTGGCAAATCCATCCGACGTCTCCTAAGACGTCTGGTATAAGGTCTGGACGTCTGATTTCATCAGACAGAAATAACTATGTCCAGCCTAATAGTTATCAGACGTCTGAAGCAACAGTCAGACGTCTTAAAATACTTTATCAGACGTCTGATTTTGGAATTAGACGTCTGGAAACTCTGTTTGAACCCTATATTGGTTTTCTAAGTTCTTTACAGAAAACCTAAGTATCCTATGGTTGTGCGGGTGTTCCTAGGACTACTGTTAGGGTACTTTGAGGCTCTTTAACAGAAATCTAAGTAACAAAAATAAAGAGCAACAAAAGAAATGAAAAATACAATGAGTACAAGAGAAGGAAATCTATCATATTCTTCATCTCCTTCCTTCTTCAATCTATCGCTCCTCGCGAATCTCCTCTTTTTTCCATCGAGCTCCTCCAATCCGTCCTGGATGCGAGCTCGAACTCCGTCTAATCACGTATCCATTTGCGATTGACCTGAAATCTAGGACTCAAAGTGCAAATCTTAAATGATACGTGTTTTGTTATCATCAAAACAAATTATCGTGGTTCTCTAGCACCAACATAAACCACTCTACCAGGCAATTCGGGAGTAATGGGGGCTCGAACTGCTGACCCAGGCGTCTCTGCGACCCCCAAACACGCAGCAGCCTGAAACCCTATAACAGGGAATACATCACAAAAGGAGAGTTCAGAACAGTGTACAAGGGACTTTAGTACGTAGAGGAACTCGCGAGGAAAATATAGGTATTTCGTTTGCGTAAAAGAAACCACGATAAGACCCCAAACGGGTTAAAAACGTGCCTACTATTCAAAATCAGACGTCTAGGGATACTCCCAAACGTCTTAAAAGGTGCCAGATCATTACCTTAAGTCCCTGCGGTGTCCTCAGACATCCAGGCCTTCTCTACGATCGTCTGAAGGTAGTTCCAGACGTCGGACAATGCCTCCGATCATTTGGACGCACCTCCGGATGTCTGGTGGTCTGATCAGACGTCCAAAAGCGCGGCGTCTGTGCTCCTTCCCAAGGTTGCACCTGCGTACGACAATGTAGGCGCGGTTAGCCGACAAATATCCCTGCGCTGTGATATGCATGGCGTAGGGAGATTACGTACCTTCGCGATAAATGAGCTTGCAGACGCCTGGCCTTAGCTCCAGATGTCCAGGTACTCCGTCAGCCGTCTAGACTCCACTCCAGACATCTGATACCTGAAAACCTCCAGTGTCAAGACCTCCTTCCAATGCTCTTCGCTTGGTCACCTCGCGCCGCTACAGCTTTAGCCGCAGCAAAGGGTCGAGAGGCTGCCTCTCCGAGCTCTCTCCTCCTGCACGTGCCCGCGGTGGCTGTGCGAGCTCCACCGAGCTTCCACCAAAGCTCTCCAACCTCGGCCTCCTCCTCCTCTCGCGCTCTCCTCCTTCTCCCTCTCGCTCTCCCTTGCTCGCGTCCTCTCGCCACTCCCGCACAACTCTGAAGGTGGTTGCTGGCTGGTGTGTGGAGTGGAGAGGAGAGGAGGGGGTCTTATATAGACGGCATGGGGGTTAAGGTTTGGTTAGGAAAAGGAAGGGAGAGAGAAGAAGAATGGTCCTGCACGTCGCCCGCGCGCAGGGCGCAGTGTGCGTACAAAAATTTCATTTTCAGATGTCCGGGAAAGGGTCCAGACGTCTGACTGAAACTCCAGATGTCTTAAAAGGCTAAAAGTGTGACAGGTCATTACACCATAACAAACTTAAAGGAAGTTTCATCCCCGAAACTTCAGCTAGCTAGGGTACGGAAAAAGGAACATAAAATGCATAACAAACTTAAAGAGGACTAAAGTAGGTCCGAAAAGATGTACCCTCATAAAGCTCTGGGTACCGTTCTCGCATCGCTGCCTCAGGCTCCCAGGTCGCCTCCTTGTACCACTGGTTTCTCCATAGAACCTTCACCAGTGGTACCTACTTCCATCTCTGACTACAGACGGCTCTGTCTAGTAACTACACCAGTCCCTCGGGGTAGGTCAGGTCTTCACCTACCTCGACGCTCTCGTGGCTCAAAACATGACTAGGATCAGCAACGTACTTCCTGAGGATGGACATGTGGAACATGTTAAGCACTCCAGAAAGCTGGGGAGGAAGGGCAAGCTGGTAAGCAACAGGTCCTACTTGCTCCAGGACCTCAAAGGGCCCCACAAACCTCGGCGCAAGCTTCCCTTTCACCCCAAAACATTGCAGGCCCTTCATGGGTCAAACACGGAAAAAGACGTGATCCCCAACCCCGAATTGCACCTCTATGCATTTTCGGTCAGCATAACTCTTCTGCCTGCTCCTGACAGTGCGGAGTCGTCTGTGAACCTGCTCTATCACCTCCTAACTCTGCCGGATCAACCTGGGGCCAACCTCCCACTTGGTCCCCACCTCGACCCAACTTAATGGTGCAGTACACCTCCATCCGTACAGAGCCTCGTAAGATGCCATTCCGATGCTTGAGTGGTAACGGTTATTATATGCAAACACTGCCAGGGGTAAATGCTCCTCCCAGGAGCCTCTCTAGTCTAGTACACAGGCGTGTAAAAGGTCCTCAAGTGCCTGTATGGTGCGCTCTGACTGTCCGTCTGTCTGGGGTGGTATGTGATACTGAACCACAAACGTGTCACCAAAGCCTGCTGAAACTCAGCCCAGAACTGGAAAGTAAAACGAGTATCCCTGTTAGATACAATCTAATGAGGAACTCCGTGCAGGCGTACCACATCATGAATGTACCTCTCTGCCAACTGTGCTAGTCCCAAGGTCACTCAAATCGGCAAGAAATGCGCCATCTTCGTCAACCTGTCCACTATCACCCAGACTGCATCGTGTCCACGCTGGGTAACCGGTAGACCCACCACAAAGTCCATGGTGATGCTCTCACACTTCCACTCTAGCACAAGAAGTGGCTGCAATGGCTTTGCAGGCCTCTGGTGCTCGGCCTTCACCTGCTGACACACTAAACACTACTGCACAAACTCACCAACATCCCGCTTCATCCCACTCCACCAAAAGTTGCGTCTTAGATCATGATGCATCTTTGTGTTCCTAGGATGTATTGTGAACCTGGATCCGTGCGCCTCAGCCAGGAGCTCTCTCAATAACTCCTAGTCATTAGGAACGCATAAGCGTCCCCTCATGCATAGTATCTCGTCTATAAAGGAAAAGTCTCCTGGGTCTCCTGTCAACACCCTGTCCCGCAGTGTCTATAAGCACGGATCTGTCATTTGCCCTATGATGATGCGGTCTATCAGCTCTGATCGCGTCTGCAGCATCACTGTCACTATCCCACATTACCTCTGTGACTCCCAGGGTCTCCAACTGCCCAACTCCTCCATAATTCTCCAACTCTGTGCCTGTAGATTGGCCAAGTGGGCGGGCGCTTTCTGGCTCAAGGCGTCAACCACCACATTGGCCTTCCCTGGATGGTAGGGGATGCTGCAATCGTAGTCCTTCAGGAGCTCTAACTAACGTCTATATCTCACGTTGAGCTCCTTCTAGTCAAACAAGTACCTAAGGCTCTTATGACTCATGAAAATTTCAAAAGTTTCACCGTAAAGGTAGTGCCTCCATGTCTTCAGCGCGAAGACAACAGTTACCAGCGCTAAGTCATGGGTAGGGTAGCTATGCTCATGGGGCTTCGGTTGCTGTGAAGCGTAAGCGACAACGTGACCCCGCTACATGAGCACACCCCCTAACCCTTGTAACGAAATGTCTATGCAAACCACAAAACCGCCACTACTGTTCAGGATGGCAAGCACAGGAGTTGAAGTCAGTCACTCCTTCAACACCTGAAAACATGCCTCACACTCATGTGCCCAGGCAAAGGGCACGTCCTTCCGAGTCAGCTTGGTCATAGGATGCGCAATCTGAGAGAATCCTCTGATAAACCACCGATAGTAACCTGCAGTCCCAAAAAGCTGCATATCTCTGTCACTGTACATGGCCTCTCCCACCTGAGTACAGCCTCAACCTTAGCTGGGTTCACAGCCAAACCATCCCCTCAGATCACGTGGCCTAAGAAAGTCACCTGCCTCAACAAAAACTCGCACTTGTTGTACTTGGCATACAGCCTGCGTCGCCCCAAAGTGTCTAGAATCATCCGTAGATGATGTCTGTGCTACACCTAATCCCGCGAGCAAATGAGTACGTTATCGATGAACACCACCACAAACTGGTCCAAGTACGGTCTGAAAACCCGGTTCATCAAATTCATAAAAGCAGTGGGGGAATTGGTCAACCCAAACAACATGACCAAGAACTCCTATTGCCCGTACCGGGTACGGAAAGCTGTCTCGGAGACGTCGGTCTCCCTGATCCTCAACTGGTGGTAGCTTGACCTTAGATCTATCTTGGAGAACACTGTGGCGTCCCGCAACTGGTCACAAAGGTCATCGATCCTCGACAGCGGATACTTGTTCTTGATTGTGACCCTATTCAGCTGTCGATAGTCGCCACAAAGTCGCAAGGTACCATCCTTCTTCTTCACAAACAACATAGGGGCTCCCCACGGGGACGCACTGGGCCTCACAAAGCCCTTCTCCAACAGGTCCTATACGTGTGACTTGAGCTCTCGCAGCTTAAGCGATGCCATCTAGTACGGTGCAGAAGAAATGGGGCAAGTCCACGATACCAGTGAGATCTCAAACTCGATCTCGCACTCGGGCGGTAGTCTAGGCAGCTCCTCTGGAAAAATGTTAGGGTACTCGCAAACGATCGAAATACTTTGAAAGTCAACCACAGGGCTAGGCCCTGCCACTACACAGGACAAAAAGCCCTCACACCCCTGGCTCAAAAGCCTCGCTACCCGAAGCACGGAGGTGCATCTGAAACCTTCGTCCACCAACTGTCCGTGAAACTCAAATTGAGGCAACTCTGGTATGGAGAAGACAATCTTCCTCCTGAAACAGTCCCCCAGGGCGTAATAGGCGGACAGCCAGTCCATCCTTAGGATCACACCAAAATCCTCCATCGGTATCACGATCAAGTCAGCGGGGAGGCTGTGTCCACCTATACTGACCTAGCAGTCCATGTAGACCTCCTCAACTACAAACAACTGGCCACCTGGGCCTCTAATCACAAACGGATCCTCTAACAATACACTGCCCTGCCCTAAACTGACGGCAAAACTCGCAGCAACAAAAGTGTGTGTGGCGCCAAAATCAAAAAGTACGTACACTAATTTGCCAGAAACGGTAACCATACCTGCCACCACCAAACCGGAAGCCCTGGCGTCTCTGTGTGTCAGGGCGTTGATACGCCCCTCAGTCCTCGGTGCAAACAAAGCTGCTACACTTTGGGTTGGGCGAGCAGCCGCTGGCTGGTACCCACCTCGTAACTGCTACCCTCCCCCACACGCTTGGGGACCACGACCACCAGCTCGGCCTCCAGCGCTCGGTGCGGGGAACATCTGCTGTGCTCTGGCCCAAGATGGGCAGTCCCTCCTGATGTGGCCCAACTGGCCACACTGGTAGCAGAGGGGAACTCAACCTCCTCCCTCAGTAGGTCCCCACTGGCGACTAGGCGACGGTCCAGTGCCAGCAGCTGGCCCCTATCTGGGGCCCCTAAAGGCCACTGATGGCCTCGTAAAATGAGACGGCTCTCCTGCGGGTGCCGCGTGCCTCCTCCCCCGACAGCCCTGAGAGTACTCTGGCTGATAGGGCCTCTTCCGTCCACTGTCGGTGTCTCGTGCGGCTGGGTTGGTCTCCTTGTAGGTCACGACTGCCGCAACCACTCGTGAGAAGGTGGGCAGCTTCATGGGCTTGACATACCCCCGAATAGCAGGTCAGAGCCCCTTAGTAAACCTCCACAGGCACTCCTCCTCCGTAGCCACGGCAGTCGAGGCAAAACGGGACAGCTTTAGGAAACACGTGAAAAATGCCCAAACAGTTATCGTCCCTTGGCGGAGAGTGTGCAACTCCTGCCTCCTCTGGTCCTGCCAGGTCTGCGGAAAGTACTACTCACAGAAGAGAGTCACGAACTGGTCTCATGTCGTCTCTCTCCTCTCCTGGACTCTGACTGCCCTCCACCACCTATGTGTCGCGCTCTCTAGCTGGTACGTGGCAAAGGCCATGCGACACTCAACGGGAGGGCAAAGGGTATCAAACAACTTCTCTATCTGTTCCAGCCAGTCCTCTGCCACAGACAGGTCCTCATACCCCTTGAAGAAAGGAGGCTTCAGCTTTTGGAATTGTCCGAAAAGCTTGTGGTGCAATTGCAGTGGGGGAACGAGCATGCCTCCAGGAAAGGAGGGCTCGTGCTCAGAAGTGTCAGAGTGCGGTGGGGGTGGTGGTGGGCCACCCCCTCCCCCTCCTGCTCGTCCGACATTGCGGCGGTCTCTCTTTCCCACCAGGGACACCCCCTCCACGTCCCTGGGAGAGGTGCTTATGGAGGCTAGTGGAGCTCCTCTCGCACAATGTCCCTGATCAGCTGGGCGAGACCCTAGGCCTGAACGCCAGGGAGAAGAGGTGGGTCAACTGATACCTCAGGCCCGGCGCGTCCTCCCCTCTGACCTCGTCCACGGCCGCGACCATGGCTCGCCTCAAGAACTCTCCGATGAGGCATCTCCTGCAAGGAGACGCGAAAGACAAAATAAGAGGGTTAACGATACCGAATTTTTTCGAGAAAAGACTTGGAACGAATATCAAGGCAATACGTTGTGGTGGCTATTCTAGTTATATGCACGCAAATGGTCATTCTCTAGCCAGTTGGTTCATTTCTTGGGACGACCTTGCTCTGATACAATCTTGTTACGGCCCGATTCTTGGATCCCTATAGGACCTAAGATTAGCTCGCCTCGATTAATCCCAAGACCCAGTCGTCCAGTAAGAAATAACCAAAAGCAAGAAAGTAAACCACATTCACATATGCAATATAACTAAGCAAAAGAAACATACAAAGCAATAAAGGAAAGTAAATCTGTTGTTTCATTACATGCCACCACAACAACAAAACAATGGAAAGAGGAAGTAAATAGTAGATTCAAATAGTACTAACAGTCCAATACTTACTACAACAGTAAAGGAACAAAAAGGAAGTGCTGAAAAACTACGGCTGGGCCCGACTAGGCCTAGCACCCTTCGCAGCCAGAAGCTCAAGCTGCTCAACTCCCGGTCCTAAACAGTATGATGAAAAGACAGAGTCAGCGAAGGCTGAGTAGAGTGGTATCTACATTATCTAAAAATAGTAAAAGCAATAGGTTTAATTCTCTATTTTATTTATCTGTTTTATGTGTATTTCCTTTTCACCCATTTTTCTCAAACATCCAGATATTCTTGATCTTGCACGTTCCTCGTGGGAACGATCTTGATTGTAGTCTTTTCCATAGAGTAGAAGGTACACGTGGTGCTCTCCTGGCCGGGAGAGTCCTTCGTGGTAGTCTTACACCTAGTTAACCACCCCGAGGTCACTGTCAAGACGTAGCAGTGACTACGGCACGCGTGGTAAGCACACGGGTAACTACCCTGCACTGACACGCGTCAGTCGTTTCCGCTAGTGGGTACGTCCAAAGTACAGCATGGAATAGTATAGGGCCCTGTCCTCTCATAATAGGGGTCTCGCCCCTCAAAACCAAACAGGGGTCTCATCCCTCCACAGTTCGCTCACCCTCGTCTAACTACCTCGGTTTGCCCAAAGGACCTAACAAGTCGGTGTAGGGTGACTAGCTGAACCCTGGGCCCCATGGGGTGGCTAGCTCTCTCCCTACACTAGTAGCTCGTCTCGGTACCGCGAACACGAGGGCCAACAGAAGTCGGTGTGGAGTGGTCAATCCTAACCCCGAGTCTCAACCCAAGGGAGGCTAGCTCCGCTCTACATAAAAAGGGGACAATTGCTCTCCTTGGTACCACGTACTCAAGGGCCAGCACACTTCCCGTCTACATTCCAGGTTTTCGTCTAACCACAGGAGTTCTACTCCTAATTCCTCGTTGGGTTCATGCTCATGTTCACCTCATTTATTCCGATCCAGATTTCACCATTCACAATTCATTTATCGTCCATATACAGGCAGCTCGTGTTTCCATAATTCGATACATGTAACTGATGATTCCACAGGTAATTGTTCATTAATTACAGCCAGCTCATATTCTAACAGACAGCTCACAACTATATTATAGGCAATTGCTAGTAGTTTAGCTCAATCATGCATACAAATACATCATACAGTACCATCAATTCATTCATTCCTCTGTCCTAGGGTTCATGCAACATCCTAGGGTTCCATTCGGCAATTTCCACAAGCACATTCTTATTTAAATATTATTAACAGAAATAAACCACTCTACCAGGCAATTCGGGAGTAATGGGGGTTCGAACTGCAGACCCAAGCGTCTCTGCGAGCCCTAAACACGCGGTAGTCTGAAACCCTATACCAGGGAATACATCACAAAAGGAGATTTCAGAAAAGTGTACAAAGGGCTTTAGTACGTAGAGGAACTCGCAAGGAAAATATAGGTATTTCATTTGCGTAAAACGAACCCCGATCGGACCCCAAATGGGTTAAAAACGTGCCTACTATTCAAAATCAAACGTCTTAAAACGTGCCAGATCCTTACCTTAAATTCCTATGGTGTCCTTAGACGTCCAGGCCTTCTCTATGATCCTCTGAAGGCAGCTCCAGAGATCGGACAATGCCTCCGGTCGTCTGGACGCACCTCCGGACGTCTGGTGGTCTGATCAGACGTCCAAAAGCACGACGTCTGCGCTCCTTCCCAAGGCTGCACCTACATACGACAATGCAGTCACGGTCAGCCGACAAATATCCCAACGCTATGATATGCATGGAGCAAGGAGATTACGTACCTTTACGATAAATGAGCTTCCAGACGTCTGGCCTTAGCTCCAGATGTCCAGGTACTCCGTCAACCATCTGGACTTCACTCCAGACGTCTGATACTGGAAAATTTACAGTGTTAGGACCTCCTTCCAGCGCTCTCCACTCGGTCACCTCGCGCCGCTACAGCTCCAGCCATAGCAGACGGTCGGGAGGCTGCCTCCCCGAGCTCTCTCCTCCTCCCGCGCATGCCCGCGATGGCTGTGTGAGCTCCTCTGAGCTTCCACCGAAGCTCTCCGACATCGGCCTCCTCCTCCTCCCACGCTCTCCTCCTTCTCCCTCTCGCTCTCCCTCGCCCTCCCTCGCTCACATCCTCTCGCCACTCCCGCACAGCTCTAAAAGTGAAGGTGGTTGGAGTGTGGAGTGGAAAGGAGAGGAGGGGGCCTTATATAGATGGCGTGGGGGTTAGTGTTTGCGGAAGAAAAGGAAGGGAGAGAGAAGAAGAGGGTCCTGCGCACCGCCTGCGTACAGGGCGCAGTGTGCGTAAAAAAATTTCATTTTCAGATGTCTGGGAAAGGGTCCAGACATCTGGACAGACGTCTGACTGAGACTCAAGATGTCTTAAAAGGCTAAAAGTGTGACGGGTCATTACAAAGGAGGGATGAAGGAGCTTATGAGGGTGTTGGCGTGGCTTATGGTGAGGTGGAGTGACCGAAAGACCTCGCCGGAGGTGCGATCGGAGATGGGGAAGATGACAGTGAACGATGGTGTCGTGGGTCGAATTACAGTTTTAGATAGAGGGAAAGAGAGTAAAGAGGGAGAGAAACCTAACTAACCTAATTCTAATGGACGAAAGGGGGATATGTCCTTGCCAGTGGTACGCCGGACTTGAAGGAGATGAAGTCTCCGATGGTGAAGAAGCGGCGAGGAAGATGAGGAAGGTGGTGTTCGCTGGTGTTGCGAGACGCGAAAGAACGTAGGGAGGAAGATCTGGCCGACTATAGTCTGGGGTAGCCGACGAAGAAGGTAGGACAAGGAGCTCGCCGAAGTTGGTGGAGATGGAGGTCAGGGAGAAGGGAGGAGAGTTCGGCCTCCAAACCAAGTTCAGGAGGACGCTTTGCCCTCAGGGGGTCTTTTATAGGTACTAAAAGGCCATTCCTTTTCACAAAAGGAAACCTCAGCCTTTGAAAGGTTCGCATAAGCTTTTGGGAGAGAATAGGATCCTGGAGTGCTTTCGTGCGTGTGTGTTTAGAAGTGTCATTATAGTTCACACTTGCAACGCCGATTTTAAAGTAAAGAAACCGAATCTGAGCCCGAGTGTCGATCTCAGGGAGGCGTGAAAATCGAACTTTTCTTGTCACTTATTGTCACAAAAATCGCGGAGTTTTGCTTGCGAAAAGGTGCGGGTGAAAAGCGAGAGAGAGAGAGAGATTAGGGCTAGAATTGTTTCATTCTTAACATGCAACTTGAATAAGAAATAGAGTAGACAACTGAATGGAAAATGACTTCATTAATCACGTAGCTTTAGTTCATCAAATACAACATTAGAGACATGCTTAAACATAAGTAAAGTAAAGCTTAAAAGAAAGGAAGAAAGAAAGAGAGAGGGAGGGCAGCGAGGCAGCCACGGTGGTGGAGAAGGCTCCGTCGGCGGCTCACCATCTCCGGCGATTACAAAAGGGCCTAAAGCAAGCTAAGAGAGGGGTAGAGAAGTTATAAGGGGAGTGAATGCCTTAAATGAGTGGTTGGAAGGGGTTTAAATAGGGAGAAGGGCTTTCTAAATGAAGAAGGGGTTTTAGCGACGTCCAGTTTAAATAGGGAGAAGGGCTTTCCAAATGAAGAAGGGGTTTTAGCGACGTCCAGGACGTCGCTAAAACCCCTCCAAAAACGTCGATGAAGCCCCTAGTTCGCCGGTCGCTTGCCCGTCGCCGTTCTTCCTCACGCTCGATCCGTGGGCGTGGAATGAGAGTTGTCCGATCGAAGATCAGACAGCTGAGGTCTTCACCCGGGTGCGCTCAGATCGCTCCTTGAGTGCGTGTGCGCGCGGGAGTTGTCGTCCGGCGTGTGCGCGCCGGTGGCGGATCGTTGCCTGAGGACGTGCTGTGTAGCGCTATCTCGGCCGCCCACTGCTGATCTGGTGGCCCAATTTCGCCCGAGTGCGAAGTCGCTTTCGAATTACAGTGCTGCGCGGCTCGAACCCGCGTCGCGTGGGCATGGATGTGCACTTCAACCACTGTGCTACGCCCACTGCTTTGTCACGGCGACCACGGGCGTGCGCGCGGTTCTCAGCCGTCCGATCAAAGATCGACGACTGAGATCTGCTCTCAGGGTGAAGGTGGAAGCGGGCGCACGGTGAGTGGGCGCCACGTGGTGCATCGTGGGCCGTTGACCATCAGATCAACAATCAGAACTTCTTGGGCCCATTGTGGAAGCTCCGGATGTCGGATTTCGCCAATTTTGAGTCCGTTGGACTTCATTTGTCATTCTAAATCCATTAGTGCGGTCCGATTGCTCATCTGAAGCCTGCTTTGACAAGTGCTCATACAAATGGCCATTAATACTGTTTTATAAGAAATCTTGGCGTATGATGCATGCAATGCTCCCATTATACTTTTGTTGTGCCTTTTATTCTTAAGATGGACCTTATTTAACAGAATTATCACCCCCAGATACAGTGTTATCAAACATGAATGGTCTCAATTGGAAGAGAATTCCTCAAGAAATCTCTCTTTCAATTTTGGTACTGATTGATTGAGAATTGAGCGAGAACATCTCGCTCAACTCTCAACGATGAGCTGTAGCTTACTCCTAATGGCAATAGGAACCTAGATGTGAGGGCGATGACAAATTTAGGGACCTATTTGCAAGGATTTCAAAAAGGTAGGGGTGCATGTGTGAGAAAAAGAATCAGACTAGACTTTTTGCAAACTAGGTTAAGATGATCTTTGATTGAGCCCAAATTTTGGTAAAAACCTAATTTGGACCTAAGGAATCTGATGGTGAAGTCAGATCTTGGATTTAACCAAGTTTGATTGGGTAATTTATGCAGAAACCCAAATTTGGACAATTATTCGTCTGAGACACGATTTTAGGTCAAAATGGATTCAAATGGTCAAATTAAATGTACCAAACCTTATAGAATATTTTTTTATGATTTTTAGAAGGTTTAGGTGAATTTTACCCTAACCAAAATCTTAGTCAATTAAGTGGGCCTGAAATTAGGGTTTCGAATGTCCGTTAATTCTCGAAATACATGAAAACCTATTTCTATCTGCACGAACCCTCTTATTAGAAATTTATGACCATTTGACCTTTAATAAACCCTGGAAAATCCCATGATTGTTATGCATTTATGATCTTCTGTTAAAACTACAGATTTAACCATGATTTAATGTATTCTTCTCAGAAAGAATTTGCAATGAATTATATCTCTTCGGAGGTTATGTAGGAGCAGTTTTCTTGATTGGTCTAATTAAAGCTAGTTATGATTGATGATAACATTATCATCATCACACTTAGCATATGAGCAGTTCTTGATACAACGAAAGAAAAAGCCTCTTCCTTTATAATAAACATTGACTGTTACATTCCCCGAATTATTATCTCTGACTAAATTACAACTAACAAGAGACAAACTACTACAAATAAAATGGTGGCACCAGGATTCAGCGACTTCCCCTTCGGTCTTCCAGTTTGTTCGCACTTAGTAGAACTGGGTGGTAGTGTAGCAGCAAGAGCAATGAGCCCTACAGCTCCTACCGGGCCCGCCCTAAATGACTCCTCGTCAAAAGTTGGTCTATCCCTGCCATCTGCCACTCACCCACGTCCCCAGTAAGGAGCGAGCTCCCAAGCCCCTTACCCCTCCGCAGCAGAGGATTGTCTCACTTCCAGGACAAGCACCTCCCTATGTAGGGGAATAGTGGCTAAACGAGGAGCTCCCACCTGATCAGCAAGTGTTGATGGATGGCAGCGACCGCTTGAGGCAGTCAAGGCCGCCTAGAGGTGTGGATTACCCTCTAATATATCAGTGAGGTACCCTACTGTTAACGAGTCGAAATCGATTTTAAAAAGATGTGTGTTGTAGTACAAACGAAATTGCCTTGAAAACAAACAAGAATTTTTATTACTCGAAAACCTAATTATCCGAGGTTGAACACAGGGAACAAATGGAATTTATTCACTAATCTCAATAATGTAATTCAAACACTCAAATTTACTCAAAATCTAATTCAAACTAGAATGCAATAGTTTATGAAAATGTGGCAAAAGAAGAATTGGACGTCTGATTCAATAATCTGACATCTTAAAAAGATATGCTACCTCTCTCTTCTTTGGCTCTTCTTTTCTTCTCTTTTCCTTCTGACTTTGGTCGTCTGCTTCTTCTTCCTTGTCTTCTTCTTCTTTCTTCTCTTTTTCTACTCTTTGGCTTTCTTCCTTCTTTTACTTATCTTCTTCCGTGACTTTCTCTTCTTTGACTTTGCCCTTCTATTTCTTTCTGCCTTCTCCTACCCTTCTTCTTTCCTTTGGCTTCTTTCCTTCCTCTCTTATTTTGTTTTCCTCTATCTTCTTTCTTTGAGCGTCGCTTTCTTCTTCTCTCTACCTTTGGCTTCTCTTCTTTTCTCCTTCTTCTTCTCCTATTCTTTGGCCTTCTTTCTTCTTCTTTGATTTCCTTCTTAGACTTTAGTCTTTCTTCTTCCTTGATTTCTTCTTCCTTCTTCTCTGCCTTGTGCTTTCTGCCTTTGCCTTCCTCTTCTTCAGTCGCACCTTTGCTACAGTGCTTCTTCCTCCTTCTTTGTCTTCTTCTTCTGCCTCCTTCTTCCTCTGCAGTCTTCTTCCTTTCCTTCTTATTCTTCCTTCTTCTGCCTTATGCTTCTGCATTAGCCTCTTCCTTCCTTTTTCTTCCTTCACTGCAGCTGCGCCTTAGCTTCTTCCTTCCTTCTTGTTTTCCCTGCACACAGCAGAGCAAAACCTATCCCCTACCCTCCCTCGCGTCACTCTCTCTATTTATATCTTGGGCTCGCTCTCCCAGAGTTGGGTAATCAGGTCGGGTTTCGAGTACTCAGTTCCAGGTGCACCGGTGTGGTGTAGTGCGCTAGGAGTGCTAGGTAAACGGGTCAGGTACCAAGTCTGGGTGGGTGTGCATCGCGGACGAGGTAGGGGCGAGGGACCTCACCCCATATCATTTGAGGCAATAAGCTAAAAATAGAAATTCAATACAAACCACTCACCGCGCTCTTGAGTTCACGAGGTGGGACTAAAAGTCCCACCTGCTTCTTCATGCACACCCGCAGGAGACCTTCGCCGAATTTCCTCTGCTAGGTCTCTCGCTAAGCCAATCTCTTGGCTAGATATGTTCGCGCACTCAACCCGGGCCTTCTGGGACTCTAACGCCTGGAGACACGACATGGAGAAAAGCTTGCGAGCTCCGTGCTTCTACTTCAATGGCGAAAAGGGGGGTCGACCTGAAGTTCACGAATACAGCCTTGCAACCTCGTTAAACCAGATGGGGAGCTTCGCCGTGGCATGGTGAAGGTGTCTAGGTGGATGGCTGGCCGTGGGGCGGCCTAAGCGTGCGTAACTAGGTCGCTCTATGGCCGTGTTTATGGGTGTGTTCAATGGGCGTTTAGGGAGGTGATGGCGATCAGTGGAAGGGCGGAAGATGCTCAGTGGGTGATGGCGAAGGTGATGAGGGGTATGGTGAGGCGTGTAGGGGTGCGGAGCGGTGGATGTGCCTCGTCGGTGGAGAAGATGGAGGTGGTCTGCGACGTTGAGGGGTCTGAAGTAAAAATTAAGAGAGGGGAAATGAAGAGAGGCGAGAGAGGAATAGTTCTAACCTAGCTAAGTGGACGAAGAGAGAGGGGAGGCGGCTGGCCGTACCTGCTGCTGTCGGAGAAGAAGATGTCCAATGGAAGGAGAGCGGCGACGATGAAGGGGCTGGAGCACGCGCGCGGGTATTGCGTGACGTGGAGGGAAGAGACGAAGATGGCTCTGCCACTGGTATTGTGGTAGAGCAATGATCAGAACCTCATCATGAGCCATAACTAGCTCATTTTGACCGAATACAGAGGATAAAAGCTCCTACATAACTCAAAGAAAGGCTTAACTCAGAGAATTCTGAGTTTAAGAAGAAAACAAGTCATAAGGGGTAAAAATGTAATTTTATCAACACAATCTGCAAACAGGGTAACTCAGGGTCCAAACATAGGTCAAATTAACCTAATAAGAAGGAAAGTGGGATAATCTGATCTGATAAGGGCAACAGCAACTTCAAGGAATTAAATGACAATCTGTAACCCTAAAACAAACCCACTTCAATTCACGAGGTTCGAGGTAAATTAAAAATGGAATAAACCCTCTAAAATTCATAGAAAAATAATCTCTAGGGTTTAGAACCTTCAATTTGGCCTTGGGAACCCATTTTGACCTACATTGAGAACCATGCCCAATTAATGATTTAATTTAGGTTTTTACGTAAATTGGTCGGTCAAACAAGGTCTGATCTAGAAATAAAATTCACCATTAGAATCTTTATGTCCCATTTAGTCATGCATAAAAACTTGAGCCTAAGAAGAGACCTTCTTGACCGACTTTGCATTTTGGTCCTCATCCATTACTCTTTTACCCTCAACTTTCGAAACCCTCACATTTTGGCCCCTAGGTTCTTTGTCTCTTTGCACATAGGTCCTCCCTGCAACTCTCTGAGCAGCGCCATGCTCCGCGCAAAGTGCCGCGCAGAGTGAGGGAGACCTTCTGCCAAGACAACCAGGTGTTCCCTACGACGTCTGCTGTCGCAGGGACACCTCCATTATCTCTGCCATCGCCCACACCTTCCGTGCGAACGCGCGGAAGGTATGGGTCTCCATCTCCGGAATCCTCCGGCGAGGGAGGAACGTCGCCTCCCTCCGCCCTCCTCTCTAATTTTGCCTCTATAAAAGCCACCCCCGTCTGCCGAACTCAGCAGCTCGATTCTGACGGAGAAACACCCCCCTCCTTCCTCTCTTCCCACTCCGGCAGAAGCCCTCCAGCTTCGGCGGTTCTTCCTCCACCTCCTCGTCGCTCTGCCGCAATACTAGCAGCAGAGCCACCTTCGCCCGCTCTTCCTGCGTCGCACCGTACCCAGCGCACGCTCTCCCGCTCTCTCCTCGCCGCCGCCCCCTCTCTCTAGGCATCTTCTCCGGCGACAGTCGATACGACTGTCGCCCTACTCCGACCCCCTTCGACTCTACAACTAGGTCAGAAGTTCTCCCTACTTCCCCCTCTTTCTTTTCCTCACTATTTTACATTCAATTAAGCCCTAGACCGATCCTGACCACCGTCACCCCCTTCGTCTCTGGAGACCCTCCGGCGAGACGCCCCCATCGCTCCACAGCCTCCCACGCCTCGCCGACCCTCACAGAACCTCCGTCTCATCACACTGAACACCCCCCACCCCTCCACTACCACCCCACACCTCCATAACACTCCCCCGAACAAACCCATTTCTCCGATTGCAGTCCGACCTAGGGCTGCCGCCAGACACCGCCCCGCGGTCTGCCACACAGATCAACACCTTCGCCGTGCCACAGCGAAGGTTCCCCAGTAGTTTGATTAGGCCGAGAGGCCATATTCGTGTCCGACAGGTTCTGAGGCTCGACCGCCATTGACGCCACATTGAAGCAGCTTCTTCCGCGCTCCACGCTTGAGGACTCCAGGTTTCCAGCTGCTGCGGATTAAGGAGACTCCTGCGAAGGCAGCCAGCTAGCAACTGACGAGAATAGAGCCTGTAGCTGAGGAAGCGACGCTGCGGTCTGCTGCGGGCGCGCGCGAGAAGAGCGCTAAAGATAGTCCCACATCGTGAGTATGCCAAACCCTGCAGTAGTATAAGTTGATTTTGTGTTTTCTACGGGTCGCCTCCGAGAGCATCGGGGTGAGGTCCCGCGCCCACTCACCCGCCCGGTCCGCGAGCTCACCACGCGGATCCGGCGGACCCAACCCGACACCCCACCTGCGCACTCCTCGCGTACCCTTCACGCCGGTACGCCTGGTCACGGGTACGAAGCCCGACCCGATTACCCGGCGGCTCTGGGAGAGCTATCCTATGAGGGAAGTCTGAGAGAGAGAGAGACGTGTGGGTAGAGGGAACGGGGTAGGTTTTGCTCTGTGCAGGCCGAGGCAGAGAAGAAGAAGAAGGACCGCACTGAAGAAGAAGCTCTGAAGAAGAAAAGGCCGAGGAAGAAAAGCGGGTGCAGAGAAGAAGAAGGCCGACGAAGAAGACTGAAGGAAGAAGAAGGAGGAGCACCAAGCACCACTATAGCGGATGCTACTTAAGTCGTCTGATTGAAAAATCAGACGACGCTCTGCAGAGAAGAAAAAGGAAAGAGGAGCAGACGCTCGGCAAAGAAGAAAGAAAGAAGAAGACAAAGAGCTGAAGGAGAAAGGAAAGAGAAGTAGAACACGAAGAAAGAAGAAAAGCCTGGAAGCAAAAGAAAGAAAAAAAAGAAGAACAGAAGAGAAAGAAGACTGAGGAACAGAAGAAAAAGAAGAGGACAAAGACGAGAGAAAGAAGAGAAGAAGAAAAAGCCAACAAGACAAATCTCTCTCTCTCTCTTATTTTTGTAATAGAAACATTATACTTCTAGAATACAGTTTGCTCCCTGAGTTCGACCTCGGGAACTCTTTTATTTCTGAGTAAAAAATTGTAATAGTGGCAATGACTATATATACTACAACGTCATAACAAACAATACAGTCGCTGTCCACTATTTATGGCGCTATTCTAGAAGCTTTGAATTTCTTTTAAGAGATTGCTAATCTTTTTCTCTCTCTTATGTGCAGGTAAAAATGAGAAGAGCAGCCGCACAACAAACACTCCAACAAAACAGCTAATCTTCATCAGCCCTTTCTTAACTCCCTTAAAATCTAAAAAGGAACAAAAAGAAAAATCAACTTAGGGCTACCTGCATCATACATAGTAATTAATCAAAGTTGCCTAAATTTTTCATTTCAACACATTGTCACTGTTCATCCAACTAAGGTAACTAGGGCTAAAACCTTCTTGATTGAGCCCTAGATACTAAATTTTGAGGCAACTAAAATGGACCAACTAGAGCCAACTCAAGGATTGAAAAGCTATGGTTTTTAGAGACACACCTTCTATTAACAAAGAAAAGATCTTCCCAAAAGGATGTGTACCTAAACCATATTTGAAAAGATCTATATAAGAGGAACCCTAAGCAAATCAGGCTCTTAAATCCATTTGAACCTTAAAAAGAAAGGACCCAAAAAGCTCTCAAAGGAACAAGAGGTGAAGTTGACCCCTTTGGTCAACCAACCTTAAAATTAGGTCACTTTTTCACTTAAAATACCTAAGAGTTCAAGTGGAACCTTAAGCACATTGATCTTAAAGTAAAATTGGTAGACTTAAGAGGTCAAGGTCCCCATTCTAGTCTACCTGGAACCGCAGTGACAAGAGAGGTCCGGTGGGGGAAACCCTGTAACCCGTGGGAACGCTCTACCGTGTAGGGGTCTTCGCGGGACTCACCCTCTCTGGCTGCCGAGGTAATTCTCAGGTGGACGATCTTTTTGATCAAGGGGTCCATCTGCCCCGCACCTCTATAGTCACCCAACAATTTTTGGGTGTCTCGATTGGGTCCAGCACCTTCTAAACTCATCTATTCCAACAGTGCATGTACGGTAGGAGGTCCTTAAGACCACCCTTAAGACCTCCTTTAGAAATTCACTCTCGTCATGGCCAAGTCTCGACGCCCGTGTTTGTGCAGCAACCCCACCACATTATTCTCTCATCTAATTCAAAACCAAGCTCTTCTTCTTCCCCCATCATGGCTCAGCCAGTTGAGGAAGAAAACAATCTGGAGCATCAGCTCCAGCGACTCAATGACCTTCCAAAACGTTGTGCACCCACCGCAGCGTCCTATGACGCGGGACCATTACAATCCTGCTGCGGTGGCCATTGAGCCTCGAGTCAGAATCCCGACTGGAGGACCTTATTCCGAATTGAAGCCCAACATAATTCATGCTATACCTAAATTCCATGGGCTTAATTCCGAAGATCCCTTCCAGCACATCAAACAGCTAAAGCATCTGGTTCAAACTTTTGGGTCAGATGCGCAAAATCGGGATATTCTTCTCATGAAGATGTTCTCCTTTTCTCTTATGGACAAGGCCGCCCATTGGTATCAAACTCAGACCCGCCCGATCAACACTTGGGAAGAACTTCAGTCCGAGTTTTTGAAAAAGTTCTTTCCCGTCGGTCGGACCAACGCCTTGCGCCATCAGATTACTCACTTCACTCAACAATCAGGGGAACCTCTCCATGAGGCATGGGATCGTTTTCAGGATCTCATGAGAAAGTGCCCCCATCACGGAATTCCTAAATGGGAACAGGTCCAATCTTTTTACCAGGGACTCCATGAAGACATCCGTCTTTTCGTCAATGCAACTTGCAGAGGAAATATCATGGGTCCACATGAAGACACCGTGTTGGAGATTCTCGAAAACATGTGCGAGAACTCCATCAACAATGACTCCATGGGATTATTCGACAGGACGAATACCCGCGCATCGATGAATCTTAGGGGAGCACATGAGACGCAGGGCCTGTCCACATCAGTCGACCTGGAATTAATGGCCAATCGATTGGACAAGGTCTCAATCAATGAGAAGAAGGTGGATGAGCTGACTCAGCACTTGAAGCGAGCCACCTCTGCGCGTAACTCCTTTGCACAACCTCCTTCCACACAGGAGACTGTGCAAAACATTCTCCACCGATCTTCCCCTAGGATGGATCAATATCCATCCCCATCTGATTCTCGGATCGGAGGATCATCCGATCCTTTCTACACCAGCTCAGGGAATTCCATTCCCCCTTTCTCTGATTCTCTAGAGGTTCCTCAGACCTGCGAGGACCTCAACGCCATCCAGAATGACCCATTCTCCAACACCTACAACCCTGGATGGCGAAACCATCCCAATTTTCAGTGGGCAGGAAATTCCCAAACCCAAAGACCACCCTTTCAGTCCCGCCCACAGCCCCCTCGTCATTACCAGCCGCCTCAGCCTCGGCCCAACCCAACTTATCCATCAGGGGCAAATCAGGATCAAATGTCCCTTATCCTTCGAACTTTGGCTAACATTCAAAGAATGAATGCGGCTATCCAAAAACAACACAAGGACGAACTTACAGAGGTTAGAACTCAACTGGCCCAGTTGGCAAATTCTCGCCAGCTAGGCACACTTCCTTCCCAACCTCTTCCTAACCCGAATAACGTGCCGACCCAGAAGCGCGTTATGAATCCAAATTTAGGCCACGCACAATGGATTTATTAGGCCCCTACTGCTCCATCGCCAGATGGGATGGAAGCTTCGACATCTTATGCGGGATTTCAGCAGCAGCCACCCCTCATACCAAACCCAAACCAAAATCAGGCCGGATTAAATTCTGTAACAACACGTAGTGGTAAAACAACTCAAGACCCGCATTATCCGAACCACTCCAAGCCTGATAACCAAGACCCTAGGATAGTTATCCAAGATACCACTGTCCCAGATCAAGAACCCGGACCTATCCTAGAAGAACCAACCAAGATCCCATTTCCTGAAGCCTTAACCAAAGGAAAGAGAATAACCAAGCCCGTGGCACCTGAGGAGGACCTGGTCAAGCTCTTTGAGAAGGTCCACATAAACATCCCCTTGATGGATGCAATCCACCACGTACTGGCTTATGCATGATTCTTAAAGAATGTGTGTACACCCCAGCGTAAGCCGCGAACCAAGAGTGGGAGTCCAATTGTTCTGTCAGAGCAAGCCAGCTCTGTAATCCTAAGCAGACTCCCACCTAAGGCTAAAGATCCTGGTACTCCCCTGATATCCTGCAAGATAGGTGATACACAATTTGATAGAGCATTGCTAGACTTGGGTGCTTCCACAAATCTGATACCCACATCCTTACTTAACCATCTAGAAGAATCTGAGCTAAAACCAACTGAGGTGACATTACAATTAGCAGATCTATCTATAAAGTCACCAAAAGGGATTCTCGAGGATGTTATTGTAAGAGTGTGGGATTTCTACTTTCCTGTAGACTTTATAGTCTTAGACATGGACGCACCTGAGAAACTTAGGGATACACCAATCATTTTAGGGAGACCTTTTTTGGCTACTGCTAGAGCCAACATTAGCTGTGAGGAGGGCCAAATAGAGCTCAAATTTGGGAATCAAACCCTGAAAATTGATATATTTAAGGCCCAACAAGGAATCAATTGCGGTGTCATCGAACAGATTTGTGACATTAGGGCTTTGGTTGTTGAAACACACTTCCAGAATGACCTGATTATACCTCATCAACTGCAGAAAGATCATGACCCGCAAACTGAGTCAAATCCAGATATGAACAACCCAGTAACTCCTACCCTTGAACCTCACGTCTATACTGAACCACCCGCTGCTGCTGATAACCCCCTCCTCAAACTGAAGCCCCTTCCTGCTCACTTGAAATACATCTTTTTGGGTTCTAATCTGACCCTTCCTGTGATTATCAATTCCAACCTCAATCCTGAACAGGAATCCCGACAGATTACCGTTCTCCAGCAACATCGCAGAGCCATCGGGTGGACTCTCGATGATTTGACTGGAATAAGTCCCTCTTATTGTACTCATCATATCTATTCAGAAAAGGGCTCACGACCTTCTCGTGAAATGCAGATACGCTTGAACCCCAATCTGCACGAGGTCGTGAAAAAGGAGATCATCAAGTGCTTCGATGCCGGGATCATCTACCCGATCTCCGATAGTCGTTGGGTGAGCCCAATTCAGGTCGGGCCCAAGAAGGCAGGACTCACCACTATAACGACTGAGACCGGAGAAATCATTCCTACCCGATTAGCCAACTCATGGAGAGTCTGTATAGATTACCGCCGACTCAATTCCTCCACGAAGAAGGATCATTTCCCACTGCCTTTCATTGATTAGATTCTCGAGAAACTAGCGGGAAATAGGTTCTTATGCTTTCTTGACGGGTACTCCGGATATAACCAGGTGGCAATCAATCCTGAGGACCAAGAAAAGACCACATTCACCAGCCCCTTCGGGACGTACGCGTTTCAAAGGATGCCTTTCGGTCTTTGCAATGCACCCGCTACTTTTCAGCCGTGCATGCTTGCCATATTCTCAGATATGGTAGGTGATTATCTGGAAGTCTTCATGGATGACTTTTCAGTTTTTGGAGAATCATTCGACGATTGCCTCCAACACTTGGTCCAGATACTCAGGCGACGCATCGATGTGAATTTGGTTCTTTCCTGGGAAAAGAGCCATTTCATGGTGCCTGAGGGAATTGTCCTGGGACACTTAATTTCGAAAAAGGGCATCCAAGTGGATCGAGCTAAGGTTGATCTGATCTCTCGCCTTCCTATGCCTAGCTCGATCAAGGACATCTGATCTTTTTTGGGGCACGTCGGTTTTTACCGTCGATTTATCCCTGATTTTTCAAAAATCGCGCGCCCCCTGACCACTCTTCTCTCCAAGGATGTACCTTTCGAAATTTCCAAGGAATGCACTCAACCATTTGAGATCCTACGTGACCGAGTTACCCAAGCCCCGATCCTACAGTCCCCTGATTGGTCTCAACCCTTTGAGATCATGTGCGATGCATCAGACTTCGCTGTAGGAGCGGTTTTGGGGCAGAAAATTGACGGGAAACCTATGGTCATTTACTACGCCAGCAAAACACCGGATGGGGCTCAGCGTAACTATACGGTTACTGAGAAAGAGCTGCTAGCTGTAGTATTTGCCCTAGAAAAATTTAGATCATACCTTCTGGGTTCCCATGTCATCATATACTCAAATCACACAGTTGTGAGGCATCTCCTTGCAAAGAAGGACGCGAAACCTCGATTAATCCGAGGGATCTTGCTATTGTAAGAATTTGACCTCGCGATTCGCGACAAAGAGGGAAAGCAAAATGTGGTAGCTGATCACTTGTCCCGTCTTCCTTCTAAAACAATTGACCCTTCTGGACCCATCACTGAGCATTTTCCCGATGAGCACCTGCTGACTATCGGTACTAGCCTTCAATGGTTTGCTAATATAGTAAATTACTTGGCATCTCATCAGATCCTGTCTGATTGGCCGAAGGCCAAGAACGACAAATTGAGCTCTGATGCCAAGTATTACATTTGGGAAGACCCGTACCTCTTCCGCATAGGTGCTGATTAAATCATCCGAAGATGTGTCCCGGAAGAGGAATTTAACAATATCCTCTCTTTCTACCATGACCAGGCATGCAGTGGCCATTTCTCTGGGCATAAAATCGCATCAAAAGTCCTCCAGTGCGGCTTCTACTGACCCACACTGTTCAAAGACACATACAGTCACTGCAAGGCATGCAGTCGTTGCCAAACTTTGGGCAACATGAGCCATCGCGACATGATGCCTATGCAGCCGATTCTCATATGCGAAATCTTTGGTGTTTGGGGGATTGATTTTATGGGCCCCTTTCCTGTTTCGGATGGTTTCGAATACATTCTGCTGGCTATGGACTACGTGTCCAAATGGATCGAAGCCATACCAACCCGAACCTGCAATCACAAAATTGTTCTCAAATTCATTCATCAAAACATTTTCTCAAGGTTTGGGATTCCTCGTGCTATAATCTCTGATGGGGGGACCCATTTCACAAACGCTCAGTTTAGGTCACTGATGACCAAATACGGGGTGTCTCACCGAATCTCTACTCCTTACCACCCCCAAACTAACGGTCTAGCTGAGCTGTCAAATCGGGAGATCAAGAAAATCCTGCAAGTCACTGTTCGGCCTGACAGGAAGGACTGGTCGTCCCGACTTCCGGAAGCATTGTGGGCCTATAGGACCGCCCACAAAACCCAATTAGGCATGTCTCCCTTTAGAATGGTGTACGGGAAGGCGTGTCACCTTCCCGTAGAACTGGAGCATAAAGCCTATTGGGCAGTACAGAACTGTAATCTAGATTTTTCGAAGGCTGGAACCCACAGAAAAATTCAAATCAGCGAGATCGATGAATTACGCCTAGACGCGTATGAGAACTCGCGAATCTACAAGGAGAGGGTTAAAGCCTTCCATGAGAAGCATATCTCGAGAAAAATCCTTCATCCTGGTCAGAAGGTTCTACTCTTTGATGCCCGACTCAAACTTTTCCAGGGAAAGCTGCTATCCAAGTGGGTCGGACCGTATTTAGTCCGATAGGTTTTTGGAAATGGAGCTATCGAAATCAGTCCACTCAGCCACGATTCCGAACCTTTCATCGTGAACGGTCAGAGACTCAAGCCGTTCATTGATGTGACTTCTACTGATTTGGCTGAATCATCTTATATCCTCCATTCCCCTTGAGCTTATTGCGCCCAGCCGATGGCGTAAAACTCAGCGCTTAATGAGAGGCAACCCGTCATTTTCCTAAAAATCCAAAACCCTTTCACACTTTTGTGCACTTAACGTTCACCCTTGTAGACAGCCGACCCCACCTCAGATGCTTGCATCTAAGATTAAAAATCGTCCGCAAAATTCATCCCGACCCATTCACTCATCCAAATTTCTGTCTTAAGGAATGAACTAAGTAAATAAAAAACCCCCTAAGTCACAATGAGGACATTGCAAACCTTAGGCATGGGAGGGGCATAAAAGTGCAAAACTTGTATGAAAAGGTTTTAAAAAAAAAATTCACATATGCCAAAAACACCATAAAAATTAAAAAAAAATTTGAAAAAGAATAAGAGAGGAAATTTTGTGGAGGAGAAAAAGAAACAAAATGAAAAAGGAGCACAAAAATGTGAGAAAAAGTGATAGTCATTAGTAAGGAACAAAGGAATTAACCTAAGTTCTAGACCTCATTCAAGAAAAGAACTGAAAAGTGCACAATGGGATTAGTAAGAATGCAAACCTTAGGCATTCTTGGATAGACTCTTAGTACCCATTAAGATCTGGACACTCCTAAAGAGGTTGAGGAAAATGAAAAGCTGAAGTATTAGGTCTAAGGCTTAGGGAGTATTCGACCACATTAACTAACTTTTGGTCTACGGGACTCAGTAACTTACGCACCCTAACCTCACACACAGCCTGGTTCAGTAAGCGTAAAAATCAAAATCACGCAGAAGCGTCAAAAAACTCTGAAAAGTACACCTAGAGTAGGAGCGGCCGATCAATACAAGTTGATTTGGATGAGTTCCCAGCGCAGAGAGGTGGGAAATCCCCTCGAAGATGCGTAACAAAATATCATCTCCTCGGTGCTTGTCTCTTAGGATATTTACATATCCTACCGGGGGCATGTAAGCACTCTGCTGGTTCAGATTCCATGGATGGCATTATCACGAAGTGTCAATTGCCAGGGTCTGGATTCGGCCACGGAACACCATGGATGGGATTATCTTGAAATCTCAATAGCCAGGGTTCCGGGGGTTGCCATGGGCGGTGCTATCTCGAAGCATCGATTGCCAGGAACCCTTGAGGATTGATGATGGGAGCAAGGAATCTGATACAGACCGTGTTGAAAAGCCAATCCTAAGCTAGAATTAAAAAGAAAAAGAGAGAGGGAGACCTTCTGCCAAGACAACCGGATGTTCCCTGTGACGTCTACTGTCGCAGGGACACCTCCACGATCTCTGCCATCGCCCACACCTTCCGTGCGAACGCGCGGAAGGTATGGGTCTCCATCTCCGGCATCATCCGGCGAGGGAGGCACGTCGCCTCCCTCCGCCCTCCCCTCTGATTTTGCCTCTATAAAAGCCACCCCCGTCTGTCGAACTCAGCAGCTCGGTTCTAACGGAGAAACACCCCCCTCCTTCCTCTCTTCCCACTCCGGCAGAAGCCCTCCAGCTCCGGCGGTTCTTCCTCCTCGTCGCTCTTCCGCAATACTAGCAGCAGAGACACCTTCGCCCGCTCTTCCTGCGTCGCGCCGTACCCAGCGCGTGCTCTCCCACTCTCTCCTCGCCGTCGCCCCCTCTCTCTGGGCATCTTCTTCTCCGGCGACAGTCGATACGACTTTCGCCCTACTCCGACCCCCTTCGACTCTACAACTAGGTCAAAACTTCTCCCTACTTCCCCCTCTTTCTTTTCCTCACTAGTTTACATTCAATTAAGCCCTCGACCGATCCTGACCACCGTCACCCCCTTCGTCTCCGGCTACCCTCCGGCGAGACGCCCTCATCTCTCCACAGCCTCACACGCCTCGCCGACCCTCACCGAACCTCCGCCTCATCACACTGAACACCCCCCACCCCTCCACTGCCACTCCACACCTCCATAACACTCCCCCAAACAAACCCATTTCTCCGGTTGCAGTCCGACCTAGGGCTGCCGCCAGACACCGCCCCGCGGCCTGCCGCACAGCTCAACACCTTCGCCGTGCCACGGCGAAGGTTCCCCAGTAGTTTGATTAGGCCGAGAGGCCATATTCGTGTCCGACAGGTTCTGAGGCTCGACCGCCATTGACGCCACATTGAAGCAGCTTCTTCCGCGCTCCAGGCTTGAGGACTCCAGGTTTCCAGCTGCTGCGGATTAAGGAGACTCCTGCGAAGGCAGCCAGCTAGCAACCGACGAGAATAGAGCCTGCAGCTGAGGAAGCGACGCTGCGGTCTGCTGTGGGCGCGCCCGAGAAGAGCACTGAAGATAGTCCCACATCGTGAGTTTGCAAAACCCCGCAGTAGTATAAGTTGATTTTGTGTTTTCTACGGGTCGCCTCCGAGAGCACCGGGGTGAGGTCCCGCGCCCACTCACCCGCCCGGTCCGCGAGCTCACCGCGCGGATCCGGCGGACCCGACCCGACACCCCACCTGCGCACTCCTCGCGTACCCTTCACGTCGGTACGCCTGGTCACGGGTACGAAGCCCGACCCGATTACCCGGTGACTCTGGGAGAGCTATCCTATGAGGGAAGTCTGAGAGAGAGAGAGAGAGACGTGCGGGTAGAGGGAAAGGGGTAGGTTTTGCTCTGTGCAGGCCGAGGCAGAGAAGAAGAAGAAGGACCGTAGCGAAGAAGAAGCTCTGAAGAAGAAAAGGCCGAGGAAGAAAAGTGGGCGCAGAGAAGAAGAAGGCCGACGAAGAAGACTGAAGGAAGAAGGAGGAGCACCAAGCACCACTGTAGCGGATGCTACTTAAGTCGTCTGATTGAAAAATCAGACGACACTCTGCAGAGAAGAAAAAGGAAAGAGGAGCAAACGCTCGGCAGATAAGAAAGAAAGAAGAAGACAAAGAGCTGAAGGAGAAAGGAAAGAGAAGCAAAACACGAAGAAAGAAGAAAAGCCTGGAAGCAAAAGAAAGAAAGAAAAAGAACAGAAGAGAAAGAAGAAGACTGAGGAACAGAAGAAAAAGAAGAGGACAAAGACGAGAGAAAGAAGAGAAGAAGAAAAAACCAACAAGACAAATCCCTCTCTCTCTCTCTTATTTTTGTAACAGAAACATTGTACTTCTAGAATACAGTTTGCTCCCTGAGTTCGACCTCGAGAACTCTTTTATTTCCGAGTAAAAAATTGTAATAGTGGCAATGACTATATATACTACAACGTCATAACAAACAATACAGTCGCTGTCCACCAGGTGACGAGAAAGAGGACTCACTGGATCTCGCTGGACACTTGACCGGAGGAGAGGAGATGAAATTGGGTTGAGTTCTCTAGCCAAGTCAAGCTGAAAAGGTGCGGCCGGAGATGTTGGGCATTTTATAGGCACTGGCAGGGGCTCTTGTGCTTGGAAGACAAGCTTCCAAGTGCACGAGTCCTTGCCGGAGAAGGAAACAGTTGGAGACTCAAATCTCTCGTGCGTTCGCATGAGAGATTGGGTGCGAATCAGTGATTGGGCCCATGCTCAGATAGAAGGGAATTCCTCAGTGAATCTCCCTTCCAAATCTGGGAGGAGATCTCTAAGGAATCAGGGAGCAATCCCCCTCCATTCCTCGTCAGAGTAGGATTCCTCCGCTTTAATGGTGGAGGGACCTTATTGTAAGAGTGGCGAGGAAGTTAGGGGGGTATACGCAATGGTTTTCAAAAGATAGGGATCAAAATGTAATTAGGTGGACTACTTTGCAAAGTAGGTCAAGATGACCTCTCCTTAGGTCCAAAATTTGGTACAAACCTAATTTGGACCTAAGGAATCCAATGGTGAAGTTGGATTTTAGGTTTGACTACGTTTGACTGGATATTTTAGACAAAAACCCAAATTAAGTCAAATAATGAGCTAGGACCCCAATCTAGGTCAAAATAGGTTCCAAAGGCCAAATTGAAGGTTATAAATCCTAGGGGATATTTTTCCATGAATTTTAGAGAGTTTAGTTGATTTTTATCCTGACCAGAACTTTGTTGAATTAAGCAGGTCTGTTTTAAGGTTACTAGATGTCATTTAATTCCTAGACTCCACATGAACCCATTTCTGACTGAACCAACCCACTTTTTATCTTATTCAGACCATTTGACCTATGTTTGCCTCTAAGAAATCCCGTTTATGTACTGCAATGGTAAAATTACAGTTTTACCATTTATTTCATGTTTTCTTCTTAGAACATTTCTTCTTGAATTAGGTCCTTCTTTAGGTTATGTAGGAGCTTTTATTCTCTTTCTTAGGTCAAAATGAGATAATTAGAGCTCATGATGAGGTTCTCATCACCCACCTAATCAATGCCACCAGGCCTTTAGCCGACCGTTCAGCAAGTAATCCCTAGGTGGACTCAACCATTTGAGCAAACATTGCAGGTGCCATCTGACCGAGGCATTACATCTGGCCAGGAAAATACACTCCCGTGAGTAGAACTGCTGCTAGCAACAACCCATGCTACACTCCCGTGGAGTCATGAAGGGAGTTGAGCGAAGAGAGAGAAGTGTCGTGACTCCGCAAAGGAATGACCTTCCCCCAGGCCCCAGGCGGCACCTCTACAAACCAGTGTTTAGCCAGTTCCCCACACGGGACCGAAGGGGACGACACCCCTAGTGGAGCGTCCCCCACCTTACCCCCACATAGGCACGGAGGAGTGGATGCAGTTGGCCTCCTCCCACAGGACTCCCTACCAAGCTTCCCTCGCGAGCACACTGAGGAAGCCCCCACCACCTCCTCTTCGTTAGTGGCCTCCCTCCATTTGAACTCCCCGAGCATTAAGGGAGGCCTTCCTATCCCGGCCTGCACTCCTCCCCCACACAAGATGGGCCCCCGACCGTAAGAGGACGTCGCGGCATCCGAAATTACTCGGCAAAGAAAACCCCCAAAAGCCTACGCTAGAAAACAAGGAAGAATAATGGCACAAAAGGGAGGGATAAGCCACAACCAGTGCATCGAAGACTCGAGGCCCATACCTCAACTCGTGTGTTGTGTAGGGGCACAAAGAGAGGCTCAGCCCCATCGGAAGAACTGCGCATAACCACCCTTCGACCGCTCTGCCAACCACGTAGAAGTTCGATGACGGAGCTTTATCAAAGGAGAGAACCAAATGAAAACCCTCCTCCCCATGACTATTAAGTCCCTCAACCACGACGAAAGAGGATGAAAGGCTGTGAAATGAGAGTCACCTCGGGCCTCTATTTATAGCCCCACCACACGGGCTCCCGAGGGCGGTAATGCCTTCCCCCACATATCGCGAGTTCCCAAGGAACCAAATCCCCCAAGATACACACTGATTCCACGATAGCATGACCATGATAATAAAACTGTCGATCAAGGACTCCGTGCGTTATTACACGACAGACATTCAAAAAGCCTTTCACACCTTTCCAAAAAGGCATGACACTTTGGGCCATGACCTCTCACGACAACAGTTAATGCCTGCCTCAGCATCTCAATTTGGAGAAACACCCAACAAATGCAGCCTCCCAAGGCTGGCACGGGCTTGGGCTCTGTTACAAACGGGCGCTCCGGACGTCTTTTAAGACGTCTGGGAGGTGGTCAAGACGTCATACCAGACGTCTGGAATCACTTACAGACGTCAGACCAGACGTCTGGGATCATTTCCAGACGTCTGGAAATCGATTATTTTGGCACGCTACTGTTCGTCTGCGCGCCTGAGCGCGCAGACCTGCGTTTTCTCTCTCTCTCCCTCTTTTTTCCTCTCTCCTGCGGCCGCAGACGCCTCTACCGCGTTCTCTCTCTCCTCCTCGCGCGGCCTTAAAAGGGCCACGCCTCTCCCTCACTCCCGTCACCTCCGCCTCCTTCCTCTTCCCCTTCAGCCAGTGCGCGAGAGCGAGCGCGAGGGTGCAGTGGCAGCGACAGCCGCGGTGAGCATGGGAGGAGGTGCTGCGCGTGGGAGAGGCGCTCGGCCGTGAGGGCGAGCTCACCGGGGCTGCTAGGGCCGGCTGGCGGGGGGCGCAGCGGGCGCGGAGCGACGCGGGAGGACTGCTGCGGCTCGAGCAGCAGGCGGAGCACTCGCAGCGCAGCCGGGCGTCGCGAGCGGAGGCCGAGTGGCGCCCTGGTTCTGGAAAATTTTCCAGAATCAGACGTCTATGCTTCTAGCCAGACGACGGGAACGACGTCTGGAAGACTATCCAGACGTCTGAAAGGTGAGTTTTTCCCTCTTCTTCCTTCCCTTCGATTGACCGTACTAAGAGAGAGAGGAAATGGGTACGCGCAAGGTCGGAGATTCGCATCCAATGCGAATCAGACGTCTGGCTGCAGTGCCAGACGACTGGAACGACTTCCAGACGTCCTGGGTGACCATCGGACGTCTGGGAACTAGGCCAGACGCCCCCGCAGGCTTCTGGATGTCTGAGAGCCCACGCAGAGCGAGGTAATTCCTTGATCCACTTTTTAAGACGTCTGGAAGAAGTTCCAGACGTCTGATTTTGCACTGTTTCGTCATTTTCGACCCGTTTCGGGCCCGTTCGGGCTCCGTTTTCCGCGTTTCGAGTTGCGTTCTTTTCGGAATTACATCCTCTACCTGTCTACAGTAGCTATATACTATTTTGAGAAGTTCCTTGTGTTTGATCCTTGTGATAGGACCCGTTCCGTTGCAGTCTCGGGGGTTGCGGAGGCACGCGGGATTCCCGACCACGCCCCCAGTTCGCCTGTTGTAACCGGTATAGTGGCTTTAAGTATAATCTGTTAAATTATGAAACCATAAATAGAACCTAGGACATTGCATGGATCATAGGAATGAGAAATAGATTGAATGGTAGATTCCTAGGGTGTTGCATGAATCCTAGGGCTGGAAAACTAGATTGTATGATAGATCCTAGGATATTGCATGAATCCTAGGATTGAAAAACTAGTGGAATGTATGAATACTGCAGTCTTGGAAAATGTGGAAAGGAAATACTAGCTGCCTGTTAATTGAATTAACAGCTGCATGTTATGAATAAATAAACGTGATTGAGAATATAGATTGTAAGAACGTGAAACTGGAAAGTGAAACCTGGATGTTCTATGTTAAAAGAGCTGGAACCCTACGGGGAATTAGGAGTAGAACTCCTGGAAAGTGAATGGAATAGAATTGGGGAAGTGAGCTGGCCCTTGAGTACGGAGTACCAAGGAGAGCGACTGTCCCCCTTGTTTAGTGCAGAGCGGAGCCAGCCGCCCCAGGGACCCGGGGTTAGGACTGGCCACTCTGTACCGACTTGCTGGCCCTCGTGTACGTAGTACCGAGGAGAGCTACTAGTGTAGGGAGGTACTAGCTACCCCACGGGCCCCGGGGTTCTGCTAACCTCCCACATCGACTTTATGGCCCACTGGGCAAACCAGGGTAGTCAGGCGAGGGTGCGCGAACTGTGGAGGGGCAAGGCCCCTGTTTGGTTACTGTGGAGGGGTTGGACCCCCTGTTACTGAGAGGGCTCTGCCCTGTACTGGTTCCGTGCTGTGCTTTGGGCGCACCCGTTAACGGAAACGACTGACCGCGTGCCAGTGCGGGTTAGCTACCCGTGTGTTTACCGCGCGTGCCGTAGTCACCGTTACGTCTGTCAGTGACCTTGGGGTGGTTGACTGAGAGTAGGATCACCACGGGGGACTCTCCCGGCCAGGAGAGCACCACGTGCTACTTTTACTATTCGGAAAAGACTACAATCAAGATCGTTCTCACGAGGAATATTCGAGATCAAGTGAAGGATCTGAGAAATAGATAAATTGTGAAACAATAGAAAGAAGTAAATAAAGAAGAAAGAAAATTTAAAACAGCTACTGTACACTTTACTGTTTCTTTAGTTTAGCTACCACTCTACTCAGCGTTTTGCTGACGTGTTACACTCGTTACCTTTCAGGACCAGGTGTTGAGCAGCTAGGGTCAACGGCTGCAGAGGACGCTGGGCCGAGTAGGGTCCAGTAGAGTTACCACTGTTCTCTTGTACCTCTTTTTGTTCTGTTATAGTGAGTAGTTCTTGTTTCCGCTGTACTTTTCTTTACCTGCAGTTCATATTATGTTATGAATGTTGTTCTACTGTTATAGTGGAATATACTGTAGTGGTTTCTTTCCTTACTACTGTATTTCCTTACTGTTAGTTATATTCATGCTGAATGTGGTTTATTTTACTGCTCTTTTGGTTACTTCCTCGTTGGACGACTGGGTCTTGGGATTAGTCGAGTCGGTCCGGTTCTCGTATCTCGTAGGGACTTGGGAATCGAGTCGTTACAGGCTCATATGCCCCATTCCCAACGAACACCGCCTCCTAAGGTCGGCACGGGCTCAGGCTTATACGCCCCACGCCCAACCAATGCCACCTCTTAAGGCTGGCATTAGCTAGGGTTCATTAGCCCCAAATTCAACAAGTGTTGCCTCATAAGGCCAACATGAATTCTAGCTTGCACGCACAATGTTCAGCCTCGATGCATGCTGCCTCCTAAGGCTGACGTGACCTCAAGCTGATACGGCCCACGCTCAACCAATGCCACCTCCTAAGGCCAGCACGTGCTCAAGTTCATTTGCCCCTAACAAGGGACCTCTTCCAAGTGACTGGAAGCAGGTGAAAGCCACCCAACTCCTTAATCATAAATGTTCTCCCCACTGCAGCATAGCTAGAAGAACATCAGGGGGCATCATCCACCAAGGAATTCTGGGCACTCTCACTACTCTCTTGCTTGGGCGTAAAATCACATTTTAAGATAATTAAGTTATAGTATAGCGCAAAAATACGTTGAAACAAATAAAATGTAACGAAATGGTGAGTCCCGGTCGAACTTAGGGAGGCAGTAGAACGACTTGATTGTAATACTGATTTAGAACTAACTAGAATTAGAATAATAAGATATATATATATGAAGCAAATTCATTTAGATGATAATCAGGCTATTCAGATAAGTAGAACTAGAAGAAACTACTAGAACTACTAAAAATAAAATAGCTATCTAGTCTACTAGAACAAGGGCACCAAGGGAGGTCCATGGTGGCCTTTGGAGAGGTTGGACAGAGCAGTAGCAGTGCACCAAGGTGATCTTGATGGATGATTCAGAGAAAGAGGGAGTAGGAGAAGCTTGGAGATGTTTGGAGGGAGAGATATGTTGACAGGAGGAAGAGATGCCTTCAAATGGAAGCACTGAGTCCTTTTATAGTTAAAATGAGGAGAAAAGCAAGTATTTGGACCCCAAAATCGTGCATCAACCTTGGATCGATCAAGTCCGCTGATCAAGAGATCAGCGGATCATATCGCACCACAAAATAGCCTCCAACGTGCCTTCTACGCATGTGTTGCATAGGATTTCCCTATGTGTCACTCTCAGCGTCCTCTGATCACAATCGCACGGTTGAGACCCTGCGTAGCTCAATCACTTTCGTTTTCTTGCGCGTGCGAAGGTTAACCTCGGCCATTTGATCGCGATGATCAACAGCTGAGGATGCGTGCCACACCACCTCATCGAGCCGAGTATATCAACCCGTCTAACCACGTGTCGCCTTGCACGTGCTTCGGACTGCCTCTTCTGATGCCTTACTGCACGCCACGTGGCCATCACAGCACAGTTGATTGAAGATCGTGCAGTCCAACTGCACCCACGCTCCACCGCCTCTCTGATTTTATGTTTTGCAAGGTTTGAACGCTCGCCGCCTCGCCGACTTCAAGCGCACTAACCAACGCTCTACGTGCACGGATGGTCTCGATCTTGATTTCGTGCGCAGACGTCCTCAACCGTTGGATGAGGATCCAATAGCTGAGATGATCTTCCACTAATGAAGGTGCAGGGTATGCATCGACATGGCACTCTTGTGGTTGTTGTATGATGATCCAACGACCCACAAAGTGTGTAGCGAGTGCTTCAATGGTTGGGGGGGCGATAGTAGCCGTTGGGATGGTGCCACATGGCACCATCGTGACTGTTGGTTTGCTCCCTTTTGTAGATGATTCTACAGGGCTCTAATCGAGTTGATTTTTGCACCGTTAGACTGCGATTATTAATCCAGATCCATCCTTATGATTGGATTTAACATATGAAGTTTGGATTTATGCCACCTTGCTTCTTGGTCTTTGCTCTTACACGAATTTCATAAGATGCTACGAGAGTTCGATCAAGATGATCTCGGAAGCATTGGACTCCCATCGTCGTCCTGAACATATTCGTACAGTTGGATTTATTATCTACGGTCCTGAATTACCTACAATTATTATTACCTCTTAATTAGAACAGAAAATAGCAATATTATTTACAAAGCTAACACATTAAGTATGATGCAAACTTTGCTGCCCATGCATGCATTATTCCCAAGTTAAGCTTGGATCTCACTTAATTCAGGTAGATTAGGTCATTTGATTGCTGCGCAATCATACCCCATGCCTAAATCTTGCTAATCCCTAGCAAATGCAAGACTAAATGCATTTCATTAAGAGTTTAACTAAGGATCTATTTCCTTTGCTTTTATCCAAAAATTTAGAAATTCAGATAATCGTGAAAGTATAGTATTGTAGCCTATGCATTGAATCCAAGTGAAAAGTAAATCCACATCTAAAGCTCGTACTTGACCCTTAGTAAAGCCCTATCGGGATAGGCAAACTCTCGCAGGGATATAAAATAATCTCTAATTTAACTCCAACTTTTCGCTTAGGTAGAAGATGTCTGAGTCAAGTGGATTTGTATTTGGTGGCTCACACTCTGGTGCTACATATAGACTACTACTATAGAACCTAGATTTCCAGACTATCAAATAAATCAACTTAGAGAGAGGTGGAAAAACTGTGCTCTCTTTAGTTCCTTGTACTCATTCTCTCTCCCCCTTTTCTTCTCTTTTCTTTTCTTTTTTCTTTCCTTTTTCTTTCCTTTTTCTTTTTGAGCTCATAATCTCACCAGATTTATAAATCTATTTGGTGGTCTCTCATGACATTAACACTTCAATTAAATTTTGATAGCCCTATAACTAAATAAAAAATCCTCAGCCAATATTCGGGTGATCAGAAATACATGAAAAGTATGTCAAGGTCGTATTTGGTGGATTATGAGGGCAGTAGGTATTATTACCTCAACGTGCTCGACATGAAATGAAATAGATACAACTCAATGCTTTTTTCAAACTTTCTTTTTTCTTTTTCTTCTCTCTTTTTTTTTATTTCTTTTTTTCACATATATATCTACCAACACAAAGTAATGCAACAAGACATACACATTTTTATTCACAAGGCATTATTCGAGATTGGTGATGTTCAAGAGGATATCTAGTAGCTTATTTAGTGGGAGTGTTTATTCTCGGCATCAGGAAAGGAATGGATGGGACTGTGTATTTCCAACCTTGACATCAATACCCTCCTTCAACCAAGGATTCCGTACAATACAGTCGTAACCATCCACCTTAGTCCTAGTTTTACTAGAATCCGCTCTCTGTGTATTTGCCTTATTTAGTGGCTCTCAAAAATTCCCACAAAGAATTTGTACGCAGTAACTGAAAGCGAAAACTATACCTAACTCCAAGTATTATTATCCAATTATCCAAAATTTAAAATTCCTTATACTAGGCTTAGAGCATGAGTAAACTCTCTACTCTTACCTCACAATTGTTTAGTAGATCTACTAGAAGATGATTTGCCTGACTCCTTAATTACTGTTTAGGGGTTCAAGAAAAGAGGTAATGTTTTTTCTCGATAAACTAAAGATGTTTATCGATCTTCATAGTGGATCCATTGCAAATTCTATGTACATGTGTGAAATTGCACTAGATTCTAAATTCAGGAATCAACTAAAGAATAAATCCCTAATAAAACCTCTTGATAAAAATCTAACTCCTAAGGTGTTAGCAGATAAATTTTTCAGTTTATATGTAGTACTCCCCTGTGCCTAAGTTCTTTGCATGTCTCCATGCATGAATAAAGAAAAATGAATTAAGATAGGGAGTAAATGGATAGAAATCACTTGGAATTACTCCTGACTCGTCATTCAACATATGCCAACACTACAATGATAATCACAATATGCAAAACAATAGTCAAAATTGAAGTGTGCTATGTATAGAAGCAAATGCTATGTCTAAGTGCTGAGTTTAACGCCTCCAACTAGGTGAAACTCCGTCAGATGGACCAATTATTGCTGAAGAGATGATCAAGACTAATAAAAAGATGTGCTTGTCTACTCCAGGAATTAGTGGTTCGCAAATGCAAACCAACTGATGATGCATCCCTACTCCAAAGAGTCTCTCAATAGGAAAGTGTGAAATAGGGACAAAGAATGAAGGATAATCGGGATGATGGTCATGTTGCCAATCCCGCTCATTGATTATGTTCCAAAAGTCTGTGAGAGGTTGCTGAGGAAGTGGATTGATATGAAAAATTTAAATGCAAGTCAACATCAAAGTTTGGATCATAATGGTTATTATAGTGGTGATTAACATTGAAAATCATGCTTTCTCCCGGCCTTGGGTTTTATGGGGGTATATGTGAAATTGGAAGTTCTATATAGAGATCACAAAAACCCATGTCATAAATTATCTCATCCTCATCGATATTAATCTCAGATTCCTCGGAATCTGTCTCAGTCTCTAAGTCGAGCCATCCATTAGGTTGACTAGGATTATAAGTAAGTCCCCAATTCATTGTACTCATAATGTCACCCTCATAAGTATCTGATTCCTCAACATTAGGTGGCATTTCCATTTCCCTAGTTAAATCATCAGAAGTACCCCCCAATAATTGGAAATCAGAATTAGGAGTAGAAAATGCAAATTCGAGGTTTCCTTTGTCACCTTGATAAGTGGGAGGAGAAAAATGTGAATCACAGATGTCAGAGTGCAAATAGTTTTGTTTCTCAGAGGAAGTAATTCGAACTAAGTAGTCGTGACAACTCCAGATTCATCAAAGCATATGTGATTATTGAAATCCCTAGGCAAAATCATCTCCACCTTACCTAGGTGTGCCTGACCTTTGGTCTCCAAGGTAATAATCTCATGATTTTCATTGAATGCAACCTGTCTCTGCCTAAATTCCACCAATTTATTCACGACATCCAAATCTAGATCGTCTTGCAAATCCTCACCTTGAGAATCATAGAAATCATATTCAAGTTCATGACCGATTGATTCTTCACAATGAGTGGTTTGTATCTCAAGGTTTTCATTAAGATCTAGATCCACGGTTGATTTTCCTCCTTAATTCAATTTGGTGTCTCCCATGATTGTAAATCTGTGTTGGGGGTACCAACCCCTTCTGCGTCACTTCCTTGAATGGGATTCTCAGATGAATCCATTCGAGTTATTCCTTGCTCGTGTCCCTTTAGCGCCTCAGATGTCTCCCTCCTTGAACCCATTCCAAGTGTCTGCTTCAAAGAATCCTAGCCACTTCAGGTTCTTCAAGGTCCTCCAAGCTAGTCCCCACTTGATACCATAAAAGCAGTATCTCTTGAAGTGTGCAGTTCTGTCTGGTTAACCTAGTTATAGATTCTAGTTCTTGAAGGGCCACCATCAAAGATTCTTGGGCTAGAATCAAGGCTTGTCTCTGGCCTAGCTCAGGGATTGCCTGAACCTGATATAGATAATCAGCAACCTTCTCCTTAAACTTGGCTACCATTTGTTGTAGCCTGAAATGTGGTCGCATGTATAGTGGTAGTCCAACAGGGCTTTTAGGGGGTGAATTAGGTCTACCAATGTCCCATGGTTGAGATGTAGAAGTACGAAAATCATACCCTAGAACATAAGACAGGGTCCTTTGTGGAGTCATTGGGTAACGACCAGGATTAGAATTTGGGTTAGCCATTTCAACTACCCAAGAAGAAGAGGGTATAGAGGAAGGACTAGGTGATGCAAAAAGTCACCTTCGCTACCTTGGGTTTGGTTCCCAAGGTTCCATCAATGCAGGTCCGAATGACCTCCTTCCTTACATACACCAACAATAAGGGTTGGGGTAGCCAAGCCAAATAAGGCTAAGGCCTTGTTAATCAATTGGTCCCTTAGAATCAGATGACTAGATATTTCGTTCAAGTTTAAATTGTTAAGGAAAATTCATCGAGAAACTGATTAAAAATGATCCCCGCCTCTTAAGCTAACCTAGCCAGTCTGTTATGAGGGGACTAAGAGGAAGGTTCTTCCTTTGGCTTTCGCGTCTGGTTCCCTTGTACCCCTTAGACACAATCGTTTGACACTACCCCACAGGCTTAGACACCAAGTTTGGCTAAAGAGGTTGAGACCATCCAGTAATTAAAAAGACGAATGTAGGTTATTAAGATATTCTTTGCGATTTTTTTAACATTTTCTTTAATTTAGGTGTATGGTGAGTGGTCCACAAGGTGACCTGATACATCGACTAATCATCGAACTTGATTGAGTCTAGGCTATTCCAATGCGGTCACTAAATGTGACCCTAAAGGTTAAACCTAGGGTTCATGTAATTTGACTAAGCAGATCGTGGTTATATTGAAAAAATCCTCTAAGCTATAATTGGAAACTAAATGATGTAAAAATTACCAAGGAGATTCTTTTTTCAACAATATTTTCAGAGAATATTTTTTCAGAATTTTTACTAACTCAAATAAATATTTATGAATTTTTAACTAACAGAAGGTTAGATTTGAGATTTTGACCCCATGTTGGTTTTTCTTTTTGAAACAGTATCAAATGTAATCCAAAAATTTGGGAAAAATATGAGTATGAAAGCTAACTTGATTATCTTTCAAACCCGTTATTTTTTGGTCAATCAAATTTGTGTGCTATTCGGAATTTATTTTGAAGTTCAAAAAAATTCAGATTTTAGTCTGTCTAACCCTTGTGTACTCCACGAATTTTCAAAAAATCCACAAATTGAGTTTTTTCGTGGGAATGGTGGCGTTGGAAAGATAATTTGAAAATATAATACGCATCTATATTTCAAAATTTTTGGACCACTAGAGGCACGACAAATGAATTTTCAAATTCGCATCAGATTTCTGGCCAAATTTCTAAAAATAGTAGTAAGTTTTTTTTTGGATGCAAAGCAAATTGTAACTACATATCAAACCCAATCTTGATAATTTTTTTTCCAAATAACTCTTATCCTAATATGAAATCAAATCCTAATTTAAATTCCTAATGATGTGCACCTATTTCCTTCACCTACACTCGATGCGTGCACGAGTCCACTTTTCATACCTGCACGCTAAAGAAAAAATACACTAAATCAGGTATTAAATCAAAAATCACTTTGCCTCCTCGACCATGGCAACGGTGCTAGTTTGTTCGAGTGTAAAATCGTGTTTTAAGATAATTAAGTTGTAACATAGTGTGAAAATACGTCGAAACAAATAAAATATAACGAGATGGTGAGTCCCGGTCGAACTTAGGGAGGTAGTAGAACGACTTGATTGTAATATTGATTTAGAACTAAATAGAACAAGAATAATAAGATATATATATATATGAAGCAAATTCATTCAGATGATAATCAGGCTGTTCAGATAACTAGAACTAGAAGAAACTGTTAGAAATAAAATTGCTACCTAGTCTACTAAAACAAGGCCACCATGGGTGATCCTTAGTGGCCTTTGGAGAGGTTGGGTAGAGTAGCTGCGGTGCACCAAGGTGATCTTGATGGATGCATCAGAGAAAGAGAGTAGGAGAAGCTTGGAGATGTTTGGAGTGAGAGATATGTTGACTGGAGGAAGAGATGCTTTCAAATGGGTGCTCTGGGGTCGTTTTTATAGTTAAAATGAGAGGCAAAGCAAGTATTTGGACTCAAAATCGTGCATCAACCATGAATTGATCAAATCCATCGATCGGGAGATCAACGATCATATCTCACCTTAAAATAGCCTCCAATGGGCCTTCTAAGCACGACTACATAGAATTACACTATGGGGCTGCCTCAACATCATCGATTGAAGATTGTGCGGTCCACCTCTCTGATTTCACATTCCGCGAGGATTGAATGGTCATCGCTTGCCGACTTCAAGCGTGTTAACCAACGCACTACTCGCATATATGGTCTCGATCTTGATTTCGTGCGCGGTCGTCCTTAGCTATTGGATGAGGATCCAATGGCTGAGATGATCTTCCTCTGATGAAGGCACGGGGTATGAGATCCAATGACTCACAAAGCACGTAGCGAGTGCTTCAATGGATGGGGTGGCGGTAGCAGCTGTTGGGATGGTACCACGTGGTGCCATGCTGACCATCGATTTTCTCCCTTTTGTAGATGGTGTTGTAGGACTCCAATCGAGTTGATTTTTGCACCGTTGGACTACGATCGTTAATCTGGATCCATTCATGTGGTCAAATTTGACATCTGAGGTTTGGATTTGCGCCACTTGCTTCTTAGACTCTATTCTTCCACAGATTTCATAAGATGTTACAGGAGTCTGATCAAGACAATCTTGAAAGCGTTGGACTCCCATCGTCATCCTGAATAGATCCGTATGGTTGGATTTATCATCCGCGGCCCCAAATTACCTGCAATTTTTATTGCCTCTCAATTAGAACATAAAATAGCATTATTATTTACAAAGCTAATAACTCAACTATGATGCAAAATATGCTGCTCATGCATGCATTATTCCTATGTTAAGCTAGGATCTCACTTAATTCAAGTAGATTAGGTCTTATGATTGCTGCGTAATCATCTCTCAGCAGTTCACACTGGCTAGAGAGTGGGGGCATATGATGAGAGGTAGAAAACTACTCTCGGATCCAAAAGTTTGCACATGACCCAATAGAGGATCCGACTACCCAACTACAGGGTAGACAAGCGAAACTAGTACCGCCCGTCTCACCTAAGACTAGCTGGATCCCAATTAGAACCTGCCCAGCTTGTCCAAAGATTCAGCGTAGCTAGGATAGAAGATACGATAAGATGGACTTGACCGCTTATGCCCTGACAGTAGACAAGTAGTATGACAGAGGGGGTGCTAGAGGCCATCAAGTAAGGGTCCCTCCCCCTCAAGTTACAAATAGAGGGAAAGGCCCCAAGTGTAAAGGCCCCCCTGGAGAGGAAAAGCAGATCTTGCAACTACAGAAATTCTAATGTATAGTTGGGAGCACCATTCTCCCCCAGATGTACATCCCTTGCGGTGGAATTGGGTTACCAAACCTCTGCTTTCCTCTGTGCTTGTTTGATTAATTATCAATCTTCCCTCCTATGCAACGGATGATAATGACTAAGTAGCATCTCCTACCCGTATAAATCTTTTGGTGGCCTTCCAAGGCCCATCAAGGGGGATCGTCGTTTTTGTGGGAGAGGTGGTAATGACGTTGGTGCTTGGGGATGGTGGGGAGGAGGGAGGAGATGGCCATGGGGAGAGAAAGAGTAGGGGAGAGGCGAGTGGAGTTGGGCTGTTCTCACCTTGACCACTAACAAAATAGTGTAGTTCTCCAAATTATCAAAAATAAATCCCATGATATTGCCACGACAACAACAGGATTAATGGAATATGTTACATTTGCCTCCAAGTGCCTACTTTGCAAGAGAAGCTTCATCTCCATGTTCGATGTCGCAACTATATGCCCCTTAGGAGCCCTGCGAGCTCCTTATCCACCAACACCCTGCACACCATCACGAATCCGCAAACATGTGATAATAACAAACACCACATCTTACAATCACACGAGCCTACATAGATCCGTTGAAGGGGTGGTTGCGGCTCTCCATCTGCGAGGGCGAGGGAGCAGAGGGGGTAGAGAGGTGAGGGGAGCAATGGGGGTTGGAGGATGAAGGAGGGGAGGGATGATGTGGGGAAGAGAGAGGTTAGAGGTGGAGAGACCTCCAACTGTGGTGGTGGAGACACCTTTGGGATGAGGGTGCTGGTGAGGCAGAAGTTGGTGGTGGAGATGGGTATATGCATGGAAAGAAGAAAGGGATTTAGAGGAGCAAGAAATAGATCTTGGGGAGGCGAGGAGAAGGGATGGGGAGAGACGAAATCAGTGTGACCATTGATGCAATGAGGAAAGTGGACACGACATTTGTAATAATTACATGATTTGCCATTGACGAAAATAATTGATGGTAAGAGTGCTAGAAGATTGTCGATGCGAGAGGAAAATTTTAAGATACTACAATATTTTAAATCTTTAAAGACACTGGTTAAAGACGGATGTGTTAAATCATCTTAAATTAATTAAAATTCACTCCTCCCCTGAAAAATTTTACACACGCACCTAACCCTCCCCTCGTCGCAAACTCCCTCAAAATTTTTTCCCACCCATCGCAAGCTCCCGCTCCTCCTGCTCCTCAAATCACTCAATTCGTGCTCTAGGTCTCTCACCCCCGCGGTGCGCTAACCCTCCCCCGATCCATTCTAGGGACCTCCCTTTCACCGCTGTGCCCTCGACACCACTCCCCTCAGCACCCTCAGCGCCACTCTCCTCTCACCGCTGCGCCCTAATGCTCTCTGGCCCGATCCATCCCAAACCCACTCCTCAAATCCCTCAGCGGCGCTTCCCTCTCACACCCGCGCTGTGCACTGCTCAATCCCTCAGCCGCGTGCACTGCTCCTCATCTCCAAACCCTCATCTGACGACTCCCCTTCGCAGCGGCGCTACCTCTCTCAATCTCCAGTCACGACTGCTCCCCTCTCGAACGTCAACGACGCTATCTTAGTCCTCCCTTAACTGACGGTTCTCCTTCGTTGTGACGCTATCCAATCGCCGCTCCTCCGCTCTCTACTTATTTGGCCGTTCACTCCTCCACCCTCACTCCTCTGCCCAATCACCGTCGGCGTCGGCCACATCAACCCCTGCTACGGTAGGGGGAAAGAGTTCATCTCCTTCTCCTTGGTTACTCGTTTACTGAAGAAGACGGCAAGTCATGTTGTGTTGTTGAGGTTCCAAAATGCCTCCCAGATGTTATAGCTGCACAGAGAAGTCCACCACGGCAGCAGCACTGATGTCCATATATAGATGTTTATTTTGTTTTTTTTTATTCTCAACGAAGCCAATTTGATTGATGTCCGTGGATGCTTATTTTGTTGATACTGGATGAAATTTAACTTGCCTTGCTTGGTGATTTTTGTTCCAAATTAACTCATTTTGACCAAGTAGAGTTTGGGTTTGCAATCGGATTGATTTCTTGATGAGATTGCACGCTTTGTTTTTTCTGTTCGCCTACTCCACCGAGTCCGCCTCCTCTGCCAGCTATAGGTCTACTTCGATCCATTGTTGGATGTGTTTTTTTTTTTTTTGTATATCTGTTTCATATGTCTTGCATAAAGGTCTGTTTTTTGTTGGATGTGTTAAGTTGCTTGCCCTCTTAATCGGATTGCATTCTTGATGAGATTGCATGCTCTGTTTTTGTTCTTTTGCTATTTACCAAGTTTTTTTGGTATATGCATCTGCTCAGATAATTTGTTGTTGCTCAATGCATTGTTTTGGATGCATTGTTCTGATGCTGCAGATAGGGTACTTGGGTTGATAATTTGTAATATACCCTATTTACCAGATGCATATACCCTATTTACTCAAAACTTTGTAAGCTTCTCCAACAACCTGAAAATTATGAGCCGCTTGCAGATCTCCAGGATTTTTATCTGGATGCACCATTCTTGCCTTGATATAGTATGCCTTCTTTATCTCCGCGAGAGTTGCATCCACCTTGACCACCAATAAAAAATATTGGTGTTGTCGCATCAGTGTTTCTAGTAGAAATGTAAATTTCAGATATTGATATCAACTTGGGTTGGATGTAGGATGTCTTAGGTATCTGGGGTCCCTAATGGAGTCATTGCCTAAATTGCTAACCACAGTTAATTACAATTTATTGAACCTTTCTTTTTCTTCCAGAGGTGCTAGTTCGAATGCAACTTGTGACTTTTCCCTGTTCACTTAGTTTGGCTACAACATTTTTTTTGGATGGGAAAGGTGTGACACTAAGCGGTTAGCATAGTGGATTTGTAGCTAGGCCTCATCTATACTTGATAGCACAACATCTCCAATCAGAATGCTGAATCCTTATCTATACTTGATAATGCAATCCAGATAGTCACTAACAACAAGATTGCCTGTGCTATCTTTGTGGCTATTATGGAGACTATACGCTCTATTGTTGTCTAGGGAAAGGCTTCCTTCATTTCACCTAGATTGTTAATGGCTCTAGTTTTCCTTTTGAGAGAAAATTCTCAAGTAGTCATCTCAATCAAAGTGTGAGGATAATGGAACTTGAAATTTTCTTCCTAAAAAAAGCCACTAAGTTTGAGGATCTACAAGTTAAAGAAGGAATAGGTAGCACCTATAACTTTTGTGTAGGCATAATGGTTGTAGGAAGTATCTCGTAGACCCTATTCTTGATGCAAGTCCTTTTAATATTTGACATAGATAGCTACTGATCTCAAGTAACTGCCCTTTTTATCTCTCAAAAACAAGTCATACTTGTTATATTCAATCAATGTTTGCTTGCACCATGAAGCATAAATAGTTATCAATGAAAATCTAACCAGTACGTCACAAAGTTAGTTCTTTTTTTTTTTTTTGGTAGCATAAAACTTCATTGTGGATATCTCTGCTTATACTATTTGATTTTCTAGTCAAACCTTGCATGAAAGAGAGTGTAGCAGCTTCAAGTTGGAATCATTAAATGATTGGTTAGCTGTTTGATTATGTCTCTTCCATTATCCCATTTGATCTCTTAATTAAGCATTTATGTATTTACCATCACTAGGAAATAACAGTACATGATATGAAAAATCTGCTTGCTTGTTTTTCTTCTAAATCTGATTTTACTGCATTTATTGTTGATCATTTTAATTTTGTTTTTCTTAAGTTTTCTTTGTTTTAACCACAGGTGGCTAATCTCAGGTAGAATCCAATGCCATCATATTTTACGTAAAACCTTGGCTAAATATCCCTGCTCTTGGACGGTTGCTTAGATGTTCCTTACATAAACTCTTTAGAAAAAAATAAAAGTTTCTTATATAAACTTTCTTTTGGTTCTTTTTTTCAACTAGCAGTAATATATATATATATATATATATATATATCCATTGGGCATAGTGCCTATAAATCATCATATGAGCACCAATTCTTGACCGTGCGATACTTTTGTAATTGATGAAACCGCTTTATATTCAATATTAGTGGTTAATGCAAAATTACTCTCCATCTTCGATGCTTCCGCATTTCTAGTATTTTTTAATGGAATCTATTTTGGTAATACATTCGTGATTTATTGAAATATTCATAATATGCGATATTGTACGTTACAATCTTTTCATTATGTTCAACATCTTCTTCACCCCTGCAATCTCCGCTTTGAGTATACAAGTATGCCATCAATTTATTTTTAGCCCATATTATGTACGTCATATTTTTCTCTACTACACTAAATATGATATAGGCTATAATACACAAAAATACACATTTGTTTGTATATGTTTTAAGTACAACTGCTTTTTGTATTACATCTAACTGTTTTTCTTGCAATACATCATATCATGGAACTTGTAATACTTCTGAATATACTTCAGCATATTCTTTTTGAAAAATAATATACTTTGGAATATTTGCATCGATGTTCTCTTGTAATACACATTGTAAAGAAGCTATATTATGTATAGAATTATGTATTACAACATTAATTAATAATGTAATGTATACCCAAGAGTATTATACACGTTTCGTTTAATAATAATGCAATGAAAATACTTTCACATGCTCTCATTTATGTATTACAAAAATATTCTTTTATAGTTATTTATTTTACTAATGTGTGAAATTAATTCACAACATTGAAAAGATCAATTATGCCTATGCGTTGTAATACAAATTAATACACTTGTGATTAAATGATGCATCTTTTAATATTAATATATTAATCTTTTTACATTACACTTATAATAAATGCATCCAATATGAATCATATTATTTTTATTATTATTTATCTGTTACAACATTTCTCTTCTTTTGTTACAACTATCAATATTTTTACTACAACACATGTAAATCATTGTTACAAGTTCACACCTTTTTTATTACAACATATATTCATTTATGTTACAATCTTTTTATGATTTTAGCATCGATGTTATGTTGTTTTTAAGATGAAAATATCGAGATTCGTACTCTTCCTTTTCATTCTTTTCGCTCAATCTTGATATTTTAACGTTACGTCATTTGTTATTGTGACAATTATTAATGCACAACACTATTTATAGTATATTTTGTTTTGTTGACATATGATTATATTATTTTTGTTTGGAAGTTTATTTTATTCCATAAAATTAAATCTTTTTTATAGCAACTTCCTTTATCCTCGCTGTAATGGAAAATTACTATCGTTTCAATAAGTGGTATATGCAATGATCGTGAGATCGTAATCTAATAGATGTCATTCCATGCTTATATATTGATTTATATGTACAGTGTTCAGTGGATAGGTTTCATATATATATATATTGAAGAGGACTGACGATAACATTTCTTAATATATAAGTTTAATTTTGCATTGTTTAAGAATCTATGAAAATGGTGGTCTAATATTTGGTAAGGTGATGGAAACGGATGTCATTTCTTCAATCATCAAAAAATATAGGAGACATCTAAATAGATTAAACTAAATTATCATGACGCCTTGTGAATTGCGGTGTGAATAAAAAATTTTAGTATAAAGGATCCTTCTTTAATTATAAAATAGTACCTTATCATGAATGAGAGGTTGTTGAGATAGACTAACTTCCCATCCTACATAAAAAAATAGTATCTTGTCACTGCACATACCTAGGTTTGATCCTCAACTGCTTAGTGTATTTGTAAGATGTGTCCCTTTTATTTTTTTAGTGGGAGACCTTGAATTTTGATTATGAACTCTAGTTATTAATCATTTTGGTTATTGGTTTAGGTACCAATGGATAAATCATGGATGTATTTGTGTCAAACAGATATTGCTAGATATACTCTCAGAGCAAAAAGATTTTTAGACTGGGCTTTTCATGATGATCGAAGATCATATAGAAGTGGAGCAGAGAAGAACTTAATTTTTTGCCCTTGAAAAATTTGCAAGAATGGATGGTTATATGAGCGAAAAGTTGTATTAGACTATCTCATTTGTGATGGCATATGGTCATGTTATACAATTTGGACAGCTCATTGAGAGGAAATAAGGCAATCATCAAGGCAACATGAACTTGATGATGATATAATGAACTCTAAACAAAATCATTTACAAGGTGGTGATCAAATAATTGATTTGTTAAATGATAGTAGACTCGATCTTGATTCATTGAATGAAGAGGAGAGAAATGATGAAAGTAGTCAATTTTATTCTGCACTAAATGAAGTTAATTGTCCAATTTGTCTTGAAGTTAGCTCAATTTCACGTTTAAACTTCCAATTGAAATTGTTTAAAATGAAGGTGATGAATCGAGCAACATCAAAAATGATGTTAGACGTTCTAAATTTCATTGCAGAGCTATTGGGTCATTTTGAAGGACAAAGAAGGGCTTGAACATTATTCAGAATGTCTTGCACCAAGATACAAGTTTAGCGATAATGTTAGTGGGGGAAAAAATATTGTTTAGAAAAACAACTTCGTTACTTTCCACTTATTCCAAGACTACAACGTCTTTTCATGCCATCAAAGACTGTAAAATTAATGTCTTGACATAAGAATGGAAGGAAAGAAGATCCAGATGGACTAATGTGTCATCCAACTGATTGTGACGAATGGAGAAATTTTGATACTAAGTATCCACTATTTGCAACAGGGGCTCTAAATTTAAGATTAGTGCTATCAAGTGATGGGTTTAATCCATTTGGCAACATGAATGTTGATTATACAATTTGGCTAGTGATGGTTGTTTCATATAACTTACCTCCATGGTTGTGCATGATGTCATCATTTATGATGTTAACATTACTAATTCCAGGTCATAACGCTCCTAGAAATGCAATTGATGTCTATATGCAGCCCTTGTTGGATGAAGTAAAGTTGTTATGGTTTACAAGAGTGCACACATATGATGCATCATAGAAGGAAACGTTTAGAATGCATGTGACATTACTTTGGACTATCAGTGATTTTCCTGCATATGTCAACATCTCCGGATGGAGCATGAAAGGAAGAAAAGCATGCCCTGTTTGTGTGGAGGATACGAATAGTACCTGGCTTCAAGAGGTAAGAAGTTTTGTAACTTAAGCCATCGTAAATTTCTTCCCATATGACATAGGTGGCGAAAGAATGATTGCAAGCAAAAACTTATGGTAAACCTGTTTTAGGTATGATGAAAGAACGATTATCAAGAAAGGATGCGTGGATGGAACAAAAAAAACTTGGATATGTTAAACTTGGAAAGTCCTTTAAGAAGGAATTGAAAAAGCATACAGAGAAGATTAGCAATTGTTATGGTTGGAGGAAGGAAAGCATTTTCTTTAGAGAATTGCCATATTGGCAAAATCTTCAAATTCGCCACAATCTTGATGTTATACATATTGAAGAAAAATGTAATGGAGAACATCCTTGGAATATTGAATCTTTTAGGGAACCCAAAAGATAATTTGAAGGTAAGACAGGACCTACAAGATATGGGTATACAACCTGAGTTGCAACCAAAGAGTCTACCAAATGGGAAATTTAGATTGGGGGATGCAATTTATACACTCAATGGAGATGCAAAACAGAAAATATTTAAGTTTCTATCAAGCATTAAATTTCTCGATGGATACAACAACAACCAAGCCTTTTCCCACATTAAGTGGGGTCGACTATATGGATTCTTTGCCTCCACACAGATCAATTTTCAGCCATTTCAGAACTTAAATTAAAGTAATTAAGGTCATACTTAATAGTTTTCTTCCAACACTTGTTTCGTCTTCCTCGCCCCCTCTTAGTGGGTTCAGCCTCCAACTTCTCGCATCTCCTAACTAGAGCATCTAGTGACCTTCTTTATAAATGACCAAACCATCTTAGACGTGTCTCTCTCATTTTATCCTCTATCGGTGCCACCCTAACCATTTTTCTGATAAACTCATTTGAAATACGGTCCTTTTTTGTATGACCACACATCCATCTTAACATCTTCATTTCTGCCACAGACATCTTCTATACATGCCTATAGTTTATACCCAGCATTCAGAACTGTACAACATGGCTGGTCTTACCACAGCTCGATAGTATTTTCCTTTGACTTTTAAAGGAACCCTCTTATCACAGAGAACACCAGAAGCACCCCTCCATTTCAACCACCCTGCATTAATTCTATGTGTAACATCTCCATCAATTCCACCATCATGTTGGAAAATGGATCCCAAGTACTTAAAAATATCTTTCATTGGAATGCACTTTTCTCCAATTTTTACATCAATTCCTTCATTGTTCCCTCTACTACTAAACTTGCATTCCATATACTCAGTCTTCGTCCTACTTATGCGTAATCCTTTATCTTCCAAGGCTTCTCTCCAAAGCTCAAGTTTTCTGTTCACTCCATCTCTTATCTCATCAACCAACACAATGTTATCAGCAAAAAGCATACACCAAGGTACCTCAACTTGGATATGCTTCGTCAACTCATCCATGACCAAGGCAAAAAGATAAGGGCTTAAAGTCGAACCTTGATGCAAACCAATGGTGATATCAAAGTAGTATGTCAAATCATCCTTAGTCTTTACACAAGCTGCTACTCCATAGTACATATCCTTTATGAGGTTGATATATATAACTGGCACTTGTCTCTTCTCCAAAATTCTCCACGAGATATCCCTTGGGACAGAATCATAGACCTTCTCCAAATCAATAAAAATCACATGTAAATCCTTTTTCTTCACTTTGTATGTCTCTATCATACGTCTCAAGAGATGTATTGCCTCAATAGTAGACCTGCCTGGCATAAAGCCAAATTGATTTTCAGTTACCATAAAGACTTGCCTCACCCTTCTTTCAATTATTCTTTCCCAAAGTTTCATCGTATGACTCATCAACTTAATACCTTTATAGTTGGAACAATCTTATATGTCACCCTTGTTCTTGTATAAAGGTACCATAAAACTTTTCCTCCATTCCTCTGGCATCTTCTTGCCTATCCACACAATATTAAATAAATTTGTGAGCCAAGTTATATCCCGTTCTCCTGTCATTCTCCAAACGTCTATAGGAATATTCTCGATGGATATTCTTCACAAATATCAAAATGTGTAAATGTTGACGGAAGAAAGATAAGTTCTCTTAAAAGCCATGATTGTCATGTATTTATGAAAGTTTTGTTTTCACTAGCAATTAATGGTGTACTGCCAGATGATGTGTAACGAACGCGTGCCCCAGACGCATTTTAAGACGTCTGGGAGGTGGCCCAGACGTCTGACAAGACGTCTGGGATCACATCCAGACGTCTGACCAGACGTCCGGGATCTTTTACAGACGTCTGGAGAACAGTTATGTTCGCACGGGAGATTCGCCTGCGCGCCTGTGCGCGCAGACCTGCGATTTCTCTCTCTCTCTCTCTCTGCGGCTGCAGGCGCGCTGCGACCGCCCTCTCTCTCTCCTCTCCGCGCGGCGTTAAAAGGGGGCGCGCCTCCCCTCCCGTCTCCACCGTCTCCTCCTCCTTCTCCTTCCTGTGCGCGAGAGCGAGCGGACGCGAGGGCGGCAGCGGCAGCCGCAGTGAGCGCGGAGGAGCTGCGGCGTGCGAGGGCGGAGCTCTGCCGTGAGGGCGAGCTCGCCGGAGCGGCTTGGCCGGCCGACGGAGGGCGCGGGGGGCGCGGAGCGTCGCGGAGAGGGACCTGCTGCGGGCGGAGCAGCGGACGCGCGAGGTGCGACGCGGGCGGCGTCGCGAGCGGAGGCCGAGCAGGGTTCTGATTCTGGAAAAATTTCCAGAATCAGACGTCTGGGTTGATATCCAGACGGCAAGGTCGACGTCTGTAAGATCATACAGACGTCTGAAAGGTGAGTTTCCGCTTCCTTCTTCCTTCTTGTCGACTGACCGTACTGAGGGAGGGGGGTTGGCTGTGCGCAGGTTCGCTGATTCGTCATCCTTTGCGAATCAGACGTCTGGAAGTTGTACCAGACGGCGAGAGTGACCTCCAGACGTCCTGAGGGACCATCGGATGTCTGGGATCTAGGGCAGACGTCCCCGCAGACTTCTGGACGTCCGGGGAACCAAGCTGAACAGGTAATTCTCTGATCCACCGTTTAAGACGTCTGGAAGGAGTTCCAGACGTCTGATTTTGCACAGTATCGTCTTTCTCGACCCGTTTAGGGCCCGTTTGGGCTCCGTTTTCCGCGATTCGAGTTGCGTTCATTTCAGAATTAATTCCTCTACCCGCCTACAGTAGCTATACACTGTTTTGAGACACTCCTTGTGTTTGATCCTTGTGATAGGACCTCGTTCGGTTGCAGTCTTGAGAGTCGCGGAGGCACGCGGGATTCCCGATCACACCCCCATTACTCCCGTTGTACCTGGTAGAGTGGCTTTAAGTATTAATAAAATCTGTTAAAGTATGGAACCATAACTAGAACCTAGGGCATTGCATGAATCCTAGGAATGAGAAATATATGGAATGATAGCTCCTAGGTGTTGCATGAATCCTAGGGTCGGAAAACTAGATTGTATGATAGATCCTAGGATATGGCATGAATCCTAGGATGGAAAAACTAGTGGAATGTATATTACTGCAGTCTTGGAAAAATGGAAAGGAATATATAAAGCTGCCTGTAAATTTAATTAACAGCTGCCTGTTATGAATAAAGAAACATGTTTGAGATCATGGAATTTGAGAACGTGAATCTGGAAAGTGAAACATATGATGTTCTGAGATAAAGAGCTGGAACCCTACGGGGAATTAGGAGTGGAACTCCTGGAAAGAAAAAGGAATGGAACTGAGATGTAGTTTGTACTGTCTCTTGGGTACGCAGTACCAAGGGAAGTACCTGTACCTGTTTAGTGCAGAGTGGGGCCAGCCGCCCCAGGGACCCGGGGTTAGGATTGGCCGCTCTGTACCGACTTGTTGGCCCTCGTGTACGTAGTACCGAGGAGAGCTAGTAGTGTTAGGAGAGTACTAGCTACCCCACGGGCCCCGGGGTTCTGCTAGCCTCCTTCACCGACTTGTTAGGCCCACTAGGGCAAACCAGGGTAGTCAGGCGAGGGTGCGCGGACTGTGGAGGGGCAAGGCCCCGGTTTGGTTACTGTGGAGGGGTTGGACCCCTGTTACTGAGAGGGCTCTGCCCTGGTTCCGTGCTGTGCTTTGGGCGCACCCGTTAACGGAAACGACTGACCGCATGCCAGTGCGGGCTAGCTACCTGTGCGTTTATCGCGCGTGCCGTAGTCACCGTTACGTCTGTCAGTGACCTTGGGGTGGTTGACTGAGGGTAGGATCACCACGGGGGACTCTCCCGGCCAGGAGAGCACCACGTGCTACTTCTACTTTTGGAAAAGACTGCAATCAAGATCGTTCCCACGAGGACATTCGAGATCAAGTAAAGGATCTGAGAAATAAATGAAATAGTGAGAAAAATTGAAAGATGTAAATAAAGGAAGTAATAGAACATAACAGCTACTGTACACTCTACTGTTGCCTTAGTTAGGTTGCCACTCTACTCAGCGTTTTGCTGACGTGTTACACTCGTTACCTTTTTCAGGACCAGGTGTTGAGTAGCCAGGGTCGGCGGCTGCAGAGGACGCTGGGCCGAGTAGGGTCCAGTAGAGTTACCACAGCTTTTGTACCCCTTTTGTTCTGTTCTAGTGAGTAGTTTTGTTTCCGCTGTACCTTCTTTACCTGCAGTTTTTGTTATATGATAAATGCTGTTTTACTGTTGTGGTGGTACCTACTGTAGTAGTTTCTTTCCTTACTGCTGTACTTTCTTACTGTTAGTTATATTCATGCTGAATGTGGTTTATTTTACTATCTTTTGGTTACTTCCTCGTTGGACGACTGGGTCTTGGGATTAGTCGAGTCGGTCCGGTTCTTGTGTCTCGTAGGGACTCGGGAACCGGGTCGTTACATGATGTCTTCCAACCATTATTAGAGCTGAGTCGCTTTTTCAAAGTTGTATGTTCTAAGGTTTTGAACCCAATTTCACTATTAAGATGAGTAGAAGATATTGTTATTACCTTGTGCAAGATGGAACAAATCTTTCCACCTGCTTTTTTTGATGTGATGATTCATCTTGTTGTTCATTTGGCATATGAAGCAAAGGATGCTGGACCAATACAATATAGATGGATGTATCCCATAGAACATTATCTGAAGAAGCTAAAAGATTATGTTTTCAGTAAAGCACATCCAGAAGGTTCAATAGTAGAGGGGTATCTATTAAAATAATGTATAAATTTTTGTGCAATGTATATAGATGATCCAGATAATTGTTTTAATAGAATTGAGAGAAATTATGATGGTGGTCCTATTGAAAATGTAGAAGGTCATTTGTCAATCTTCACATCAGGAGGGAGGCTTTTTAATCAATCAAGGCAAAAGCAGATGTCTGATGAAGGTAAAAATTTGGCGCACTTATATATGTTAATGAAGGTGCTTGAATTGGACCCCTTCATTCAAGAGTTTGAATGTCAATTCGGTTGCATAGGAAAAGAATTCATTTAATAGTTTGGTGAAAAAGTTGAACAACTTAAAGTATCAAATGATATGAGATGGTCACCTGAACTTGATATCTTGACAAAGAAACTATATGCTTATGTAACTTTGCATAATGGATATGTTGTCAATGGGTTTCGATTTCGTCCAAAAGTCATTGATGAAACCAAAGCAACACAACTTTCTGGTGTGATGGTAAAGTCCTCCCAACTTGGAGATTGTGATGGCTTCTATAGTGAACTTCTTGACATTATTGAAATAAGTTTTGCACAAGATCAGCATATAGTTTTATTTTAATGTAATTAGTTTGATGTTTACGGTAAAAATAATGTTTATCAGATGAACAACGTGATTCTCAGCTTGAATAAAAATGCAAGATTGTGTACAAATGAACCATTTGCATTAGCCTTTCAAGTAGAGCATGTATTCTCTGTTCCAGATAATAAGAGACGAGATTGGATCATACTAGTTAGAATCATGCCAAGAGACTATTATGATATGCCAGATATACCCAAGGAGTTGGCAGATGATTCATCACCTTACTAAGAAGACGCAATTAATAACACAATGACTACAACTAATGTAACTGACATTGACATTATTTCAGTTCAAGGCACTTCACACATTGATGTGGATGAAGCATGGTACTTAAAATCTTAATTTTTAATTCCTTTTTATTATTTATTTTTTATTATTTCGCATGCAATCTTATATTTATTTCATTGTATAATTAAATGTCAACTTTTATGAAAATGGTGAGCACTCGACGTGAAAGACATGTAGTTAATATCCGTCATGACTCTCAGGGTTCTATTTCTAAAGGTATAATGTGATTGCATTTGTAAATATCTTTGTTTTATTTTATTTGCTAGATTAATGGAAATAATTGATCTTTTTTTATAGTATGACGTGGTAGGGGAAAATCTGTTAAAAAGGACCTTAAGTATGTGACTCTTGAAGAGCGTTGTCCTTTATAGTTTGACAAGAGAGGTGCTGTTGTAGGACGTTATCACTAAAAATTTGCTAGTTGACTAGAGACCATTATACGTTCCCACAAATCGATATCCATGTTAGATTGGAGGAATGTAACAAGAGTGCAAAGGAATGGTCTTTTATGAGAGGTTAAGGTAAAAATAACCAACTCATATTTAAACTATTAATATTGTAAAAAAGTTAAGCTTAAGTAGAATTTATATTTATTTCAGACTGTTTATTCATGGGAGAGATACATTCAATGATAATGTTGTTTTGAGGCAAGCTGGAGACATAAATAGAAAGAACATGGCAAAGTTGAAAGAGAATGCATTGACGTGCTACGGACGTGTTTGTTTAAAAGGGTCGTTGTAGTTTGTGTTCGCAACATCAGTTTTAAATGAAGAAACGGACGTGAGTCCGAGTATCGAATACAGGGAGGCATGAAAATCGGATTTTCTTGTCACTTAGTGTTACGGAAATGGCAGGTTTTCGCTTGCGAGAAAACATGGGAGAAAAGCGAGTGAGAAAGAGAAAGAGAGAGAGATAGAGAGTAGGGTTAGAGTTTTTTAGGTCATGGCATTCACTTAGATCAAGATGGAAAACAACATCAATACTATATTTAGCATACAACTCGAGTTTTACAAATACAACAATAGCTAAATGCTTAAACAAAAGTAAAGTAAAGCTAGAGTAAAGGGAGAGAAAGAGAGAGAGAGGGGAGACAGCAAGGTGGCCACGGCAGTGGAAGAGGGCTCCGTCGGCGGCTCGTCGACTCCGTTGATTACAAGAGATGCTAAGGGAAGCTAGGAGGGAGGTATAACACTTGCAAAGGTATTCAATGCCTCTCATGGGTGGTTGGAAGGGGTTTAAATAGGAAGAAGGGCTTCCAAATGAAGAAAGGTTGGTGAAGGCCGCTACCCACCGGTCATCTGCGCGCGCTGTGCTTCTTCTCTTCGCGCCACACCCGTAATCCTCATGCGCTTGCTGTGGACCGTCCGATCGCAGATCAGACGATCGAGATCGCTCGTGGGTAGCACCTTTGGATTGCGCCTACTGAACTCATGCCCCGCACGTCATCATGGGCGTTTGCATGAGATTCACGGGAGTGTGTTGCGTCACCTACTTTCGAGCCACTCGATTGCAAATCAACAGTCGTAATCGCGTGCCTCACGATCGCTTTGGAATTGAAGTGCGGTGGGTGCCTCGAATGCGCTACTCCTGAGCGTGTAGCGGGGGCGCGACCGTCGCGTTGTCCTCCGCAGTTGGTCGCGTTCTTCGATCATCCTCTATCACTGCCGACCGTTGGATGGAGATCCAACGGTCAGATCTTCGTGTGTGCATGCTCGCGGGTTGCTACTGAGGAGCTTAGGTGCGCGGGCGAGGATGGTTTTCAGCCGTCCGATCGGAGGATCGGACGGCTTAAAGTGATGCACGGTGAGGAGTAGTGAGGGACACGCTCGGATGTCGCCACGTGGCGACTTTATGGCCGTTGATCATCAGATCAATGGTCAGAACTTTATGGGCCAATTATGGGAGCTCCGGATGTTGGATTTGGTTGATTTTGAGTCCGTTGGACTCCGTTCATTATTTTGAATCCATATGTGCGGTCTGATTGCTCATCTGAGGCCTGTTTTGACATGCACTTGTACAAATGGCCATTAATAATGCACTATAAGCAATCTCGATGTGCGATGCATGCAATGCTCCCATGCTCATTTATGATGTGTTATCTATGCATTTTACCCTTAAGGCCGACCCCATTTGGCAGAATTATCATCGTAAAATGTAATGTTATCACGTATCTAATTACTTTTTTAGTTAAGTTTATTAAAATTTTCATTTTTAAATCATATTAATAATATCTTATGTTTTTTTTTTGAAGTACTTTAAAAACAAGGATTTGGTAGAGGTATGTCGGAATATACCTGCAGAAGTACAAAAGGATGATTGAAACATTCTTGTTGATTATTGGACTACTGATATGGCAAACGTATAAATTATGCAACATTTATATGTTAATTAGTTGGGATATAAAATACATAATCGATTATATATGTAAATTGGAAGAGGCAAAAAAAAATTCTAAAAATCACGCGAAGGCCATCCAACCTACCCATCGATTGGGTAGGAAAAGTTCAAATCAATTACGTTATGGATTTGTAAGGAAGTATTTACTAATTTGGATATTTATTCATTTAATTTTCACATTTATTTCTTAATAATATGCGTTGGTTACTTAATGCAGTACGAAATGAAAGGATGTGAAGTTAATCGAATGGAGGTATATTTATTTTCGAGAAGTAAGAAGGTGGACAATGGGAGCATTTCTTGGATAGATCTAAGATGTCAAGAGGAATATGTAAGTTTATGTTTATTATTCATGTATGTAGGTTTATTGTAATTTCATGTAAACTTCATCTAACATAATTCATGCAATGATAGAATTAGCTTTGGATTAAATAGTAGGATAACAAAATGACTTTTTAGTTGCATAAATTAACACATAGTATGCAAAATTGAACCTTTGTCCCTTCTTCCCTTATGTTAAAGATATTAATGTTTTAAACATGAACAACATTTTCTTTTCCATTACTTTTTTAATCTTAAAATGTCGTTCCGGTTAAATGTCATCTAGGTGGAGATGTTGGCGCTTGTTAATCCAATTCTAAATGAAGATGATGAAGCAAACCATCCTGAAGAAGCATTCCGAAAAGTTCTACCAGATGAGCATCCTGGACATGTAAAATGTGGTGATTGTGGAGCCACAATCACCAATTGGTATGAAAGTCGTGGATCCTCTTCGCAATCATGGGAAAATTATAAACTCGTGGCAACAGTGTCTTCTCAGCATACACAATTAGAAGAAGCAAATAAAAAAATTGAAGAATTCCTTCACAATCAAAAAACTCATGGAGGAGAATTTGAATAGATTGGAGAGCATGGTTGAAGGACAAGTATCGCCAGAATCTTAGTCTGATATAAATTTATTAATAACTAAATGATAAGTTTACTTTTTATACCTTAGACATGTAACTTTTAGTTTCTTATGTGGAACTTTGATTTTTTTGAATTCATGTAGAAGACTATTTTTGTTACTTTCTTTAATGGAAGATGAGTTCTTATTTGGATCTTTATAATTTTCTTATTTAAACTGTGAATGTTATGAATGGAAGTGAATATAAATTTTGAGTAGATGATATTCTTACTTACAGGTATTAGTAACAATTTTAGTAAATGTTATCATCAGAGGATACAATGATGTTTGAATTGTTCTTTTTGTAACGAATGAAACACCTTTTAGTGACGATTGTTAAGGATGGTTGTAATTGTCACAAAAAATATAACGGTCATTCAAAATGTTAGTTGAACTTTAATGACGATTTTTGATGATTTTTTGAGATGGTTGTAAGCGTCACAAAAAATAAAGTAACGGTTATTTCAAATGTTAGTTTGAAATTTAGGGATGGTTAGAGATGGTTTTTAGGGACAGTTGTAAGTGTCACAAAACAAAATTATAACAGTCATTTAAAATGGTAGTTAACTTTAGTGATGGTTTCTGATATTTTTTTGAAATGGTTGTAAGCGTAAAAAAAAAAAGTAACGGTTATTTCAAATGTTAGTTTGAAATTTAGGGACAGTTAACAACCATCCCTAAAGGAATCTTTTTAGGGATGGTTTTTAGTAACCGTCCTAAAAAATTAATTGGAATGCCACTTTTAGGGATAGTTGCCAAATTGTCACAAAAGTCCTTTCGAGACGGTTAAAAACCATTAGTGACGGATTTGCAATCGTTTCTAAAGGCCAACTCTATTGTAGTGACGGGGAAAAATATGTACATAAGAGAGAGAGAAAGAGGTCGGTTGAAAATCAAAATACATTGTGTATAGTAAAATGCATTGAGAAACTAAAATAAACTGATTGAAAATAAAAAATACACGGTGCGTCATAAAATGTATTGCTCTAATGTGTGATGTATTTTGATTTTCAAATTAAAATACATTGATGTAACTTATATGATGAGTGTGATATCTACATTAGATAAAGGCATTCATGTAAATATCTCAATAGTAAATTATCTTAAGTTATTATTTTTTTAAAATCAATCACTATCCAATGCAAATAAATATTTTTTAAAACATAAATTAACAATAACTTTAACGGTGACAATCTTTCATGAATCTACATGATACTTCATAATATAGATTGAATGGACCACTATCCTATGTAAATAAATATATTTTTTTAAAAATAAATCAACAGAAACTTATGTAAATGGTGACGCTCCCTCAGAATCGGCACATCATGATATACTGGGAAATTGAGACTCTCATTTCGCGATGGAATAATATTATTACTGATAAAAAATATAAAAAATATATAATATAATTTATTAAATAATCAAATATACATATAATCATTTTTATTTTAATAATTGTAATAGTAATGTATTTTAAATAATGGGATAATAATATATGACATGTACAATATATATAAGAAAAATTAAAGAAATCACTTCTAATTAGAAATTATCTAAATAAAAGTCTACACTTCACGTGGGAATAATATTATTATGGATGAAAAAAAAATATAATAATATAATTTATTAAATCATCTAATATGCACGTAATCATTTTTATTTTAATAATTGGAATAGTATAACCTATATGATATATATGGAAAAAATTAAAAAAATATTGATAGTTAAAAATTACCTAGCTAAAGTAATAAAAAATAGAAATAAATAACAAAGAATGCTGTGAGAAAGAGAAGGAGAGAAATGGAAGAGTCTAGAAGTGGGAGGGATATCAATCTTGTCTCCCAAGTGAGAGAGAGGAATGGAGAGAGTAGGGAGGAAAAATAAAGAGAGGGGAGAAGCAAAGTCCGAGATAGGACGATCCAAACTCCTCTTTGAATAACAATCACACGTTAAAACTAATTATTATAAATACTTTTTAATTAGTATCCATTTTATTTAGAAATAATATCTAATTTATGAACGAAATAAAGAGTCTATGAAAAACATGTAATTATAATTTTGAATTATATATATATATTTATTTATTGGGTGTTGGTGTTAGAAAAATAAATATTTTTAATTTGGTAAATATTACAACTTAAAAATAACCACCTTTATTTAGAGAAGTTAAACTTTGCCTACCGGAGGGAGGGAGGGAGTTCTTCTTGGGGATGAAACCGAAGGGAGGGATTGTGATGAAACGAACGGAGGGAGGGGTAGAGAGTGTGAGCGGGGGAGTAGGGATGAAACCAACGGGAGGGATCGACACGTGGCTGTCGAAACCTTGTTTCAGTATATCAGGTTAGATACTGATGGAACGATGGGGCGGATAAAACCTACCTAGTCGGATCGCGTTAGCCGGGTCCCCACTCGGTTATACTGTCCCTGGTCTTGCAAACGGACCCGTCCCTCTCTATCTCTTGCGGGCATCATCCCCCAACGCTCTTCCCGTGCGCTCGACCCTCCTGACTCCGGAGCGGCGGTAATGGAGACGGGTAGCTGCAGCGGGGAGGGGAACTGGAGGAAGGAGGTGGACGAGAACCTCAAGAGGCTCCACTCCCTCCTTTTCTCCCTCGACGCCGCCCTCGAGCGCCACGACTCGCCATCCGCCCAGATCCTTGCCCTCCGCCTCCTCGGCTTCCTCCACTCCCGCTCCTCCTCCCCCGCCGACGCCGCCCTCATTTCCCCCATCCTCTCCCACGCCTCCTCCAAGCTTTCCTCCGCCCTCCACTCCTCCGCCCCTGACTCCGATCGGTGCGCTCCACACACCCACAACTCTCCTCCCATCATCTCTCTACCAGTTCTGCCTTCTCTTCAACTGCTTCGATTCCAGATGGGCATTCGCGCAGGCGGGAAGAGAGAAGGGAGTGGTCTTTACGAAATCCCGAGGGCTCGATCTGGAGAGGCTCAAGCAGTCGAACTACTTCAAGCTGTTCCTCAACAAAGCTGTCAGATCGGTATCGGTTTTTTTAATCTCCCGGGAATGTTGTTCGGACCTGGCAACTAATTCGTTGATCCTTAGCTTCCTTTTTCTATCGCAGGGTGATAATCCGGAACGTGACGAGAGCGATCAGGAGAAGCTGAGTCTGAAGGCCGCCAGGTTGATGGCGCAGGCGAGGACAGCTTCGATGTCTGGTGGCAGATTCGGCAAACTGAGTGGGGGGTCTTATAGGAAGCTGGTTGCACCCGAGAGTAGCGATCCCGAGGATTGTGCTGCTGCTGCTGCTGCTGCTGATAAGGGGAGTGGTTGTGGCGGTAGGAGGAGCTCTTTGAAGAGTGAGAGTAGGGATGTTCAGGTCAAGGATGCAGATGAAGAGAGGTCTCAGGGGATTGCCCCTAAAGTGAGGAGGCGGCATGGGGGCTTCACGAGCCCGGTTTGCGAGAATGTGAGATCTTCGGTGGTTGGTGAAGAAGGGAGTGGTGAAGCCTCCTCTGGAAATGGGTTCATGACGGCAAGAACAAAATTGGTATCCTTTTGCTTTGTCTCTATTTTGGTTGCCATCTAGGTCGTGTTCTTGAAGGACTTCTTGTTAATCTTTCATGCTTTTTTAGGGAAAATGATGATGACAAAACGAGCTTTCTCGTGCATGGAACCTTTTAGTTGCCTGTAGTAAAATTTTGATGCTATAAGATTTGATAGTTTGAGCTATTGCTTCATAAATATGCTTTTGGTGTATATGGTGGATGGCTCTTGCATTTGCATATGAAAATAGATCTACTATCTTCTGCACTTACTTCGATAGCAATTTGGTTACATGGTGAAGAAAGAAGCAACATTTAGTTTGAAGCAAGAAGCGACTCTTGGTCTCTTAGTTGGGTGTAGAGTTAGAGAATTGAGCTATGGCTTATATCACTTACAAGATCTATTGAGTGATTTTCATTCTTTTTACTTCTCATCCTAATGTACTTTAACAAGAAAGTAATAGCTTTCATTGCGAGCAATCCTATGTTACGTGAACATACCGAGCATATTGTAATAGATTTTCATTTTATCAAAGATTCTTTGCCATTTGGAAAGATCTCCGCACCTTGTGTATCCACCTAGGAACAAGTTGTAGATATCTTCCCCAAAGCTCTCCCATGGCAATTTCTGGAGTCTATCATGCACAAGTTGAGCATGCATAATATGTGTGTTTTAGCTTGAGGGGATGTGTTAGAATAGAAATTTATGGATTTTTTTATTTAATAGTTGATGTCTTTGTAATTTCTCCCTTCTCTTTATTTTAAGACATTTGGAGTTTCCTTAGTAGAATAGATTATTCTTCTCCACCAACAATTGACTTCAAAAGAGTTTGAATCTTATGGCCTAAGTTGTGTCGGGAGACCCTTCAGGAGCATCATTGGCTGAACTGTGCAAATCATCTCTTTTGCTGTATGATCACCTTCTATGATTGTTAATGGAGAAAGGGATGTAGTTAAGCTGGTGAAAACCAATGATATGAGAATTGATGCATAACATAATATAGGATCTTGATCTGAAAAATGGGGGTCACATATCTTTTTTTGATTGGTCATCTTCCAAATATTATTATCTTTTTTTGTTGAGTGAAAAAGGATGACTATCTGAGGTCGATAGCCATCCAAGTCTCCTTCATTCCATCAAGAGAAAATGTTACAAAAGCCTGGGACCAAAAAGTATATGAAGGCAAAGCATCACGTAAAACATTCTCTACTCACACCCTTTGACCCCTAAAAATGGTCCCATTCCTTTGCAACCAAATGGACCAAAGGCCCACCACAATCTTAACACACAACAGAGTGTCTGCCCATACTCCCTGATGGTGAGTTCTCCTTGAATCCTTGCTGGAAGAAGAAGAAAGGGATGGGGTACTCAGCTGTGTGAGGACCTCCTTTGCAAGCCCACAATTTATAAAGAGGTTCTCTCAATCTTCCTCCTTAGATCTGCACAAGACACATGAGGCATCCTGAACCTGGCTCCAGAGTCTTCCCCTGACCTTTTTCACCCAAATATTATTGGTTTTTTTTTCCTTCCAATATTATTTAATCTTCTAAATATTATTAGTTTTCTTCCTTTCTTTCTTCTGAGCAGAATGTTATTAGTTTTGAATGCACCTAAAAGAAATTTATTGTGGATTTAATGGCACTTTTTAGCTTTCAAATGTCCATCTTTAAATCAATTAGCTGGTTATATTGATCTGGTTACCTGTTCTCTTAATCAAAGTAATTAGTGCAAGTTGGAAGGCTTGCTTCAAGTATCCACGGAGAGTCTTTATGCACATAGATAAATGTTTATTCATTGGCTATCCACTTCATGGACATCTTATCTTCCCTTTTTAATTGATGTGGACACAGGAAATTGATGAGAAAAAGCATGGGAGGCTGGGTTCTCCAAACACTGATAATTGCTCCATGGGGAACGTAGGAAGTTATGGTATGAGGACTGGTGGTCTTTCTCGGCGTGGTTTACGTGGCAACTTTGTTCCACCTATAAGAGCAAATGGAGGGACTGCGAGTAATGTGACATTGCGAATTTCAGGGAAGAGTGATGATGCATTAGATGCCTCTACCAGAAGATGGTTAGTTTTGCAATACTGTGCTTTTCAAACTTTGCCAAATGATATAAGAATGGGGCTGCATTACAAAGGCCTTTCTAGATAGGTATTTCAATGAATGATTAAGAATTCTGAAATTGGAATGTGGATGTAAGAGCCAATCTTGATTCTGATTCAGCGCACGCCAAAATAACAATAAGTTCAGCTGGGTAAAGAGTCAGACAGGACAGGCCAAAACAGATTTGAATTGGCTGATCCCATTCCAATCTTGCTGATTTTTCAATTCCTGCTTTCATGTCTCAAATTGTGATGTGAGGGTTGTAAACATTGTTGTTTATGCACAATCACTGGCTTTTAAAAGTATTAGCTTTGTTAGTGTATCCTGTAGTGTTTCAAGGAGCTAGTCTTATCAGTCCATAGTCTTAATAGTTTTTGAAAAGTTGCATAGTATTTTTGATGCCCTTTCACATGACATTCACAGCACCAAAACTTTGCCAGCATCTACAAAAAATCAACACTACATAGCCTTTTGAGTTAAAACTTTGATGTAGTGTAAGGATGGATTCCAGGGATCACATTGTATTAACTTGTTTTTTTAATTATCTTTTATTGAATTGTATTGTTGGTTAAATTTTAAAAGGACACACGTAGCTCTTGGAAATTTCTTCTGACATGAGGTTGCATCTTTAGAGCCAAGTGGTAATTTCCTTGGACTGGGTTGGCTACTCTTATGTAAAACCCCCATTTATGTGTAGTTTTTTTTTTAAAGGTCAAAGGAGCGTTACTCAAATTCAGTAACCCCCCATTTCATTCTCGGGGAAAAAACTTAATTATAATAGGTGCATGAAGTCCTACCTTGTGCCTTTTTCTATTCCTGACATGGAGGTTGGGGAGATTGCCACTATTCTTGAGACACCTTAGTCTCAACTCTTGATCAGGTATCTTGTTTTACTGTTGAAAGGAAAGAGATTGGTGACTTCCGACTGGGATTGTGTAGTGGAGTTCATTAACAAAGAGATTGTCATCGTGGAGTGGTAGACTTCTGTCTAAAGGAGAACGGCTTGTGCTTCTAAAATCTGTTCTATCTTTCATACTGGTGTTCTTCCTATCCATTTTTAAACCACCAAAAAAGATTCTCAGAACTATTGACATGATTTGGAAAAGGTTTTTTTGGAAGGGAGCTGACTGCGTGGGTAGGTTTGCCCAACTTGTTCCTTGGAATGATATTTGTATGCCCAAGTGTGAAGGTGGTTTGGGTGTAAGGTGTTTAGATGAGTTCAATAACGCTTTACTTCTGAAATGGGTTGTGAGTATTCTTTCCAGAGATGCTCCCATGGCCACTTTGATTTTAAAGGACTCCTATGGGGTCGATGTGAATTTGAGGGAATGTGCTTTGCCTAGGAGGGGTTCTTCATCTTTCTGGCAGTCTCTAAGGCCTGTTTTGCAGGATCATATGAATGAATTCATCCCAGTTCTAGGAGATGGGATGCTTTTGAAGTTCTGGTTAAATGATTGGAGTGAGTTGGGAAGATTTTCAGACCTTTACCCAAGGGGTTTTCAGCTGATCAATAACAAAGAAGCACTGGTGGGTGAAATGTGGGATGATCAGCAAAACATTTGGGATTTCAGATCGCCTGCTGGACTGTCAGAGTCCACGTTTGAGAAATTTCAGCAGCTTTTAATTGCAATTTCAGACTTCAATCCAGATAGAAATTACCCTGATACATTCAGTTGGAGAGATGGAGGTTTTACAGTAAAGAAGGTCCATTCAAAGCTGATTTCTGGCAGTGGAGAAATTGGTGAAATTAAGAAAGATTTGAAGAATATTTGGAAATGCAAGTTGCCTTCAAAGATTAAAATTTTTCTTTGTATGTTTAGGAGAAATCATGAGAAGGTGGAATGAAGACATGGACATGGCATTTACTTTTTGTCAACATGCAGAAGAGGACATGGAACATCTTTTCTTTACTTGTTCGTTCTCCAAGGATGTTGGGGAACTTCTACAGCTGCGTACGGTGGATATCTCCAGTTTTCCTCTTTTTGGAGATTTTTCTAGGACCATTATGACCAGGATGTGGCAGGCTGGATGAAAGGTTTTGCTGCTTTGTGGTGTTTGTGGCTACAGTGGAACGGCAAAATTTTTAGATATGAGCATTGTTGGGTGGAAAATGTTGTAAGGGAGGTTAATTTCTTGTCTGAATATTGGCTTCATAATTTGTAAGTCTATTCTTTTTTCTTAATATAATTTCTGGATGATTACCGATCTCCAGTAATCTTCCTTTCTCTTTCTCAAAAAAAAAAAAAAAGGTGCATGAAGAAGTCCCCAATCAGACGTCAAGGACTGAGCCCAAAGCATAACATTCTCTCTGAATGGGTGACTCCTGTAAAAAACAAGCCCATTCTGTTCATGCCAGATAACCCAAAGTGCCACTAAAGGAGCAGCCCATTCAACCTTGGACATCTAAATTGTGCTGTACTTAGGGTGCAACGACCATGGTGAAAGGATAACAAAAAGCCAGTAAATGTTGCAGAAGATACCCAGTCCAGAGGAAACGCCTCCCAAATCCTCTTTGAAAAGGGTTGTGAAGAAAAGATGATTTTCATCTTCAATGCTATTATCAAAAAATGAACAAGACGCAGAAGAGTTTGGAAACCATCATTGCCTCCCAGCCTTCATAACAGGACGTTTCCCACACGGTTCCAATGCAAAAAATCTGACCTTCAATGGAGCTTTTGTAGTCCACAAAAGCCTGCAGTCTTGGAGAAAATCATCATCTCTATCCTCCAAATCATCTTTGAGAGCATCATATGCCTTAGAAACAGAGAAATTCCCATTATCCCAATCCTAGCCATCCTTTGTACCATCCTGCAGAGAAATGGACTGAATATTATCCAATAATTGCAGGTATTCTTCCTGAGCAGACGACAAACCACCCTAAAAAATTGGGTTCCAACCTTCTCCAGCACTACCATCAAAAGGACCAGACCAGCATTCAGCCAAAGTAACATTAGGGGCATGGGGCAGCCCAAAAAGATGAGTATAAACTTTAACAGGAGGACTAGAAGGATGCGAAGTCGTGGGAACCCACCTTAGGCATAAAGAACTCCTTCAGTTGTGGGGAGACCTTCACCAACCCTTCCAAAATGATGATTCCCAATCGGAGATATTGCCTTGATGATCCCAATCCAGATCTTCTCTGCAAAGTGAAAGCAGCAACTTGGTGCACAAAGAACATTCCCACCCATAAGTTGTGCACAGCGTTTAGCAAGCAAAGCTTCATTCATGGTATGTATGTAGGGGTGCTAATCGAATTGAACATACTCGAACACAGCTATGTTTGAGTTCGATAAAATGTTCGATATTTGAGTTCGGTTCGAGTTCGTTAAGTGTTTGATTACCCATGTCCGAGTTTGCTTTAATAACGAAATCAAATGTTCGAATTCGGTTTGCTGATAGTTTGTTTGCATTATTCGAATGAACATGTTCGATGAAGTTCGATAATATGTTCGAAAGTAAAGTTCGATAATAGTTCATTTGATTAATAGTTTAACTTAAATGTTTTTCTAAAGTCCAAGTATATTATATGTTTTAAAAAGGACTTAGGGGTGGTTTTTGGTTTTCTAATGGCAATGCGAACATTGGGAAGTGGTGGGATCGTGGCTTGGGGGAGTGGGGGGAGTGGAATTGGATGGGTTGTGGATGAGTTTTGTTTTTGGGTTTCTTTTTTGTTTTTTTTTGTTTTTTTGCTTTTGTGGATGGGATGGGATGGGAGGGGTCACTTTTTTTTTCTTGAAAACCAAATAAATTCTTTATATTTACATAAGTACATAATGACACTGAACACACTTATGTGTATCTTGAACTCGTACTTTTTTCGAACGAACATACATTATGTTCGTGTTCAGTTCGTTAAGCTAACAAATCTAATTTTAATGTTCATGTTCAATTCTTTTTTTTTTTTTTTTGAATAGACTTTTATCAAATATTTCATCGAACAAATTCGAGTCGAATTCGAACTATTCAGTTCGATTAACACCCTATATGTATGCAGGTAATGCCCAAACCACCTTCATAATAAGGTTAGCAAGCATCTTTCCAAGCAACTAAGTAACCACCTCGTCCTTGTTTTGAGTTACCCTTCCATAAGAAGCACCTGCATACACCTTTAATCCTGGATGTCACCTCAACTGACACATGGAACACTGGATAGCTGCCAAGACTGGTTTCAATTTTCACCAAGACTAGTCTCTCACCCTTTGAAAGTAAGTGTGCATGCCAAGAAGCAAGTCTTCTCTCAATTTTCTCCAACAAAGATCAAAATCTCTAATTTTTGGTAACCCCATTGATAAAGGTAGCCCAAGGTGAGTAATAGGTAGAGAGACCTTGGGTGTTGACAACATGGCACACACAACCGTAGCTTCATTCTTTTCCAGGCCAAAAGTTACACATGATGATTTATCAAGCTCGATGCCTCCCAAATAATATGCAATAAAGCTGCTACATTCTCTGCCTCCACCAATGATCCCTCAACGAAAAATACTATATCATTAACATGATGTGACAGTGGAATCACCTCAGTACCTAATCTAGCTCCAGTATATCCATTAAATAAACTAGCAAAGCAAGCTGCATAAGAGCACACTACTAAAGCATGCATTGCTAGTTTAAATAACAAAGGTGGTAGAGGGTATCCTTGCCTTACACCCCTTCTTGGTTGGAGTCATCCACCTGCTGGGTTACCGCTTAACAAACAAAAAATGAGGTAGTTGTGATACACCTCTTTATCCACTGCACCCAAATATCTAGAAAACCTCATCTGACCAAGGATAACTAGAGAAAGCACCAATCAATGGAGTCATATGCTTTAGTGAAATTAACTTTCCAAAGAAATCCATTTGTCTGCATCTTCCAATCAGCCAAAATCTCAAGGGTAGAGATCTTAAAGCTGCTTGAATTGGTGAAATTGAGGAATCCATGACTTGACACATGCGATTTGCTAATACCTTAGCAACAACAAAACAACAACCAAGCCTTTTCCCACATTAAGTGGGGTCGGCTATATGGATTCTTTGCCTCCACAAAGATCGATTTTCAGTCATTTCAGAACTTAAATTAAAGTAATTGAGGTCATGCTTAATAGTTTCCTTCTAACACTTATTTGGTCTTCTTCACCTTCTTAGCAGGTTCAGCCTCCAACTTCTCGCATCTCTTAACTGGAGCATCTAGTGGCCTTCTTTGTGAATGTCAAAACCACCTTAGACGTGTCTCTCTCATTTTATCCTCTATCGGTGCCACCCTAACATTTTTTTTAATAATCTTATTTGAAATACGATCCTTTCTTGTATGACTATACATCCATCTTAACATCTTCATTTCTACCACAGACATCTTCTGTATATGCCTATAGTTGATAGCCCAGCATTCAGAACCGTACAACATGGTTGGTCTTACCATAGCTCGATAGTATTTTCCTTTGACTTTTAAAGGAACCTTTTTATCACAGAGAACATTAGATGCACCCCTCAATTTCAACTATCCTGCATTAATTCTATGTGTAACATCTCCATCAATTCCACCATCTTGTTGGAAAATGGATCCCAAGTCTTTAAAAAATCTTTCATTGGAATGCACTCTTTTCCAAATTTTACATCAATCCCTTTATTGTTCCCTCTACTACTAAACTTGCATTCCATATACTCAGTCTTTGTCCTACTTATGTGTAATCTTTCATCTTCCGAGGTTTTTCTCCAAAGCTCAAGTTTTCTGTTCACTCCATCTCTTGTCTCATCAATTAACACAATGTCATCAACAAAAAGCATACACCATGGCACCTCAGCTTAGATATGCTTCGTCAACTCATCCATGACTAAGGCAAAAAGATAAGGACTTAATGTTGATTTTTGATGCAAACCAATGATGATATCAAAGTAGTCCGTCAAATCATCCTTAGTCTTTACACAAGCTGCTGCTCCATATTACATATCCTTTATGTGGTTGATATATAAAACTGGCACTTCTCTTCTTCGAAATTCTCCACAAGATATCTCTTGGGATAAAATCATAGGCCTTCTCCAAATCAATAAACATCATATGTAAATCTTTCTTCTTGACTTTGTATGTCTCTATCATACGTCTCAAGAGATGTATTGCCTCAATGTATTGTCTCAAGAGTTGAATACTTTAGAAACAATCAAATAAATTGCATTAGATAATGCAATTGATCGGAGATCATCTACCGTCTCGACAGTTACTTGCTTATGTAGCAAAAAGAGGAAGAAGTTGTTCAACTGATCAAAACTTGAACAAGAACATCCTCACGGATAAGATCCCAAAATTTTACATAAAAGAAAATTGAGAAACCATCTGCATTAAGCCTAGCTAGAATAGTGCGGACCTCCACCTCAGAGATAGAAGTGACCAAGAAATCTTGTTGAGCCTGTCACAACATTGTAACATCCCTACCTCTCCATCTCCACAGGTTAGTTTGTGAGTGATAATAAAATTGCTTGATTTTTTTTTTGAAAAAGCGAAGGGTGATTATCCGAAAGATAATCATCCACAAGCATACATTCCATCAAAAAACAATTACATCATGAGTTACAAGATGGACCTCCAGGCTTCACTCTGGGAAAAAATAATGGATACAAAGTTTTCCACATAAGGTCTCTCCCCCCCTAAATACCACCCCATTCCTCCCTAGGCACACCCCCCACAAAATAGCCAGAATCTTGGCCCGATCATGCTTGGAGCGAAAGGTGAAAGTACTGCTCCCCACATTTCCCCTGTGAAAGGAAGACCAGAAATTGTTTGCGTCCTGGTGGGAGATCCATCCTATCTCCATCTTTTGCCAAATCTGCTTCACAAACGGGCACTAGAGTAAAAGATGCTGCACATTCTCAACCGCCCCCCCCTCGCATTGGAGTAAAATTGCTTGAAACGACTAGCCAAGTGATCACCAATCCGGCCCCTAGTAAGAAGCTCTTGTTAGGAGGCAGTTTCTAATTCCTTCTTTGACATCCATTAGCATAAGCATAGAAAAAGTTAGTATTGGCATCATCCCCTCTAAGCCATAGCTAACGAGAGCATTGCCTCCAACAAATCCCATCATTCTTATCCTCAACAACCACGGCTTGGTGTCAAACTTGCTTGGTCATCTCCTAGGAGGTTAAAGCCTTTGAGTCCTGTAATCTATCCAAGCGAGAGATGGCCTTTAGGGAATCCACAGAACACTTCATTCTTTCATCACCTGCCTCCTATAATTGCAAAGGAAAAGATGAAAAGAAGACAACTTAGCAAACATTGGTCATGCAGCAGAATCAGCCAAAGGGACAACATGCCATTGTTCCTGAACAAGAGTTCTAAAGCTTGGCCCCATCAACCAAGTCCTCTCAAATTTAAAATATGTTCCACATAAGGTTGAAAAAATCGATCTATGTGGCCGATTAATCGTATGCAGTCAGGGATTGAATCTAATCAACAGATGATTAATCAATCGGTTAATCATTTAATGTAACATTAGGAGTTTAATTTTGTGTCTTGATTGGCATGCCGAAGAGAAAAACAACCCCACCCGACTTCTCCATAGCCCTTCCCTTACATTCAAATCCTAATGGAACCTTAAATCTATGCCTCTTTGATTCTCTTCAATCCTCCATCTCCACCGCCCTCTCTGTTGCCTATCAAGTTTCCTTGAGAGAATATGCATGATAAAAAAAATAATACTAATACATATGTGTATATTTTCAATTTGTGTATATATATATAATATGTATAATAGTATATATAATTATATTTAAATTTTTAAATATGTAAAAATACTAAAGTGATTAATCCTCGATTACTCACCTGCATACTGTATACTCCTTAGTCGGTGACCTCATCGATTGAATACTAACTACCGATTTCTGCAACCTTGGCTCCAGGTCAATATTTGATTGCCAACAGATTAGTGTATGATTCTTATTGATACTGCTATTTATATTTCTTGTTTATGTTTACTGGGGCTTTTTTAGTTATCTTTATATTGTCTAGTTCTCTTATGTATTTTTCTCAACATCTCTCTATATAGAGAGGTGTAGGGTTTTCTCAATAAAGTAGATTGGTCATTCCTTTCTACTTGGTATCAGAGCAGCGGTCTTAGACTGGTGCCCTTGATTTTCCACCGAAATAGGCCTCCAACACCTAATACTATAAAAACCCTAAACCTAGTCGCCAGCGGGGGGTCTCCACCGGCGGGTATCGACGTCACCATCTCCTTGTCTCGCCAAAGCCTTAGGCGATGCAAGGAGGGTGCAGATAGGGAGGGCGCGCGATCGTTGGGGCTGTTGTGGCGTTGGTGCTTTGCTTGAGCACCGTTGCAGCGGCCACTAGAGGGTAAGCAAGGGGCGACGACGGCTCTGAAGTCCTTGTGGGGTCGGTGCCTCGCTTGAGCACTGTTGCAGCAGCCACCAGAGGCTCTGGCGACACCTCTGAGGTTGTTGCTGGGTCGGTGCCTTGCCTTAGCACCGCCACAGTAGCCACTAGAGGCCGCTGTGAGGGGTAGCGGCGCTCCTATGGCTGCTGTGCTGCTAGCAGCGGGGCACTTGAGGCTGTAACAAGTTGTGGCGGCTCCTCTAGGGTTACTGCTCTATCGATGCTTCGTTGGAGCACCTCCTCAGAGATCGCCTGAGGGCTGACAGAAGGCTGTGATGCTTCTTGTGCTAATTTCAGGGGGCTGGTGCCATTCTAGAGTTCGTCAATGATTTGAAAACTTAATTTCAGGTTATGATTTGGTGCTTTCAGATTAGATTTTGCATCTAGAGTGGTTCCTTGGTGATTTTATATCTATGATGGTGAGTTCTAGCTTTTGGTGATCCACTTCATTTCTACTAGGTGCAATGCCAATCTCAGGGGGAGCAGAGATGACATTGGACATTGCTACTATGACAAGGATGGTTGAGTGTGCGGGCTTGATATCGTACGAGCATGACAGGAGTCACCAGGGTACAGGATGGTTAATAGATTCCAGTGCTTCACAGCATCTCTGTGGAGATTGGAGGTATTTTCGGTCACTTAGTTCCGTTGCATCAGGGAGAACGATGCAGGTTGCTTATGGCAGACATGCACCCGTTGTTGGCCAGGGGGAAGTGTCTGTGACCCCCACGTTGCGGTTGTCGAGAGCACTACACGTACCGGAGTTTCTCATGAACTTGTTGTCTGTGAGCAGGATCATGAAGGATCTTCATTCAAGGGTGATTTTTGATGAGGTCGGATGTATTGTCCAAGATAAGTTCACTGGGAAGACCATTGCTAGGGGTACAGAGGAGAATGGTCTTTATCATCTTGGTCAGGAGCCATTTGTAGGTGTCAGTAGACGTTATGGTGGGACTGTCTTACAATGGCACGTTCGTCTAGGACATCTGCCTCTGGATCGCCTCAGGAAAGTGATTTCGCATATTTTACCTGCTGTTAATATTAGGTGTGATGCTTGCCAATTGGGTAAGCATCATCGGTCTTCATTCTCTGCCAGTACTTCTCCTGGATCAATTACTCCTTTTGAGTTACTCTATATGGATGTTTGGGGATCGAGTAAAGTTCCAGATAGGACAAGACACCGTTACTATCTCATTATTGTCGATGGTTTTACTAGAGTATCCTGGGTGTTTTTTTATGAAGAACAAGGCATAGGTTGGACGTATTATAGAGACTCATCTCTTGGAGATTGGGACTCAGTATTCTGCTACAGTGAAGATTGTACAGACAGATAATGCCCTCGAGTTCCGCTCTGCTAGACTCGCAGAGTTCTATAGGACTTATGGGATTATCCATTAGACCTCTTGTCTTTATACCTCACAACAGAATGGAGTTGCCGAGCGGAAGCACAAACACCTGTTGGGGGTTGCCCGCACACTTCTTATCCACCACAATGTTCCACAGAGATACTGGGGGATGCTGTTTTGACGGTAACCTACCTTATTAATAGGATGCCAGTTCAGTTCTTTACAAGCAGATATTGATTCTCCTGTTACACCTAGATGGTGTGTTTTTCCACATGTCTCCCAGGAGTTTTGGATGTCTTGCTTTTGTTAATGTGCCATCACCAGACTGTGATAAGTTTGCTCCTTATGCTATTCAGTGCATCTTCTTAGGGTACTGCAGGAGTAAGAAGGGGTATTGATGCTATGATCCCATCCACCATAGGCATTATACCAGTGTTGATGTGACTTTTCATGAGATGACATCATATTTTTCTGTTGCTGGACAGACGAGTGTTCATTATAATTGTTACGACCTGGTTCTTGAATCCATACAGGACCTGAGACCGGCTCGACTTGACTAATTCTAAGATCCAGTCGTCCAATAAGAAATAACCAAAAAGCAGGAAAGTAAACCACATTCACTATGCTAAGTAACTAACAGTAAAAGAGTACAGCAGTAAAGGAAGTAAAAGCTGCTAACAGTACATATCACAACCACAATAGTAAAGCAGAAACAAAGTATAGAAACATAAATGGTAACAAGAGTCTGAACTCACTAACAAAAAGGAAGTAAAACAAGAAACTACTGCTGGGCTCGACTGAGCCCAGCACCCTCTGCAGCTGGCGTCTCGGGCGGCTTAACACCTGGACTTGAAAAGGGTTACGAGTAAATGGAGTCAGCAAACGCTGAGTATAGTGGTAACCAAACTAACTAAAGCAGTAAAGGCTAACAGGTAAATTTATCTTTTCCAGTTATTTTATTTTACTAGTCATTTCCTTTTTACCCATTAGTTTACTTTTAGATCTCTTTCTTGATCTCGAATGTTCCTCGTGGGAACGATCTTGATTTCAGTTTTTTCCAAAGAGTAGAAGGCACACGTGATACTTTCCTGGCCGGGAGAGTCCCTCGTGATGATCCTACACGCAGTCAACCACCTTGAGGTCACGGACATGCGTAGCGGTGATTACGGCATGCGCGATAAGCGTACGGGTAGTTATCCCGCACTGGTACGCGGTCAGTCATTTTCGCTAGCTGGTACGTCCAAAGTACATCACGGAATAGTATAGGGCCTAGCCCTCTCAGTAACAGGGGTCTAGCCCTTCAGAACCAAACAGGAGTCTCGCCCCTCCACAGTCCATGCATCATCGTCTGACTACCCCGATTTGCCTAGTGGGCCTAACAGGTCGGTGTAGGGCGGCTAGTTGAACCTTGGATCCCGTGGGGTGGCTAGCCCTTTCCCTACACTAGTAACTCTCCCCGGTATAGTGTACACGAGGGCCAAAGAAGTCGGTGTAGAGTGGCCAATCCTAACCCCGGGTCCTAACCCAAGGGCAGCTATCTCTGCTCTACACTAAATAGGGGACAATCACTCTCCTTGGTACCATGTACTCAAGGGCCAGCACATTTCCCACTCACATTTCCAGATCTATTCCATTTGTCCACAGGAGCTCTACCCTTAATTTCCTGTAGGGCTCATACTTGTTTTCCCCATGTTATTCCATACTAGGTTTCGTTATTCACAATTCCATTCTTAGATTCTACACATGCAGTTGGTATTTCCACAATTTGCATATACAAGTAATGTCACAGGTATCTGTTTAACTAGCACATGCATTTCATATTTCACAGGCAGCTCTTATTTATTAACAGGCAGTTTACATTTTATTCATTCATTTAAGACTGCAATCTCAACACGCATACAAACAGTGTAAGTACTTCTCGTCTTAGGATTTATGCCACATCCTAGGTTTTTAGTTATCCAATTTCACATGTACAGTTATGATTTATAATTAAAACAAGGGAAACCACTGTATCAGACAATCCGGGAGTACTGGAGATTCGAACGACAGGCTCATGTACCTCAGCAAGCCCCGAATCCGCAACAGATCGAAGTCTTATAGCAAGGAACATACCACAATGAAACGTTCAGAACAATATATAAGGATTTCTAACATGTAGAGGAACTCACAAGGAAAACACCGATATCTTGTTTGCGTAAAACGGACCTCAAATAGACCCTAAACGGGTAAAAAATAGGGCTGCAGACCTAAATCAGACGTTTGACACAACTTCCAGACGTCTTAAAAGTATCCAGAGTCTCACCTCAGGTTCCTGCGTCAACTTTAGATGTCCAGAACCCTTTCTTGACCGTTTGGACACAGCTCCAGACGTCCGACCTCTCTTCTAGTCGTCTGGAAGTGTTTCCGATCGTCTGGTAAGCTGTTCAGATGTCCGAAATGCGTGGGAAGGCGTGCCCCGCACCTTCCCAAAGTTATCTCTGCATGCGACAGGAGAATCATCCACTTTTAGCCTTGCAGATCGAAGTTGTGGTGCGACCTGCATGGCCGTAACCGTAAGAGGAACATACCTTTGCGGAACACTGCTTTCAAACATTCGGTGTTGTCATCAGACGTTCAACCCGTCGTCTGGACGGCACGCCCGATGTTTGATTCTAGGAAAATTTTAGAATCAGAAAGACCTTCTGCTCTTCTTTGCGTGCAGCTGCGACCTCTCCTCACCTGTAGCTTCAGCTGCAGCAACTGTCGGGGACGTCTCCCCCGACGTGTTCCTTCTCTCGCACGTGTCGCTTCGGCCGTGCATCCTCTGGCGAGCTCCCACGATCTCGTGGACACAAGCTCTTCCTCCTCTCCTCACGTCGCCTTTCCTCGTCGTTCGCTCCCGCGCCCTTCCCTTGCGCTCGCCCCTCTCGCTGCAGTGGAGAGGAAAGAAGGTGGTTGTGGTGAAGTGGGGAAGAGAGGAAGGGAGAGAGGGGTTTTATAAGGGAGTGGTTAGGGTTCGGGTGGACGTCTGACCAATAGTCTAGACATCTTAAAAGGCTTAGAACAGAACGAGTCTTTACATCATAACAAACTTAAAGGAAGTTTCGTCCCCGAAACTTGAGTTAGGGTGCAGAAAAGGAAATATACAAGCATAACAAACTTAAAGAGGATCGAAGCCGATCCGAAAAGATGTACCCTTAAAAAGCTCCGGGTATCGCTCTCGCATCGTCGCCTCAGGCTCCCAGGTAGCTTCATCGTACCGCTGGCTCCTCCACAAGATCTTCACCAGGGGTATTTGCTTCCGTCTCAAACTCTGGATGGCTCTGTCTACTATTAGCACTGGTCTCTCGGGGTAGGTCAGGTCGCCACCCATCTCGACACTCTTGTGGCTCAGAACGTGACTTGGATCGGTGACGTACTTCCTGAGGTTGGACACGTGGAACACGTCATGCACACCAGAAAGCTGGGGAGGAAGGGTAAGCTGGTAAGCAATGGGCTCTACTCGATCTAGGACCTTAAAGGATCCCACAAACCTTGGCACAAGCTTCCCCTTCACCCTAAAACACTGCAGGTCCTTCATGGGCGAAACGCGAAGAAAGACGTAATCTCCAACCTCGAACTGCACCTTTCTGCGCTTCCGATCGGCATAACTCTTTTGTCTGCTCCTGACAGTGCGAAGTTGTTTGTGAATCTGCTCTATCACCTCCTGACTCTACCTGATCAGCCTGGGGCCAACTTCCCACTTGGTCCCCATCTCAACCCAACTCAAGAGTGCAGTACACCTCCGTCTGTACAGATCCTCGTAGGGTGCCATGCTGATACTCGAGTGATAGCTGTTATTATATGCAAACTCTGCCAGGGATAAGTGCTCCTCCCAAGGCCCCTCCAGTTCAGTACGCAGGCACGTAAAAAGTCCTCAAGTGTCTGTATCATGCGCTTTGACTGTTCGTCGGTCTGGGGGTGGTATGTCGAACTGAACCTCAACCGTGTCCTCAAGGCCTGCTGAAACTCAGCCTAAAATTGGGAAGTAAAATGGATATCCCGGTCGTTTACAATCTCACGTGGAATTCCGTGCAGACGTATTACTTCACGAATATACTTCTCTGCCAACTGTGCTGGTCCCAAGGTGACTCGGATCGGCAAGAATCGTGCCGTTTTCGTTAATCTATCTACAATCACCTAGACTGTGTCGTGTCCTCGCTGGGTAACGGGTAAGCCCGCCACCAAGTTCATGTTGATGCTCTCCCACTCCCACTCTGGCATAGAAAGTGGCTTCAATGGCCCTGCAGGCCTCTGATGCTTGGCCTTCACTTGCTAGCACACCAAACACTACTGCACGAACTCACCTACATCCCGCTTCATCCCTCTTCATCAAAAGTTTCGTTTCAGATCATGATATATCTTCGTGTTCCCGGGATGTATGGTGAACCTAGACTCGTGCGCCTCAGTCAGGAGCTCTCTCAACAACTCGTCGTTCCTGGGAATGCACAAACGTCCCCTCATGCGCAGCACCTCATCTGTAAAAGAGAAGTCTCCTGAGTCCCCTGACAGCACTCTATCTTGCAACGACTGCAGGTACGTATCTGTCGTCTGTCCTGTGACGATGCTGCCTATCAGCTCTGGTCTCGTCTGTCATGTCATTGTCATTGCCCCACAATGCCCCTGTAATTCTAGGGGTCGCCAACTGCCCAACTCCTCCATCAGTCTCCAACTTTGTGCCTGTAAACTGGCCAAGTGGGCGGACGCCTTCCAACTCAAGGCGTCAGCCACCATGTTGGCTTTCCTCGGATGGTAGGAGATGCTGTAGTCATAGTCCTTCAGGAGCTCTAACCAATGTTTCTGTCTCATGTTAAGCTCCTTTTGATCAAAGAAGCATCTGAGGCTCTTATAATCCATGAAAATCTCAAAGGTCTCACCGTAAAGGTAGTGCCTCCATGTCTTCAGCGCGAAGACAACAGCTGCCAGCTCTAAGTCATGGGTAGGGTAGCTATGCTCATAGGGCTTCAGTTGCCGCGAAGCGTAAGCGACAACGTGATCCCGCTGCATGAGCACACTCTCTAACCCCTGCAACGAAGCATCTGTGTAGACCACAAAACCGCCACTGCTATCTGGGATGGTAAGCACATGAGCCGAAGTCAGCCTTTCCTTCAACTCCTGAAAACTCGCCTCACAAGCGTCTGTCCAAGCAAAGGGCACGTCCTTCCGGGTCAACTGAGTCATAGGACGCGCAATTTGCATGAAACCACTGATAAATCGTTGGTAGTAACCAGCTAATCCTTAGAAACTGTGTATCTCTGTCACTGTACGTGGCCTCTCCTACCTGAGCACTACCTCAACCTTGGCTGAATCCACAGCCAAGTCATCCCCTGAAATCACATGGCTTAAGGTCACCTGTCTCAACCAAAACTCGCATTTGCTGTGTTTGGCATACAGCTCACGCCGTCTTAAAGTGTTTAGAACCATCCGCAAGTGCTATCTGTGCTGTGCCTGATCCCGCGAGTAAACGAGCACGTCATCAATAAATACTACCACAAACTGATCCAGGTACGGTCTAAACACCCAGTTCATCAAATCCATGAAGGCAGCGGGAGCGTTGGTCAGCTCAAACGGCATGACCAAAAACTCATAGTATCTGTACCGGGTGCGGAAAGCCGTCTTGGAGATGTCGGTTTCCCTGATCCTCAACTGATGGTAGCCTGATCTCAGATCTATTTTGGAGAAAATCGTGGCACCTTGTAACTAGTCAAACAAATCATCAATCCTCGGTAGCGGATACCTGTTCTTGATGGTGATCCTATTCAGCTGTCTGTAGCCAACATAAGGGCGCATGGTACTATCCTTTTTCTTCACAAACAGCATCAGGGCTCCCCAAAGGGACGCACTGGGCCTCACAAAGCCCTTCTCCAACAATTCCTGCAGCTGTGACTTGAGCTCTCGTAGCTCAAGTGGTGCCATCTTGTACAGTGCTGTAGAAACGATGCTGGTTCTAGGTACCAGTGAGATCTCAAACTCGATCTCACGCTCTGGCGGTAGTCCTAGCAGCTTCTCTGGAAATATGTTGGCGTACTCTCTGACCACCGGGATGCTCTGAAAGTCTGCTACGGGATTGGGCTCTACCACTACACAAGTTAGGAAGCCCTCACACCCCTGGTCCAAAAGTTTCGCTGCCCGAAGTGCAGAAATGAACCTGAAACCTCCGTCCACCGGCTGTCCGAGGAACTTAAAGGAAGACATCTCTGGTATGGAGAAGACGATTTTCCTATGAAAACAGTCCACCAAGGCGTGGTAAGTGGACAACCAATCCATCCCCAGAATTATGCCAAAATCCTCCATCGGTATCACAATCGGGTCAGCAGGGAGGCTGTCCCCTAATATTACCTTACAGTCTGTGTAGACCTACTCAGCTACAAACAGCTGACCACCCGGACCTCTGATAACAAATGGATCCTCTAACAATACATAATCCTGTCCCAAACTGACAGCAAAACTCGCAGCAACAAACGAGTGTGTGATGTCGGAATCAAAATGTACGTAAACTAATCTACCGGAAACTGTAATCATACCTGCCACCACTAAACCTGATGCCCTGGCGTCTCTGTGTTAGGGTGTTGATACGCCCCTCAGCTCTCGGTGTAGAGAAGCAACTACACTCTGTGTCGGACGGGTAGCCGCTGAATGATACCCTCCCCGTGATTGCTGTCCTCCCCCATGCGCCTGGGAACCACGATTACCTACTCGGCCTCTAGTGTTTGGTGTGGGGAGCATCTGTTGCGCTCCAGTCTTAGGCGGGCAATCCCTCCTGATGTAGCCTGACTGGCCACACTGGTAGTAGAGGGGAACTCGACTCCCTCCCTCGGTAGGTCCCTGCTGACGGCTGGGTAGGGGTCTAGTTCTGGCAGCTGGCCCCGGTCAGGGGCCCCCAAAGGTCATTGACAGCCTCGTAAAATGAGGCAGCTCTCCTGCGGGTGCCGCGTGCCTCCTCTCTCGTCGGCCCTGTGAGTATTATTGCTGGTAGGGCCTCTTCCTTCTGCTGTCAGTGTCTTGTGCGGTCAGGTTGGTCTCCTCATACGTCATAGCTGCCTCCACCATTCTCGAGAAGGTGGGCAGCTTCAGGGGTTTGATATACCCCTGAATGGCAGGTCGAAGGCCCTTAGTGAACCTTCACAGGCGTTCCTCCTCAGTAGCTACAGCTGTCGCAACAAAACGTGATAGCTCCAAGAAGCGCGTGCGGTACGCGCTAACAGTCATCGTCCCCTGGCGGAGAGTGTGAAACTCCTGCCTCCTCTGGTCCTGCCAAGTCTGCAGGAGGTACTGCTCGCAGAAGAGGGTCACGAACTGGTCCCACATCGGCTCTCCTCTCTTGACCTCTGACTGCCCTCCACCACCTGTGTGCCGCACTTTTTAGCTGGTACGTGGAAAAGGCCATGCGACACTCCGCAGGGAGCGAAGGGTGTCAAATACCTTCTCAATCTTCTCCAGCCAGTCCTCTGCCTTAGACGGGTCCTCATCCCCTTGAAGGAGGGGGGCTTCACCTTCCGGAACTGCCCGAAAAGCTCATAGTGCAGCTGCAGTGGGGGAACAGGCATGCCTCCAGGCAGGAAGGGCTCGTGCTCAGAAATGTCAGAGTGCGGTGGAGGACCACCCCCCTCGTCCAGTGCTACGTTGGTCTCTTGGCCCCATAGAGGACTCCCCCTCCACGTCCCCAGGGAGAGGTGCCTGTGGAGGCGGGTGAAGCTCCTCTCGTACTATGTCTCGTATCAACTGAGCGAGGTCCTGGGCTTGAATGCTCAAGAGAAGTGGCTGGTCAACTGGCACCTCGGGCCTGGCACGTCCGCCCCTCCGACCTCGTCCACGGTCGTGTCCACGGCCCGCCTCAAGGACTCCACGTCGAGGCATCTCTTGCAAGGAGACGCGGAGGACATAACACAAAAAGAAGTTAACACTAACGGACTTAAGTGGAAGAAACTTAGAGCAAATGTCAAGCGGTATGTTGTGGTGGTTACTCTAATTACATGCACATGAATTGGTTATTCTCAAGCTAGTTGATTCATTTCTCGGGACGACCTTACTCTGATATCATTTTGTTACGTTTCGTTTCCCGAATCCTTATAGGATCCGAGACTGGCTTGACTCGACTAATCCCAAGACTTAGTCGTCCAACAAGAAATAACAAAAAAGTAGGAAAGTAAACCACATTCACTATGTTAAGTAACTAACAGTAAACGAGTACAGTAGTAAAGGAAGTAAAAACTGCTAACAGTATATATCATCACCACAACAGTAAAGCGGAAACAAAGTACAGAAACGTAAACGGTAATAAGAGTCTGAACTCACTAACAAAAAGGAAGTAAAACAACAAGAAACTACTGCTGAGCTCAACTGGGGCCAGCATCTCTGCAGCCGGCGGCTCGGGCGGCTTAACACCTGGACCTGAAAAGGGTTACGGGTGAATGGAGTCAGCGAACCCTGAGTAGAGTAGTAACCAAACTAACTAAAGCAGTAAAGGCTAACAGGTAAATTTATCTTTTCCAATTATTTTGTTTTACTAGTCATTTCCTTTATACCCATTGGTTTACTTTTAAATCTCTTTCTTGATCTTGAATGTTTATCGTGGGAACGATCTTGATTGTAGTTTTTCTGAAGAGTGGAAGGCACACGTGGTGCTTTCCTGATCGGGAGAGTCCCTCGTGGTGATCCTATACCCAGTCAACCACCTTGAGGTCACGGGCAGATGTAGCGGTGATTATGGCATGCGCGATAAGCGTACGGGTAGCTACCCTGCACTGGCACGCGGTCAGTCGTTTTCGCTAGTGGGTATGTCCAAAGTACAACACGGAACAGTATAGGGCCTAGCCCTCTCAGTAATAGGGGTCTAGCCCTTCAGAACCAAACAGGGATCTCGCCCCTCCACAGTCCGTGCACCCTCGTCTGACTATCTCGATTTGCCCAGTGGGCCTAACAAGTCTGTGTAGGGTGGCTAGTTGAACCCCGGGTCCTGTAGGGTGGCTAGTCCTTTCCTTACACTAGTAGCTCTCCTCGGTACAGTGTACGCGAGGGCTAAAGAAGTCGGTGTAGAGTGGTTAATCCTAACCCTGGGTCCCAACCCAAGGGCGGCTAGCTCCGCTCTACATTAAACAGGGGATAGTCGCTCTCCTTGGTACCACGTATTCAAGGGCTAGTACACTTCCTACTCACATTTCCAGATCCATTCTATTTGTCCACAGGAGCTCTACTCCTAATTCCCTGTAGGGTTCATGCTCGTTTTCCCCATGTTATTCCATACTAGGTTTCTTTATTCACAATTCCATTCTCAGATTCTACACATGCAGTTGGTATTTCCACAATTTGCATATACAAGTAATGTCACAGGTATCTGTTTAACTAGCACAGGCATTTTATATTTCACAGGCAGCTCTTATTTATTAACAGGCAGTTTACATTTCTATTCATTCATTTAAGACTGCAATCTCAACACGCATACAAATAGTGCAAGTACTTCTCGTCCTAGGATTTATGCAACATCTTAGGCTTCTAGTTATCCAATTTCACATGTGCAGTTATGATTTATAATTAAAACAAGGGAAACCACTGTATCAGACAATCCAGGAGTACTGGGGGTTCGAACGACAGGTTTATGTGCCTCAGCAAGCCCTGAACCTGCAACAGATCGAAGTCTTATAGCAAGGAACATACTACAATGGAACGTTCAGAGCAGTATATAAGGATTTCTAACATGTAGAGGAACTCACAAGGAAAACACCGATATCTTGTTTGCGTAAAACGGACTTCAAACTGATCCTAAACGGATCAAAAACAGGGCTGCAAACATAAATCAGACGTCTGGCACAAGGTCCAGACGTCTTAAAAGTATCCAGAGTCTCACCTCAGGTTTCTGCGTCAACTTCAGATGTTCAGAACCCCTTCTTGACCGTCTGGACCTAGCTCCAGACGTCTGACCTCTCCTCTAGTCGTCTGGAAGTGCTTTCGGTTGTCTGGTAAGCTGTCCAGACATCCGAAACGCGTGGGAGGATGTGCCCCGCACTTTCCCGAAGCTATCTCTGCATGCGACAGGCAAATCATCCACTTTTAGCCATGCAGATCGAAGCTACGGTGCGGCCTACATGGCCGTAACCGCAAGAGGAACATACCTTCGTGGAGCACTACTTTCAGACGTCCGATGTTGTCATCAAACGTCCAACCCGTCGTCTGGACAGCATGCCCAACGTCTGATTCTGGGAAAATCCCAGAATCAGAACGACCTTCTGCTCCTCTCCTCGCGCAGCTGTGGCCTCTCTTTCTCGCCTGCAGCTCCGGCTGCAGCAAGTGTCGGGGACGTCTCCCCGACATGCTCCTCCCTCACGCGCCGCTCCGTCCGTGCGTCCTCCGGCGAGCTCCCACGATCTCGCGGACATAAGCTCTTCTTCCTCCTCTCCTCATGCCGCCTCTCCTTGTCGTCGCTCGCTCCTGCGCCCTTCTCTCGCGCTCGCCCCTCGCTGCAGTGGAGAAGGAAGGTGGCTGTGGTGAAGTGGGGAAGAGAGGAAGGGGGAGAGGGGTTTTATAAGGGAGTGGCTAGGGTTCAAGTGGAGGAGAGAAGAGGGAGAGAGAAAAGAGCGGTACTTTTTGCACGCAGCCTGCACGTAGACGCAAAGTTACGTACAAAATTTTCAATTTCCAGACGTCTGGGAAGGGGTCCAGACATCTGATCGATAGTTCAGACGTCTTAAAAGGCTTTGAACAGAATGGGTCTTTTCAATGATGCAGCTCCCATGCCTATTCTTCCGATTTCACTTGAGGATATTCCGATCTTCATACCTCAACCAACCTCTTCAGGCTCCACTACCGTCGTGGATGACTACCAAAGATTGCATGGTCCTTTACGCACGTATAGTAGACCTCATGCGAAACTATAGAGGCCACTGGCCACACCAGTGATTGATGTTACACAGGTAGTTATGATTTGACTCTGATGGCAGTGATAGTCCAGTTAGACTTGATCCCCCTGATAATGCAGATCACCACAGTAGTGAGGCTCTTTCTGCAGCAACTTAGTCAGAGATACCAGATGATTCTGACCTTCCTATTACCATTAGGAAGGCACCCCGCACATGTGAGTCCAGATATTATGTTGCAGGTAGTTTGGCTACTGATTGTCTTGCTCTTTAGTTTAGCAGCTTTTGTCAGGCACTTATAGCGTCATACATTTCATCTACCTACCAGCAGGTCATGTTGATCCTAAGTGGCATCAAGCCATGGAGGATGAGATGGCGGTACTTTGAAGTAGACAAACTTGGGATCTCACCTCGCTTCCTACAGCCGTGTGACTTGTTGGATCTAGATGGATTTTTGCCTTGAAATATAATCCTGATGGGTCTATTTCAAGGTATAAGGTCAGGTTGGTGGTAAAGGGGTTTACCTAGACTTATGGAGTGGAGTTCTTTGAAACTCTCTCTTGTTACGCATTTTGCCATTGTTCGGGTATTCATTTCTGTTACTGCCCACAGAGATTGGAGGTTACACAGTTTGATGTGAATAATGCTTTTCTCTACGATGATTTTCAGGAGGAGGTTTACATGCAGCAGCCCCCAGGTTTTGAGGTTCAGGGGGAGTGTGTGTAGACTCATGAAGGCCATTTATGGCCTAAAGTAGAGCCCGAGAGCTTGGTTTCAAAAGCTCTCAAATGTGTTGCAGAGGATGGGGATGTAGAGGTCCTTTTCAGATCATTCTTTGTTTGTTAGGAAAACGGAGAATAGCATTGTAGCACTATTGGTTTATGTAGATGATCTGATTATCATCGGTAGTCATGAGGCTGGGATAAGACAGGTTAAGGAGTCTCTTGCACAATAGTTTGTTATAAAGGATCTGGGCCAGCTTAGACACTTTCTGGGGATTGAGGTTGTTAGGAGCAAAGATGTGATTGTTCTTTCTCAACGTAAGTATGCGTTGGATGTCCTTCAGGAGACAGGCATGCGGGGTCTAAGCCAGCCAATATTCCTATGGATCCCAAGGCACATTTACATGATGAGAGGGCAGAGGCAGCTGATAACATAGCGTACAGACAGCTTGTGGGCAAGCTGTTGTATCTGATCATTACCAGAGTAACTATTGCCTTGGCAGTAGGCAAACTTAGTCAGTTTATGAAGAAGCCAACGAAGCTGCACTGGCAGGTAGCTATGCAGGTGCTTAGATACTTGAAAAAAGCACTAGGTTGTGGTATTCTCTTCTAGAGAGGCTTTTCAATAACAATGGTAGGATATTCTGATACAGATTATGTAGGATGTGTGCTTGACAGGAAAAATACCACTGGTTTCTGTACTTTTGTGGTTGGTAATCTGGTTACTTGAAGGAATAAAAAACAGGGAGTAGTTTCTTGCTCTAGTGTAGAGTCAGAGTATAGGGCAATGGCTTAAACTGTTATAGAAATGGTTTGGATACGGTCTTTACTGCATGATTTACATGTCCAGATCGAGGAACCTATTGAGATGTGATGTGATAATCGAGCAGCTACATAGCCAACAATCCGATATTCCATGAGCGCACCAAGTACGCTGAGGTTGACTACCACTATACCAGAGATCTCATACAATATGGTTTGCTACATACTAATGTTGCATCTGAGGATTAGACTGATGTGTTCACAAAGTTCTACCTCGACCAGTATTTGATTATTACTGTTTCAAGTTGAGTATGATTGACATTTATGCTTCAGCTTGAAGGAAAGTGTTGATACTCCTATTTATATTTCTTATTTATATTTACTGAAATCTTTATATATTTTATCTGATTCTCTTATGTATTTATTCCAACATCTCTCTTTCTATATAGATTTTCTCAATAAAATAGATTGGTCATTTCACTATTCATTTCAAAACATAAAAATGCTATATGATCAAAGAGTCGACAATGCACGGGGACAATTGACTAATGAATTTAGCCATTTTGATATTCATCCTATCTTCTCATTGAATTTCAGGTTATCACTTTTCTTTCTTTCCTCTCCCTTCTCGAGCCGATCATCTTTCTCCACTCTCCTTTTCACTTGTGGGAACTCTCTTTGTCATCCCTTCTTATTTCACTGGTGGATTTTAGCCCATTACCACTATTAGCATTGAATGCTATTGAAATTATTTACCGGTTAAATTCGATTGCTGGATGAAAGGCCTATTTATATCATTCGTTGGCGCAGCTAACTCCCCGTGGGGTAACTCTATGAGTTTCCAAGGTAAAAGAGCGCCTGACCAATTCGAAACAAAAATAAATAGGAACATAGTTCCAATAAAGGGAACCCAAGGACCATATTCTTCCCCAATCTGAGTTTTGCTTAAGTCTCGAAGGAATTCAAGGACATATTCGAAGAAATTTTGACCGTCAGTCGGAATGGTTTGTGGATTCCGAATAGCTATGGTGATCGAACCCAATAAGATGGCAATTACGACCCACGAAGTGATAAGTACTTGAGCATGTACTTGTAAACCTCCTATTTGCCAATAGAAATGTTGGCCTACTTCTACACCCGATATATCGTATAATCCTTTGAGTGTTTTAATGGAACATGGTATAACATTCATATTGTCCTCTGACATAAATCGAACTTCAAAAAAAAAAAAAGAATTCTTTTGATTCAACCGTCTCATCCATTTCTCAACTCGCCTATTTTCCTAATACCTGGTATATTTAGGATATCGAAGAATGACATAATAGACCCAGTACTTTGGATTCCTTCATGGAAATATAGGAATCATAACCAATCCAAGAAATCTACGAAGTTTTCATTTCAAAGGAATGGACTTCTTTTTCTTATTCATCATAATGAACGATTTCTTATATAGCTAGAACGATCTTCCGAAATAGAACGACCTTCACAAATTGCGGATACTAATGTATTCAGAATCCATCGTATTGAAAGGAAATTGTCATCATTGACTGGAATCGAAAGATCCGCAAGATCGGGGTCACAATTGGTATCGATTAAACAAATCGTTGGAATTCCCAAAATCATACATTCTCGAAGAGCCTTATATTCTTTTTGTTGATTCATGATGATGACAATATCAGGTAACTTCGTCATATATTTGATCCCGCCCAGATATTTTTGCAGAGTATCTAATTTTCTCTTCAAGATTGCTGCATCTCTTTTTGGGATACGCTGGAATTTACCCATTTTTTGTTTTGCTCTTAAGTGCTTGAATTGACGAAGTCTCCCTTCTGTAGTGGACCAATTCGTTAACATACCACCAAGCCATTTTGTATTCACATAATGACACCGAGCCCTTTTCGCAGCTAATACTACTAACTTGCCTACTCTGCCTTTGGTATTGGTACCAATGATTAAAAAATGTTTTCCTGTACGTGCTGCATCAAAAACTAAATCACAAGCTTCTGATAAAAAACGAGCGGTTTGAATGAGATTTGTAATATGAATACCATTACGATTTGCGGAAATATAGGGTGCCATCTTAGGATTCCAGTTCCTAATACCATGACCAATATGAACTCCCGCTTTTCTCATCTCTTCCAAATGGATGTTCCAATATCTTCTTGTCATTTTTCCTCACACTTTCTCTTGGTTGTTTGCTTTTTTAAGAAAAAACAAAGAGAGGAGGTAGTCTGAAATCAATCCATGTTCCGACGGAACCTTCTACCGAGGATTGACCGCTGATATACGATCCAACCCATTCATTCTTCTTTTTCATTTGTTAGAATTTCATGAATTCGTTAGAATCTTGATTACCAAAGAAAAGAACACAAAATCGGACCAAATCCATCAAAGAAATCAAAAAGAAGAATGGAATTCCATTCCAATTCCAAGAATGAATCTCTTCTTAGGAATTATTCCATTGTGTAAGTCAAAGTTTTGATGTCTCATAGAGATCCTTCGTCGTTTTGGACGAACTCATTTTCTATGATGGAAAAAGATCTTCTTCTATGATGGAAAAAAGATCTTCTATCTTTCCCTTGAAGAAATTCCTTTTTTGGATTTCCAAATGAATGTTCCTTTGTTGCTTTGAGCGGTGTACTAATTTTTGTAATCCGGTACCGGCAGGTATAATCCCCCCCAGAACAACATTTTCTTTCAGACCTTTCAACCAATCAATACGACCCCATAGAGAAGATTTTGCTAAAATTCGAGCAGTTTCTTGAAAACTAGCTTCACATATGAAACTTTGAGTATTCAAGGATGCCCTAGTTATTCCTAAGAAGATTGCCTTATAACCGATTGTTTCATCCAGAGCACGCCCTGCTCGTTCCGCTCGTAACAACCCGATTCGTTCTCTCGGTGAAAAAACATTAGACATTCCATCTCTTGATGAAACCAAGACCTTGGATGTTACTTGACGTATAATCATCTCTATATGTCTATTATGGATCTGTACGTTCTGGGATCGATAAACCTCTTGGATCTGATTAACCAAAGAGATACGACTTTGGGCTATGGTTAGCTCAGCACCAATCAAGGATCCCAAAGGGATTCCAAGAATTCTTGGTATACACTTCTTCCAATTTTCCACTCTCTTTTTGAGCTTCCTGGATATGGAATCAATCGAACGCACTTCGAAGACTTGTTCCGCTTTTCGAAGACCCCGCGTGATGTCACCAGATCTTGATTTTTCATATAAAAATGTAATTAATGTATTCCCTTCGTAAAGGATTTCCCCATAATGACCATGAACTGTTGTTCCTGGAGTGACCAAATAAGGTTTAGCAGATCTGATTACGAAAGAAGAGTCTACATGAACAATTAGAACTTGACCAGATTTCATTTGCGGTCCGTATTGAAAGAAACATACATTTTCACAAAGAAACTGCCCAAGAATCATTATGGAGGATGATTCCTCGCAATCATCATGATGTAGAAAGTGCCAATTCCAATCCAATGAATTCCAAATGATGTTACTGCGCAGATCGGGATTATAAATCCTCCCATTTTCGTCCATTAAACGATATGGAAGTACTTGGAAAGTTTGTTTCCAATTGTCAAGTAGTAAATATTTCTTTAACAATATCTGATTATGAGTTATGAAATGGTAAGATGAATCTAAATTCGTGATTTTAGGTACAGTGATACCTAAAGGGCCCAACGAATTTCGAATTGGAATTGTCAGATCTTTTTTTTTTTTCATTGGTTCTTTTGTCATATTGTGAGATTTCGAACCATGGAATGGGCCGATTCGAGAACAGTTGGATGATGGCAAAATTAGCAAAGATTGGCATTCCTTATTTAGATTCAACAAGGTACCAATACCAGGAGTTTCCTTATGTTGGATAAGTGACTGAATCTTCGCCTTGGAATCAAAAGGATTGATATTGGTACAATCGAATCCATTATGGCAAAGAAACCCCGAACCCGCCGTATCCTTTCTTTTTACAATATACGAAATCGGGGATTGGACGAACTCCATTCTTAGGAAATCGCGAATCAGATCCTTTGTCCTTATTTCCACAAAGGAAGCATGAACCTCTTCTATGTAATCCTTTTTTTCTTGGTCCCAATTCCATACTAAGCAAGTCCTAACGAATGAAAAACCTCTTGGAAAAGTTCTTCGAATTCGCATTCGCTTGCGATTTCCATAATAATAGACCTTGGCATTGTCAGGAATAGTATGGACAACTTCAAGTGGGACATTCTCCCTTTCCTGCAAAGGATCCTGTGGGAAAAATGTTGCTAAATGGATCTTATCGGTTATTTCCCATGCGACTGCGGGCCGAACCAAAACAACAGATTGTTTCTTGATTTTCTTGGATTTGTTCTTGATTTGCTTGATAAATGTAATCCATTGGACATGGATCCCCTTTTTCCATTTTGGAGATTCCTTAGAATCTTTTTTTCCTGTTCCTGGAGGTAGGAACTTGTAACTGGGCTTGAATCTATTTCTCTTCTTATCCGTCTCTCCAGGAAAATGAATATTCCCAGAAAAAATGGTAAGTTTTATCCTTTTTTTTTTTTTCTCCACTCGTACCAATCCGCTTACTCGACTTCTTTTAGTGGAAGTGATTTGTGTATATACTCGAATAATACTATTGTCTCGGACCATTATACACGAGGATCGAGGTAAGATATGTATTTTTTGGGGAATGAAACAAAATTGCTCTATTTTCCTTTCGTCTTTCGGATTCCATCCTTTTATTCCTTGAAACTCAGCGAAACCCCCTTTTTTGAGTTTTTTGAGCATGGAATTCCGCTTTCTCTCTCGGATACTATATCGAAATGGAATTGATTGAATGATTCCCGAACTCCTTATTCTGTATCGGGGATCAGCGCAATAAGCAAAAATACTATTCTTTCTACCTAAAATACCATGGATGGGTATTTTTATCGAAATGCGAAAACAAGGTATGAATTTTTTCTTTTTCTTTTGATATTGGAATGGAATTAGGAATCTATTTCTTCGACTCTTCCCCAAGAAATCAGAATTTTCTTGGAAAATAGAAGGATATAGGAAATTCCGCTGACCCCTGGGTAGGATTTTCTCAGATCTTGAATAATCAAGAACCCCACCTTTTTTTTCATCCGAAGGGTTTGAACTAGACAATTGATGTCTCACCCAACCCTTAATCATTGAGGAGTCAGAGATATCTTGTTCTTCGATAGAACAAAAATGAGCATTGATTTGATCTTGATCCTTGTGGAGCGAAAAAGACACTCTACTGGATCTGCACGTACTCGCGGCTAATATCCATAAATGACTTGTTTTTGATAATAGATGAACATTACCATATGGATATTCAGGCACAGCGTAGACACTCCAGTGCATTTCTCCTTCCGATTCAGAAGAAATATGTTTTCGGACCCTTTCTTTCCAATGCAAAGTGGATGCTCCGACGCGAATCTCAGCAATCACTTGTTCCGATTCTACATATTGATGATTTTGAACGAAAATCAAACTTTTGGATGGAATATTCACATTATGTAGAATATCCGGACTTTTAATAGTGACATACAGGTCTATGGAACATAGAAAAGCAGGATGCCCGTGACGAGTACGTGTAGGATGAACCAAATCCTCATTGAATTGGATTTTTCCATTATAGGGAGCTCGTACGTGTTTAGCAGTACCACCCGTAAATACTCCACCGGTATGAAAAGTTCTTAATGTTAGTTGAGTACCCGGTTCTCCAATGGATTGACCCGCGAGAATACCTACGGCTTCCCCCAATTCGACCAAGTCGCCATGCGTGGAACTCCGGCCATAACATAATTGGCAGATCCAAGATGTACTTCTGCAAGTAAAAGGAGTTCGAATATATATTGGTTGTACTCGAAAAGTTAGGAATCGATGGATAAGTCTAATCCCAATATCTTGATTCCGGGCGGCAATGCATCGTGGACCCATATATATATCTTCTGCTAATACGCGACCCATTAGTGTTTGGATCAACATTCTTCTGGTCATCCCCTTTTGGGGACTCACGGAAATGCCTCGGATCGTACCACAATCCGTTCTGCGTACAATAATGTGTTGAACTACTTCCACAAGTCTACGCGTGAGGTATCCGGCATCGGATGTTCGTACAGCAGTATCTACAACTCCTTTACGCGCTCCGTAACAGGAAATTATATATTCTGTTAAAGAAAGCCCCTCGCGTAAGTTGCTTTGAATGGGTAAATCAATCATTTGTCCCTGTGGGTCTGACATTAATCCTCTCATGCCTACTAATTGGTGTACCTGAGATGCACTTCCTCTAGCTCCGGAAAAGGACATTAAATGGACTGGATTCGAGGGATTGGTCATTCGAAAATTAAGATTCATCTCTTGTCTCAAATATTGACTCGTAGCATACCATATCTCAATGGATTGACGTAATTTTTCTACTGCATGTACATTCCCATAATGATGATGTTTCTCCAAAATCCAACTTTGTTGTTCAGCATCTTGGACTAACCATCTCTTCGAAGGGATGGTTAAAAGATCATCAATTCCTAATGAAATAGATGCAGCAGTAGCTTGTTGGAAACCTAGAGTTTTCATTTGATCCAGGATATGTGATGTATATCCCATTCCAAAGTGATCTATGAATCTGCTAATAAGTCGTTTCATGGAAGCTCCATCTATCACTTTATTGGGAAAGACCAGACAGGCCCCTTCTGCCATAAGTACTACCTCCGTATTCTGCTGAGTAGGATTCGACAATGGGTCTGAGTCAGTGATTCGAAAATTTCCTTTCCTCAAGCTTGATTCACATATCCATTTCCAGAATTAGGATACCAATGAAATCGAAGAGATCAACACTTTCACGGATCTCGCGTCATTCTTTCCTTTCGCTGCCGGATCCGATAAAATCCCTGTATAGCTTCTTCTGTTTCTCGATAAAAATAAATAGGACCAACATTCGTTCGAATATATATACAACAGATTTCTTTTTTTAGACTTCTGACTATTAGATAGTTCTTATAAATCTCATGATAGGTACCCAAGGATTCATATTGAACTTCAATGGGAACTTCTTTGGAACCAATGACACGTTGATCTAATCGCCATCGGAGCCACAAAGGACTATCGAAATGGATTCGTTTTCGGCGATAAGCCCCAAGTGCATCATAGGAGCTAGAAAAAGAAACATAGGGTTCTTCTTTTTCTTTCGTATACTTATAGTTAGGATTGTCCACTATTTTCTTTGGATAGTTTTTGCGATTCCAGGTATTATACCTATTTGTACGAATACCTTGACGGTTCCCAATCGTTAATATATAGAGTCCAATAAGCATATCTTGAGTTGGTATGCAAATGGGGTTCCCAATAGTTGGAGACAAGAGATTCATATGAGAAAACATAAGTAAACGGGCCTCCGCTTGAGCTTCCAAGGATAAAGGTATATGAACGCCCATTTGATCCCCGTCAAAGTCTGCATTAAAGCCCTTACAAACTAATGGATGTAAAGAAATAGCGCGTCCCTCCACTAAAATAGGTTGAAATGCCTGTATTCCTAATCTATGTAGGGTGGGTGCTCTATTCAGCAATACAGGATGTCCCTGCACAACTTCTTGAAGTATTTCCCATACAATGGGTTCTTTTTCTCTAATTTGACTTTTCGCAATACCTATGTTGGAAGCAACATGTTGTCTGATTAGACCACGAATCACAAATGCCTGGAAAAGTTCGATTGCTATTTCTCGAGGTAATCCGCATTGATGTAATGAAAGTGAAGGGCCCACGACAATGACGGAACGCCCCGAATAATCAACTCGTCTACCGAGCAGAGTCTGACGAAATCTTCCCTCTTTGCCGCTTTCAATGATATCGGCAAAGCACTTGTAAATTCTATTATTAATGTCCTTCAGTGGTCGTCCACGGATCCCAAAGGACTGATGGCTAGGTTAGTATTGCTTATCTGAGTAATCTATTCTTTTGAGAAACTGTAATTGTCTTTATATAAAGAGACGTAAAAGGAAAAATTACAAGCATATACTCATACATTAAAGAAAATAAAAAATAACTTGCAGAACTCAACAGATCCTCTCAAATTAGGGCATATACATTAGACATGCTTAGCATAGAATACAACTTAAGATGTTTCTTGAGAGTGCTTTGGTGAAGATATCAATAACTTAGTCTCCAGTGGCAATAGGATGTAGAAATCTCGTCTACTAGAATAGCATCTCGGATGAAATGGTAGTCAACTTCTATATGCTTGGTTCACTCATGGAATTCTGGCTTGTTTGCAATAAAAGTAGCTGCTTTATTTTCACTGTACACAGGAGTGGGACCTGAGTTAGGCACCCCTAAATCCTCCAAAATATATCTCACCTCAGCAACTCACAAGTAGTATAGGACATTGCCCTATGTTCAGGCTCAGCATTCGATCTAGAAACTACATTCCGTTTCCTACTTCTCTAGGTGGCAAGATTGTCACCAACATAGGTACAATACTATGTAGTATCCTTATGCACTCTAGCATGATCAACATCAGAGTAGCCCCATATATCAAGATGACCATATCTTCTGAATGAAAGTCCTTTTCTAGAAGCCTGTTTGAGGTACCTCAAACACCTGGCACACACTATCCGCTGTATCTTTTTAGGAGCTTACATAAACTGGCTGTCTCCCAACAATAAAGGAAATATAACAACTTTACCACCATAGCACAATACCTGGTTACATCCTCAAGTAGTGGACTCTTTGAATCTGCAAGTGGTATAGAAGGGTCCATTGGGACACTAGCAGATTTGTAGTTGAGCATTCTTGCCTCTCTCAACATATCCATCACATTTCCTTTGTGACAAGACAAGACCACCATCCATGTGTTGCACTTCAATGCCTAGAAAATAATTTATCAGCCCCAAATCCTTAGTAACAAACTGAGAGTGTAAGAAGTTCTTGGTAGCCTCTACTCCTTTATCACTCCTTGTAAGCAATATATCATCGACATATACAATAAGAATGATTAAGCCAATTATTATGTGCATGGTAAACACTGAGTGGTTAGCTGTGGATTTAGTAAAGCTATATTCTTGAACAACATTACTAAAACTTTCAAATCAAACTTGTGGACTCTACTTAAAGCCGTAAATATCCTTCTTTAATCTACATACCTTCTAGTACTCCCTCTTAATCACAAAGCCTGGGGTTGCTGTATATATACCTATTCCTCGAAATCATCATAAAGGAATGCATTTTTAATGTTCAACTAAAAAATCGGCCAATCATTATTTATTGCCATAAAGAGTATAATCTATATTGAATTGAGATGAGCTACAGGTGAAAAGGTGTGAAAATAATCAATGCCAAAGGTTTGTGTATAATCTTTAGCAACTAATTGGGCTTTGAACCTTTCAACTGAACCATCTGAACGACACTTGAGGGTAAACACCTACCCACACCCCACTACAGTAGCATCAAGGGGTAGGTTATCAAGTTGCCAGGTCCCTCTGGATGGGAGAGCTATCATCTCTTCCTTCATGGCCAAGGTCCAGGAAGGATCCTAGAAGGCCTCTATATGATTACTAGGAATTTGATGGCTGTCCACTACAACAGATAGAAGTTTCCCTGTTGCAGGAAAATGATCAAATGACATAATTTGAAACTGAATACTTATCATAAGACCTTTGTGGCTTCCTCTGGGCAATAGGAAGATCCACATCATTTACCATAGGTGTTTTAGGCTCTAGATCTCCAGTAAAATTCGTGATCAACAGAGGACTAGACATGTATGGTAGAAAGAGGCTCATCTATTGGAGATGTGGTGGAGGTAGGCTTGCATTGGAAGTGTCTAGAGAAGGTGTCTATAACCTTAGGATGTTTAGGAAATGTAGTAGAAGGGACATTTATTTGAGGTACAACTGGCTTGGAGGGCAATGGAGGCGTAACAGTAGGCATGGGAAGTGGAACATCTTGTGACATAATGGAAGACTTCCTAGTAGTAGAGTAATGTGGGATCTCTTCAAAAAAAGGGACATCCTACTAACAAAATCGATAGGCCGGTGGGTCAAAACACCTGTATCTTTTTTGGGTTCTAGAATAGTCTACAAGGATACATTTAACTGATCGAGGAGAAAGTTTATCCACCTTGAAGAAGTGAACAAAACAAACAAATCTAAAGATTTTTGGTGGTAGAGAAAACAAGTCTCGATTAGGAAACAAAATTAAGTAAGGTGTCTTTCCACCCAAAATAGATGAAGAAACACGATTGATTAAGAACGTTGCTGTGAAAATTGCATCAACCCAAAAAGTAGTGGGAACATGCTTTTGAAATATGAGAGTACGAGCAATATCAAGTAAATGTCTCAACTTGTGCTTAACCATCCCATTTTGCTGGGGTGTATGAACACAAGAACTCTGGTGAACAATACCCAAAGATTGAAAGAATTGAGGCAAAGTAGTATTCACAAATTCAAGTCTATTGTCAGTACGAAATATGTGAATAAGAATAGAAAATTAAGTCTTTATTTCATTAACCAATTTTTTAATCAATATAGAGGATTTTGATTTTTCCTTCATCATAAATGCTCAACAAACACAAGTATAATTATTCATAGGAACCAAAAAATAATGAAAATCCCTAAGACTCTGGACTCGACACTGACCCTAAAGATCAGCATAAATAAGACAAAAAGGAGACTTAGCTATTTTTTACTAATAGGAAAGGATATTGACAAGCCTCACATGAAAAAGAACTTGGAATTGCATGTCAGGAAATTGACAAAGAAGAACATAAACACTAGGATGTCCCCATCTGAGGTGCCACTGAGGAGTAGATGTGGCGCAAGCGACAAGAAATGAATGATTCTTAGGTGAAAGATGCAAGTAATAGAGATCATCATACTCAAGTCCTCTACCAATATACTTCATCGTTTGAAGGTCCTAAAGAAAAAAAATAATTATGAAAAATGGCTTTACAATTTAATACCTTTGTGATCTGACGTATAGGCGTTAAATTAAGGGAAGATTTGGGTGCATGCATAGCATCAGATAGAGGAAAAGTAGAAGATAAGGAATGTCACCCAAGTCTGTCATAGGAGACAAGACACCATTTGCTACCCCGATATGGACTAGGGTAGTCAGAGGTTTAAGAGAAGAGAACAATGTAGCATCTCTTGTAATATGGGAGGAGGCAGCTGAATCGGCAAGTCATGATGGTGTACGAACACTCTAGCACTAGCAGTAGTATTTGTTTGGCGAGTTATCAAGGCACCAATAGTAGAAGTGGCTTGAGATGCCACAAGCCTGTCATACTCTTCTTTGGGAATAGTGATCTAGGTACTAGCTTGGTCCTCTTGAAAGTACGGACTTCCTTCTCCACCATACGCGATTAGCCTAATGACTTTGTTAAAAGTCATGCTTTATTTAACATCTGTTAATTGTATAATTTGTCTTGTGATAATGTTTACAAAACAAACTAGTACGGCCTCTGTCATGGTCCCTTGCTCTTACACCTCATCTTCTCCCCCTACCTCTAGATGTTCCCTTACCACGACCAATAGATGCCATACCAGAGGAATTTGAAGGTGGAATAGGATTGGCAATCTTCAGTCGTAAGAGTTTAGTATATATCTGAGCAAGTGTGGGAATCTCCTCTAGAGTCATTAGCTGGTCCTTTACTGCCTTGTACTCAGGACCTAGGCTAGCAAGCAACTGAACAAATTTGAACGCCTCTCTTTGCCCGGCAATGATGGCAACATTAGATGAGATGGGTTGATAAGTATCCTGCTTGTCCCATAGGTTCTTCATCGAACTATAATATTCGGCAAGACACATGGTTCCCTTCCGAAAAGAATGAATCTCCTCAATAACTCTGTATAGACGACTGATATTGCTTCTGTGGGAATGTATCTCATGCAGGGCTTCCCACATCTTCTTGGCAGAGGCATAGGTCATGACTGGTTTGGCAATTGGTTCTTTCATACTATTTAGCATGCAGGTGGCTACTCAGTCATTATATGTTGCCCAATCTGTTGTCTTGACTGCAGGTTCATCCTGGGTGAAAATGTACTTTTTGCGATGTGAACCCACAAATCGGGTGAAAGACGTGGACCAAAGAAGATAGTTGGTGCCATCTAACTTAATAGAGGTCCCTTACATAAAGGAAGAAGCGCTTGTGGTAGAGATTTTTGTCATCAAGTCACTAGGGGGATCCTTCTTGTCTTCTATAGCACTCGATTTGTTGAAACCAAATAAGTACTCAAATAAGAGATCAAATCATATAGCTGTTGCTGAAAAACATGGTCAAATCTGAAAGCAAACCGATTTAGGACATATGGAGTCCTAAAAATTTTGAATTAGGCGTAGCAACAACGTGCTGGGGCTAGAAGAGGCCCCAATAGGGTTGCCTCTTCCTCCTAGGTCTTTCTCTAGCGCTGTTGGAGGAGGAAGGAGGGCGACAACTACGTCACCCCTACCCGGAGAAGCCCCCTTTCACGCTATAGAGGGGATGGTAATGAGAAACAAGGCAGCAACAATGCTACTGCAATCAGTAGGCACGCTAAGATGGTGCTACAACAACCTAGAAGGCTGTTGGAATTGCCCTAGTAGCCCCCAGCGGTGGCGTTGGCCCCAACTGGCGCTGTTGCTAGCCTTGGCGGTGGCACTAGGGGGTGCTGCTGCCTGGGTTGGGCTGGTGGTGGCGGTGATCAAGGCTGGTGGTGGCAGTGATCAGGGCAGGCAGAGGCTAAGAAGAGAGAGGATAGGGGTTTTTGGTGGAGGTGTGATGAGGGTTAGGGTTGATGGGGTACCAGAGTATTGATCTAGGACTACTACTTTGATATCATGATAGGACAAATGAGCAATCTATTCTTTTGAAAATCCCTAAGGTAGCGTTTGCTTGGGAGATAGTAGGTGGAATAGGGAATAGCAGGGGGGTTAGGAATAGGCTAAGGGTGTGGGTGCACGAGATACGAGGACCTCTCTCTTCCCATCACATCAAAACCCACTAATACTCTCTTTTCTCACATATAACTTGAAAAATACCACCTAATAATTACAATTTATCACATCAAAACCTACTAACTCTCTCTCCTCTCACAAAAGCAACATACCAATCATTAACAATCCCACCAATCATTACAATTCCACCAACCAAACACCTTCTATACTTATTCCACTATAATTCTATCTTGGAATAGCACTATCCCCTTGCCAAACACAGGTTAAGTGTCTTTATACAGGGAGACACAAAAAGGAAACATTACAAGCACACACCCATCCATTAAGAAATAATAAAAACAACCCACATAACTCAACAACTACTATACAAGGGAAACTGAATTTTGCATTGATGTTACCTGGGTTTCTTGTGTTGACTTGTGTTTTGCTCCATTCGTTTTCTTGAGATAAATAAAACTTGCTGTTTTGGAAAAAACATACCGTAAAAACTGAAACCCTGATGAACATTGTTTACGATACAACTTTGACTGACCTCATGTTCATCATGAATGCTCCTAAAGTAGATATCACTACTACACTGACCTTTTCATACCTATTGGTAGTAAACTAAGATCTTCAAGTGGTATCTAACAGTGTTGTAATGACTATATAGCACCAATTTGTCAACATGTCTTGCAGGATAGGGATGCTGATGAAACATCAGTTATTGATGTACTTGAGATTAGTGTTTTTTTTTTTGGGTTTGCTCTATATCTAAAAGAATTTTCCCCTGCAGGCTTGGAATATACATCCTTGATGTTCTGCTTGGGCAACAACTTTTTTCCATGTAGATAAACAAGGAATTAAAGCAAGTGGAGCCAAATGGCAAATAAGAATGTCCATATCCAACACAAGATAGTAGTAAAAAGCTTCATCAGAAGAAAAAAGACAGTACTAAAATGACAGAGAGAAGCATTTTTTTTCCAAAGAATTATATGGATCTAAATTGGAATATTGAAGTGCAGCAAGCTATAGAAGAAGAAAGAAGGTTTTTTGTTACTAGAAATATAAGACATATTTCTATTGTGGAATACATCCATCGGTAATGTAGTCTAAACCACACATCAGACATGATGCTGGCCTAATTGAAAATTTTATGCCCAGAATTCCCAGTTAAGCAACGTTTCTTCAATTAAATTGTTATCCACTTGATCCTATTGGTAGTGTGTATTATACTAATTTTTTGAGAAAGCTGAATAATTTCTTCTCCATGTTAACTTTGAACCCTTTGTCATGGTAATTATTTGAAGTTCGAATTCATGTTTGTTCTGATTGCACATCTGTTGTTTACTTTCATCTATTAGGCTTTTCAATACTTCTATCTAATGTTGGTTTTTCAGCTATTAACATTTTGAGATGTTCCTTTTCCAGTCTGGAGCTGTTGTGTGGACCCGATGGAGAGCTTCCTGAGAAGCTAAGAAACCTGGAACCTCGACTTATTGAGCATGTCAGCAATGAGATAATGGAGAAGGATCCCAATGTTTGCTGGGACGATATTGGTAAACTTCGTTGAAATCTGTCATCATATTAGTAAAACTGCTACTGATAGGACTACCTCAAATAGACTGGAAAATCTTAAGAGTAAAACAAAAATGAAGTATATACTGGGATACAACTTTCCATATATAACAGTAAGAATTCAAGGTGAAATAGATAGAAATTGTCATTATGCATTTAAATGTACATGTTAATCTTATGTTGCTTGGTAAGGATGGGAAAACACCTGCAAGAATATAGAAATCCATAACCATGCAGATAATATTTCTGTTTCCTTTTGAATTGGATATTTGGATGTGGAAATAGATGAATGAACTTATAATATTAGGATCCTTTTACCTCAAAGCTGGTAGTGGCAAGAAATTGGAAACGTAGAGAAGCAGAGGGATCTTCTGTAATAGGGTCTGTACAATCTTGTGGTCTACTTGGTTTCAGCGCAATAGGATGATCTTCTGCAGCAAGAGGGTCTGGCATGAGAATGTAGTAAGGGATGTTTCTTATTTATTTTCCTTATGGTCTGAAGCTTTGTAGTTCTGCCCTTTTGGTTTTTTAATATACCGGACGGCCACTCGCCTCCGGTAGCCGTCCTTTTCATTTTTTTTTAAAAGAGAAGCAGATTGTATCTCATTTATTTTAGAGGACTGTCGGATCATTGTCAGTTAGCGGATTAAGGGAAGAGGTTTGCATAAAATGGAAAACAAATCTGCTAAATTGTTCTAGCTATATCTGTGCTGATTTCTTTCTCTCTGTACATGGTATTGTGACCAGTTCTGAGGTTGCCTGTTCTCATTTTTGTTTGGAACTTCAGCCGCCATTGCTGTGGCTGTCATCTGCTGTGTTACGCCTTTTGGTCCTCTGCACCTATAAAATGCTTTGTTCTGTGAGTTTCATTTGTTTGTTACTCTGTTATTGTCATCTATATGTAACTGTATTACATTGGCAATATATGCATATTGCCAAGGGTTTGCAAATGTCTACTAGTAAACCTTAATCCCATGTTGTCACACCATCCCTTCTTTTGCTACCAAATGACTGGCCCCTTCATTTTTTAATTCCATGCTATTTTCTCCATTCCTGCATGTGAATTTGATCATCCTCAATTATGCACTGTATCTGTGTGCAACTGATATCTCATCTTCCCTCTAGCTATCTTGCTTTGGTTTTAGGCCCATATACCCTCTTGTAATTCTTATATGCTGGATCCTGGTTTTGTGCACTGTCAATGGGACTAGAGTTTGTTGTGCATTTCCCATTGCTGCACTTAAGTTTGTTGTTGATTGTTGATTCAGTCTCTATGAATGCTGGATTAGCTGTTTTCATATCTAGGGCATTGAATCAATGGGTTTGTGTCAGCTCCCAGAAACCATGTGCCATTCGAGAGTCTCATCATGCTCTTCATCACAAAAGAACTGTTGACTGGTCATACTGATGAGTTTGAAAGTAAGACCTTTGCAGTTTTGTCCCCAGAAGGATTCAATAAAATTGAGAAAGACAAATATTGTTTTCTTTTATGAGGTCATTTGCTAAATGAATTATGCTGGTCCACATACATAATTTTGTCTTCTTACATGTAGTTTGTACAAGTGTAGAATGCACAAGGTGTAATTTTCAATATCAACGAAGACAATATGCAGAAACACCATGCCCAGGCTCTGGATTTGGTGGTAGCAAGTTTTTGGCAGTTCATGTTTTTGACATTGCAAATTATTGATGGAAATATTCCCTTGATTGCCAGAAATATTGGTTGCGAATCACAGCCATTATGTATTGGATAATGCTTGTGAGAAATCTTCTTGACTCTCGATTCAGTTCATCTTACATAATTTCTGTTATCAAATTCAACAGTTTCATGGAGAATGCTTGGTTAATACCTCAACCCAGAACCTAGAAGGTTTGCAGCAAAAGATGACAGATTGGTTTAGTTTAACCATGCATGAAAGGGTTCTGGCCATAAAACTCACTGATGCATTGAATATTGTTTAGTGACAAGTATGTGAGTGAAGATAAATCAAACCAAAGTACTGGTTGGACCAATTGAAAAATCCGAAGATCCATTTATTGTTGTGAGGTTGATGCTGGAGTCTTTCACTGAAAACCTGGTCTACTTGCAAAGATGGTTGTTGTTGAGCTTTGATAGTTTAAGCTTAATAAAAAAATTGGCCACTCAGTGAGCTAGGTGCAAAGATTGCCTTTTGCATGGACATTGGGGAGTCGTAGAAATAAGTGATCATGGGACAAAGTAAGTTTTGCTTGACCTTTCTTGGTGGCTTTCCAGGGTTGATAATAAAGAGTAAAAAGTCAAGCTTTGTTTTTGTTGAGAGATAGGGTGTATTGTAGTGGTACATTTAGTATCACATAATAGAATGAAGAAGTGTGGTGTGTGTGAGAGCCTATAAATAGGTTATACTCCATTTGTTTCTTGAGAAGAATAGAATAATCTCGCCCTATTGGGCTCTTTTTCCGTGGTTTTCTTCTCGCTCTTTGTGAGTGGGGTTTCTATGTAAACTCAAGCTTTTCTTATCATTTATATTTTGATATTATGTTATGCTTCCGCTTATTTATATATTTAACATGATATCAGAGCGAGTTCGATTCTTGGGTTCATTGTATTATGTTCATCATTATTTTGTTGGAGTTCCAATTTTTGATCGATTTGGAGGAGCCAATCTGGAGGACCAATGAGGAGGATCCAGCGCAAGGAAGATGAGAAGAAGAGCACCACACGCACTTAAGAAACCTTGATGGCATTGCAGCACCATGGGGACCCTTGGCAGAGATCAGGCAAGCATTAGCGACGCATGAGCTCAAGGCAGTGTGGATTGTGGTGGTGGCGAGATTGAAGGAGAGATTGAAGGAGGCGAGTGCCTCCAGCGACATCGCGTTGGCTTTGTTTCGTAGTTAAAAAAAGGGGGCATGAAGAGAGAAAAGAACAAGAGGAAGAAAAAAAAAGAGAAGAGAAAAAAGGGGGGAAATATTTAAAAAAAAGATAAAAAGAAGGCTAAACTTTCAATAAGACGCATATACCCCTATGTACTTGATATTTACGTAAATATCCCTATAAAGTTACTCCGTCTCCATTAAACCTAACGGAAAATGTTATAAAAAAAAATTTATATATACATCCCCTATATATATTTATTTTTTTATTGATTCCAACTCCTCTTCCCCCTTCCTCCTCCTTCTTATACTCCCCTTCCTCCATCATCGACCTCTTCCTCTACAAGAAAGATCTAATCTTGCTTGGAGATGACCTCTTCCATACCCTCTCCTCGTCCTCCACCTCCTTCCAGCATCGCCTCCAATCCTAGATGCCATCTCGCCCAACTCCCTCATATCGTATGGCCTCCCCTCCCTCGACCTCATCGACCCCCCCATCAACCCCTTCACCCCTTTGAGCCCGTCCTTGACCTTTCTACCTATCGTTGCCTTGCCTCCTCTCGCGATCTCAACCGCTGCTCCCTCCACCTCAAGTAGCGCTCCCTCCTCCACTTTGTTGATGACCCCAAGCTGCTCCTCCACACTCCCTTCGCTTTGCTAGGCTTCACACTCCTGACCTTCACCACAAGGTCGTCCTCTCCGCTTGGCTCTGCTACGAGCGTCGTGAGGACGAGCTTGAGCACCCCACCTCCTCTTCTGCCCCTGCTACTTGCGGTGGCCCCTCAATTAAGTGCTCCCACGTCGCATTGCTCCTTAATAGCTACAACCTTGAGATCGCCCTCACCTTGCCCCTGTTGCTGATCCCCCCCCCACTGGACGCCCAACTTGTTGCTAAGGAAGACGAAATTGAGGCTGATGAGGAGGAAGAGGAAGGAGGTGGCATCATGTTCTGCATCGAGGATGAGGAGGTCCCATGCCTTCGGGAGCGGATCATGGCGCTCTTGAGGCCGTTTCGTGCGATGATGTACGGAGGATTTGCGGAGTCGCGGTGGGAGAGGATTGCCTTCTCCCATAATGGGGTCGGTGATGGAGGAAGAGTACAAGGAGGAGGAAGGGCAAAAGGAGTTGGAATAAATAAAATGATAAATATAGGGAGTTATATATAAATTTTCTTTTTTTTTTTAATTTTTTCTAACGCTTTCCGTTGGGTTTAATGAAGTAAGAGCATACGGCCTTAATGATATAACTTTATAGGAGTATATACGTAAATACCAAATACATAGGGGTATATACGCCTTATTAAAAGTTTACAGGGATATATTTGTAAAAATCCCTAAAACAATGATGAATTTTAAAAGAAGAGGGGAAGAATCTCTTCTCACTATTCTTTTTTTTTTTCTCTATGACTTTTTCTTCTCCCATACTTGTATGGGAGAGAGGGGAGTGTGAGAGCTTATTTCCCACCAGCATCAGGTCAATTGTCTACGGCTCATCTCCGGACTCATACCTACACTCGTCTACAAGCAAAGTGTAGATGCAAAGAAGCTGGTGACACAAGACAATCATGACCTGGCAACATTAGTTGAGGATGCAAAGAAGTCGACGACACAAGAGGTATGAAGAAGCTGTGACTTAGCAACATCATTTTTATTTGTGTTTTTTGCTTTATAGAGTGGGAATCTCTTGTGCAAGCAGAGCATTCCATGCTTTAGCTTGAGGGGGAGTGTTGAAACATTAGGTGTGTTGTAATGGTACATTTAGTACCACATAGTAGAATGAAGAAGTGTGGTGTGTGGGAGCCTATAAATAGGCTATTGTATCCCATTTGTTTTTTGAGAAGAGTAGAATAATCTCGCCTTATCGGGGCCTCCCATGGTTTTCTCCCCGTTTTTCGTGAGTGGGGCTTCCACGTAAACTCAAGCTTTTCTTATTATTTATATTTTGATATCATGTTATGCTTTCGCTTATTCATTTATTTTAACAATTCATTTTGGAATGGATAACACAGAGGCGGGAAGATGTGCTTATATACTGGGTATATCATTAGGTCATTTGCATCGAAATACCCAGGTTGCCACTTTTAGATCGGCCATTGAAGGCTCTGGATTGGGAACTTCTTAGGTAGCACTTGAGTTAACTGGTTGGAAGCCTTGGTTACTTTCTAGGCTAAGGAGGCTTGTGGTGGTTTGTTTTTTTGGAGGAAGGGTGGTTATTCGGTTGATAACTGCCCAACAGGTATATTAATCAAAAGCCAAGTGGCACATAATTACATAGAGGTTGCCTAAAAATTCAAAAGAGTAGCAATACAAGAAATAAAATTTTCAAGATACGGTTGTTGCCTTTTGAAGATAGTCACATTCCTTCCAAGCTATATTCTCTAAAGAATCGCTAAAACCTTGGCTTTCTTCTTGGTCCTGAATATGTGAGGTTGTCCATTGAAATTCTCGCTCCTAAAGGATCTCCAGAAAGTATCTTGGAGGTAGTGCATTACCTTAGGTAGCTGGAAATGCAATGATATCTGAGTCGAGAAGGAGCACTTAAAGAATAAATGTTCAATGTTCTCATCTGCACCTCTACATAGTGGACACACTTTATCTGCCTTTGTCACCTATCTTGCTCTCCACATTTTTTTCGTCAGTCTTCCTTTTTTGAGCAGCCATGCAAAACTCTTTACCCTCAAAGGATACGATGCCGACCAAATCTGCTTGCAATCCCTTCAAAACTTAACATCAGTCACCACTCCACTGCTTAATCTCCGATATGCTTTCTTTACATAGAACTCGTCGTCTTTCCACATGAAGGAATATAGTCCCCCCTCAACATGGAAATCTTCCAACTCCTGCCACATCACCTGGAGATCCTGGATCCTCTAGTAGAAAGGTTTCCTATAAAGGTGGGGCTCTAAGAATTCTCCCAGCAATCAATCACCTTTGCTTGCTGATCCGCAACCAATGCAAACAACCTTGGAAAGTGTTCCCTAAGCTTTCTCTATCCCATTCAGTCATTCATCCAAAATCAAATGGCACCCACCACGGGGGAGAAGTTTTGTACATTAGGTAGAACCTCCACCGGACCTTTGATGAAGTGTGAGGCCCCAATCTGCGTAGAACCTAATAGATCCCAGTTTTTAGAGGTACCATAATGGGCCTCCATAATTCTTCCAACCATATCTTGCTTGCACCCTAGCAATCTAGCAATCCATTTTGTCAAAAAGACTTTCATTCATCTCCCTCAAATCTTTAACTCCTAAACTGCCTTCCTTTAACGACCTATAAACATCCTCCCAAGCTACTGATCTCGCTCTCCTGCAAGTTGACCCATAGTTGGTCCAGAAGAAATCCCTCATTAGTCAAAGGAAACAAATGATCTTATTCTCAAAAGAAACCTTACACCTCTTTACTCTTTATATAGAGAGAGATGTTGGGAAAATTACATCATAGAACCAACTCGAAATAGATAAATACAAAACAACCCATATAACTACAGGTAGTGTGGAGAGGTCCCATAACACTCTCCCTTAAGTTGGAATATAGATGTCGATTATGCTCAACTTGTCATAACATGCATCAAAAGCAGACTTAGCAAGAGGCTTAGTAAACATATCTGCAGTTTGGTCCTCTGAAGTGACAGGTGTAGTGTAGAGTAGCTCCCTTTGGATCAAATCTTTGGCATAATGGCAATCAATCTCCACATGTTTCGTGTGCTCATGAAATATAGGATTGTTGGTAATATATGTAGTTGTAGGATTATCACATCTCATTTTCATGGGCTCTTCAATCTGAATATGTAAACCAAGTAGGAGAGATCTCACTTAGACCATCTTAGCTGCCATTTATGCCATAGCTTTATTCTTTGACTCGACATTAGATCTAGATACCACACTTTGCCTTTTGCTTCTCAAGTCATCAAGGTGCCTTCTACGTATGTGTAGAAATCGATGGTAGATTTCCTATCAGAAAGGCATCTAGCGTAATCTATAGCAGAATAACCTACAATAGTCATGGACTTGCCTCTCTTGAATGGTATCCCTATCCTGGTGTTTGCTTCAGGTACCTGAGCACCTACATTGCAGTATCCTAATGCTGCTTGGTTAGCTTATCCATGAATTGACTAAGCTTGCTTATTGTAAGAGAAATATCTGGATGTGTGATAGTAAGATAAAGAAGCTTTCCAATTAGCTGTTTGTATCCTCTGCTCTCTACACCTTCTGACTCTGTGTCATATAGATGCATCTTAGGATCCATAGGTATGTTGGTTGGTTTTGTTCTCAACATCCTAGTCTCTTGTAATACATCAAGTGCATACTTTTGCTAAGTACAATGCCTTCCTTGCCTTTTGCCACCTCAATGTCCAGAAAGTACTATAGAGGACCCAAATCCATGACATTTATCAGCCAAACTCTGCTTGGCCTTAGTTATCCCAGCTGCATCATCAGTGGTGATAATGAGATTGTCTACATAAACAAGAAGGGAAACTACCTATTCTCGGCCTTTCACACAAATAAGGAGTGATCTAATGACGACCGACTGAGCCCTAGACCTTTAACAACGTTTGACAACTTCTGCAACCAGGCCCGTGACTTTGCTTGAGCTTATAAATTGCCTTCTTGAGCTTGCATATACAGTCCCCCTTAACCTTAAGACCTGAGGGCTGCTGCATGTAGACCTCCTTGTGAAGATCGCCATACAAGAAGGTGTTCTTCACGTCCAGCTGGTGTAGTGGCCAATCTAGATGTGCTGCAACTGTTATGAGAATTCATACTGTAGGAAGCCGAGCAACAAGAGAGGTATGAAAGAAGTCCACTCAATATGCCTGGGTGAATCTTTTTGTCACAAGACGAGCCTTATGCTGAGAAATAGATCTATCAGGATTGTATTTCTTGGCAAAGACCCAATGGCAGCCAATGGTACATGCACCAGGTGGAAGTGGTGTAAGCTCCTATGTCCCCTATGATTGAATTGCGGCTATCTTATCCTCCATGGCTTGTCGCTACTTTGGATTAGGCATGGCCTACTAGTATGTAGTCGATATCTGAGTAGAAGATAGAGCCTTAGTGAAGAGAGTAAAAGTACGATTGAGCTGGCCAGTAGAAACAACCCTAGCCACTTGATACTATGCACAACTCTAGGGCACCTTCTGAGTAGCTATTAGAAGATCAAGATCATCAATTAGGGGCTTAGCATCATCAACAGGTGGCTCAGAATCCAAGGGTACATCACCGCCAGGACTAGTATCATCACCTGGAGGACTACCACCAGACATATGATAGTCAATATCATCAACTCATACCTGCTGTGGGGAGGATGATGGTACTGAAGTAGGGGGTGTTTGTCGATGTCATAGGTAATCTATATGACACTAGAGGATCTATGAACCGAGTAACAAGCCTATCTGTAGTGTTTGGTGATTTAGACTGAGAGAGAGAAAATCTTCTAATTGAATAGGAGGGATAGGTATTGGTGCCATCTCTACCTTAAAGGACAACTGATGTCCAGTCACTGAAAAATGTGGTACTACCTCATGAAAAGTGACATCAACACTAACGTAATGTTTCTTCTGCAATGGATCATAACATCTGTAACCTTTTTGGGTATAGCTATAATATAGGAAAACACATTTAATTGCTTGTGGGGCCAATTTATCCCTGCTAGGCTTAGTAATGTAGACAAAGGCTACGCAACCAAAAATCCAGGGTGACAATTGAAACAACTCTTGGTTTGGATACAATATTTGCCATGGTGCTTACTTAGATAGTACAGAATTGGGCATGCTATTAATCAAGTAACATGCAGTAAGTACTGCATCTCTCTAGTACACAGAAGGGACTTTATGATGAATCGGTAGAGTCTTGGCTACATCCAAAAGATGCCTATGCTTCTGTTCCGCCACCCAATTCTACTGGAATGCATGGTAGCAAGTAGTCTAATGAATAATACTATGTGATCTATAGAATGTGGTCAGCCAAGCAGTACAACACTCAAGAACATTATTTGTACGAACAATCTTAACAGTAGAAGCAAGTTGATTCTTTATTTCAATAATAAATGTCTTAATAACTGAACTAATTCTTTAATAAAAATGATCATGACATTCTGAAACAATCATCAACTATAACCAAGTAATATTTAACTGAACTAATTCTTTAATAAAAATGATCATGACATTCTGAAACAATCATCAACTATAACCAAGTAATATTTGTGACCTAACTGATCTGGAATATGACCTGGACCCCACACATCTAAATGCAATAAATCAAAAACAGACTCAGCGATAGTAGAGTTAGCAGGAAAGGTGGTTCTGTGATGTTTCCACATCTAGCAGACATCATAGTGGATCTCAATAGCTAGCGAAAGGTGAGGGATAATATGGCGTAGCCTATTCAGAGACAAATAGCCAAGACGATGGTGCCACTATGGAGCACTCTTTGTAGCAAAACATACCTTGCCTTGGCAAGTAGCAGCAATTGGCATTTGAAACAGGCGATACACGTCTCCTTCTTCATGTTGGCCACCAATTATCCTTCCTGTGAGCCTGTTTTGAAACACACAACCAATATCATCAAAGATTGCCCGACAGTTATGATCTTTGGTAATTTTGCTAACCGACAACAAGCTAGAGGAAAGTCTGGAACAAATAAAGCTGTTGGGAATTAAGAAGAGAAGATACCAAGTGGCAGTGCCTTCTTCATGGATTTGTTGGTAGCAAGGCACCAAACGTGTCTTCTTGTAGAAGTCACAAGTTCGAGACTAAGAAGAGAGAGAGGAGTGGAGTTGGAAAAGTGTTGGAAATATTATTGTTTAACTCAAGGATAAAAAAGGATTACAAAGGCTCTCTTTTATAGAGAGAGGACATATCACAATCCTCTAAAATAAGAAACAAACTCAATCCTAATCAAATTAAATCGCCTAATTTTAGAAAGAACAAATCCTCTAAAATAAACTTTAAAAAACTGAACACATCAAACTAAAAGATAAGACTTGGACTCCAAGCAAAGCCTACTTGATCCTTTAGGGTCAGCACCCCTTAGGATCAACAAAATCTGCCACGTGACGCTTCCATGTGGCCCAATTGTCCTGCTAGGTGGCACTGCCACGTGGCCCACTGTGGTGTGAGGTATAGCCATGTGGCATCTTCTCTTTTCTTAATTCCCAATAAAAACATGAGGTAATCTCAAATTGGGGGTAATGACCACCTCCCCCTGACCATCAACAATGGAATGTCGCCTATCTGCAACCTAAAGTGTCATGCTAAGAGGGATTGATTGAAATTGCTCACAACAACTGTTGATCATCTCTCAAATGACGTGAAGCACTATAATCTACAAGCTTAGGTGGTACCATCATAAACCCTATCAGAAACATTAGACACAATCTATATCTGAGGAGGTAGTGGCACTTATATCAGGGTGTCTCCTGAGTAATATGGGCATGTCGTTGGATCGTAGCATCATACTCTACTCGAGACACAATATCTGACTCCACCTTAGAAGTAGTCATTGCCTGATTGTCCACAAGAGGCTTTCCATGCTTGGTTAACATGACCAATCTGGACACAGAAAGTACACGTGGGACGAGCTCTACCAGCTTGCCCTCCGCTACATCCACAACCATGATTAGAAGGGGAACTACGACCACTACAGGCTCCACTAACAGCAAGTGCAGAAGTTTGTCCAACTGTCTCTGGTGTGGAAGACGAAACAGTGATCCTACTAGGTCGACTATACGCCTTCTCAAGAGATGGAAGCTTCAATAAAGTCAGCATTTGGGAGTGAGCAATATCATATTATGGATCCAAACCAAAAAGAAATTGAAGAATTGTTGCCTCCTTGCGATATGTTGATTGGTACATGTGCATGCAAGTCTGCATGCATTGTACTTCTCCAAAGGCCCCTTCAGAGTGGCATAGTACCGAGGCAGTGGCTGACCCTCTTGTTTGAGTGTGAACATGTTATAAATTTGGAACACTTTGCCTGAATTCTTTTCATGAGAGTGTCATGAAGAGAATCCTACATCTTTTTAGCGATTTTGTAGTACATAATACCATCTCCAATCCAAGGCAAAATCGCATTCATGATTCACACTCACCATAGCATTGTCTTTTTTCCAAGTGGTGTATTTTCCTATCTTATTCTGGGGTTTTGGCTCAAGAAGAATATGTTCTTTATTTTGATCTTCAATTGTCATGAGGAACATCTACGACCAATGAGCATAATTGGTCTCATCTAACTCACGATGGGAACGAAGAACAGATTTTTATAGTTCCCGCTGTTCGGGGTTGTCTTCGACGACACTTCGGACATAAAAGATGTAGCTATGATGCCCACAAATCTAGGAAATTGCCGCAATCAGATCTGAAATAGATTCTTCTGGTTTAGAGAATCATCATAAATTAGTGAAAAAGGTGATCTAACATGAAATTCAAGTAATTTGTTTCTTAGAAATCACGTCAAGACCATGTGATAGCTCCTTTGGTGAAGATGAAACACATGTTAGGGTTAGGAGGGACCCCTAGCGACGGTCCAGGAGATGCTGCTGCCTCCCCTCACCGCTGCAGAGGTGGCGTAACACCCATTAGCGACGCTACTGCTAGTCGGTGGTGGTTCTACCACCGCTGTTGGTGTTACTGCTACTGCTGTTGCTGGGGAAGATTAGGCCGACAACGTGGTAAGGAGAGAAGAGAGGTTAGGGTTTAAGTGGTTGGGTAGGAGCCTATTTGGGTGCGATATTAAAGCGTCGACCTAGGACCATTGCTTTGGTGCCAAGTCAAAGGAAACAAATGATCTTATTCTCAAAAGAAACTCTATACCTGTTTATATAGAGAAAGGTGTTGGAAAAATTATATCAGAGAACCAACTAGAAATAAATAAATAGCTAACAACCTATACAAAACTATAAATAGTGTGGAGAGGTCCCATAATATCAACATTTTGTGGTAACCTGAACATTAAAGTGAAATAGGATGGCATCGCGGCCAACACTGCCTTCAATATAATCAATATTGCACCTCGAGAGAGCGTTTTAGGTGGCCAACCTGTCAATCTTCTCTCCAACCTCTCAATTAAAGGCTTCCACTTAGCTAAAGATATCTGCTTATCTGACAATGGCAAACCCAAATACGAGATTGGAAGAGAACCCTTCGCAGTGTGTAAGTGTGAGCTGCAAGCTCTAAACTCCTATAGGGACATGTGAGAAATTTATCTACAACCTCGATGCCTCTCCAAAAACTTTAAAAGAAGTCACACGCTTCTTTACTTAGCTTCAGAACCTTCTACAAAGAAGAGTGTCATATGCATACTATAGCACTTGGATTTAGCTTCTATTCCATGCAGAGAATCTGCTAAAAAGATTTCTTTCACAAGCTCTGGTTGAGGCTCTTGCCAAGGCATCTGTTGCTAGGATGAATAACATTAGAGCTAAAGGGCATCTCTATCTAACCCCCCTTCTCAGCTGAATCCATCAACTCGTTAGGTTTCCATTCATAAGAATAGAGGAAGAAGTCGTCGTTATGCACCTCTTCGTCCAGTCCACCCATTTCAAAGGGAATCCCCTTTTGATAAGGGAAGCCCACAAGAAAGACCACTGAGTTGAATGATATGCCTTACTAAAATCAACTTTCCAAAGGAAAGCCTTCTTCCTTGATCTCCCCCAGAAAGCCAAAATTTCTGAAGCAACCACATATTTGTCAAGAATACTTCGGCCATGCACAAACATAGTTTGTACAGGTGCAACAATCTCTCCCAACACTCCTCTCAACCTGTTTGCAAGAACATTTGCCACGATGAGATAGATGCCATTAGATAAGGCAATAGGCATGTATTCCTAAATAGCCTCTGCACCCTCCTTTTTTGAAAGCAAGAACATGTAGAACTTGTTAATTCTACTAAAACCTTGGTTCCCATTCGTAAATTGATGTAACACCTGCAACGCATCATCTTTCACAGTTGACTGAAACTCCTTATAGAAGAGAATAGGGAAGTCATCAAGGCCAGGACAAGCATCAACATTTAATCCCCATATAGCCCTCCTAACTTCACCTTCTGTGAAGGGAGTAGTAAGCTCTTCGGCCTGCTCCTCAGTAATAGGAGTGTCTGCTCCCATCCATCTCCACCTCCCACTCCTCTAGCCTGAAAATTCTTTGAAATACTCAACAACCACTTTTCCTACCGCCTCTCTGCCATTGTGTACGTTACCATTCACCCACATATTTTCAATCCAATTTTTACTTTTGTCTGAAGCCATCGGGTGGAAGAATTTGGTGTTGGCATCACCCTCTTTCAGCCATCTCTGCCTTGACTTAGCCTTCCATTTAATTTTTGCCTTCTTGTCCTCAAGTGCATGTGTAACTGTGTTACTTTGTCCTGTTGCCCCTCCTCTGATATGACTTTTAGATTGTCTTCCCTGTCGTGGGGAGTAATCTCTGTTATGGCTTCAGTCTTCCTGGTGTTCCTCTCTTTTCTAACTTGCGTTCTATAACTTCTCAAAAAAGCTCTTAGGCCATGTAACTTGGCCTTAAGCTGAGTTGTCACAGACCCCACAATATAAAAGGAGTTCCACTTCCACCTGTCTCCTAAACCCCTCCCCAAGTAGCCAAGACCTATCAAATTTGAAATTTGTCCCATACCTGACCTCTTCATTCAATTGCCACAACAGTGGCGTGTGATCAGAGAATGGCATCTCTAGCTGCTGAACATCATCCATAGGGACAATCTGAAGAAGCTCCATAGTCTCCAAGAACTTGTTGATTCGAGACATTTGCCTCGCTGTGCTCCTTCAAGTGTATGCACATGAACTTGGTAGAAGGTCTACCAGACCATGTGTCGCCATGAACTCTGAAAAAGCCTTTGAACCCAGCTCTCTTCCCTTTCTATCATTCGACGTATGATCCGCATGCAACGTAACATTGAAATGCCCTCCAATGAGCCACGAGCAACCTTGAAATTTGTTCACCACTTGAATCAAATCCTCCCGAGATCCTACGTGAGCTCCATCATTATTAAGCCCATAGACTACAGTTACCACCAACTTCAAATTGTCCTTCCGCCTTGCTAGTTGAACTGAGACCACATGGTTGCCTACTAAGGAATCTTCCATATTAAACTTGTCCTCCGTCAAACCCACAATGATACCTTCAGATCGTCCCACCATATTCAAAGCAGTAAAACTCCTCAAATTGAAACCTGCTTGAGCTTAGTTTCTTGCAGCAAAATCACTCTTAGACTCCATTTTTGGATATAACTTTCGAGCGCACTCCTCCTAGAGGGGTCATCGAGTCCCCTCACATTCCAAGAAATGATCTTCAACATCAAGCAAACAAAGGAGCACTCCTGTTGGCACGTCTTGAAGGTTGCAGCTTCCGCTACAAGCGCTCGCTCAGCCACGAGTACCTTTTCTCCCTCCCCCAACAATGCAGAACAAGTATTGTCTACTACCGCATCCATCTTTGGATTTCTATTGATGCCCTCTTGCTCCATCTCTCCACCATACCTTAACTGCTGGCACCTGTCTGCCCCTTCACCGGGCTCCAACGTAGCCATTGCTCCTAGAGCATTGTCAGCATCATCTTCATCGGGCACTGGATCTTGACTTCGCCCCCCACCCAACTCCACTGCGTTGTAGTAGGCCAGTGAATGTTCGTTGAGGCCTCCCTCCCTTGAGGTTAGTCGGCGATGCTTTCGCTAAGGTGGTTGCTTTCCTCCTCATCTTCCCTCTGAAGGCCCACTGAGGTTGGAATGCAATCTTCTGCCGAGGGCGATTTGGCCTTTATCACACCAGAGGGAGAGGTGACATTGCTTGGAGCTTCTCATCTGCATCGCCACCCTCCACCGTTGCTTTACCTTCAACCTCCTCATTTCTAAGTGCTTTTTGTTCTTGTGAGGTCTAACCTCGTAGTGGGTCCATCCCAAGCGTCAGGTGTGAACCATTGCTGGTAAAGTCCTTAACCAGATCCGTTTTCTTACCATATCTAGTAGAGGATTTGTTAAAACTCTGACCCACCTCCATAAGACCAAGGACCTTTGGGTGGTCGTTAAACATGCCTTTAATTGATGCTTTTGCATCCTTCAGGTCTAAGGAAGTGAGATCGTCGTGCGCCTCCTCGACATTTGCACCATCATCATCGCCTCCTGCCACCTCGGGAGCTGCCAACATCAACGGAGAAACTGCCAACTCCTTGCCATTAGCGCCCTACCATTTCACCTTCCAAATGTACCTTCGTTGAGTCGTCGTGGCATTGCTACCCTCCCTCTCCTTGGCAACCCCATCAATGGACTTCCCTTGACCGTCGCTTGTAAGAGCCTGAGCGTAAGTCTTCGGGGCTCTCACTCCACCAGATCGATACCAATCATCCATGTCGCTCCACCGAGGTGGAGTGTAACCTTCTCGAGCTTCTTCCTTCCAGGAATTAAATGCACCACCGCCCTTACCTTCGCTAAATCACCCTCAACAAGATCGAGGCCATAGTAAGTCTTCAACGAAGTAAAAGGTGTGGGCATTGCCTCCACCTCCAACGTTCTTAGCCACAGAGGAACTCCTGATATCGCGACCTCAACCTCTGCTATCCTTGGTGGTCTCTCCGTACTCGTTCCATCATGAGTCGTTGGTCAATGCAATCGCATGCTCCCTTCACCGATCTTAATAACACAGAAAACCAATCTTTGCACCTCCTTCACCCCCAACTCGAACGTAAGAAGCTTCCTCTCTCCCAACTCTACCATCTTCATACTTGAGCCTGCCCCCAACCTCTACCTCATCGCCTCCTTGGTCTCAACCATTCCAATTTCCCCTCGGATAACCTCCCTGACCAACTCCCTTGAAGGAGCCCTCTCTAACTGCTTCAAATGTAGAGTCCAAGGCACCTTGACCTCCACTAGGGGGGCCCCACAACAGGTAGAGGAAGGTCCTTCACCCCCTTCGACTCCGCGGGCACCTCCCTCGACCCAGCAGGGCATCGAGCCTGGTGATGGCCAAGGTGACCACATCTCAAGCATCATACGGGGTCCTTGCGGTCCCCCGCGCGGTGACCCCAGCCAAGGCATTTGAAACATTGGGGCCTCTCTTGCCTTGCCTTGTCGCACTCCGGTGGGAGACGGTCACCCAACCTCCCTCTCCGCTTCGCGACTCTCCTTTCGCTCTCACTCATTCCACCCTAAAGCCACAATCGAAGGCTTGTGTTGTTGAAGGGGGTCTTCCTATAGTTCCCACTTTTTATCTGTCTACATTCTTTTTGCCTCAGGAGGTGATCTTAAGATTGGACACTTTGTGATGTAGTTTTTTTAGGAAAGGGCCACAACAGAATGGGTTGGCGATCGTCGTGATTTCTTGGGAAGAGGTATGCTTGCCCATTTGGTGATGGTGGGTTGGGTGTTTTTGATACATGAACTATGAATTAGGCTCGGTTGGCTAAATGGATCATCAAGATTATTGGTGCAAAGGAGGATCTTCTTACTAAAGCCGCTGATGCATGTTATGGTCGAAAAGTGAGTTGGTCAAATTGAATGCCACTAATGAGGGAGGCATCTCATTTCTTGAAAGGCCTTTTAAAGGTCATGCCTTTAGTAGTTTCTATTCTAATCCTTGAGCTGAGTGATAGAAGAGATTTATCTTTTTGGTTAGATGATTGGTTTGGAAATAGCTGCTTTACATATAATTGTCATTGTCTTTTCTTTTAACTACAAATGTGGGGGTTGTAGTCTTTAATTATTGAAATACTTCCGGCAATGTTTGACATTGCTTTTTAGAATTTATTTGTTGTATCAAAAATTGGAGAAGTATGTGACAATGCAGGAGGAACTATAGGACTTTCAGTCAAGAGTGGGTGTTGAGAGTTATTTCCTTTATTTGGTGTGTTTTATTATTTTGCTTATTGTATGGGGTATTTGATGTAATTGTCTCTAGGGTGTCTTTATATAAAGACCCTTAAGGTTTCTCAATAGAATTGACTTCGTCTTTTTCTTAAACATGGTATTGGAGTAGCGATCTTAGGTCGATGCTCTGGTATCCCACCAAATACCTTCTTTCTCATCTTTAGAGGATCTTCTTGTTATCATCGTTGTATCCTTCTTGCTTCTGGTGCACCACCACCCTCAGTATTGCTATAGCAGCCGTAGTTGCATCCTCAGCGTCGCTGCAACAATAGTAGCAGCGCCAACGTTGCTGCTGAGGCTTGACTGACCTTGGCTATGGTGTGCCAGGGTTGCCGCCTCCGCTGCAGTAGTGCCAGCGCTACCGTTAAGGCCTATATAGGCCTTGGCTGTGGTGTGTTCCCTATCAAGGGGTGCTAGGTGGTGGCATGGGATGTCTCGTTGATCTTCGGCTGTGGCTTATGTTATGAAATCCTATTTCATATATGATTTTTGTGCCTATGATTCTCTTTATGGTTTGATTACAGAGTTTTTGGGCCATCTTTTATCTTCCTACAAGTCGGGCTAACTTAGGAGATTATAAGGAAGTTCTAGGTGACTTCATGGAGATGTCTACCATGAGCATCTCTCCGCATATGCAGGGAACATCCATCAAGTTAGAGGGTACAAATTTTCTCCTTTGGTCCACATCATTTGCCCGATTTGTAGGGTTGCATAGGAAGAAGTATATTCTTCTTTAAGGATGAACTGACCAATGACAAGAAGATTGATGATTGGGAGGCTTATATCGATTAGGTGGCCACTTCTATGCTGAACAACATGAAGGAGCATATAGCCAAGCAAGTCACGACCTACTCATCTGGCAAGAAAATATGGGATGTGCGGCATGAGATATACTCTCATAAGAGTAATATTGCCCACCTCCATTGTGTTGTAGAGTTGGTACATACTTTCCGGAAGGGATCTATGTCTTTGGTCGAGTGTTACAAGTCCTTGAAGAATCTATAGGATGAGCGAGACACTCATCAGCCCTTGTTGTCAAATGTTGCAGTTATGGCCAAGTAGAGGGAGGCTATTAGATTTAGTTTAGTTTCTTGCTACCCTAGGCCCAGAGTACAAGGCAATGAAGGATCAATTGTTGACTTCAGAGGAGATACCTACCCTTGCAAAGATATATGCACGCTTATCTTGTCTTGAGCTATTTAATTTGACTTTGGTGATTGGCTCATTTGCCATGGTATCATTTGGCTGTGGTCGTGGAGTTCCCTTAGGCAAGGGGATAGGACGCATACCTAGAGGTAGTGGTGGTCTATTTTGTGAGCACTACCATCGCCTTGGTGATACTATTGATAAGTGCTAGGTTGATCATAGTTATCCACTAGGATAGGAAGCATGTGCCCGCCAGGTTCTACTTTGGCTGATGAGACTTTTTTTTAGGAAGATGATGCATCTACATCTTAGGTCGCCATTTCTAGAGAGGAGTATAACGGGCCCTTGATATCTCAGTCTACATCTTCTGCTAGAGCTTTTGTTGTCAGATCGACAGGTACTACACGATGTCTTTTTGGTTTCTTGCTCTAGAATGGGTGGCAGATTAAGGTGCTTCCTCTCACATTACCGGGGATGCGACCTCGTTCTCATCCTTATTGTCCCTGGCCAATCCTTTCAAAATGAGAGTGGCTGATGGGGCCCTGCCTCCGGTGACTGGATGTAGAGATATCTATCTTACAGGATCACTACTTTTGATGGATGTGTAAGATGCCCCCAAATTTGCATTGAATCTTATTTCTATCAGTTAAATTCTAAGGCACTGAATTGTCGAGCAGTCTTTGTCATTTCTTCTTGCAGGATCTTTGGATGATGAGGCAGATTGGTGGAGGAATTGAGGGTGATGGCCTTTATTACTTGAGTCTTTCATCTACACCTTTGTTTAGTGTTGTCGCTTTGGCCACTATCGCTCTACATTGGCATTTGCATTTGGGTCACCCAAGTATTTTTGTACTTCGTTGTCAGTTTTTAGAGTTACAGGTTCCGAAGTTATTTTGATGCAAGCATCATAGGATTTCGTTTCCTTTTAGTCAGAATAATAGAGTTGAGTCTTTGTTTGCCTTGATTCATGTTGATTTGTGGGAACCTTGTTGGGTCCCTAGTCTTAGGGGTTTTAGATATTTTCTTGTTCTTGTGGATGGTTGTACCCGTGTTAAAGAAAAATATGAAACTTCTGAAATCATTAAGAAAATTTCTTTGAAATAAATACTCAAATTTCTTCAGTTAAGTGTTTTTCGGAGTAGTAATGGTCTTGAATTTGTGAATGCTATTATTGCTGATTTCTTTACTTCTTTGGGCGTCATTCATCGGACTTCCTGTGTTCACAACCACATTTCACAACAAAATGGTATAATTAAATGCAAACTCCAACATTTACTTGATGTAGCCAGGACTATGATGTTTCAGATCCTGTCTTAGTTTTGGGATGATGTCGTTCTTGCTGCAACCTTTCTTATTAATAAGGTGTCTTCCTCTGTTCTGAAGGCCAAAAGACCTTATTCTCTTTTGTTAAAGGGCTGGGATAATTTCCCTCTCACACCTGTTGTGTTTGGATTTGTTTGCTTTTCTCATTTGTTCAAGGTGGATAAGTTCTCTCCGGTTTGTCAAGTGTATTTTTCTAGGATACTTGCAGACCCAAAAGGGATATCGTTGCTATGACCTGTTGATGCATAGATTTTACGTTAGTGCAGATGTGACATTTTTTGAGGATGTTCCCCACTTTCAGTTGAAGAAGATCCCACATCCTCATTAGGCTGAGGATATCCCTCTTCCTATGCCTACTGTGTCGCCACTAGTGCCCTCTGAGCCATCGTATCCACCTACTATGTCTCCACTAGTTCCCTCTGAGCCACCTCCATGCCCCCAATACCTCTTTGTACTTACAAATGGAGAGTTCTTGAGATGCCTAGAGGGGAACCGTTATCTCCTATACTTACTGCTCCTTCCTCTACTGGTCTTGCTAAGTCTAATGGAGATCAGGTATTGCCTTTTACAGAGGGGTTTGACTTTGACCTTCCTATTGCTCATCGGAAGGCCCAATGTTCCTATGCTCATAATTCTATTTTGCAGCACATGTCTTTTTGATAAATTACCTGCTACTGCTCGACTGTTTTCTCTTGCTGTGAACTACTAGGTTCTTTGCAGCCATACTCATGCTCTCTAGCATCCTGTCTAGAAAGTTGCTATGGAGGAAGAAATGACAATGCTATAGTCTCATGGAACATGGGACTTGGGGGAGTTACCCTCGGGTACTATAGTTGTAGGGTGCTAATGGGTGTTTACCCTTAGGTATCTTCCAGATGGTTCAGTTGAAAGACATAAGCATAACTTGTGGCAAAGGATTATATCCAAACCTTTGGGGTGTACTATTTGAGACTTTCTTTCCTGTGGCAAGGCTGAATTTGTTTAGATTTTCCTCTCTAGTTGTCAGCCTAGATTGACTTATATTCCAACTTGATATTAAAAATGCATTCCTACATGGGGACCTTCATGAGAAAGTTTACATGCAATAACCTTCCAGATTTGTTACTCAAGGTGAGTGCCATAAGGTTGGCAAGTTGAATAAAGTTATTTATGGGTTGAAGCAGAGTTTTGAGGGCATGGTTCAAGAGATTTAGTAAAGCAGTTCAGGAGTTTGCCTTCAGTAGATCATCTTCAGATTATTTTATATTTGTTCTGCACAGGCTTGCTAGATCTGGATCAGTGATCCTTATTGTTTATATAGATGACATTCTACTTACAAGGAGTGATAACGAAAGCATTGAATCTACAAAGACTTTTTTGCACTCTCAATTTGTCACCAAGGTTCTTGGAGTGATTAGTTATATCTTGGGTATTGAGGTGCATCATATTGATGGGGGTCTTGTTCTTTCTCAGTGGAAGTATGCCCTTGATATGCTATAGGAAGTAGGGATGATAGGATGTAGGCTTGTGAGCATTCCATTGGATCTTGCTGCTCATTTAGCTGATTCGACAGTCCTACATTAAAAGATGTAACTAGATATCATGTTGTGGTTGGCAAGCTTCTTTACTTGACAATCGCAAGGCTAGACATTGCCTATGCTATGGGGCGACTTGGCCAGTTTATGTACGAACCTGGGGAGGCACACTAAGGAGGAGTATGCTAGGTTCTGAGATACTTGAAGAATTCCCTTGGGAAAGGCCTATTCTTTTAGAAGCGTGGCCACTTAAATGTGTGGGGATAATTTGATGCTGATTACTTTTGGGGCTTAAGAGGATCGGAGATCTACTACTGGTTATTGCACATATGTTGATGGCAGCCTTGTTACTTGGCAAAGTAAGAAGTAAAATGTCGTCTCAAGATCTAGCGTAGAGTTAGAGTGCAAGGCTATGGCGCATACAACTTGTGAGTTATCCTGAATTCAATCTATCTTACATGATTTTGGGGTTTCAATCTCAGGGTCCATCTTATGTTTTGTGATAATCAGATTGGCACTTTTATTGCTAATATCCTTGTCTTTCGTGAGAGGACAAAGCATATTAAGGTGGATTGTCATTTTATTAGAGATGCGGTGATGATAGAGAAGATATCTACCCTGTACATTTCTACTGTAGATCAAACAGCAGACATCTTTACCAAAACACTCTCTAGGAAGCAACTTGAGTACCTTTATTCCAAGCTGAGCATGTCTAATATCTATGCTCCAGCTTGAGGGGAGTGTTGAGAATTATTTCCTTTATTTGGTGTGTTTTATTATTTTTCTTATTGTATGGGCTATTGGATGTAACTATCCATAGGGTGTCTCTCTATATAAAGACCCCTAGGGTTTCTCCATAGAATTGGCTCTGTCTTTTCCTTAAACAATGGGTACACGGGATGGATGGTCGTGGGAGGATTCTTCTTTTACAGCTAAATCTATTTGTTAACATCTGTATAGTTGACCAGAGGTTGATGTTAGGCTGGCCCATGATTGTAGGCTAATTTGGAAAGCTCAAATGCCCTCGAGAATTAATCTCTTTTGGTTTTTGTTGAGAAGGAAGAGGGTCATGACAAAGAGACGGCACTTGAAGATTTCAGGGGGAGGTGGCTGTGGTACCTCAACATTCTCTGGTGCCGGTCCTTGTCCACACCCTCTCCCTTGTCCCCGTCGTCGATCCTTGCCTTGGCCGCGTCGATGTCCTCATCCTCGACCTCGTCGTCGTCCAGGTCCTTGGTGTTGGGGGACATCAACCTCAGTAGGCCTAAATTTTGCTGCAACGGTCTGCTCATTTACATGCTTGGCCTTTCTCACAATCTCATGAAACTTCACTAACTGTGGTCGTTTGGCTGTTTTCTGAAATATGTATGTCCAATGATAGATCTGCATGGGTGTAAATATGAAAATTAAAATCGACCAAAGCACCATCAAATATGATTTCTACTTTAAATTGTTTTTCATAGATATAAAATGTGTATCCCGATGAACATGGCGGTTGAGGTGGAGACGGTGGGTGGTGCATTAGGGACAGATGTGGGTTCCTTATAGCTGGTGTATCTGGGCCTCCCGCTGTCAGATCGACGCCTCAGGTTGTAGGATTGGTTTCCTTTGTTGGAGAGGATGGAAAAAAGATTGGCAGGGTGGTCATCTAGACTGTTGTCTAGATGAGGGAGATTAACTCTGGTGAAGGTTGTTTTGGCATCCATACTGTTGTATGTCCTCTTAGTTTTTAGGATACCGCGCTAGGCTGATAAGAAAATCTCTGGGTTGATAAGGGATTTTTTCTGGTTTAATGTAGGGATGACAAGAAAAGGGGCGAGGCTGGTGGCTTGGGAGGAGCTCTGTAGGCCGGTGCAGGAGGGGGGCTTGGGGGTTAGGGATGTGGACAAGGTGAAAGTCAGTCTCCTTGCGAAGTGGATTGCCAGATTGGTGGGTCGTAACTAGGGGCTGTTGGTGACGTCATTCGGAGTTGCTATGGGCCCTTCCTTTCTTAGGGGCCCTTGGAGTCCCCTCCTCTCGGGGCCTTCTTCTTTCTAAGGGGGTTGGCGGCGGTGGCGGGGAAGGTGTGGTCTTTCTTTTCCCCTACACTAGAGTAAGGAGATGCTTTCTGGTTTTGGCAGGATGATTGGTAGGGGGTTGGGTCAACCCTCAGCGACAGATATCCCCGTCTCTATGGGGGAGTGGTGGACTCATCGGCCTCAGTGGGAGATTGTTGGATCGAGGCCTGGTACCCAATCTTTCGGGGGGGGGGAGGGGGCTCTCCGACCAGAGGTGTGAATATTTCCAGCGATTGTTGCAGGAGCTCGAAGGATGGGAGCCGAAGGAGGGCGATGACTCATACTCCTACGGCGTGGTCAACCTGGACGTTGATTTCTTGAGAGACTGCAAACTGCTCTGGGCGGCGGAGGGCTTGTTGAAGGTGAAGATCTTTGCTTGGTTGGTGAGGAGGGGGAGACTTATGACGAAGCGGTGGAGGGCGAGATGGGCCCAGACGAATGATTTGAGTTGTCTCCTTTGTGAAGGAGCGGAGGAAGACATCCAACATCTCTTTTTCCAGTGTCCACTTGTGGTGTAGGTGTAGTAGAAGATGGGGATCGACTAGATTGCCCACTCGGCATGGCTAGCTTCTAGTCTTCATTCTGTAGGGGAAACACCCAAGATGGAGGAATCTCCTTTAGATCCAAGAAGGATAGGGCCAAGGTCTTGGCAGTCTTGTAGGGTGTTTGGTCGGGAAGAATTGAGGTGCTCTTTAGGGGGGAGAGACCATATGTCGAAAATTATCTCATCATTTCTTCCCAGGTGAAGTTCTGGGGATCTATTTTGTAACATTTAATGTAAGTCATTTTTGTGAAATGGAATGAATGTGGGTGGTTATCACTTAGATAATTACCCTTTGGCTTTTTTTTTTTTTTTAAAAGATATGAAATGTGTACTTACATTAAAATCGACCAAAGTGCCAAGTCTCCACACAAACCTCCTTGTGTTTTGGAGGTACCATGACATGTAGTTCGGTGTGGTTGCAGGCTCATCGGTGGGGTCTATTTGTACGACGTGTTTATGGTGGGCTCCCCAATGTTGATTGTGTGCTACTTGATGTGTTGGGTAATTAATGTCAAATTTGCCCTTGAGATCAATTTCATGTAGCTTTGCATCAATGTCACACTTGGTTGGGATGCCCTGATGCCCACCAAACTGATGAATGATGCGATCTGGAAAGCAGTGTTCCACTATATGGAAGTGGATAAGTGGGACTCCAGTGTGCCATATGTCCTGACCTACCATACAGTATGCAGGTATGTGTTGTAGTACCTCCTTAGTATACGTCTTCCATATGACCTGAATTGTTAAGCGTAATGTATTACTTTAAAAAGTTTTCTTACTACTAGTAGAAAAACTTAACAAATACGATATATCTGATCGGGTTCCTGTAGATCGAAAGTATCAGGATGCGGTATAACCACACTCTGTGGATGTTTGCGGATGTCGAAGCCCGCCACCCAACGTGTTGCTAGTTGTCTCCCTTGCCACTCTGGCCTCTGATGTATTGTTGGAGCAATGTGTGGAAATTGCTCAAATCTAGAGTAATATGCAAGCTCCTGTAATGTCTACCGTCGCATACTCGGTTGCAAGGCAAAGGTGTCGATATAAAAGTGCCAAACATGTAGAATCCCAACTGTATTAACCTGCAGCCTGATTATAAAGATGAACTTTATATAACTCATGTAAGCGGAATAATATTTTAATTAATAGAAATGAATAATATTTTAATTTATAGAAATTAAGAATTCTATTTACCTTTAGATCCTCTAGTAATGATAGGTATACCAATGAGACATAGAATCCTGATTTGTTTGGACATATGATCCCACCTAGAGCTTGGAGGATATAAGCACGAGCATAGCGTTTATACGTCTCCTTATTAGCATTTGCTGGTAAATTTTCAAAATGTTGTGCTAACCATGTTATCTACAATCGTGACCTGACCAATTGACTTTCAGGTGGCACCACTCCAAGTAACCTCTGGTATAAAGCTGGCCAATTAGGATTATTCGTGGCACCCGTGATAAAAATTCCATCCACCGACAATCTGGTAATAATGGCTATGTCCTCTGGTGTGGTATTCATCTCCCCATGACGCATGTGGAAGGTATGTGTCTCTGATCTCCATCTCTCAACAAATGCCGTAATCAGGTACCAATCTAATGAAAAGAATCCTAGACGTGATATTCCTCCAAAGCTTGCCATGTCAACCAACGCTTGCACACATTCATCAAGTGCATCTGCACGAACAACCCATCGCGGTGTCTGCATCACATATAGATATAAGAACTTAGATTCCAAATGAATGAAAATGCAAGGATTTAATATAAAAAGGAGAGATTTCAGTTTTAACAGATGTGCTGGTTACTTATTCCTCGTTACACCTTTGAAAAAAATCACATTATTTTTGAAACACAAGGCACAATACAACAAGGTGCACCGTTGGAAAGTTGGTTGTTGCACCTCCTGTACTTGTCCAATTGATTTCTCAGATCATCTGATTAAAGCAGTAACGGCTTTGGACCAATTAGAAATAGATTTGAAAATTTGAAAAATACTTGGAATTTTTCCCAGAAGAATCTCCAAAAACCCTGTCATTGCTGATCCATCACCTGCGGCTGCCGATTTCCCCATCCTCTACCCCCTCTTACCTCTGAACACCACCATCACTATTTTGCTTCAATACCTAAACATACCTGACCTTGTTCTTGGGGTGTTTCGCCCTGATCAACCCAATATCAGATTAACCTATTCCTGCTGGCAGCTTTCAGAGATCTCATGGTATTACGTTTCGAGTCATCCAAATAACCAAGTTCTGTGGCATCAAAAAATGTATACCATTCTAACAAGTTTCGTAACCTTAAGACATATATTAACATCCACATCTAAAGTTTGTATCTGCCAAGTGGGTATTTGCATTCATATGCATATCTGCCAAATTGAAAATGATATCTGTATCCATGGCTGCATACCTATCCATCATAAATGGCAAATGGATACATATGCTGGAAAATAGAAACTGGGTTGCACCCCCTAGCATAAGCTTTATGCACTTTATCAGGAGGAGCTGACATGTCTTTAGTTGACAGAAAACACATCCCCCTTCAAACTCCCCTTGACTGATACTTTTACTCCCGTCAAAGGCTTTCATCCCATCCCACCTCCCAGTGCATAATCCATTAAATACGGCAATGAAAGTTTCATAATTCGGAATGTATGACTGATTGCATTCCTAAATTGAAAATCACAAAATTCAGAGATCTGATTTCTTTCTACAAAAAATTGTAAGTCAGTTATTTAGAGTGGAATGGGATGGATTTTCAACTGATTTAAATAGTGATGCAAATGAATCAAAGCTCACTTATTAGGAACTTAATGAATTGATAACAACTCTGCCAAGAAGTCAATTTAGTTACTGGATTGAGAAGATAAAAATATAAAGACTTATGTTTCCATCCCAAACTGCACTCGATCAATGTTCTACCTGTCCATTTAACACCCTCAGATTACGTGATCCTGGCTCCCTACAATGATAAGTAGAAACGTTAATGAATAAAAGGATGCAATATAATAACAGTTATGCAATATAATAAAATATAAAAATATATAAAATCTAAGCATTTTGGAACAAATCATACCCCTAATTGAGTAATTTTTTCTATTGTGACCTGTATTTTGACACACTACACTTATTCACATTCCTATTACGCCAAACTGTGTTTGGGCGAAGAGGTTGCTATGGTTGTTGTTATGATTTGGATGTGGACCTAGTATTTTGAATTTGTGGGCAATGCCTTCTCGTATGTCCTTTATGTAAGTACAATCCATAGCTATTCGTTTAATGCATTTCTCTAATATCTATCTCGTTATGAATTCAAGAGGATTTTGGTCGTACCTTTTCTCGCTTCATTTCCCACCATAGTATGTGCCGTTGGAATAAATAAGACTACCATGATTTTGTGTCACCTGTAGGCTCAAATTTGCCTTCTTAAATTAACATTTGCTGCTCTCATGTGTACCAATAACCCACGAAAGTACCAATGTCGATACGTCTAGATGCTAGGATTACAAATACATGTGAACACAAAATTCTATATGTCTGCCACTTGTTACAAGTGCATGTGCCATTTCTGAGGTTGACTTTATGAAAGTTACTACCTTTCTGATTGAAATTTGCATCACTCCTAGTTAACGCCTCATAATATGATTCAGGGCTTCCATGGAAACGTGTAACTTCATGTACTCAGCCAATATCCATCCAATTTTGTAACATTTGATTTGCATAAGTGGTAAATTTTTCATATCTTCCTATGGATGACGTCGCTTGCTCTTGTCTTTTGTCAAAGTAGCCAACACAATTGTAAAAAATTTTTCTAACTAATGTAGTGGCAATGCTCTAGTATCTTTAAGCACCGCATTGTAGCTTTCACTTAAGTTTGTCGTCATATTTCCAAACCGAAAGCCTCCATCAAATGCCATAGTCCAATCCTTTTTTTGAACTCCATGATTCTTAAACCACTTTGGAGATCTTCATTGATGTTTTTCAATTGATTCATGCAAAATTACAATTTTAGAGGTAAAGATTGTAATGCAACCCTTATTACCAATTTTTTCATGTTTATGTTCTTGTAGGCGGTATTAAAATTACTTGTAGCGTGACGTGAATAATACCTCCATTCTGCATGTTGCAAATCAACATCCTTACTTGCAGCAGTAGCAATAATACCTTCATGTCGATCGGATATTATGCAGATAGATCTCTCTCGATCTTGGATGAAAAAATCCTTAACACACCGCAAAAACCACGACTATGATTCGGTTGGCTCCTCATATACCACTGCGAATGCAGGAGGGACAATGTGATGAACAACATTCATGCCGCAAGCAATCAGTAACTTATGCTTGTATTTGTCATACAAGTGAGTGCCATCGATACTAATAACCGGTCAACAATGTCTAAATGCTTTAAATTATGGCTCATATGCCCAAAATGCTTTCATAAAGACAATATCACTAGAGTTGTTCCCTACACTCTCAATGTCTACACAAGTACTAAGGTTGGAATCTTTGATAGCGATAAGCAAATATGGTAAATCTTCGTACGGCTGATCCTACTCTCCATACACTAATTCAATTGCCTTTCGCTTTGCATCCCACATCCTCCTTTTTGTAACATTGTACTTGAATTTATCATGAATGATCTCTCGTAAGAAATGCACCTTTAGCAAAGGTAACTCTTTCACATAATTTTGCAAGTAGCGGCCCATGAAGTTGCAATCAAGTTGTGGGTGATCTTCATTGTCTTGAATATAGGCGCATGTGTGCTGTCCATGCAAGATGCTCAACACCCATTGCTGATAAAAAACTCTCCAATGGCCACGCAACCTCCAAGTGCACTCTTCTGAAACATGTGAGCAAATCACAGACTACACATATTGATCAGTTTCACGAACTCGAAAGTTCACGTGGTTGACAATATGAAATTTCTTCACTTCAAATACAAATTCTTCTTTTGTTTTGTATGTCTTGCCCTTCACTAATCTGTTGGAGAGCATTCGTTCTAGCTATTGGATATTGGACCTTCATCTTCCCACTCACTATAAAATTGTACATCTCCGTCAATAGGCAATTCGTTATTGTTATGCATGTTATGAGTACTAGATGGAAACAGTTGTACCCTCCTATTATGAGTTTGGACATTGTTGGGGGAAGATTCTTGTTGTCATTGTCCCAATTCATATCATCTACATCATCCATATCATCTGGATCGAATTCACGTGTTGATTGGCACAAGTCATAATACAACTTCTGTAATATGTCGTAACCTGCCTTGACTTGTTGCTGCAAGGTTCACTGTCGGTATGCTAGTATCGACATCACCATCAACGGGATCATGATGAGGCTCCTGAACATTCTCTAAATCATTATGTGGATTCTGTACTTGTTGAGGAGAACAATGCTCCTTTGGGGTGTAGGTCGTTTCTTGTCAAGTTTCTTGAGGCTCTCAAAAAGGAGGGAGGCACTTATGTGGAGGATGTGTTCTTGTAGTTCTTGTATAGCGAAGTGGTGCATGTTGAGATCCTCCTGATGGTCGACGATTGTAAATAATCATATTGTCAAGTCCATCAATCTCAACGTAAAGCTTAGGATAGTCCTCTCTACGTGTAACTTTTTTTCCAATCCATAAGAGTTTCAACATCTTCATCGTTGGCTATAGGTGCGAAATAATATTTCTTCTCTTGAATGTGGGAAGCAATGAAGTATGTTAATACGTTGTGTCGTATGATCATTATGTAAACTTGTGTACACCTTATCCAATAACAACTGAAAGTTTCAGTTTGTGTACATTTTTATCTTCTTCGTTGGCTCTATGTCGCAGTTAACTCTATTCTTATTTCGGATTACACGACTACAAAAAAATAATAAATAAGAGACAAATTCTGTCATCTAAAACAACCATGTTAGAGCTCATAGATGGATAATGTGTGTCCATTTTTTAGGTGACCATCAAATATCAAATAAATAAATTACAACTATCTCATTCAACTTATGTTAAATCATATTCCAGTATCACAATCATCATTATACTCAAGATAAATGAATGCCAAATCTCATCAAAATCTTCATATAAGTATTAGCTAGTCTTGGATCCTGCCTAAAATAAAAAAAAACATATAATTGAAAAAAATAATGATGAATTGAAAACAATAGTGGAACTACTTGCTCCTAAATATATCGACTTCCTCACCTAATTTCATAACTAGCATACACCATTCTGAATCAAATTCTTCACATGGACTTAAGGTAATATGCATATCATGAAAGTTATGTCTATTATCCATGATGGTTGTAACTCATCCTTCCAACGTGCTATAGAAGACGGAAGCCACCCAACAATGAATATCTACCTACCCAAACAAGACTTCTTAGTAAGCCCTAACATTGGCTTCATAAGATCAACAACATTCTTGTCCAATACTAACTCAAAAAACACAACAAAAACCCAACCCAATAGTTGAACAATGACCAAGGCGAGCAGCAGTAGGTGTGGAGAGCGTGGAGTACGGAGCGGTGATAGCCAGAGAGGTGGTGATGGCCGTAGCGAGCCAATCATTGGAGGAGAGACTACGGCGACGCAGCAGAGGAGCATTGAGAAGGAAGCTCGCGTTGGAGTTGTTCGGGTGAGGGGAGGTTGGGGGGCACGGGGGGAGGGTTTTAAAAGAGGGGAATTGTGTTTACAAATCTCGAGTTTTGTGCGCTGCACTTTAACAAAACTCAATTTTTATATAGACAAGTTTTGCTCAAAAACATACCCATGCAAAATCGTCTATTGAAGTCATGATTTTAGTACCGGTAATAACAAAAAAAAATCCCAAATATGATAATTAAGGAAAATAATTCCCTAATTACCCTACTTAAGAATTTTCTTCGAGTATATTGGGGTTGCTTGGAATTCCTTGGAGGGGCTTAGGAGTCAAGGGTCACACATGGTGGCATTAGTGGTTGATGTAGATCACTATGGGCAGTGATGGCAACACCGTTGCCACTCGTAGAGGTGATTCCAATTGCTAGGAATCTACGCAATGGCAGCTAAGAGGACAATGGCTGACAGAGGACTTAAAGTGGCACTTGATAGCGACCTATGTAGCGAAGAAGGCACCTTGCGACGCTTAGAGGACTGTAGGGATCGATAATGGGCTTAGGTTTTCACCTGGAAGCTTGTTTATTATCCCAAATAGAAGTTAATTTACAAATACAAAAGACAGACTTCGAGCTTCAACGGTTATGGTTGCTAGTGAGATAAGCCTTACTCTAGTCTAGATTTAGCGTATAGTTGCTCTTGTTGTTGGTGCTAGAGGATTCCAGTTTGGGGGATAGGGTATTTGAGGTGTTATCAGTGGTTAAGGTGCTTTCGTGGAATGTTAGAGGTGCTCGGGATTCAACCAAGATTGCTGCTTTGCTTAGCTATTTAATGAAGTGAAGGGTGGATTTGGCTATGTTGTAGGAGAGAAATTGGAATACCTAAATGACAAGGTGAGGAAGGACTTAGTGAGTGAGTTTCTGATGGTTTTCTTAATGTCAAATCAGTAGGTAGATTTGGGGGGATCCTTATCGTGTGGCACACTGGTTTTTGAACTGGTTGAGTTGAAAATTGAAAGGTGGACAGTCATAGGCTGTTTGAGCTGTTTAGATGGTCTCTCATTTCCTATCTTAGCTGTTTATAGGCCTTGCCATGACATGGTCAGTCTGGAAACTCAGAAAAGGTTTTTTTTGGAAAGGAAAAAATGATGAATACTGGAGGTCAGCAATCATCCTCACTATTACCGCCAAATCAAAGAGGGTAGGTTACATATTTTTGATAAAATTGTCTTCCCTTCTTTGTTGTTTGTTTGTAATCATTATTTGTTTTTCAATATTGTGGTGCCAGAACTCAAAGAATGCTAAGAGTTTCGTATAAAACCTTCTCTGTGCAAGCCCTTTCATCCCTACACTGTGTTCCTTTACAACTAGATGCACCACAGAATTGCCCCAACCTTTTCCCACGACAAGGGTGCTGTTTACATGCCCATCTTCTAGGCCATGCAGAAATCCTTGACGAAGTCCACCATGGCACTTGGGATGGCCATCTACTCTCAAACTGCCTTTGCAAACTGCAAGGGAGGAATGGGTGGGCACAATATTCCTCCCTCACCCTACTTAAGTTGCATGTAGTGCTTTCTTCATTGGCTGATAACCTCTTAGACTTTGTGACCAACCTCCCCCGTCTAAGTAACCACTAGGAAGATTTTAACCTTCAAAGACATCTTTAGCCTCAAAATGGTAGAATAATCTGAGGTCAACTCCATAATGCTCGGCCTAGCATCCTCTAAAAGCCTTCTTAACTAAGTATCTTCCTCTGTCCCATTCTAAGGAATCTGGCACACCCATTGTATGATGATAATCATGTATTGCATCCAATTGTTGTAAAGCTACCATTTGAGCATTAAAAAGGCTTCCCCTGAACGTAGGTGTCCGGGCATTGGAATCGGGCTGCCAATAACCATCCCAGGAGTCCTCCATAGGTGGAAACTGTTAGCACCAACTTCTCTAAAGACCCATTACTTGTCAAATCCATGAATTTAAAAAATGCGCCTTGGGGCACTCGAGTTATACGCCTTGAGGTGAGGAAGTCTGTTTTTGTCTTGAAGCAACCGCCTCAGTTTGCCTTTAGTGAGGTATGTGTCTCAGAGTGATTGAGCTGCCCGAGGTGGAACTAAGGCACTGCCTCAACAAACGAGTGAACAAAGAACATCTATAGAATTCTCAAATGGCTATTTTCTTATACAACCATTTGGGACACTATATACTTATAGCCTTTCCTTGTCAATAAGGTAGACCGAGGTGTTTACAATCTAAATTCTTAAGAAAACTAACTAGTAATACAATTGAAAATTACCAGTAATTTAAACAATAAAAAAAGAAAACTAGCCTCTGTTGCAATTTGTATACATGAGGGGGTTGATGTATTACAGTATATAGTTCTCTTAATTTAATCCAAGTTCTGTAGATGAATACACACCCTTATTCATATATGGAAGGGCAATATGTAGCAAATGACAATTCAATAGTCACTCCATGTCTAATTTTTAGACCTCTATCAAGCTAAAGCTGGCGTACATCGGCTTCATGCCAAATAGAACTTCCATTTCCTGAACCTTCTGTTTGTCAACATTGTGCTTTCTACTTTTAATTCCTAATTATTTTTTATTTGCCGATAGAGAGCTAGATAGTCGAACTAGAAGGCCAAATTTATTGACAATTTTCTCAACTTTTGTAAATCAATTAGGCATAGAAATATTTTTTTCTTATTGTCTTTTTGAGCTAGATAGTTGAAGTAGAAGGTAAAAATTCGTTGAGAAATTTCTCAACTTCTATAAAATAATTAGGCATAGAAATATGTTTTGTTATCATCTTCACATTCATGTTTTTTGAAAAGGTATTGTCTTTACATGTGTAATTTTAACATTTTCTCCCTTAAGGCTTACACCTCGACTGCCTCAAGGCTTATGCCTTGTCTTGATAACACAAAATCGTCTTGTTCTACCTCATGTTTTTTTAAACCTTGGTCTAGTCTTTCTCTCAGAATTTGCACGTCTTCTCGTCACCCTAATGCAGTTGAGGGGAGTTGAGATAGGCTTTGTTCGTTTATGGATGGTTGGCCTTGGTTGGTTGATGGATGCTTTACTGGAATGTCTTCTTCTCATTAAATGAATGAAGGGATAGGACCACAGAGGCTTTTATAGGTGGTGGATCTAGAATTGTGTAATGTTCCTCTACCAGGTGTACATTTCATGTGGAGAAACTCCCTAGGGAAAATTGAAGATTGACAAATTCCTTTGCTTGGTCGACTTGGTTGAGTCCTTCCAAATGGAGGAGATTACTGCAAGCCTGAGGTCATTCTCTGATCACATGCCATTATTATGGAGTTTGAATGAAGGTGGTGGATCTATACGACCTACTTTAAGCTTGATTGGTCATGGTTGATGGAGTCGGATTTTGGACATTTGGTTGAGGAAAAATGGGGCAAGGTTTAGCTAGTTGGGTGAGCCAACCCATACTTTGGCATCTAAGATACAACATTTATAGCATGCTTTGCAACCCTATACAAAGGAGGTTAGGGACCATCAAGAGAAGGCTCTCCACAGGGGTCAACTCCTTCTGACAAGGAGGAGGATGATAAGGAGTTTTCGGCGGATGATATAGAGGAGCGACTTAAATGTTTATCTTGTGCTTTTTTTTTTCTTGAGAGGAAGAAGGTTGATTATTGGAATTTAAAAAATTGAATGGACTTACAGGTTTTCAAGATACATAGCAGAGAACACAAGTGTTTCCCTCACAATGCTTTCTACTTAAGCCTATTCCCTATTGAAAACCACAACATTGCGTTGAAGCTAGAGACGTCACATGCCTACCAAGCTTGTGATCCATCCTGCCGTATTGTCATGTATTGTCCTTTGGAATGAGTCCCAGAAAGCAGCCAAGGAAGAATAATCAGCACCTTGGATTTGTTGCTCCCTCCAAATAGACATAAAGAAGTGGCAGGAAAGAAATAAATGCTCGATGTCTTCCTTGGTTGCATCACACAAGGGACATGGAAGATTTAGATTGCCTGACCATTTAGATTTGTAGCTTTTGGTGACAAGCCTCTCCCTTTTGGGTAACCATAGGAAGATTTTAATCGTGCGAGACAACTCCAACTTCCAGAACACAACACAGCCCTTCCATAGCTGGGATAAGGGCTCCTCTTCATTAGTATTCTTATAAATTTTCCCCACATGACAATGCCCATCCTTCCAGACAAATATATTTGACCCGGCACCATTTGGCCTATAATCTTCCAAGATGGTCATCACTGATTGAAACTCCACCAAGGTAGCATCCAACATTCCCAGTTGTAGGACAGGTGCCCACAACCTAGCCACCACATCCCATATTTATGCCATGCACAACTCCTTATCAGCCACTGTCCCAAACACACGTGGAAAGCACATGGCAGGAGGCCTACATCTTGTCTAGTAATCCCTTTAAAATTGAAAAAAGCTCCCTTGATTTGAGAGACAACTTGAAATATCTAGATTGGAACCCCTATTGTAGAATAGGCAACATGCTGGAGCAGAACGTTAAGGAGCCTCGTTGACTTGCGTGCCCTAGAACCACCTCCACTGGTTGGCTGTATGAGTCTGTCACTAACTTCTCCACCAAGCCTTCACCCAAGTCATGAAGCCTTACGACCCATTTCAAGAGGAAGGCACTATTGAAAGCCTCCAACTTTCTTACCTCAAGCCCTTCTCCAGATTTGGGTCTACAAATCTCATTCCACACACTAACGGAAAGAACCGTCCCTCGTGATTGGACTCCTTGCAAAAGAATCTTTTCTTAATAACCTCCAGCTTGCTGAGCACCTTCTTAGGTGGCCTGAACACGGAAAGGTAGAAGACGGGTATAGTCAACAGAACGACCATCACTGGTACAAGCCTCCCTTTTTTTGATAGTAGCCTACCACTCCAACCAGTGAGCCTCCCATGAATCTTCTCCACCATAGGATTCTGGTTTGCCATAACTAATCTCTTCCCCTTTAATGAAAGCCCCAAGCAAGTCAGTGACAAATGAGCAATGGGTGTGTCAAGCACCAACGAGATAGCATCCACCAATCCATCCTCCAAAGGGGAAAAAGGTTGACTTCCATTGATAGAGAGGCCAAAGATTGCATTAAACATTCTAACCATGGAAGAGATGTTTTGAGCTTGCTCCATCCCTCCCTGAATAAGGAAAACAGTGTCATCTACGTACTGCAATACGAGGGTGAAGATAGATCCATTCGACTTCAACGTGAACTTGGAGAAGAGACCCCCGCCACATCCCTTGAAAGCAAGACATGTTAGTGTGCCAATAGCTATGTTGAACAAAAGTGGTGCTCGTCTCACTCTTTACTGTGGCTAGGTCCTCGTCTCGCGGGACTTTCCATTCACCAATATTGAAAAAGAGGTAGTTGTAATGCAATGCTTCATAAATCCAATCCACCTCGCAGGAAAGCCCCTTCTCAGAATCTCCCATAAGTAGGCCAACGTAATAGAATTGTATGCCTTAGAAAAATCAACTTTTCATAAGAATGCTGGCTTGCCACTCGTCCCCCATGTAGCTACCATCTCCTCTGCCAGAACAAATGAATCATGTAAGGGTCTTGACTGATCTGGGGAGATAAGTCGTGTCAACATGATTTGAAGCCTATTAGCCAGAACTTTGGCCACCAACAATTAGGTCGCATTGGAAAGGGCAATTGACCTGTAGTCATCAATGGTTTCGGCCCTCGCCCTTTTTGGCAACAGGAAAAAAAGAGAATCTGTTGAGTCTTTCAAAACCGTGATTCCCATCAAAAAATTCGTGTACCATGCCCATGACATCCTCACCAAGGACACCCCACAACTTGTAAAACAAGACTTGAAGACCATCTAGACTAGGAGATCCTTTGGCCTTGAGTCCATGTAATGCCTCCAAGATTGCCTCAACGACCTCCCGAAGCAATTCCTCCTTTTCTTGGTTATCTATCACAGGCATATATAAGGACCCATCATCCACTCACCCATAGGTTTTCTCCTGGTGAAGGAATGAAAATGTAAGCTAGCCGCATCACAAATTTAAGCTCTATCATTAAGGACCTTATCCCCCACCTGTAGCGATTGGATAAGATTCGTCCTCCTAGTAGGCTAGCACTTGTTGCCATGTGAAAGAATCTGGTATTGGCGTCCACCTCCTTAAGTTATAGTTGCTTAGATTTTTTCCTCCAGTCTATCTCCTTCTTGTTATCCTACCTTATTGTGGCTTGTAATCTTCGCCTTTCTTGTTGTTGAACCTCTTCTAAGGGGCCTACACCCTCCTTAGAATCAAGATCACTAATAGCCTACAATGCCACTCTCTTGACCCGATGGCGTCTGCCCTACACCATTTTCTTGTACTCCATTAAAGCAATCTGGATGCCCTTAATCCTTTCTGCCAACTTCATGCCACTTGGAATGGATGAAGTCTTGAAAACCTAGCTCAGCTAGCTATGACTTTTGGAACTTAAAGTATGATGACACTCCATTTGAAAACAACTTGTCTAAGTTATCATTGAGGCCCCCTAAATTGACTCAGCAAGCGACATATTACAAAAGAAACAGTCAATCCAAGAGGTAGATATCACTCCATTCGTCTATGTAAATGTCACTCTAGACATGGGAAGGTTTAGTAGCTTGAGTTCATCAACAACCTGTCGAAAGTCCTTTGTATGAGTATCCAACCTGCCATTTGGTTTGCTTGTCACCTCTAAGGTGACGTTAAAGTCACCCCCCACAAACCACAATTGCCCATTAGCAAGAACAAAGACTTGCCTCAACTCCTCCCACAGGGCCAATTGATGAGACCCATCATAAGGCTAGTACACCCCAGAAATGACGAATGTTCCTTCAGAGATCCTAGAGAAGGCTCCTGAAACAACCCTAGTTGCAACCAGGGAAGAGGACAACTGCAAGATATCCTTGTTCCATAGCAAAGCTTGACTACCTGATTGCCTTTTTGAATTAATCATGAATGTCTTCGATAGCCTGTCCCTACCCAAAATCCTTCTGACCGGAACTCCCATTTCCTTAAGGTGTGTTTGCTGGAGAAGAGCAAAGTTAGCTCTCAATTCCTCCAAATACATCCTTAGGGTTGCCCTGTGCCTCGCATCACGTAGGCTCCTCACATTCGAGGATATTGCTTTAACCATGGAAAACCCCTGCAACTCCTGCTCCAGTCCCCTTAGGGACCTACTTCACGTTCAATACTTGCACCGCGTGCCTATCTACCTCTGAGATGTCAAATCGATCACCAATAGGCACCACTTTGTCCATTGCTTCCTTCTTGAAGATCTTTCTTTTTTAGTGGGACTGGTATAGGAGGTCATGTGTAGCTTGGATTGGTTTTGACACACATGTGCGTACACGCGCATAGTACTTAATATGTATATAAATAGCCCGTCTGTTGCATGAATTTTATAACACTTACTAGCATATTGGAGTTGAGTTGTACGAAGCCCAAGCTACCCCATCCACTTGGGCGAGCATCCTAAATACCCCTTAGATACACCTAATAACTTGTAGTAGGTCGGTGTTCAGAGCCCCTGAGAGAAGATGAGGTGCGTTCAGTGAGACTCAAGTTCCGGTTAAACGTAGGCCTTGCGGCCACAACTGGGCTATGATCAATGATGAGACCTTTTCCTACCTTGTGTGAAGTGCTGCTTCCGTAGTCATTGTCGCCTTTAGCATCGCTGACGTCATTGATGTTCTTCAAGTCCACATCGCAATCTAGAGGATCACACCTTACGTAATAGACCTTATGACCCACGAGCTTAGAGAGAGAAGGGAGATCCCGATGTGTCTCCCTTAACTGGACTAGCCTGATGACGCCCTCATCTGCTTCAAAGAGGGACCTGAACGCTAAAGGTGGTGCTTGGACCTGATAAGCAAAAAGAGAAGAGTGGCCAGCAGTAAAGGGAGAAAAGAGGGGGTAGCGGTTCCTTATGTTCAAGAAGGATTTGATTTTGAATAGGGGAGGAAGAAAACTTACCAACTCCAGATCCATAATTGGATTTGGAGGTTGTTTATTGCAATAAACAGATCTATGTCCTTCCATGTCAATGTTTGCATCTTCCACGTCATCGCTCGTGCCATTCGCATCACGCGTGTGTTGTGGGATTCAGAGTAGACTTGCTGCCTTCTACATTTGGGAGGTTTCTAGAAAAGGAAACCTTGTCCTCTTGAATTTTGGATGTTTCACATTTCGCTTCGAGAGTTGAGTCAGTGGTGCCAATTATGGACTTGACGATCGGCCTTTCAAATCTAACACACTACCTCCTAACTCGATCACCTTGCTGGACCCCCACTAGCTATGACCTCTGTAAAACTCCTATGCACCTGCAGATAAGAAGCAGCACGAGCAACTTCGACATGAATGATCCACGAGGTTCCCCCAAGTCTTAGAACGGCCTTGGAAGGCAATTATTGATCCATAAGTAGTTCCCCAATGACCGCGATAGAGGTGATATCACCCTCAACCAAGCCAACACTTGAGCATCTCTTGATTCTCGCCAATGGAGCACAAAGATCCTCCACCACCTCTATCATATGTAGACAAAGAGGTATATGTTGAAGAAAATGAATTTTCTTAGTTTACCAAGCCGACCCTACACCTCTATATATAGAGAGAGGTGATGGAAAAGTTACATTATAAGCCCAACACAAATAGAAATGACAACCAGCCCCTCAACAATAAATCGTAACTCAACACTCCTGAAGCTGGAGTATATATATTCATCATGCTCGGCTTGTTTCTATATTTGTCAAACTAGGGGCGAGGCAGCGACTTGGTAAACATGTTAGCAGTTTGGTCTGAGGAGGCAAGGCAGGTAGTATGAAGTAGATCCTACTGAATCAAGCTCTTGGTATAGTGACAATCCACTTCCACATGTTTCGTTCTCTCTTGGAACATAGGATTGTTTGCAATATACATTGCAGCCCGGTTGCCTTAGTGCATCTCCATAGGCTCTTGAATATCAACATGAAGATCTCGTAGCAGAGATCTAATCCATATCATCTTAGTTGCAGTGTGTGCCATGGTTCGGTACTTAGACTCAGCATTAGAGCGTGAAACGACACTCTGTTTCTTGCTCCTCCAGGTCACCAAGTTCCCGCAACAAATGTATAGAAGCCAATAGTAGACCGCCTGTCTCCAACATCTCCTGCATAATCTGCATTAGAGTAGACATAGGAGCCTTCTTCTGGAATAGAATGCCCCTACTTGGACATCTTTTGATGTACCTTAACACTTGCATAACGGCTTGCCAATGAACAACAATGGACTTGTTTAAGAACTGACTTGGCTCACCGACTGCAAGACTGATGTCTAGCCTAGTAATGGTCAGATACAATAGCTTCCTTACCAGCTGTTGATATGCCTTCTTGTCCTTCAGCTTCACTGTATCATCAAAGAGATGAACTTTAGGATCCATAGGAATATTAGCCTCCTTGGATCCTAGCATGCCTGTCTCCTGAAGAATATCAAGAGCATATTTCCTCTGCGACATCACTATCCCTTGCTTGCTTGTGACAATCTTAATGCCCAAAAAATATCTCAGCTTTTTAAGGTCTTTTATGACAAACTGGCGTGCCAAATAGTTCACCTGAAAAATGCCATCTGCATCATCACCTGTAAGAATAAGGTCATCAACATATATCAATAGAGCCATAGTGCCAGTACAGGTCTTCCTGACAAAAAGGGAATGATGACATGAGGATCTCTGCTTCCTGACAATAGATAACGCCTCAGACAGGCATTGAAACTAGGCTCGGGGGCTCTGCTTAAGACCATAAATAGCCTTACGAAGCCTGCACACACTCCTCTGAACCTCAAAGCTAGGCGGCTGCTGCATGTAGATCTCCTCTAAGTCTCCATATAGGAACACAGTTTTGACATCAAGTTGGTGTAGATGCTATTCATAATGAGTTGTAATAGAGACAAGTATGTGAACAGTGGAGAGTTGTGCAACTAGGGAGAAAGTGTCAAATAAATCCGCCTCATAGGTCTGGGTGAATTCTTTGGCCGCAAGGCGGGTCCTTATACCGAGAAATAGACCCATCAGGGTTTTATTTCAGGGAAAAGACCCATCTGACTCCAACAAGGCGCGCGTAAAATGGTAGAGGAGACAGCTCCTAGGTGCCTCAGTCAGTAAGGGCAGACATCTCTTCCGTAGTTGCCTTCCAGTGTTGATGTAGTAGAGCTTGTTGGTACGAGGTAGGAATCTCAGCATTGGAGATTGTAACTATGAATGCATGAAACTCCGATCCCAGAGAATCAACAGAAACAACACTCCCAGCAACACGATACTATGCATAAGATCGTGGAGCCTTCTTGATAGCAATAGGAATATTCTCATCAGTACTCATGACAGGACCTGGAGAAACATCCATAGGTGACATACTCTTAACCTCTACACCTGCTGACATATCTGAAGGAGCCTCTTGAGAAGTAGCCTCCAGGTTATCAACATTAACCTGAGGAGACTGTGGAATAGACGGAGGGGGCTTTGCCCCATGGACAGTCGGTAATTGATAGGTGTGACTCTTGAAGGTCCTTTCATCTACTAGTACTGGCCTGAATGTGCTGGCAAATGGCTTAGTAGCCTGAGAGGAGTTGGTACTATCTGTGAATACACCAAATGGTATAGGCGCAATTGTCATAGGAGTATACTCTCCCACACTCTGCACCTGTCTGGCGACAATAGAAAACTATGTTATAGCTTCATGAAAGGTGACATCTGCACTAATGTAGTGCCTCTGGTGTAGGGGATCAAAACGTCAATACCCCCTCTAAGTATGAGAGTAACCAAGAAACATACACTTGATTGCTTGAGGTGCTAGTTTATCTCGCCCAGGTCAAAGTAGATGTACAAAAGCCATGTACCCAAATGTCTTGGGTGGAAGATCAAACAACTCATCATCTGGATAGAGCACCTGTCATGGTATCTTCTCGTGAATCACAGAGGAGGGCAATCTATTAATAAGGTAACAAGCTGTGAGAATTACATCTCCCAATAGTTCTGTGGCACGCTGTTATGAATAAGAAGAGCTCTGGTCATATTAAGGATGTATCTGTGCTTCCTCTCTGATACCTATTTTACTGAGAGGTGTGAGGGCATGAGTTCTAATGAATTATGCCGTGTAAACCATAGAAACCTGCCAGTTGACGAGTATAAAACATTAGTGCATTATCAAATCTGAGAGTCTTGATGCTAACATCAACTTGATTCTTTGCCATCAATACAAACTTCTTAATTAGGGGACCTACTTCAGACTTGTTCTTCATAGGAAATAGTCAAGACAACTTGGAAAAATCATTAACTGCAATCAAATAATACTGATGTCCTGTTCTATCAGGAGTCCTACTAGGACCCCAAACATTGAGATGCACCAACTGAAAATATGAAGACGAACGTAGTCCAGTAGCAGTTGGGAATGAAGACCTATGGTGCTTCTCAAGTTGACATGCATCGCAGGAGAGCTGTGTAGTTGGGGATATATGAGGAATAAGCCTACGTAATTTTACCAAAGAAGGATGGCCTGACCGTCTATGCCATTGTAAAGCACTCCCTGAAGTGGTATTTGCAGCCATGGGACCCTCCTGAAGTTGGTAAGCACCTCCTTCATATCCACTACTAATGGTCTTCCTTGTTATTCGATCTTGGAAAATGCATCTACGCTTATCAAAGATGATACGATAATTTGTGTGCTTGATAATTTCAATTACAGAGAACAAATGCATAGATAAATCTGGAATAAATTGGACACGGTTGAGCTGCATAGAAGGGGTAACATTAATTTTCCCCTGACCACTAATAAGAGTAAGTCGCCCATCAGCCACCTGTACGGTGTGACCTCGAGAAACAGGTTGAATATGTCCAAAACACTGCAGATTACCAGATAAATGATTGGAGACACCTGAGTTAATCAACCACGTCACACCATTAGTTGAAGAAGTATCGCCTACGACAGTGCTTGGCACAATCTCTGACCGAGATGTTGTCATGCTTATGGTTTAAAAAGGTGCGCCTCGAGGCTATTGAGGCGTACGCCTCGAGGCGAGGCGAGCCAAAATAACCTCGAGGTGATAGCCTCGGGCTGCTGACAAGAGGCGTGCGCTTCACTTTCGCGAGGCGCTCGAGGCAGTCTGAGGCGTTGCCTCAAGTGCAACAGCATCGTTGTCGGGCGGAGCCTTGTTGCCTCTCCACCTCATTCCCTCGAAACCCTAGGTCAACCACCAAGCTTCGCTTGCCATGATGCCATCTACATCGAATCCTGCCATCAAGCTTCGACCACCAAGCTTCGACTGAAACCCTAGGTCAACCTTCGGCGGAGCAGCTTGAGCTTCGGTGAAGTTGATCTTGAGTCTCAGCTTCGAAAGTAGTTTAGAGTCTTGAGCTTGAGCTTCGGCGAAGTCTTGAGCTCGACCAAGTGTTATTTATGTACCGAATCTACTGATATATATAATAGTATATATAGAAGTATATATATAATATATAGTGTTTTATATGTATGTATATATAGAAATATGTATATAATAGATGTTGTTAAATATAACAGTACATATAGAAGTATGCATATAATATATAGTGTTATATATGTATGTATATATAAAAGTATGTATATAATATACATTGTTATATATGTATTTATACATAGAAGTATGTATATAATATATACTATTATATATGTATGTATAGTATACATAGAAGTATGTATATGTATGTATATATACTTAACAGGTATATATCATATCAATTTCTATGTTTTTTATGTAAATCCTGAGGCTTATGCCTCGATTGCCTCGAGGCTTACGCCTCGCCTCGATGAAGGCAAATTGCCTTAGTACCACCTTGAGTTTTTTAAAACCTTGGTCATGTTCATAGAATCACACTACCCAAATCTACTTTCAATGCAACACAGAGGAGTACACACCCCTGAACTTCTTCAAATGTAGATATGAAATTTGATACAAAACGGGGAATACACACCCTAACAAATGCACCAAACAGGGAATACACATCCCAAAAATCTTTACTCGCACGCAGTCAACAACCAAAGGGGAATAACACCCTAAAACATGCATCAACAAGGGGAATACACACCTCAAAATAGAATAGAAAAAACTGATTTGATTATACCATAAAAAAAGAATGCCCAAACTTCTTTTTGGAAGATCCTTGATTCAGAACTCCACCAAAGTGTAGAGGATCTTCCTAGACCCCAAAAAACAAAGGCAATTAAGGTCTACAACCCTCTCCTCACTGTCGGAAGGAGCCTAATAGTAAGGGGAGGGTTGTGGAGAAGAGAATAGGTGATGTGCCCCTTTACTGCTCCTGCGGCTGCCGTCGCTGCCGGTAGCGGTGGCGGGCTTGGTGGTAAGGTTAGAGTTTTTTCAGTGGAGTCCTTAACTTGGCTCTGATACTAAGTTGAAGAAAATGGTAGGGTTAGGGTTTTCGTAGTGGAGTCCTTAACTTGGCTCTGATACCAAGTTGAAGAAAATAAACTTTTTTAATTTACCAAGCCATCCCTACACTTCTATATATAAAGATAGGTGAGGAAAAAGTTACATTATAAACCTAACACAAAAATAGAAATGACAACTAGCCCCTCAACAATAAATTGTAACTCAATAGTATACCCTTGATGAGAAACTCTACCTTAGGCTTAGAGGGAGGACAGTTCCTCAAGGCACCTTCATGGTTGGATGGTGGTCTCCATCGGATCATAGCATTTCCCAAGACCACCTCCTGAAAATGCCATCAAGCAACATCCACCCCCATCAAACCAAACAAGAATTTGTCACTTTCAAATGATGCAACCTTCCACTTCAATTGTGGCCACACCATGATAAACATCCCTCATTAAAGAGAATTCAAGAATAGAATCCAACGTACATACCGTAGGGGACCACAATGCCTCCCACCTCCACGGATGATGGATTTGAAGGTGGTGGAGGAAGAGGCTTCCCTATTGCTATCGTGCTACACGAGCTCCTCTTGTGCCCCACCTTCTCTCATGCCATACAAAAAATGGGGTCCCTAAAATCTAACGTGAGATGGCCACAGGCTCTGCATCAGAAACAAACCACATTGTGCTGAGCCTTGCCCCCATTTCTCATCTCCACCGCCCCTACCTCCACTCCCCACCAAGTTGTCCCCTCCCTCCCTCGCTCTCCACTTCTCCTCCCTACACCTTGACCTTGTATCAGTGTTTATCATTTAAAAATTGTTTATCTTGTGTTTTAGTCCGTGATCTTGAAAGGTTCTAAGGTTTGAGATGAAGATATGTTGATGCAAAATCATTAGGATTAAGTATCTTATCATTGATATTCACATTCTTCAAGAGAAAGGTTTGATTTTGAAAAACAATTTCTTCAATTATTTAAAAAATCAAATAATTACCATCATGAAGAAGGTTATCACAGATTGGATTAGTTGGTTTACATGATAGAGAGGGCCTACCATATGGTCCTCTATCGCTCAGGCAACCCTGAGTTCCCCTTCACTGAGTTGCAACCAGCACCCTTTGTCCTTCCAATGGACATCACATCTATTTGCTTCATGAAGAAGGTTATCACAGATTGGATTAGTCAGTTTACATGATAGAGAGGGCCTACCATATGGTCCTCCATTGCTCAGGCAACCCTGAGTTCCCATTCACTAAGTTACAACCAGCAGCTTTTGTCCTTCCAATGGACATCACATCTGTTTGCTTCTCCTCGCTCAACAGAGGCTTCAATGCATGGCCCAGCAAGAAGATTGTAAGAAGGAAATGGATTGGAGATAGAGTTCCTGGTAGTTGTGGAAGGTAGAGTAATTTGACTGACAGCTTGAGAGTGTGGGATAAGATGATCTTTGGGAAAGTGTGGTCTTTGGAGGTGCTGAGAGGGCATTTTCAGGACTTGATGAGGAGATGGCTCCCTAAATGTTGGGAGTGGTGTTTTGCAGGGCTACTGATTTTAGGTGAAGTGATGAGAAGTGATTTGATAAGGGAGATCTACGAAGATGAGGTTTTGTCTACCGTTCAACGCCTAAAGGCTAAAGGGTAATTCGGATTGGATGCTTTTTTAGGTCTTTTTCTATAAGGAATTCTGGGATCTAATGAAAGGAGGTATAATGGCAATGATCTAGGAATCTATGGTGGAAAACTGGGTTTTTGAAAAGCCCAATAAATTAGAAGCCTGGTGCATAGATGATTGATGACTATAGCCCCTCTGCCCTCTCCAATAAGGTCTGATTGTGGTAATGGTTCTTACCAATAGACTTTGTGAGCATGTATTGCATTTGTTTTGTCAAATGAAGTTGTCTTTTGTTCGCGGGCGATTCCTACAATAGTCTTTTATTTTAGCTGAGGAGATGGTACCAGCTTGGTGAAGAGTAGGCAGGAAGAGTTTCCTTTGGAAGGTAGACTTTTTGAAGGCCTATGACTTGGTTAGCTAGTCTTATGGTTGGCTTCGAAGAGGAGACGGTTCTTGAATTTGTGGTGAAATGATGCATCACCAAATGTCTTCATCTTGGTGAATGGCTGACAAACAGGTATTGGACACACCTGCAGTGGGGAGAGAGGTAGGGGTGTCCATTGGCCCCCCTTATTATTTGGTTGTTGCAGCAGACATCCGGAGGTATGACCTTTAAGGCTTGTGAAGTGGGCTGCTTTCTGGGTTCTCATGTGGACGAGATGGATCTCTATTGACACCAATTCTGTAGTACCCAGATGACATTGTTTTCTTTGTTGGTGGTGGTGTGTAGGAAACGGAACTTGGTGGCTTTATCTCAAATTTTTGAGGTGGTCTCCGATTTGCTAGTGAACCATGCTAAGTTAGCCTTTCTATCTATTAACATGGGGGAGGATGAGATTGGGCTTGTTTTTAGGTCCTTAGAACAACTCTAGGTGGTTCTCTTTGTTTGCCTTGGTCTACCGTTGAAGGGACAGAAGTTGATAATTGGTGAGGTTGTTGCTGGTGGAGAAAATGGAGAGGAGGCTTGCGTCTTGGAGAGGGAAGCTTCTTTCCTGACGGGCCAGGTGGTTCTCTTGAAGTTGGTGCTATCCATTATTCCAACTTTTCAATTGTTAGTTTTCAAGTTGCCAAAGAAAATTTTTAAGAGGATTGGTATGATCAAAAGGAGGTTTTTCTAGAAATGAGTAGAACAGGTTGATTGCTTCCTTCATCTGGTGGCATGTGGTGACATTTGCAGGCTGGTGAAGTGGGGAGTTCTTGCGGTGCTCAGGCTTGAGTGTTCAATGATGCCTTGCTAACAAAGAGGGTGGTAAAGCTCTTCTAGAATAAAGATAGTGTGTGGCGTCATCTGTTGGTGGATGCTTATCGTTCATGCTTGAATGGATTGGAAAGGCCTATTGTTGTCATAGGGACCTGTACTTTCTAGAGAGGGTTATCAGATGTCTTATAGTGGGTCTCTTGCCTTTTCCACTTGGTCCTAGGTGATGGCTCCATTTTTAGGTTTTGGGAGGATGATTGGATGGGGAACGGTGTGTTTGCTCAGATGGTGCCTGGTTTGTATGCCTTCAACAACAACAACAACAACAATCAAGCCTTTTCTCACACTAAATGGGGTCGGCTATATGGATTCTTTGCCTCCAAACAAATCGATTTTTAGCCATTTCAGAGCTTAAATTAAAGTAATTGAGGTCATGCTTAATAGTTTCCTTCCAACATTTGTTTGGTCTTTCTTGCCCCCTTTTAGCAGGTTCGGCTTCCATCTTCTCGCATCTCTTAACTGGAGCATCTAGTGGCCTTCTTTATAAATATCCAAATCACCTTAGACACGCATCTCATTTTATCCTCTATCGGTGCCACCCTAACCTTTCTTCTAATAATCTCATTTGAAATACGATCCTTTCTTGTATGACCACACATCCATCTTAACATCTTCATTTCTGCCATAGATATCTTCTGTACATGCCTATGGTTGATAGCCCAGCATTTAGAACCATACAACATGGTTGGTCTTACCGTAGCTCGATAGTATTTTCCTTTGACTTTTAAAGGAGCCCTCTTATCATAGAGAACAGATGCATCCCTCCATTTCAACCACCCTGCATTAATTCTGTGTAACATCTCCATCAATTCCACCATCTTGTTGGAAAATGGATCTCAAGTACTTAAAAACATCTTTCATTGGAATGCACTCTTTTCTAATTTTTACATCAATCCCTTCATTGTTCCCTATACTACTAAAGTTATATTCCATATACTCAGTCTTTGTCCTACTTATGCGTAATCTTTTATCTTCCAGGACTTATCTCCAAAGCTCAACTTTTCTATTTACTCAATCTTTTGTCTCATCAACCAACACAATGTCATCAGCAAAAAGCATACACCATGACACCTTAGCTTGGATATGCTTCGTCATCTCGTCCATGACCAAGGTAAAAAGGTAAGGGCTTAAAGTCTATCCTTGATGCAGACTAATTTTGATACCAAAGTAGTCCATTAAATTATCCTCAGTCTTTACACAAGCTGTTGCTCCATAGTACATATCCTTTATGAGGTTGATATATAAAACTGACACTTGTCTCTTCTCCAAAATTCTCCACAAGATATCTCTTGAGACAGAATCATAGGCCTTCCCCAAATCAATAAAAATCATATGTAAATCATTCTTCTTGACTTTGCATGTCTCCATCATACGCCTCAAGAGATGTATTGCCTCAATAGTAGACCGGCTTATCATAAAGCTAAACTGATTTTCAGTTACCACAGAGACTTGCCTCAACTTTCTTTCAATTATTCTCTCCCAAAGTTTCATGGTATGACTCAGCAACTTAATACCTCTATAGTTTGAATAATTTTGTATGTCACCTTTGTTCTTGTATAAAGGTACCACAAAACTTTTCTTCCATTCCTCTGGCATCTTTTTGCCTTTTCAAATAGTATTAAATAAATTTATGAGTCAAGTTATACTCCGTTCTCCCATTATTCTTCAAACGTCTATAGGAATATCATCAGGTCCAACAATCCTCCTACTTTTTATCATCTTTAAAGCCTCCTCTACTTCTTTCTTTTGTATCCTTCGATAATTTTCTTGATATACATAATCTTCTGAGTTGGCTAACTCCCCTAAGATGATATCATTCTTTTGGTTTTCATTAAAAAGCTTATGACAATATCTTTTCCATCTTGTCTTTATATCTTCACTAGTTATAAGCACCCTTCCTTCTTCATCCTTGATGCATTTTACATGTGTAAGGTTCTTTGCTTTCCACTTTCTTATTTTAGCTAACTTGAAGATATCTTTTTCACCTTCTCTAGAATCAAGTTTCTTATAAAAATATTCCCAAGCTTTGCTTTTGCTTCACTAACTATTTTCTTTGCTTTTTTTTTTGCTCTTTTATAGTTTTTCGTATTTTCATCGGTCGTATCTCGATATAAGGTTTTAAAGCAGGCTCTTTTAATTTTAAGCTTCTCCTGCACTTCCTTACTCCACCACCAAGCCTCCTTTTGTCTTGGAACACTTCCTTTAGATACGCCTAACACCTCTTTTGTCACCTTCTTAATACAATTTTTCATATTTAACCGCATTTCATCTGCACTGCCATCAAGATCCCAAGTCTTTTGTTGCATCATTTTCTCTTTAAATCTCACTTGCTTTTTCTTAGGATTCCATCATTTAATTTTCAAATTCTTAAACACTAATTTTCTCTTCTTTACCTTTTTCAAATGAACATCCAACACCAAAAGATGATGTTGAGCAGTTAAACTCTCCTCTGGAATAATCTTGCAATCTTTTCAAGATAAACGATCTTTTCTTCTCAAAGTAAAGTAATCAATCTGCGTTCTTGTTAAGTCACTTTTATAGGTGATCAAATACTCTTCTCGTTTTTCGAAGAAGGTATTTGTTATGAAAATATCATAAGCCATTGTAAAATCAAGGAAAGTTTTCCCATGTTTGCCTTATTTGTATGCCGTGTTTGTAAATAAAGGTGAGGTTGTGGGAGACATTTGGGATGAACCTGTCTGGGCATCCCAAGTACTTGGACCCCAAGATTGACTTGCCAATTCTTCTCAATGCGGTCTGAGATCTTTGTCCTAAACTGGAAATCCCTGATTCCTTGGAATGGGATTGGGGAACCTTCTCAGTGAAGTTGTACAAAATTCTCCATGGTGATGCTGCATTGGGAAGTATAGAGTTGGCAATAGATTGCTTTGCCATGTGGAAAATGAGAATCTTCTCAAGGTCGAGATCTTTCCATGGCTCCTCTGAAAGAGGAGGTTGGTCATCAAGGTGAGAAGGGAAGATTATATTTAGGACATAGATGCTACATTTGATAATTGTGAAAGCAGATGAAGAGGATGATGCACATGTTTTCCTTGTGGCTTCGACAGAGCAGCTTGAGATCATCTATTTGTTTCCGATGTTCAGGTGGCTTCTACAGATGACTTTTAGGCAGCCTTTAGAAGTGGTATCCGGGTGAACTCTATGGTATGTGCTGCTTTGTGGTGAATTTTGCTACAAAGGAATGAGGTTATTTCCATGGGGAAAGGGTGTGGTGTGAAAATGATGTGAGGGAAGCTTTGTCTTTTTTTTCATTTTTGGTTGCAGTACATGTATTTGCTGTGGAGGTAGTAATGGAGCGGATGGCTATTGAATGTTGATCCTCACTTTCAGTAAAGAAGCTCATTTGTTATTCCTTTACAACTTCTTTCCTATTATTTGTACATTTCCTCTTTTCAAAAAAAGAAAAAATTGTGCAGTCTCTCACTTCCAAAAGAAAATTTTGCATTTTCTCCCCTTTTTCCTCTGCAAACAGCCTAGTAGCCTAAATTGACTGAGAAGCTTACCAAGGCCTTATGTTTCTAATAATGTAGCTGGCTTGGAGCATGCAAAAAAATGTGTAACAGAAATGGTCATATGGCCTCTTTTACGCCCGGATATATTTTGTGGGTGTCGCTCTCCTGGAAGAGGCCTACTGCTATTTGGACCTCCTGTAAGTATTTTTCTGCTTAGATGACGAGTATATCCTGCAGAGTTTCCTCTTCATGTTCAATGAGCTGGAAGTTACTTCTAGGGAACAGGCAAAACAATGATTGGTAAAGCAATTGCTGGAGAGGCCAAAGCCACATTCTTTTACATATCTTCCAGTTCGTTGACAAGCAAGTGGGTATGTAGTTTAAGTTCCATCTTTTGCGACGTGTTACCGTTGTAAGGACATCTTCAGATATGTTATTCTAGCCATAGAGGACCTCAAATCCCAAAACAATTTGTCTAGCCATCATATGGTAGGGACTGCTGCATATATCGCTCTCTCTGACTACCTGAAAACCAGAGAACAATCACAGAGTGATAAATTGAGGTGTTTGATTGCATGATGTGTTGTCTTAATCCATGCCTAGGGGGTTTTCTCTCGAATTGTGACTACAAGAAGAATAGAACACTAGAAACCTACCTACATTGTAGTCATGGATATGCTATAAACTCACCTTTCAGACAACTAGTGAAAAAACTCCTAAATTTCTCCAATACCAATCTAGTGAAGATCGAAACAAAGCCTTTATACCACATTAAGTGAAGTTTATGTCTTACATCATAGAGACACTTGACATGAAATGAGACATATCTTGCTTTTTACCTTTTCAGCACATTCTTGGTTGTCCCGACATCTCTTGCGAAGCTCATGTTCAGTACTTTTATTTATGAATTTTCCATTTGATGAGTTGATGAACTTGAAAATCCCCGCTACCTATTCAAAAAAAAAAGTCCCACCTATGCTACAGCTTGCCCTCGAGCTTGATGGTGCATCATTTGCACTAAGTCAAACTCCTGTCCTTCAGTTTGAGCGAGCTCATTAGTCAGCTTGTGACATGAGCACATAATTATTTTAAGATTCTCCAATAAGAATTTTATCTCATGTGTCCAGTTCTGAAATTTTTCCTCTGGATTGTCTCTTTCATTGTTTTTATTGGGCAAGGGCTCTTCTCTTTTAAGTAGCCAAGGACCCCAACGTTTTATTAAAACTTAAAACAATTGATTCTTTCCAAGAAAAAAGGGGAAAAAAACTTAAAAAAACCGAACCAAGGTAAAAAGCCAAAGTTAGTACCTACAGCCATTAACCCAGCAATCAGAAAGTAAAAAATGCAAAGGAAAATGAACTCAAAAAATGTGGGCACTGTGTGGCCCTTGTAAGTAGTTATTTTAATTTTTGTTCTTGCCCTTTACATTTCTTGAATGAAGATCTCAGTCATCTTGTGAGACCAAGTATCCTTGTTACTTCGATCCCATGTTCATATCCTGACAGCAGAATAAAGACCAACTATATATTGAAGTGGTTTGCTATGATCTTCACACAATCATTTCCCTAAATCAATGCTTTCATGTGTACAAAATTTTAGCTGTGAAATTTCGTACCCCACACCAACCCGCACCCCCCCCCCCCCCCCCCCCCCCCCCCCGCGCCAATCAATGGTGCTGCCTCTACCTTATGGAAGCTTCAATGTTTCTACATTAGGAGGTTATTGGCCATGGAATTTGTTGGAAAATGATTCACCAAATCTAGGTGTGAAAGCAATGCTTTGAACCAAGTGGTCTCCTCTGACCGTTAGACTTTCCTCCGAACTCAAAAAGTGCTTGAGCCATTCTGGCTTTCCCACTGCCCAAAAGAAGCAGCATCCTCAGTGATACTTCCTTGCTAGGTGACAAAATTGGAGGTCTATCCAGTACTAAGTTGGAGCTATAATTAATGTGTTGGCCTTCCTTAAATGCCATAGAATCTCGCCAAGAATTCTATGAACAATTTATAGTTGATCTGAAATCAGATTATGTCTCATATAGTGAGGAGCCTATCTCTAGCTGGTCGTGCACAGTGGCATCCAATGAACCGTGTTAAATGAATTGTGTCTTTGATAATGAGGCGAAGAAAGGCACATTAAAATCTGGTGATTCAAATCATATTCATACTGCAACCCATGTTCTTATGCAAAGTCATACTCTTCCTGGTAGAGTTAAAAGTGAAAGATTGCCCATCAAAGTGAACATGTCCTTGGAGAACTGTATGTGAACTTCATGTAATATGCTGAACGTTGAGCTTAGAACATACCCAGCATTCTCAACCTCCAGAAAAAAAGAAATCCACAATTCTCCCATATTAGATGTGTTGAGGCACCCCCAACAAAGCAAACCTTGAGACTTGGCCTCAGTGCCAAAGCAGAGCGCACTCCACTGACTTAGCTATTTCCAGTTCATGATCTTGACTTCCACAAGATAAAGAAAAGAGGAGAGTTTCAAATCCAAAGTTCCATGCCACTTATACGCACTTGGGGTAAGACTTGAAAAAGAACTGCTGGGACATAAGACTCATCTTGTGAAAGAACTGAGGGAGCACCTATTCTCAAACTCTCTAAGTTTCTTTTGAAAGGAAGATGGGGTAACATCCAATGCAGGTAAAAGAGAGCTTGAAGAATCCATCAGATGAAATTTTAAGGAATTCAGAGTGGCAGTATACTGTAGACCAAGGATCATCCACTCCTTTTTCTGGAATGAATCACTGGATCCCTTGGTTTTTAAGGAGGCCTCTGATGAAGTAATTTATGGAGGGAAGGCTTAAAACAAAATAAATGTCATGGTGATGCATTGACATTCATAGTGTTTACAGGCAACATTCAGGAAGTCTGCTGCATAGACAACATATGGGGCCTCACATGCCTATGTGGCTAGGTCACAGAAGTATGAGATGCTAGGCGGTGCCATATGCAGGTGGGCTGCATAGGCGGTCTGAGTAGGAATGTACTTGCCCAATTATACCCCCAAGTTTTAGATGGAGGTCAGGTAAGTTGCTTTCACTCTGTTTATATGGTGTTTTGGTTGTGTTTCTGATTTCTAGTTAGGAGTGAAATGGCATCAATCAATTATGGGGACCCTTAGAAAGCAGTGGGACGAAATGAAGAATCTTATTCTTAAAGAAAACCTTACACCTCTTTATATATAGAGAGGTGTTGGAAAATTTACATAAGAGAGCTAGACAGAAACATAAAATAAGTAAATGGTCCTTAACAAACATAATACGTAAAATATAACTAGAGCGCTTAACACTCCCTCTCAAGTTGGATCATAGATATCTATCATGCTGAGCTTGTTATAGTAAGCCTCAAAGATAAATCTGGCAAGGGACTTGGTAAACATATCTATTGTCTGGTTCTCTGAGGAGATTGATGAGGTGAAAGAAGTCCCCTCTAGATTAGATCTCTGGTGCAGTGACAGTCAATCTCTATATGTTTCGTATGCTTATGAAACATGGGCTTGTCTGCTATGTAGGTAGCTACTTTGTTGTCACATCTCATTTCTGTGGGTTTCTCAATTTTGACATGCAAGTTAAGTAAGATCTGATTCACACAAGTTCAGTTGCTGTCTGTGTCACTTCTCTATACTCTGACTCTATGCTCGAGTAAGACACAATGCTCTACTTACTCCTCCAGGTTACTAGCCACATAAGTACAACATTCGGTAGTGGATTTCCTGTCAGAAAGACATTTAGCATAGTCTACATCTGAGTACCCCACTATGGACATAGAACTACCTTTTTTGAATAGTAGTCCACGTCCCGGTTCTCATTTCAGGTACTTGAGTACCTGCACAGCAGTATCCCAATGTTGTTTGGTCATTCTATCCATAAACTGATTCAGCTTGTCAACTGCAAGAGAGATGTTTGGACGTGTAATAGTGAGGTAGAGTAGCTTCTCAATCAATTATTTGTAGCCTTTTTTCTCTACAACCTGTGACTCAGAGCCATATCAATGCTTCTTCGGATCCCTGGGTATGTTGGCAGACTTGGATCCCAACATCCTAGTCTCTTACAATAAGTCAAGAGTGTATTTCCTCTAAATAAGGACAATACCACACTTTCCTCTTACCACCTCTATGCCGAAGAAGTATCTCAGTGAACCTAAATCCTTCATAACAAATTTCTCTGTCAATCTCTACTTGACCTCAACTATCCTTGTGGCATTATCACTAGTGATAATGAGGTCATCTATATAGACAAGGAGCACCACAATCCCCTTGTTCATCTTTCTCACAAATTAGGAATGGTCAGAAGTAGACCGAATGAGTTCCATATCTTCAAAACCTCTGGTAATTTCTGAAACTAGGTCCTTGGACTCTACTTAAGGCCATATATCGCCTTCTTCAACTTGTACACACACTCCTCCTGAGCCTCAAAACCTGGGGATTACTGCATATATACCTCTTGTAGATTACCATACAAGAAGGCATTCTTGATATCTAGCTGATACAACGGCCAGTCACAATGAGCAGCAATAGAAACGAGAATTCGCACAGTAAGAAGTCGAGCCACAAGGGAGGTGTCAAAGAAATCCATCCTATAGGTTTGGGTGAATACCTTTGACACAAGCCGAGCCTTGTACTGAGAAACAGAATCGTCAGGGTTATACTTGACGGCAAAGACCCAATAGTGTGTGCACCAGGCGGTAACGAAGTAAGCTCCCATGTTTGTTGAGACTGGAGTGCAACCATCTCATCTTCTATGACCTGGTGCCATTTCGGATCGAAATAGCTTGCTGATAGGTGGTTGGTATCTTTGCAGAAGTGAGGGCATTTGTGAACAAGGCAAATAGGCGACTTAGACACTCAGAGGAAACTGCTCCTACCACCTGATAGTGCACACAACTTCTAGGGGCTTTCTGAATAGCAATCGGAAGATCTATATCATCAAAGGGAGACTCAATCTCAACAGGTGGCTCAGAGGGTGATGCTTCATCATAACTAGGAGGAGACTTAGAGGCAACTGGTATAGTACCTGTAGGATCATCACCAGACAGACAATGGTCAATAGTGTCAACACATACCTGCTGTGGGGAGGATGATGGTGCTGAAGAGGAGGGGGTATGTTGTCGGTATGTAACTGGTTTCCAAAAAATCAGTGATGGATCTCTGAACTGAACACGATCAGTATCTGTAGTATCTGGTGATGTAATTTGAGTAGCAGGAAAGTCACCAAACTGAATGGAAGGAATAGCGTAGGAGGCCTCTTTGCCTTGAGTCTCAACTGTTTGCTAGTGACTGAAAAATATGGGACTGCCTCATGAAAAGTAACATCGGCATTGACATAGTGCCTTTTTTGAAGGGGATCATAGCATCTGTAGCCTTTCTGGATGTGACTGTATCCCAGAAGGACACACTTGACTGCTCTGGGGGCAAGTTTATCTCTACTTAGCTCAGTGATATGCACAAAGGCTACACAACTAAAAGTTTGAGGTGGCAACTGAAATAACTCTCGGTCTGGGTACAATATTTGCCATATTACCTGCTTAGAAATAACAGAATTGGGCATCTTGTTAATCAAGTATCATGCAGTAAGCACTGCATCTCCCCAATGCTACGATGGAACATATGATGTATCAAAAGAGTCCGGGCCACATCCAAGATATGCCTGTATTTTCTCTCTATTATGTGGTTTGATGAATCACTCCATAAGATCTGTAGAATGCTTTCATATGTGTAGTACAAAACTCAAGTGCATTATTATTACACAACTTTGAGTGTGGAAGCAAACTGATTTTTTATTTCAATAATAAAGTTCTCAATTACAGACCTAACATCTGACTTATTATTTAACAAGAATAACAAAGATAATCTGGAACAATTATCCACTATTATCAAGTAGTACCTATCTCATATCATAGTCGATTTGGATTTCGACTAGGGCCCCATACATTTAAATGCAACAAATCAAAAAGTTACTTAGAAACAGTAGAACTAGCAAGACAACTAGATATGTGGTGCTTTCCCATTTGACATGCATCACAATGAATCTCGGTGGTTGGCGAAAAATGAGGAATGATACGATGAAGCTTATTCATCAATGGATGGTTAAGGTAATTATGCCACTGGAAGGTACTCCCTGCAACGAAACACACATTCCCCTAGCACTGTGCAGCGTTTGAGATAGGCGATACATACCCCCTTTTCATGTCCGCCACCAATCATCGTCCCCTTGAGCTTGTCTTGAAACACAACCAATGTCATAAAAAATCATCTTGCAATTAAGGTCTTTTGTAATTCTGTTAACAGATAACAAGCTCATTGGGAAATCTGGAACAAAAAGGACATTAGGCAATTTCATATTGGGGGTGATTGACACCTCCCCCTGACCATCAACTTAGGTATGCCTCCCATCTACTACTTGAATAGTCTTACTAGGACGTTCAAACTGAAGATGTTGGAAGCCACTGGGATTACCACTCGACTGTTGTAATGCACCTAAATCTACTAACCAAGTAGACTTGTCAGACACAACAAAAACACATCTTATATCTAAGGAGGCAATGGTAGCAGTATCTGAGGAGGATGATAGAGTCTCTTGAGTGATCTGAGCAAGCCCTTGTACTACAGCATCATACTCAGCACGTGATACAGTGTCAGACTCTGTCTTAGATGAAGCAACAACCTGATTGGCAACAGGAGGTCTTCCATGCTTAGATCAGCATGAAGCCTTGCTTGTCCTCTGCCACGACCACGCCCACGAGTAGAGGGTAAACCTCTAGTGCCTCGACCTCCACCAACAGCTAGTGTGGAGGTCTGACCAGTGGTCTCAAGAGTAAGAGTAGCCACTGTGATATGACTCAGTCGGTTATAAGCCTCCTTAAGTGACGGAAGCTCCGATAATGTCAGAATCTGAGAGCGTGTATGATCATATTCTGGGTCTAACCCAAAGCGAGTGAAGGACTACTGTCTCCTTGTGGTATTTTAGATGAGTACCATACGTGCACATAGGCTTGCATGCATTGTACTTCTCTAGGAGCCCTTTCAATTTAGCGTAATATTGCGTTAAGGGTTGTCCCTCCTATCTGAGAGAACGTCTCATGATAGATCTGATAGACTTTGCTAGAATTCTTTTCATAGGAGTACATGTCATGGAGCGTATCCCACATCTCCTTAGCAGTCCTGTAATGCATGATGCCATCACCAATCCGTGGCGTGAAGGCATTCATAATCCACGCTCTCACCATAGCGTCGTCCTTCTTCCATGAGGCATACTTCCCATTCTTGTTTTGAGGCTTTGGCTCCAGTAATAGATGCTCCTTATCATGACCCTCAACGGTCATCAGGAAAGTTTGGGACCGACGAGCATAGGTTGTCTCATCTAACTTCACAATCGAGACCAAGAATGGATTTTTGAGGTTTTTGCTCTCTTGACTCATCTCCGATGTCACCTCAGAAGATGAAGAGGAGGCCATGATGCTTCAAGCAATGGGAAGTTGCCAAAATTAGATCTAAAAATCAATTTTCAGGCCTGCAAAACAATGTAGACCACACAAGAAAGTGATCTAACATGAAATCTAAGTTGTCCCTTCCTTGGAAATCACGTTACACACATAGTAGCCCTTCAATAGTTGGTAGGAGCCTACTAGGGTTTGGAGGCACCCCTAGCCGCCCCTAAAAGAGGGCTACTACCCTCCTCACTGTGCTGGGCCGATAAGACCCATCGGCAGCTCTATTGCTCGCCGGTGGTTGATTTGCTACGGAAGTAGATTAGCGTCGCCGTTCCAGCTCTAGTGCTGTCGGCGCTTGCCGCTATTGGTGGAGCCTACGGTGCTGCCGCAGAGGTGGAGAGCCCCTGCAGCACCACCATAGAGGTAGGGAGCCCCCACAGCGTCGCCGTAGGAGGCGTGGGAGCCTTTGGTGCTGCCGCTTGCCATCGCAGAGGCCTCCCCCTTCCGGTTGTGTCACTGTCGGTGAGGGAGAGAGACGGTGAACGATGTGGAGAGAGGATTAGGGTTTAGGTGGAGGGGTTAAGTAGCTTGTTTCGGTATTATACCCAAGCGTCGATCTAGGATTGTCGCTCTGATACCAAGTGGGATGAAATGAAGAATCTTATACTCAAAGGAAACCCTACACCTCTTTATATAGAGAGAGGTGTTGGGAAAATTACATAAAAGAACCAAGTAGAAACATAAAATAAGTAAATGGTCCCTAATAAACATAAAACATAGTGCGAATATATCTGCAAGTTGGTCCATGTTAGAAATATATTGAGTAGAAATCTTGCCTTGTAGCATAGCATCACGAATGAAATGACAATGCACCTCAATATGTTTTATCTTTTCATGAAAGGTTGGATTATTAGCAATGAACATAGCATCCTTACTGTCATAATACATGGGTATGGCTCCTTGAACATACACCCCAAAATCATGCAACAAAGATTTTACCCAGAGAAGCTCACATGCTGTATGGGCCACAACTTGGTTCTCAGACTTTGCACTTGACCGAGAGACAACAACTTTCTTCTTACTTCTCTAGGTCACAAGATTGCCCCCAACAAAAGTGCAAAAGCCTGTAGTAGACTGTTAGTCCTCATAAGCTCCTGTATAATTAGCATCTGAATATCCTAGTATGGATACTTCTCCATGAACTCTGTAGTATAAGTCTTTTCTAGGGGCATTTGTTAGATATCATAACACCTGCAATACTCGTGACCAATTTTCTTCTCGGGGAGCTTACATAAATTGACTTAAACGATCAACAACAAATGCAATGTTTGGTTTAATAACATTAAGATACAAGATGAAAAGTAAGATCAAGTGGCACTTTTGCAGGTTTACATTCTACCATACCCACCTCACGTAACATTTCAAGAACATACTTTCTTTGAGACAAAATCATACCATCTTGCAAATGATGTACCTCAATGCGCAGAAAGTAGCCGATTTGTCCCTGGATCCTTAGTAACAAATTGTGAATGGAGTAGAGAAAACCCTAGCCATCGTGGTGTGCTAGAGTGGAAACTCTACCATGGCTGGGATGGTGCATAGGGAGAGACAGGGGGTAATGGAGGTGGCTCTTGTCATCTCCATGATGTGGTGTGCTACAAATGTAGGGGGAGGGGGCATTGGGCGGGGGACTGTTGCGATCTCGTGGTTTGCCTCCTTTGTCGTGGTTGGGAGCACTGTTGAAGATCATGCCCCTTGCGAGGTGCTATTGGTGGAAGATCTCTTCTTGAGTGAAGACTGCCAACTCCACTGTATAAGCTTCCGTGCACTGGGGTGGAATCTCCATGGTCGCATGAGGTGCACAAGATGGATTCTCTTTTAGATTTCTCTTTGGTGGGGGTGTTTCTTGACAGATAACCAAGAGTGGATGAGGCACGATTCTTTCTTTCACGTTTTGGACTGTCATCCACTGATTGGAAGATATTGGTTTTATTGGAGAAGATAGTCATTTTTGGTTTGCAAGAAGCAGATATTATTCGTCTTAAATTTAAGGAGTCGTGTTTTGGTGGCTTTTGTATTTGGTGGACCTCTCTGAGTATTTATGAAGGAGCTAGTGATGAGAGAATTTTGTTGTGTCCTATTGTTATGTTTCGTATCTTTGGAACTTTGCTTAGATTGAGGACAATGGAGACAGTGATTTCGTTGTGCTCTTCTTTTGCTTGAGTTGTAAGGTGTCACGGAGTTGGGCTCCAAGAATGTGATGCTACATTGGTTGTTCTTGAAGGTGAGTTCCTTGTTAGGAAGGCTTTGCCAAATAAGGAGATCCTGCGGTTTGGTGGTTGGGCTTGCATTATGTCTTTCGAAGAGATGAAGTTGGAGACTTGTTAGCGTCCTTTGTACACAGATGGTTGCTGGGAGTGATCACAGTGCTGCTGGCGATGCTCTGATGGAGGCTGGCGGCGCAGCAGACCCTACTCTGGCAGATGGTAGTGCTGCTGGCCTTGCTCCGGTGAAGGTCGGTGCTGCTGGCTGGTTTCCAAATTGATCTGTGAAGTCACGTTTGGTATGGAGACCGGTTTTCCAAACCGGTCTGCTAGCCTAGTAAGGTTCAAATTTCGAATTCGAATGATGCTGCTGGCCTCCTCCCTGATTTTGGGGTTGATGGTTTTCCATTTTTGGAAAACAATTCACAACTGGGCGTTGAGGTCGCAGTAGACGGATTTCTTTCTTTGGAAATCAATCCAAAAAAGAATGCTGAGGTGACAGAGAATAAATTTTGCATTGAACAAGGCTTTCGGATCCATTTATGGATCCAGATTGTGGTGAATTCTAAAAATCTGACAGGAACTAGTCCCGTTTTCTTGATTTAGAGGGTGGTGGTCCCTCGTCTGCTGCTGTTGCTGAAATTTTGCAGGATGTGGATGATCATATGCATCATTGGAGTGGGAGAGCTCCACAAAATATGCTTCATTCCACAAAAAGAGGTTGCAGGGGTCAATCGTAAGGTTCGAATGTGCGCTTGGCTGTTCACAGGTGGCTGCTGGGCCCAATATTGGGTCCGGGCATGGTGAGTTTAAATCTAACACACTTCATTCACGACAAATGAATGGTTATTATGGTCAAAATGTTGGGTTACTGTTGGTGTTTTTGATGTGTTGCAGGAGGTACCGATCCCTATCACTTTTGGATTGATTTTTGAAATATCAAGTCGTGAGGAACCCCACCGAACCAGTCTCAGCTGGCTTAATGTAGAGGAAATGATGGGTGTGGCACTGCAACAAAGTCAAGGCCTCGAGTATGCAGCCTCTGATTGACGTACGGTTGGGAAAGAATGCAAACAAGGGGAAAAGCATATTGCATATATCCTCCTTGAGTAGATCTTCAAGTCCTACCAAGGTGATCTCACAGAAACACAAATGGTCCTTAGCGCTTGCTATAAGCGTAAAAGAATAATAAAGAAGCCAGTAACCAAGAGGACCCATGATGGTGTTGAAGGGGAGGTGTTGGAGGTTGATGGGCGTGTGGCCAATGTGATTGGTGTGAAGAAGGTGCACAAGAGAGGGGTGAAGAAAATTCTTGATGGTTAAAGTCCTCTCTTGGAATGTCTGTGGCCTCCGTGATGAGGGATGGAGGTTGATCTTGAGGAGGTACTTAGCGGAATGGAAAGTTGGTATTGCACTTTTACAAGAAACTCACCCGGATAGTTTATCTTTCCAAATGAAGAACTTGTGTGGTGAATGATTTACAGGGTATCTTTAGGTGAAGGTGGAGGGGAGGTCGGATGGTCTTGTATTGATGTGGCACTTTGAGTTGAACTCATCTTTGTTGGATAGTTTATCTTTCCAAATGAAGAACTTATGTGGTGAATGATTTACAGGGTATCTTTAGGTGAAGGTGGAGGGGAGGTCGGATGGTCTTGTATTGATGTGGCACTTTGAGTTGAACTCATCTTTGTCGATCGGGAGGATGGTGATTGCGGTGCTTACAAGAAAGATGGATGCTATGTCCTTGGCTTTTTCTTATATGTATGGTCCTTGTGATGATTTTGCCATGATGCATTTTTGGGAGGTTACCCAGGCTTCTCTATTTGTGGATGGAATGCTGTGGCTAATCGAAGGGGATTTCAATGCGACGTTGCATTCAAAGGATAGACCAGATGGAAGATGTGATAGGTCTAGTTGATTTTCAGCATACTCTTCAGGAGCTTGAGCTGATGGATTTGCCCATAATAAGGGCCTGGTATACATGGAGAAATGGGAGTGGGGGTGCATCATGCATTGATAGATTTTTGTGCAATGTGGCGATGGTCGAATCCTTTTATGGTGTGAAGGTGGTGGTTTGTGACAGGCCTTTTTCAAATCACACACCTCCCCTGTGGTGTAGCAACGTGTGACCTTTAAATTTCATAAGTCTTGGGTAAAGGAACTCGGTTTCAATGAGTTGATACGGGACAAGTGGTCTTCTACGCCAGCGTTTACTTCGGCTACACGCACCTTAGCGTGTCGGATTCGGACTAGTTTGTTAAAAACATCAATGGTTAAGTCCTTACTTTTTAAAAAAGACACCCAAGTAAATCTAGAAAAATCGTCAATTATGACTAGACAATATTTGCACCCGCTTAGGCTTTTAGATTTGGTTGGTCCAGACAAGTCTAAGTGAAGTGCTCCAGAGGTTGTGAAGTGCTAACCATTCTTTTTGGTTTGAAGGGATTTTTAATTTGTTTACCAACTTGACAAGAATCGCAAACTTTGCTTTTCTTGAAGTTGATATTTGGCAGACCATTGACAAGTTCATGTTTCACAAGTTTACTAATGTTTCTCATGTGAACATGATCTAGTCGTTTGTATCAAAGTGTTGCCTCTTCATCAAATACGATAAGACATTCAAGATTGTCGCATTTGTTGAAGTTGACAGTGTAGATATCTTTATGCCTGTTCCTTTGAGAAGAGTTTGTTTTATTTCTTTATCCTGTATTTTAAAACCATTCAATGTGAAAGTGATTTTGTATCCTTTATCACATATTTGACTTACACTTAGAAGGTTATGTTTTAATCCACTAAGTGTACATTATCAAAAGAGGTGGAAGAGTTATCAATTTGGTCAGTATTAATAATATGACCTTTGTGGTTGTTCCCAAATGTGACGGTACCACCGTCCTGGAGGTGAAGGTGTAGGAATAGGTCTTCCTTCCCGGTCATGTGCTTTGAACATCCACTGTCTATGATCCATCTCCTTTCTTCTCGTTCCTGTCATTGGTTTGCGTTTGTGAGGTCTTGGTTTGGTTGATATATAGAGTGGCTTCAATATTCCATTGATTTGTTGATATGTCCACTTCTTATAGTCTACTTGACCTATAAAATAGGATTGCAATAGTGTTTTTGGTATCCATTTTTGTTTGGGTTCACGGTGGTTAGATGCTGCCTGTTTAGGCAAGTTATTTTCTTTTTGTTTTGGCTAAAACTAGATGCTTCATGATTATTTTTAGGTATGTTGCTTGACCCAAATTTTGTGGTGCTCTGGGTTTGTGTTCCTAATAACTTATTTAAGTTTTTACTTCCCTTAGTAAATTTAGCTAGATCATTTAAGAGAATAAATTCTTTTAGTTTATCTATATCTACCTTTAAATTATCTGTGTAATTTTAATGGGGTGATTTCATCAGATAACCCTTTATTCTGTTGAGAAAGCATATCTTTTTGTGCTCTTTCTTCCCCTAATAGTTTTGTTAGGTTTTTATTTTCAAATTTTAGTGACTTAGCTATGTCATGCATCTCAAAATATGCTTCTAAGAGTTCATCTTGTGAAAAGAGGTTACCTTATGTTCTAGCGCCATTAGTCCTAGGAGAGCTACTTTTTCAGAGGTTTCTTCTTTTTCTGAACTTGAGTCTGATTCATCTTAAGTTGCTGTGAAGGCCTTTTTCTTTTCTTCTTTTCTAGGAAACTTATTCTTCTTTTCTGACTCCTTTTTGAGAAATGGACAATTCTTTTTGATGTGTCCTTTTCTCTTGCAGTTGTAGCAGATAATGGCGTTTGCTTTGGCCTCTTCTTCTTTCTCCAACTTTTATTTTTGAGGAACTTTCTGAACTTTCTTGAGAGGAGGGCTATGTCTTCCTCTTCGTCTTCACTTGAGGAATCTTCTAAATGTTGATTGGCTTCAAGAACTACAGTCTTCTTCTTGATTCCTTCATCTTCGTGCTTCTTCATGTGTTGGAGTCGAACTTTGTAGGCCATAAGGCTTCTGATAAGATCGTCTAGTTTCAAGGTAGACAAATCTTTTGACTCTTGTATGGCTGTAGTCTTGGTCTCCCAATTATTGGTGAGCGATCGGAGAATCTTCCTCACTAAGGCTTTGTTCTTGATCTCCTGATCTAGATTCCTTAGGGAGTTTATGATGTCCATGAATCTTGTGATCTCTTTAATTGATTCTCCCCTTTTCATCCTGAAAAGCTCATAATTTTATGTTAGTAAATTTACTCTAGTTTCTTTGACCTTAGATGTCCCTTCGTGGGTGACTTTGAGGATTCTCTAGATCTCGTAGGCTGTCTTGCAAGCAGAAATGCAATTGAATTCTACTCTAGAAAGCCTGTAGAAGATTGCATTCATGGCTTTTACATTGTGCGTTGCCATCTTCTTTTGATCTGGTGTCGCTGCCACTCTTTCCTTGATTTCAGGACGTGTGTACTTGGAGGCGATAACATCCCACACCTCGAAATCCATCGATTCTTGGAAGATCTACATCCTGGTCTTCCAGTATCCATAGTTTGTTCCATCAAAGAGAGGTCTAACTGCTGATTGCTCCTCAACATATGTGTCAACAAATGACTTTGACATCTTCTGGACAATCAGGCTCTGATACCAAGTGAGAGTTTGCCTGTGGATCGAACAAATACTAGAGGGGAGGGGTGAATAGTATCACCTTTTTTTTCGAACAGTAAAAGATAAAAATGAATCAATAAAGTTAAGCACAAGTTACACCTGGATTTAGAGTGAAAATCCAAACCAGGTGAAAATCACTACCTAAGCCTTTCAGCTTAGGATTTTCCCGACTAGTCAAGGTTAGTCAATCTACTATAGTACCACTTGAACGAAGGTGGCAAAACCTCTTTACAATCACTTCTCTTTTTACCCTGAAGAGAAGAACAATAATAACATGGATCTTTCCAACACCTTGGAATCCATTAATTAAAAACAACAATGTTGAATAACAATAAATATATCTATGGAACCTTAATAAAAAATCAAACCAGAATTTTAGTAGAGATTCGAAACGTGTTTTTGAATGACGTGAATAGCGAAGCGTAGAAACACTTGAAAGAAGCACGAGAAGCTTTGATCTTTTTGAGAGTTTCTATTGAAAGTTGTTCAAAAGAGCTGCATATGACCTCTATTTATACTAAAACGTTGACTTGAAAAGGAAGCCAGATTGGTCGATCAATTAAGTTATTTGATCGATCACCAGTTGGTTGATTAATTAGCTTAATTGGTCGATCAATAGGATTTTAATCAACTTCCTAAAAAGGATTGGTTTGATCGATTAACTAATTTGGTTGGTCGATCAATCGATTTGGTCGATCAAGAGAAAAAATTGGTTGATCAATAACCCTAAAAATTGATTTTCAGAGAAGCGCGAAAAATTGTTTGAGTTTCATTTTTGAGGTTCCTTATAATAATATCTCAGACTCGAACAAAAAAAGTAAAAGACACAAATTAGCAACCATTTGAACTTGATCCGAAAGAGAAGCTTTGATCCGAGATGGTCCTGAAATATTAGTGTAGCAATAAATATAATTTTGGTATATTAAAATAGAGGTGCTTCCGGATGCACCTTAATATTCCCATGGTGGATGTTTCTGATGTAACTTTTGGAATTCATTTAGAGGCCACTTTGACCTTGACATGGTTGGTTGGACCAAAGCTTTTGCTATGCTTTGGTGTATATGGCTGTAGCGAAACAACAGGATCTTCAAAGATGATAGGTGTTGGGTGGGTAATGTTGTGAAGGAGGCTCATTTTTGTCTGAATTTTTGCTCGATAACCTATAAGTCCGTTTCAACTCTTTGATATAAATATTTGGATAATTACCGATCTTCGATAATCTTCCTTGTTCTTCTTCAAAAAAAACAATCTGTGAATGGAGGAAGGCCTTGGTGTCATTAATACCATCCATATCATTATCTGTTAACAATATATCATCAACATATACTATAAAAATAACCGATCCATATCGAGTATGCCTAGAAAACATAGAATGGTTTGCGGAAGATATGGAGAAACCAAACTCTTGTATTGCCCTGCTAAACCTGTTATACTAAGCATGGGGGCTTTGCTTAAGCCAATAAATTACCTTATGCAACTAGCACACTTGGACACTCCCCCTGTTGAACAAGCCTTGGAGGTTGCTGCATATAGACGTCCTTGTTAAGAACTCCATAAAGAAAATCATTCTTAATATTTAACTGGAAAACAAACCAATTCTCATTCATCGCTAAAGAAAGAAGAATATGTACTGAATTTAGACATGCAACAAGAGAAAATGTCTCAAAATAATGAATACCATGTGTTTGAGTATAGCCTCTTGCTATTAACTAAGCTTTGTACCTTTGTATGGATCCATTAGGTAGACACCCACCTACACCTCACAATTGATGCTCCAGGAGGTAGGTTAGCTAACTCCCAAGTTCTGGAGATGAGTGCCTCCATTTCCTCCTTCATAGCTATAGTTCATGCCTCTTCTTGAAAACCCTCAACATGGTCACGAGGTATACGTTGACAATAAGTAGCAGCTGAAGATAAATCATCAAAACTCATATGATGAGAAATATCATAGAGGGCACAAGATCTAGTGCCTTTCCTCTAGGCAATAGGAAGATGTCAATCTTTCTCATCAGTGGGAGAACTTACTTGACCACCATTGGAGTCCATAGGAATGGTGTCGCACTGAACAAGAATGGTAGTAAGTGGCTCAACAATAGGTTTAGGTCGACGATGATAATTGTAAGGATAAGGGGAAACAAGATCAGATGTATCAAGGGGTACCTACTCAATAGAACCTAGTGGCATTGATTTAAATGCCGACGGCAAGGCCATTTCTGGAAGGGGGTCGTGCCGACATGAACCTGTTGTCGATCTACAGGTGTGCCGCTGGCATGCCGATGGATTTCGGCGGCATGCCGACGATTTCGCCGGCATGCCGATCGATGCTGCGAGCGGTTTGAAATGCAGGTGCTGGAGATTTGGAGGGGCTGAAATTTGAAATAGGAGGCTTAGTCAAGGGCTGAAATTTGAAAATTGGGGGACTGTCGCACACTCAAACAGAGCGGTTTGAATGCAGGAGTGGGAGATTCGAAACTGGGAATGTGGGGGGGTTGAAATGACACACACACGATGATTAGCTCCACTAGAGACACTCAAGCTTTCCAAGTAGACACACACACACTTCATTTTTAGTATTTATGTGATTTTCTATTTCATTTTGAGTATTTATGTGATTTTTTATTTCATTTTGAGTATTTATGTGATTTTCTGTCAGCATGTTATCGACATGGTCATCGAAAAACGGGCATTTCCACGGCATGCCTTCGGCATGCCCACGAAATGTATACTTAAAATTTTGTTAGCACGGCGTCGAAATCGGCATTTCGAACCTATCCTGGTGGGCTTATAGTAGTAGTAGGAAGCTTAGAGGGCCTTGGTGGCATAGCAGAAGGAACATGCAACGGGAAACTAGTGGAAGGAGTATCACCCTATCAGAAGAATAGTATGGAATCTCCTCAAAAAACACATCGTCACTCACATAAAACTTTCAATGCATCGGATTATAACATCGATACCCCTTTTGGGTTTGAGAATACCCAAGAAAGATTCATTTGACTGAGTGAGGAGCCAACTTGTCCCTACCAAAAAGATACACAAAAGCAACACAACCAATTACAACCAGCGGTAACGAAAAAGTTTCCTGATTCGGAAACAGAAGAGAAAAAGGTGTACAACCATCTAATACAGGAGAAACAACTCGATTAATGAGAAATGCAGCAGTGAAAATTGCATCAGCCCAGAAGAAAACAGGAACATGCATATGAAACAATAACATCTGGGCAACATCAAGAAGGTGTTGAAGCCTCCATTTAGCAACCCCATTTGCTGTGAGGTGTGAACGTAAGAAGTTTGATGAATGGCATCCTGTGAGGCAAAGAAACTAGATAATTGGGCATTCACAAACTCTATACCGTTATCACTTTGAATGACACGTACAGTAGTAGAAAATGGAGTCTTTATTTCATTGAAAAAAAATTCAATCAATACGGGGACCTCCAATTTTTGTTTCATTAAAAAAATCCATGAGATTCTAGAATGATCAAGGAAAAGACGGAAACACCTAGCACTGGTGACCTTACACGGGTCCCACACATCAGCATGAATCAAAGAGAAAATAGAACTTGTCCTTTTATTAGTAGAAGGAAATGAGGACCTGTGATGCTTGCTAGTTGACAATCATCGCAGAAAAAAATCGGTCAGGAACATGAAGATCAAGAATTAGCGACGTAGAATAACATGACTTGGGTGACTCAGTTGAAGATGCCATTGTACAGTAACAGTGGCACCAGAAGCAGCAAGAACTGTAGGTGGAAGGGAAAGATAGTATGATTAATTCTTGTCAAGTCCACCAATCTACTTCTTTGTGTGGAGGTCTTGTAAGAAGAAATACCGATCATGAAAAACATCCATGCAATGGAGGTTCCTAGTAATCTGACTGTTAGACATCAAATTTATAGCAAAACTAGGTGCATGCATCACGTTAGAAAGAGGAAGAGTATTAGTTAAGGTCACATCACCCAGCTTGGTAACAGATGACAAGCCACCATTAGCAACACGAATCAGGAAAGACTTGTCAAGTGGGTGAAGAGATGTAAACACAGATGAATCACCTCTAATATGTGAAGATGATCCAAAGTCAGCTACCCACCGTGGACCATGAGGTCTAGTTGACAATGCAACCTACTTACTCTGCTGAGTAACATATATTGAAATAGAGGGTTGAGAGGCAAGCAATCTGGCATACTCATCTCTAGAGATTCTGACCTCCTTTGAAATCGAAGTAGATTCCTCCTCAACTACAACTTGATTGGCATGAGTTCCCTGAGGATATCCGTGCTTTGCCTTAGCATCGATCTACTGTGTTCTACTGTGTGCTCGGTCGTGTGACAATAGTCATAGACAAAAGTAGAACGACCACAGTGACAAACTCGAGAGCACCTTGTCCACCTTGGCGACCACAATCTGAACCTCTCCCACGCCTAGAAGTAGCAAGTGCAGACGAGTCTAAAACCGTTGAGCTATCTGTCATTGCAAATCGCATCAACCTGGCATAAGTTTGCTCAAGGCTAGGAATCTTGGCAGAAGTCAAAAATTGATATTTACTGCCTTGTATTTATGTCCCAAAGTAGCTAGAAACTGAACTGATCGAATAGCCTCCCTCAATCTTGCCATAATAGCAACATTTGAAGTAATGGGCTGGAAGGAATCATACTTATCCCAAAGATTCTTCAACGAACCATAGTAATCAACTAGGCTCATGCTTCCTTTCTTGAATGTCTGGATGTCCTCTAATACACGATAGAGACAAGCAATGTTCGTTTTCTAAGAATGTATCTCATGCAATATGTCCCACATTTTTTTCGCAGATGAATAAGCCATAACTTGCTTAGCAATGGATTCCTTCATGCTATTAAGCATGCATGTAACTATCCAATCATTCTGCATCTTTCATTTTGCAATCTTGGAGGCCGACGATGGCTCATCTTCAAGAAGAATCTTCTTGTGGCCATGCGAACCAACAAATCTAAGAAAAGACATGAGCTACAACATGAAATTTGCCCTATCAAGTTTAATTGAAGTTCCTTGCATTTGCAGTGAGAAACCCGGAAATTGGAGATGCAAATCTCCCAAATTCTCCTTGCTATCTCCTATACTTCACATGGCCACAATCAACCACAATAATCTTGCAATATCCAATCACATCAACAACACAACTAGAAACAAACATTCGTGGAGAGGAATCAAATTACCTAGGACCCTCTCCATGATTTCTTCATCATAAACAAGAGAGAAGGAAAAACAAGGACCTTCTACTATTGTTGGATATGAAAGAAACACTCTACATTGTTTAGATGATCAACTCCTTGACACTTGTGCGCTGCAACAACACCTGTGCGTCGCTGCAAGTTCCACACATTGCCGCAACAACCTTGGCAAGGTTGTTATTGACCTTGCGTCGTCGTAACAACCTTGGCAAGGTTGTTACCAGAGGAGGCGATGCGTCAAAGAGGCTGACTAGGATGAGCAGTGCCCTCGCTGAACGATGAGGAGGATCGTTGGGCGATGAAGAGGATCGCTAGGTGAAGAAGATGATTGCATGATTAGAACCCTTAGGCGATGAGAAGGGAGAAGAACGAAGAACTAGTGGCGATGAGGTGAACCAGTCATTGCATCTGGTGAAGAGGAGGGCGTGAGGCGGTTTCATTTGGGTGGGATATCAGATCTTGATCTAGAATTGTTGCTATGATACCACGTTAGGAGTGAAATGGCATCAATCAATTAAGGGGCCCCTTAGGTCCTTTATATAGAAAGCAACCCAAGGGACAAAGCATGTACAAGGACCAGAAAGAAAACAGTGCAGAGACTGTAACGTAAACAGAAAAAATAATTATTCTAACATTTACATTTGGTTTAATCTTGAGAAAAATGGTCTACTTGTTGGATTTTGTATACTAGTTCAAATATTGTTTGTGTTTAGTTGTCCAAATATTTTCTTATTTTTTTTCTCAATTATTTCTTGCCCTTATGGGTTTGTTTTCCTCTTGAATTAGTTTTTGTCCAAATATTTCTCACTGCAAGTATTGTTGGGTTAATTTGTACTGCTGGATATGCTATATTCACATTTTCCTGTTAACTTTCCGAGTGTATGCCCGTTATAGGACACTAATTTTAAGTTGTGGATCGGTTAATTTCTTAATAAACTAGGGTAGAAGCAGTTGAATCCTCTCTATCAAATGTCTTGAGTTTATGGCTTGTCCCTTTTAGATAGGATAGACGTGTTGGATAAAAAGTTGAGTTGTATGCGTGGCAAATTTTTTTGTTATATATAAACATTATTAAAAAAGTGCATATATCTCATTGTAGTGAACCACAATAAAAATAGTTATTCTTGTTCAATCATCAAAACGTTTGTTTATAATTTTTATTTTTTATTTGTTTGGGACATCTGACACAACTTTTATCAAATCAAACAAATATTTAATAATTATTTTATATTTTTTAGATGACAATATAAAACTGCATACTGTCCGTATACTCTTCTGCATCATTGCATGCTCTCTATGCAATGCCCCCTTTGATTGAAAGGGGCATACCGACCTTTTGAACTGTGCTTAGAGGCATTTAGGTGTATAACAAAAGGGGCATTTGCGTAGAGATCAGAAAGCAGAAGTCAAGTGGTCCTCGATCCCCGTATAGCAAAAAAAAAAATTCTCAAACCTCATGGGACTCAATCGGCCTCCTTTATACCTTTGCTTGGATAACCATTCTTTACCTTTTCAAAAAATATATGCTGATATGCTTGAGCCAAAAAGCTTCAGTGCTATGCGCTTATTAAAGGCTTGTGAACCCAATGTGTTGAGCTTTTTAGTTGAGCTTGAGCCATATTTCCAGCTTAAAATCAACGAGTTAGTTTAAAGAAATGGGGTGTTCACTTAAATGTCCTTATAATCTTTGCAAATTACACCCATGTCCATGTATTTCTATATTTACATAGATACCCTTAAAAACTATGCATAATTTACGTGTCATACGCCTCCGTTAGCTAGTTCCTTATCTTTAGTGGATTTGGATTAGAATATGAATATCTTTTACAAAGAGGCCCTCGTAATTTTTTTAAAATTTGTTTTTTTCATTCTTCTTTTGTTTTTTGCCCTTCTTCAATCTCCTACCACCCATTTGCTTCTCCCAAATTCCTGGTAAGGTAGAGTGTGCTTGCTGTTAGCCTTTGCTCATGGTGAATTATGTGATACCCAACATGCCAGCCAACAATGCCTTGAGGGTGGTCCTCAATCAGACATACACGAGCTCATCAACATCAAAGAGGAACATCCAGTTGGCATTGAATCTATACTAATGTAGGCAGCCATTGGCCATTGAAAACTGGTTGTGGTAGCACCCATCAAAACTCTCTTGGTTGCTTAAATCATGCAGGGTCACATATTCCTTTTTCATCCACAGGGCAAGCACGTTGACGGTGCGTAGGTGTATGTTGTGGTATCGTACATTACAAAGTGGGACCTTTTGTTGAAGAGCTTGATGTGGTAAGCCAACCTTTCCTTTACCTTCTGAAGGCTTAGGTCACTATGCAGGGGAGACCTATAGTATAATATCTCATACTTTGATGGCTACAAGAGAACCAAAGGGACATTTCTAAGGGCTTCCAACAGGGCTGTGACGTTTTCGATCATCTCTGCAGAGGGAGACAAGGTTGGGGGTGAGGAGCAGCGAAGGGGAGGAAGGGGAAGAGGAGTCTTGGAGAGGAAGAGGGGGGATGAGGGGAAGGGATGATCAAAGTGGAGGTGGGGAGTGAGTGGAGTAGTGTTGGGTCAAAAGAGCAAAGTGAACTTCTATTAGAAACCTAGGCGCCTTTATATAGAGAGGTACAAAGGGTAAATTACAAGCACACACTCATACAATATAAAAACTGTAAATATCACTACTAAACATATAACTCAGCAGCCCTCCTCAAGCTGGAGCATATATATTAAGCATGCTCAGCTTGGAACATAACTTAAGGTGCTTCTTGGAGAGTGCTTTGGTAAAGATGTCTGCAATCTAATCTTCAGTAGCTATGTAGGGTGTAATGATCTTCGTAGTAGTAATGGCATCTTTGATAAAATGGCAATCCACTTTTATGTGCTTGGTTCGCTCATGAAAGGTAGGATCATAAACAATAAAATTAGCTGCCTTATTATCACAATACATTAGAGTAGGGCCGTAAATAGTCACGTCCAAATCATGTAAAATGAATCTCACCCACAATTCACAAGTGGTTGGGCCATGGTCCTATACTCTGATTCTGCATTGGATCTGGAAATAACATTTATCTTCTTGCTTCTCCATGTGACTAGATTGCTTCCGATATAGGTACAATAGCCTGTAGTGGATCTTCTGTTTTCATGTGCTTCTACATAATCTGTATAAGAATATCCCCTGACATTCAGGTGACCATGCTTCATAAATGACAGCTCGTTCCTAGGAGCTTGCCTGAGGTATCTTGGCAACTGACACATACCTTCCCAATGCACTTCTTTAGGAGACTGCATAAACTGAATCGGTCTCCCAACTGCAAAACAAATGTCCAGTCTATTAACAATTGAGTACAATAGTTTTCCTACCATAGCAAGATATCTTGTTGCATCTTCAAGTAGTGGGCTCTCAGAATCTCTGCAAGTGGCATAGATGGATCCATTGGAATACTGGCAGGTTTGCAACCCAACATCCCTACCTCTCTTAGCATATTAAGTACATATTTCCTCTGGGATAGTACAAGGCCACCATTAACATGTTGCACCTAATGCCCAAAAAATAATTTATCATTCCCAGATCTTTAGTGACAAATTGAGAACATAAAAGCTTTTTAGTAGCTTTTATCCTTGCTTTATCACTTCTAGTAAGCAATATATCAACATACATAATGAGAATAATAGACCTAGTGGTTCCATACACAGTAAAAACAAAATGGTCAGCAGTAGATCTCGTAAAGCCAAACTCATGCATAGCTTTACTAAATCTCTTGAACCACACGCTAGGACTTTGTTTAAGACCATTAATGGTCTTCTTCAACTAACAAACCTTTTGACACTCCCCCTCAGTCACAACACCAGGGGGTTGTTGTATGTAGACTTCATTCTCTAAATCACCATAAAGAAATGCATTTTTAATGTCTAGCTGAGATACTGTCCAACTATTGTTGACTGCCACAGAAAGAAGAATCCACATGGAATTGAGTCTGGCCACTGGTGAGAATGTATTGAAATAATCCACTCCAAAGGTTTGTGTATAACCTTTGGCAACCAACCTTACTTTGAATCTCTCCACTGTATCATTTGGATGACATTTGAGGGTGAATACCCACCTACACCCCACAACAGTAGCCCCAGGGGGGTAGGTCAGCAAGTTCTCAGGTACCCCTGGATTGAAGAGCAGTCATCTCCTTTTCCATAGTAAGGTCCAGGTCGGGTCTTGAGAAGCCGCAATATGGTTCATAGGAATAATTTTGCTATCAACTGCAAGAGATAGAAGTCTCTGCTGCAGGTACACAATCAAGTGACATATAATTGGAAATAGAATATTTATTGCAAGATTGTTGTTGCTTCCTTTGAGCAATAGGAAGATCCATATCAGGTGCCTCTGGTGGTGCAGTGCCTGGACCTCCATCTGAATCAGTAGTATCAGTAGAGAATTGAGCAAGAATAGTATAAAGTGGTTCCTCTGCTGGTATAGTAGTGGATGGAGGTCTGTGCTGGAAGTGCTAAGGGAAGGTGTCGGTAATTGGCACCTTAGGATGACTAGGATAGGTAATAGGAGGGACATCATGAGGCGGAGGTGGCTTAGAGGGACTTAGAGGTGCAGTAGTAGGCATATGCAATGGAACATCTTGGGAGACATTGGGAGACTTCCTTGTAGCAGGATAATATGGCATGTCTTAAAAAGTTGTCACATCCTTACTAACATAAAACCAATGTGAAAGAGGATCAAAGCATCTATATCCCTTCTGGGTTCTAAAATAATCCACAAAAATACATTTAACAGATCTAGGAGCTAGCTTACCGACCTTGAAAAAATGAACAAAGCAAACACATCCAAACACTTTTGAAGGAAGAGAAAAGAGCTCTCTATCAGGAAACAAAACAGAATAAGGGGTCTTCCCATCAAGAACAAATGATGATATCTGATTAATTAAAAAGGCAACGGTAAGAACCACATTTGCCTAGAAGGTAGCAGGAACATGCATTTGAAACATAATAGTACGGGCAACATCAGGAAGGGGTCTCAATTTTTGTTTAGCTATCCCATTCTGTTGAGATGTATGAACATAAGAGGTCTAATGTATAATATCAAGAGACCGAAAAAATTGAGTCCAAGTAAAATTTAAAAACTAAAGCCCATTATCAGTCTGAAACATGCGAATAGTGGTAGAGAATCGAGTCTTTATTTCATTCATAAAATTTTTAATCGATACAGGAGTTTTGGATTTTTTCTTCATCATAAACACCCAACAGACACTGGTATAGTCATCCAGCATAACCAAAAAATATTGAAAACCTTAAGACTCCTAACTCGACACGAGTTCCATAAATCAGCATGAATAAGAGAAAAAAACATACTTAGTTCTATTATTGCTTCTCGTAAAAGAAACTCTATGATGCTTACCAAGTTGACAGGCATCACAAGAAAAGGAATCTGAAAATTGCATATCGGGAAATTGATGAGTAGAAATACTAGGGTGCCCCAGTCTGAGATGCCATTGTAAAGTAGAAGTGGCAAAAGCGGCAGCCGTGGTATGATGTTCTGGTGGAAGATCTAGGTAGTGAAGACCATCCTACTCAAGTCCACTAATCAGCTTCATCGTCAGGTCTTGTAAGAAGAAAAAATGATCATGAAACAGTTCTGCAATTTGATTTCTTAGTAATTGACTGATAGACATTAAATTCAAAGTAAATTTGGGTGCATGCATAACATTAGAAAGTGGCAAAGTAGCACTTAGGGAGATGTCACCCAAGCTTGTCACTAGGTACAAGGAAACATCAACTACTTTAACATGCACGGGAGTAGTCAATGGTTTAAGAGACGAAAAGAGTGTAACATCTCTTGTGATGTGGGAGGATGCACTTGAGTCAGCAAGCTAAGATGGAGTACGAACACCTCCAGCATTAGTAGCAGTACCTGTCATTTGAAACATAGAGGCACCAACAATAGAAGAGTCTTAGGAAGACATAAGTTTGTCATATTCTTCCTTCGAAATAGTAATTTGCAGATTGACTTGCTCTTCCTCATGATAATACTGACTACCATCTCCACCATGGGTAACTTGGTTGGCGTGATGCCTTTGAGGAAACCTGTGCTTTATCCAGTACCTATCAACTATGTGATTCGTCTTGTGACAATGGTGACAAAACAAACCACGTCCTCGACCACGACCTCCAGTTCTTGCTCCACGTCCTTTCCTCTTACCTCTTGTGGTCCCCTGACCACGACCAACGGTCACCATGGTAGATGAATTAGAAAGTGGGACATGGTCTGATATCTTAAGTCTGGATAGACGAGCATAAATCGGAGCAGGTGTAGGAATTTCCTCCAGGATCATAAGTTGATCCTTAACAGCCTTGTATTCAGGATCAAGACCCGCAAGCAATTGAACAGAGTGAAGGCTTCACATTGCTTAGCAATGACAGTAATATCTGTAGAGATTGACTGATACGTATCCTGCTCATCCCAGAGGCTTTTCATAGAGCCATAGTACTTAGCAAGAGACATAGTCCCTTCTTGAAAAGAATGTAGCTTGTCAATCACCCTGTGAGGTGGATTTTACTGTCGGCTCATCTTGTGTCAAAATGTACTTCTTCCGGTAAGATCCCACAAATTGGGAAAACAAAGTAAACCAGAGGAGAAAGTTGGTTCGATCCAACTTGATAGAGGTTCCTTGCATGAAAGATGTGGTCGCTCAGGGAACTCTTCTTGTCTTCCATATCACCCGACATGTGGGAAACACCAAAGATGAGGTCTTGTAGCAGAAAATCAGATCAATGTTGATTTGAAAACGTTATAGATTGAGGCCAAAGACACGTTCAGGCCATAACAACCACCTTTGGGGCTAGAGAAGACCACAAAGGGGTTGTTTCTTCGCCCTGACCTCTGCTCCGTTGGAGAACATACATGGGGCGCCTCCTAGTGATAGCGAGGCAGACAGCTGCAGAAGAGGTGAGGATGAGGTTGCTTCGATTGGTGGTAGACGAGGAGAGGCGGTGTTGCACCTCTCAGGCCACAAGAGAGGTGGGGAGTGGCGACACTGCACTCAGGCGATCATATTGCCACTAGGGGGCGGCGACGTAGGCCAAAGAGGCGTGGGAGCAACCGGTTGCAGCAAGCGACCCGCTTGACGAGCGGTGTTGAGCCTTGCTGCCAGTTTGTGGGGGCTGACGTTAATAAGGAGGTGCTGGCGATTCCTTAGGGTTTAGGTGGAGGGGAGAGGTGGCTAGTTTTGGGTGGTATACCAGAGCCCCAGTCTAGGTCTGCTACTTTGATGCCATGTTGTGTCAAAAGCGTGAATTGAACTTCTATAAGAAACCCTAGGTGCCTTTATATAGAGAGGCACAAATGTTATATTATAAGTACACACCCATACAATATAAAAATGGTAAATAACACCACTAAACATATAATTAGCAAGTAGAGTGTAGAGTGGAAGGCTTTGGTGTTGGGGAAGGAGGTGGCAAGGTTGATGGATGGCGTGGAGGGAGGTGGCTTACTCTGTGCTCGGGGCTTATAGGGATGCGTTCTTCATGGCATGGGGGAAAGAAGAGGAAGGAGGTTGAAGAGGGAGGGGGAAGGAGATGGGTAGTAGGAGGTGGAAGAAGAAAGGGAAAAAGACTGGAAACAAGAAAATGAATTAAAAAGATTACAAGGGTCTCTTTGTAAAAAGATATTCATATTCTAATCCAAATCCCTTAAAAATAAGGGATTGGTTCATGGAAGGTATGCCGTGTAAAATATACAATATTTTTGCGGATACCTACATTAATATGGAAAATATAGGGGTATAAGTGTAATATTCAAAGATTAGAGGGATATTTATGTAAAATCCCTAAAAAAATTATAAATAGTAAACATAGTTGTAATAGAATATAGCTCATGTGCCGTTAAACTCATTTTTTGGTGTAGGGTTGAACCCCTTCTACCAATCATTTTTAGTAAATAAATTGTGTAGTAGGATAATTCAGCCATTGCATGCTTGTTATCATGCATTATGTGATGCCGCATGCTGGGCTCACTTTATTTGAATGTCCCACATCACCTATGCCTAAGGAGAATGGAAGGTGGAGTTTGAACCATACAATGGAATTCTTTTGCTTGAGAATAAGTGGGTGGGGCTACATGCCTTCTATATTAAAAGAACGTAATTAACTTAATTTTGTCGGGATTGATATAAGGCTCAAGCTCTTAAAGTAGCCAAGCTTGAGTTTCTCTTAATATGGCTAAGACAAGCCTGAGTTGGATTGAGCTTGCTCATCGTAATTGATGGCTTGTTCTACTTGCCATTGATCTTAGATGAAAGTGGTTGCTAGCGACAAAACAAATGGTAAAATTTTCCCATTGGCATCTAGAGGTCATGGGAGTAGATCCCATGCCTATCATAGTATAGGCTAAAAACAACTTACAATTATACCCCATGCTTTTGAAAAATAAAGAAAATGAGGCTATATTGAAAAGTTACGTCAATATGTTTCAAGACTCCTATGGCAAAAAAGTAGACCAAAGAAGTCTTTTTTGTAAAGGTAAGGATGATTGGCATAGAGGGAGTACGTGGTAAAGGGTGAGGATGAGTGGTGAGAGGGTATGTGTAGGGTAGGTGACTGGGAAGGTGATGGTGGATGGACTCTCATGAAGGGTAGAAGGAAGGGAATTTCTAATGTGAAACGAGTGGCGGCAGGGGAATCTTTGCGTAGGGTGGTCTTGTGCTTTCATTGTTGTGCTTGTTGTCATGTTGCCAGCGATTGCTGTGATCCCATGGTTTGTGTCTTGTGTTGTGGTGTTAGTCATCACAAGTGATCTTGCCCATCAATGGAGCCGACTAGAAAGGTGGTGACGAGAAACACTACTTAGAAGTGCAAAGTCCCCATTGTCGTCGCACCTAGGTTGCCTTCCATCCAGTTAGTGTGCTGCTTCTTAGGGGAGTCTTTGGTGGGTAACATCATGGTAGGGAACCTGTCTTTAGTTATGACTAAGAAGGTACTTGAATGCTTTTGCCTTAACTTGGAGGGGGTGAGGCTTATGGTGCTTGATCACTATAAGGTTCTTACCTATGGTTGCTCGTTGGAGGACTTTTAGATGCTTTGGTTTCGTTCGTTGGTCATTGGTGATAGTGAGGTCCATTGGCTTGAATCGGCAATGGTTAATGGTGCAGTTAATGAGTGATCATCCATGAGGACGAGAGGTGCATATGGTAGGGATTTTATTGCTCCTCCATACACTTGAAGTTATTGAGGCCCTGGTCTCAGGTCTTTCACCCCTCAAGATGTGCTTGTAGGTGGGATTAGAGGTTGACGAGTTGTGGTGAGTGTCCATCTCCTTCAGATGAGGGGCTTATCATTGGTGGTCCAAGTTGTTGTGCTCAAGAAAAGGTCTTTTGTTGAGGTTGTGTTGTCTCCCTTGACTTTGACAAAAGGTGGACTGGCGGTAGCGAGGGATCAACATGGAGATTGACGACATGGATGTGGGTTGTGGAAAGGCCCACTAAATCTAGAAGGTTGCATGGTTCTGGCGGAAGACGAGGGGTCTCTTTAGAAGGACTACAAGAATTGGATCTTCATTTGATGCATTCCTTTTCTGCTTGATACGTTGATGTGGCAAGGAATGAAACTTGCTTAAAAGCCAATGATACATGTATAGGGGATTTTATGCCTTTAAGGCAAGGCTCTTTCAAGGTGATTATAGATATAATTACGTATGTGGATCCGATACATCAAATCTTTTGCTTCTTTTCGAGTCTTCTTTTCCCTTCACTATCAATAGGTCTTGATCCGTGCTTGTTAAAGCACCACCTTCATCTGTTTCTGCTTGTGGGTTTGATGTTGGCTAGGCTTTCCCTTCGAGTGAGGCTGGTGGGGCAGCACAATCATAGGGCAATTGGTTAGATGGAGCATGACAAGACTATGCAACAACTAGAGGTGGGATAGAGGCCACGTTTTCGGTTGCCCATCAAATTCGGTTGGGGGACTGCAAGGAGTGCATTGTTGGTGTCTTTGAGTATGCTAGAGGATAAAGTGGTAGGCACAGGATTTGGACCCAACCATTGTTGGTGCATTGTAACGTTTCAAATTAGTTAATAGCTTTTATCTTAGAGTTCATTTCGTATAATTGATAGTGGAATTCTTAAATGAACCTTAAATGAACCGAACCTAAACAAGGTAGATTCGCTTGAGTTCGATTCGGGTTCAATTCGCAAAATAAACAAACCGAACCTGAACAAAGATTTAGGCTCATTTAGATAAATGAACCAAACCTAAACAAGGTAGGTTCGCTCGAGTTCGACTCGTTTACACCTCTACCCACCACGATGTTGAGATTAGAAAGCTGATGTATATTTAAGAGTACGGGAGGCGCATGATCTTTAGAAGGGATCACACAAATATATTGTTGCAGGTGTGCAAAGTGGATCAGAAGGCATAGACTCACTTCACATATATTGGGATGTACGAAATTCCATGCATAGTCATACTGGTATTGATTAGACTCATACATGAAAAAGAAGAAAGCCCTTTTTGAAAAGGTGCTACTTTTCATTTTCGTTCTAATGATACCGGGAGAATGTAAACATTTGTAACCCTTGGTAGGGAGGATAGTGGATTTGGGAATTTAAACTCGGTGTTACATAAGTCTTCCAGTGTGAAGGATTCGTGTGTATTTGGAATACTTAGGGGAGGGTAGTGCCATAAATCACGAATCCTAAGCACTTCATTCTTGGCATAATAAAACCAATAATGATTTTGGTGGGTTTCTTACTTGTAGAGAAATCAAATATTATTTAAAGTGTTAAATAGTATTTGATTTGGCATTTATTTTGGGTCAAAGTCTTGGTCTAAAAGAGCTTAGATAAACTGGGTGGTTATCATATGGATAACCACCCTTAAGTTTTTTTCTTTTTAAAGAGCTTAGATAAAAATTAAGTGCAATTTGGGTACTAAAACCCAATTTGCTAAATTAATGGAAGGGTTAATTCATAAATAATCAAGTAGTAGTTCCCAATCATTGGATTGAATCCAAAAGTCCCCAATGTATTAGAATTAGGATGATTGCATATATATATGTATCTCCCAAGGCAAGGCTTAAAACCCTAACTAATTCATTCTATACGAAATCAACCCTCTACCTTCGTGAGAAAGCAAGGATAGCTACTGCCTTACTATTCCTCTAATTTTTGGACATCCAGGCTTGTGACTAGACTTCTAACTTCATCATTAGAAGTCTAGGAAGTGGGTTGGATGTCTACATTATCATCTACTGAACGCCCAACATGACGATCAAAGGTCCAGGAAGCCTTCTAGACGTCCAGTATGTAAAGGCCATAAGTTGGTGGTGATTTATGTCATCCATTTTTGGATGATTGAGGCAAGGGTCAGTTAGAGATTCGTGAAGGGTTTGTGCTATTCACGGATTGGATGTTCTCGATGTCAAGGGCCTCATCAACCTGTTGAGAAGAGAGTTTCATCGTGCTGGAACTTATAGTAGGAGGCGCAACACATGAGGTGTTGTGTTATGCCACCTCAGAGGTATAATCTCGATACTTATGGGGATCCTGGAATGGGAAGAAATCAATTCTTTTCATGTGGTTTCGGTCAGTGTTGTTGAGGCGTCTGCCTTAGGCGATGAGGTGCTGAGGTGAGGGGATCTGAGGCCTTATTGCCTCAGAGGACTCCCAGGCGGTGGTCTTCAAGCAGGCAACGTGCCTCCTTGATTTAGGCGATGCCTTGTTGCCCATCGCTTAAAGCGCTAGCGCACACTTTTTTTTTTTTTAAATCGCAACTTTAGGCATTCCCACTTCCCAGTCGATCTTTGGGTTCCCATGTTAACTATTATATCTACGTTACCGACCTTCTGACCGTTCCCTCATGCTTCCAACCTCCATCTCTCGGTCGCCATTGCCAACCTCTATTGCTTGGTCGGAGGCACCAGCAGCGTGGACCTCCATCGCCTAGACCTCTAGGTATTAGAAATCTCAACCTCAAGACCTCAACATTATCTTCACGTGGCCTTACGTGTTGTCTTTGTTTTTTTTTTTGGTTAAACCCCATAGTCCAGCATAGATATGTATTGATATGTGAGTATTTGTTAGTAATAGTATAGATATTAACTTATCACTACCACTATAGATGTGTTGATATGCTATTATTTCTTTAATATAGTTGATATGTTATAATTTAGTAACTTAGTATATATACTAATAACTCAGTGAAATTTAGACTTAGATTAGATAATAATTCAGTAGTGTTGTAAAAATCGGCCGACTCGACCGAGTAATCGATCGAGTAATCCTATGCGGTGCCCTACTGATTGAATAACCCATAGTCAGGCCTATAGTCGGTAACACCGACTACTCGGTTAAGTAGTCGGTGTAGTCGGTCGAGTAGTAGGCCGATTTTTGCATGGAGGGAAAAATAGGTATGTATGTATATTATTTTTTTTAGGTCAAATAAAACCCTACTCGACCCCCTTGCCTCGACCATTCCCCTAAAATCGTTTCTTGTCACTCGAAATTCCTTTTTGACCAAGCAAAAATCCTCCATTGTCGAAGTATATATTGTAATGTATTGATTCAAGTAAATATTAATTCTTGGTTTATGTTGCTCTATCGTCGGTAATGTACTTGTAACGGTTTATACCTTGGCTTAATTATTAAATTTGTAATGAATTTGATATTATTTGTACTTTGTAGCTTATTTTATAACCTTGAACTTGAATATATTTACTTTTATGTAATGATATATTTTACTTCTTGATATGTGTGTCTACACACACTTTTATATAATATTTAAATATTTAAAAAATGCCCAACCGAGTATTCCTGGACTACTCCCCCACATATCGTATATTTAGTCAATGGCCTGACCGACTGAATACTGACTATTGATTTTTACAACACTTTAATTCAGTGAAATGTCGATAATATTAATATAAATAAATGTTATGATAACAATATAAAACAAGTTACTGATTATATTATACAATAACAGTAACTTATAATTTATAATAGCCTTATAGGTATAAGTGCCCTATAACAGTAACTTATAATTGCTTATAGGTATAAGTCTCATATATACAACAGTAAAACTTATATAATATCAATTGGATGAAAAGAGTCAATTTCATTAGAAACCTTAAGCCCTCTTTATATAGAGAGGAATCGTAGAGTCAAAAGTACATAAATATCTTTGAGGGCAAATACTATCATAACCCTTACAATGAGAGGAAAAATAAAAAGCTAATATGTATTAACACTCCTCCTCAAGGTAAAGCATAGATATCTATCATGCTCAACTTGGATATACAAGAATCAAATGAGGATTTGGCCAAGGGCTTGGTGAAAATATTTGCAGTCTGCTCCTTAGATGCAACCGAAGTGCTAATATAGCAGCCCCTTCTGAATAATGTCTTTGGTATAGTGACAATCAACCTTAACATGCTTTGTCCTCTCGTGAAATCCTGGGTTAGCAATGAAAGTGGCTGCTCTATTATCACATCGCATCTTCATGGGGCTAAAAACCTACACCGGTAGATCAATAAGCAAGGATTTGATCCACATTATCTCAGCGGTCGTCTCAGCCATAGCTCTGTACTCAGACTCGGCACTGGATCTCGCAACTGTACCCTGTTTCTTACTCCTCCATGTGATCAAATTCTCTGTTAAGAAGGTGCGGAACATAGTAGTGGATTTGCAATCCACATGACATCCAACATAGTCTGCATCAGAGTAGCCAACCAATGTTATAAAAGATCCCTTGGAGAAGAAAAGACCCTTCCTAGGAGCCTTCTTGATATATCTAAGTACCATCAATGCCGTATCCTTAGGTGTTGGGTATCCCAGTCGGGTTCCCCCATCTCCGTAAGGCTTTCCTTCAGCGGGGTGCGCGGGTTCGAAACTCGACGCTTGCCTACATTCTCATAAGGCTTAGGCGGTGTTGTTGCCCGCTGGGTTACTCCGTCCGATACCTCCTAGTGGGTGGGTGGGATGGAACCCTCAGAGTTTACCTTGGAAGGGTTGTGTGGGTTACTTCGGTGGTTCTCTGTTATCAAAAAATCAATGCCACATCCCAATGTTGACGTGTTGGCTCGACCATGAATTAACTCAGTCTCTCTTCTACAAAGGAGATATCTGACCTCGTTATAGTGAGATACAGTAGCTTGCCCACAAGTTGTCTGTACTGTCTACTGTCCACCACCATGTGTCTTCATCATAGGGTAGCATCTTGGAGTCCATAGGAATATTGGCTCCTTTGGCCCCAAGTATACCAATATCTTGTAGGATATCTAAAGCATACTTTCTCTGAGACAAGACTATATCCTTTTTGCTACAAGCAACCTCAATACCAAGTAAATACCGTAGAGCCCCTAAGTCCATGACAAACTGCTTTGCAAGGATGCGCTTGACCTCAGGAATGCCCTGCTCATCGTCCACTGTGATAATCAAATCATCAACATAAATAAGAAGTACCACAGTACTCCGTGTAGTCCTTCTAACAGAGTGAAAAATCAGCTATAGATCTTCTGAATCCAGTTGCCTCAACAACCTATGACAACCTTTGAAACCAGGCACTGAGACTCTGTTTGAGGCCATATATAGCTTTCCCTAATCAGCATACACACTCCCCTTGACTTTCAAAGCCAGGTAGATGTTGCAATAGACTTTCTTTTGGAGATCACCATAAAGGAAGGCATTCTTGACATCTAGTTGATGAAGGGCCAATCTAATTGAATTGCTACAGCAACCAATGCTCGGACCATGGGAAGCTTGGCAACTGGTGAGTAAGTGTCAAAAAAGTTCACCCCATAAGTTTGGGTGAACTCTTTTGCCACGAGGCGGACTTTGTACCTAGCAACACCACCATCAGGATTGAACTTCACAGTATATACCCATCGGCAACCAACAAGTGCAGCACCATTAGGAAGGGGAGTTAGCTCTCAAGTCCCACGACCTCGAAGAGCGACCATTTCATCCTCCATGGCTGCCTGCCATTTTGGATTAAGCATGGCCGCATGGTGAGTAGCTAGAATCTGCATAGTGGCTAACGCTTGAGTGAATCCAGCAAATTCAGGAGTTAGACTGTTAGTAGCAAGTGCCTCTGCCGTGGGATAAGTGGTGTAGGTCCGTGGTCGCTTTCGAATGGCTGGAAGATTAAAATCATTTCCTGGTGCATCACATGCCCTGTCCCTGTGATCATCACATGGTAAATATACGTTAGTGTTTAAATGACCCTCCTGAGAAGTCGTTGGTGAAGGCGAGAGTAAGGGTCCCTGATAGGTACTATCAGGGCGAACATATGTCTGGAGTGACCCTGTCAGGCGTGGAAAGGGATGCGTAACAGGAGGTAGTGATGGTGTAGTAGGGATAGGAATTTCAGGAAAGCTCCCAAAGCGAATGAGAGTATATGGCATAGGTGCCATATCACCCTCAGGAGGTATTTTAATAACCGTTGCAGAAAAGAAAGGACAACCTCATGAAAGGTAATATCTACAGAAACATAGTGTCGAGAAGTAAGCGGATCAAAATAGCGATACCCTTTTTGTGTCCGGGTATACCCTAAAAAAACACACTTAACTATTCTCGGTGTAAGTTTATCCCGACCCAGTCCCAACAAATGGACAAAAGCAACACAGCCAAAAGTTCGAGGGTGACGTGAAACAGGGGGCGATCAGGATACATGACCTGAAAAGGAATCTGTTCTTGTAACGCATTGGGCATCCGCTTAATTAAAAAATATGCAGTCAAAACAGCATCACCCCAGTAAAGAGATGGGACTGAATGATGAATCAATAAAGTGCGGGCAACATCAAGAATACGATGATGTTTCCTCTCAGCAACACCATTTTGCTGAGAGGTATGAGGACAAGTCTCATGGATAATGCCACAACTAGAAAAGAAACTGTGCAAACGCAAGTATAAAACTCCAAGGCATTATCAGAACGAAAGCATTTTACCAAATACGAATGCTGAGTTTTTATTTCCTTGACAAATTTCTCAATAATTTGTCCCACGTCAGATTTATTTTTTAAGAGAAACATCCAAGAAATACGAGAAAAGTCATCAACTAAAACAAGATAATATTTGTTCCCAAGTCGATTAGGAGTATGACTGGGACCCCACACGTCCATATGAATCAGATCAAATGTAGCAGTAGATGAAACAGAGGAAGAACTGGAGAAACTAGCTCTGTGGTGCTTGCCAAGCTGACAAGCATCATAGGTGAGAGCAGTGGTGGAGGGCATGTGCGGTAGAACACGTCTGAGGTGATGAATGGGTAGATGGCTAAGGCGGTGGTGCCATTGGAGAGATCCAGCAGAAGCAAGGCCCTGAGTGGCGGAGGCAGCAAAAGCAGTATGGCTCAGATCGTACACCCCCTGTTCCTCATGCCCTCCACCAATCGTCTTCCCAGTGAACTTATCTTGCAAGACATAAGAGGATGCATCAAAAATAGCTTGGCAGTTTAGATCTCTAGTGATACTGCTAACAGACAATAAATTCAATGGAAAATCAGACACATAATAAACATCTACTAGCCTCAAGGTAGAAGATAATGACATATGTTCCTTGCCAACTAGTGGCGAGTGTCTCCCATCAGTTACTTGTACTGTCTTAGCAGGTTAACAGGTGCTAACTGAGAGAAAGAGTATTTGTCTCTACATAGGTGCTTGGATGCATCAGAATTAATTAGCTACTCACCAGAAGACAAAAGGGATGACATACCAGTCGTAGGTGTCTCTGAAGAGGTAGCCAAAGCTGCAGTGTTAGGAGTCTGAGGAAGAAGCTTGAGTCAACCGAGCAATTTGCTATTGCAAAGTTTCAATCTCAGTACTCAGAGCTAATATTAGAGGTAGGAATAGCTGAATCTGAGATCTTATCTACCTGATTGGCCACAGATGGTCTACCATGCTTCTGCAAACATGTAGCTTCAGAGTGACCAAGTTTGCCACAATAAGTACATGGGGTCCTAGTGCGTGTGCTAGAAAAACATCCATGTCCATGATCACGTGCAGGATAAGTGGTACTCCTGCGACGTTGAGGAATCGCAGCTAACGTAGACGATTGAGTAGTAAAGTCAGGAGCAGGAGTGCGCACTGCAACTCTGCTAAGTCTACTATATGCTTACTCTAAGGTAGGAAGCTTAGGAGCAGTGAGAATCTGATCTCTGGTAGCAGCATATTCAGGTCCAAGGCCAGTCAGGAAAAGAGAGATAACCGTCTCTTGAAACTCCTCCAGGACTTATAGGCACACCCTGGCAGGTAGGAGTAGTGCCTCTCTAGCATTCCCTTCAAAAGGGAGTAATACTGCGGCAGCGTGCGTCCCTCCTGTCGCAGATAGAAGAGGTCGTAAAAGACTTGGAAAACTCGTGCAGAGTTCTTGGCGTGTGAATAGGTATCACGCAAAGATTTCCACATCTCCTTTGCTGTAGTATAATACATGATTTCATCTCCTATTCAAGGAATAACTGTCTGCATCAGCCATGCACAAACCATGGCATTATCACTATCCCAATTGGCATTTATGCTAGTCTTGTTCTTAGGCTCCGAATCTGTAAGTATATGGCTCTTTTTATGACCCCTGACGGCTATAAGAAAGGTCTGGGACCACCGTGGGTAGTTAGTCTCATCCAACTTAATAACAGGACCAAAGAACGGGTTCTTGAATACCCTGGTGTTCGAAATAGAGCCCGAAAACATCTTGGATTGATCATTTGAAGCCATCTTCGCAATCTGGAAGCCTCGATCAAGCATCTAGGATTAAGAAACCATCAAATAATATGAAAAACCAATAGATTCAGATCTGCATAGTTGATAAGAGACTTCCTTGGACAGATGTTGGCCTCCCCTTGGTGTAAGGAGAACACCCAAGGAGGCCCTAAAGAGATCTAGCCTCCTTGCAACAAGAACAGAGACTGCAGTCCCTAGATCAGGGCAAGGTGCCCCTTACGATTGCTGCACAGCGATCAGAAGTCCTTGCACCACTTCAGCAGGTGGTTGCATCGCCAATCGTCGCCTGTTGCAGTCGCAGATGGTCGCCACGACACTGGAGAGGTCGCCGCTGCCGGTCTGAGGCATGTTGCTGGTGCTAGCACCTACTGCAGAGTGCCACCGAGGGTCCTTGGATCGGCTGCGCCTCCGCCAGCTGATGTAGCAGGTTGCAGTGCAGTTGTAGTGTCGCTACTAGGTTGATCGACCCTCGCCTGAGCGCCGCTGCTGTGGTTCAGCAACCCCTGCGTCGCCGCAGCCCTGTTGTTAAGGCTAAAGCGTGCCTTCAGAGCGCCGCCGGGGGCCGTTGCCGCCGCCGAGGAAGGAAGAGAGGAGATCGAGATTCGGTGTTAGGGTTTAGGAGGCCTTGAGGGGGTGGGATACCTAGAGTCACGGCCTATTATCGGTACTCTGATACTAAATTGGATGAAAAGAGTCAATTTCATTAGAAACCCTAGGTCCTCTTTATATAGAGATAGATCGTAGAGTCAAAAGTATATAAATATCTTTGAGGGACAAAGACTATCACATCCCTTATAATGAGAGGAAAAATAAAAAGCTAGTATATATTAGCAATATCTATAGAATAATATGTAACCGAGCTTATTGTATATCTATACAATTAGTAACTTATTTTATATTTATAATAACAATAACTTAATTTATAATACTTAAGTGTGCAAGTTATTATATACATTTGTAAGCTACACCTATGACCTCTGTATATTTTTATAATGCATAAATTATAACTTATGGATTATAATTTGTAAGCTTATAACTTATTATAATGTTATATAATATTTTAATGTGTATAATTGTAAATACTAAGTAGTAAGTAACCTACACTTGTAAACATTACTTGTTCATAATTATTTTTTGGTTCTTTACACATTTATGAACTTTGATTTCTTATGTTTATGTTTTTGTTTGACTTGTTTGCATGTGTTTTGATTCATAGGTGGCTGAATTAAGGAGGAAGCATCTATGTTGGAAATATGTGACATTGGAGGATCCTAAAAAGACCAATTTTTGTGGTAGGATAATCAAGGGTGGGATTTACAGAGTTACTGGACATATTACTGGTGTTGATAAAAATACAGTTATATGTTCAAAAGCTCCACAACATGACAGAGAAGAGTTGAGAGAGAGTATCGACAGTCTAAGAAGGAAGAAAGGGCAAGGTTGATGAGTGATTTTGTTTATGATGAGCCGATATATGATGATGATGGAGAACAAGAACAAGATGTAGAGGAATTGAATATATTTCAAGAGCCAATGGACAAATTCACAACTAAGACAAAAGGAGCAAATCCCACACATTCACAAGCTAAGAAGGCTTGTCTCATGACAAGTGCTGGTGGGGGTGGAAGTGGTGGACTTCATATGATGAAGTTTCATGGACCCATTGATAAGTTTACTAACCTCGACTAAGAAGGCGCTTTGTGAATGAAAAAGGAGATTATTGACAAAATAAAGTATGCTTTTTTAGGTGTTCAAGAAAGAAGGAAGAGAAGCATTGCGAAATGGATGCATTGTAACAATATTTCATTTAACGCTAATAAGGTCATTTGGTTTGAGATCATGATAAAAGCCATTGGTTGTTTTGGCCTTGGATTGAAGTCTCTTTACCATGAAGTAAGAGTTCCTTTACCGAGACATCGTGTGAATGAGACTAAAGATTTTATCACCAAACATCATGAGGCTTGGAAGAAATATGGATGTACATTGATGACAGATGGTTAGACAGATAAAAACAGCAGGACACAAATTTTTTGGTGAATTCTCTCATGGGGACTGCTTTTTTGGATTCACACTAGTCACCATCAATTACAAGAAAGAAAACTCACCAAAGCATGTCAATCCAACATAGAGCTCCTATAGAGAGAAATCAACACATTGGGCTATGTTGATTCCTCTTCAACATGCTACAGTCCACAGATGAAGTGCAACGGTGATTTGCGCTGCTAGAGAAGGTGTAGCAGGGTGTTGTACTGCCTAGAAGAACGTATAGCAACTTGAGCCACCAGAGGGGGTGGTGCAGTGACATGCTGTTCTGCTGGGAGGAGGCACGGTGGTGCACTAGTGAGGAGAGGAGACAAGGCACTGTGGAAGTGGAGGTTGTTAAGGTGGTTATGAAGGTTGTTACGGTGGTTGTTAACCCACTGGCGACGAGAGAAGGGGTTGAGGTGTGGTCGGGTTAGTAGGCCATGGGGGTGGGATATTGGGACTCTAATCTAGGATCATCGCTCTGATACAATGTTAGGAGTGAAATGGGTCAAATTGTATTACGTACTCCCTTGGCCCCTCTTCATAGAGAGGACAAGAGATAAAGGGGTACACACCTGTACATAGAAACCTGTCTATAGAAATCCCGTGTATAGGTGAATATGGGAAAAACAGAAAATATACTACAGAAACAAAACATAAAGGTAATAACAGTGAATCAGAAAATATGTTTTAACAGACTCCAAATCTATATAGTAGCTAAAACCTTTGCCTTGGTAAGGTCAACTCGTGTAGCCTCATTAAGCATCGAGAACCTAATTGTCCTCCACACCCAAAAACATGGATTCTGCCTCCCAGTGAAGTTGAAATGTGACCTTAGAGCCTCAAATGCTTGCTGCTTGCCAGAAATAATTTTCTCAGAACTCTGAGATTGTTGAGTTAGATTAGTTCTCCTAGAGCTGACTGCCAAATGAAAGATTTGTCTCCCTAAGTCAAAGCTTTTGGGACATTGCCGCCAATCCATCTCCTTTTTTCAAATCCTCCTATTGCACCATGCCCTACAACCTCTTCAGAGGTTTAATGTGCATCAGAGGTCTAGCGTTCTTCAACACAATAATCCATCAATTCTAGACTTGGTTCCCAAAGAGTTTCTCCAAGTATGTCTCATGCTGATGATGGGGATATCATATAGCCTCAACTCAGCCACAGGATTGGCAAAAGCCTCTACACTTTTGTCCCCGTGCACATTAGGTCTATCCTCAATGAATAAAGTTGCATTGAAGTCACCTCCCTCTAACTATGGTTACTCACCTGCAAAAGCACACGCTTGGTGAAGCTCCTTCCAAAATGCTGCTTGCTGTCCATTATCACAAGGCCCACAAATAGTATTGAGAACCAAACTGCCACCATTCGACCTCTTTGAAAAGCACTTGGTAAGGGCCCACAATCCATCCTCGATTGAAAGAAGGTCGGAGACCTCTTCCTTCCATGCCATTAACAACCCTCTTGACCTACTGATAGGGTCTACACATGCAAAATCCCATAGCAGAGAGCCCCATCTCTCTTAGCAACATCATTTAACACTTTATATTTTTGTTTCCTGCAGTAGTGCCAACTCTACAACCCATTTAGAGAGATCTATGTAGGACTGACCTTTAAAGTGAATCCTATAGTCCTTGAATGTTCCATGTGAGAACCTTAACCATGGTTGATAGCATCTTTGCTTGATCTTGTTGCAACCACCAACAACTTGGCATCTTCCATTGTGGCAAGTGGCAACCACATGTTCCACCTCCCCAGGGCAAGCACTCACCACGTCTGGTACACCGGAGGTTGTGGTCTGAGACCTCCACATACACCTCCTGTACACTAGGCACCTTTGCAATTGGATAACTGGTCTCCAGTTGGCCATTAGTTTGACCTCATTTCTGTCCTAAGACCTCGGGAAACCCTTCTCACTGATTCTTGGCAATAAAAAACCTTCTGGTGCCACTTCAGACAACGCAATTTGCCCATCTCCTTGCTCATCTGGACTGCAACCTCCAAGTGAGGCTGTAGAACATGCCAGTGCCGTTGAAGAATGCTCCTCGAGCATGACAGGAGACCCTCATCCCTGTTCGAATCGCCCACTGCTGTTGAAAGGTTTGTTGCATCCTGATCAAGGGCGTCCTCCACTGTTGCCAGTACTCCTCACTTGCAACCTTAAAGTGAGCCTCATGGATAGCCCATCGCCTCGTTTGACTGACTAGTAAATGGATCCAAAGGGAAGTTGTGATTTGACTTGGTAGAAAATAACCTCGCTGAGAAAATATCCTTGGAGCCCAAAGAAACAAGAGGTGGTGACAATAATGGCAAAAAGGAGTGGAACTTTTTTCTCCAACCCTAGTAAAATTGACAGATGCAGGCCCCTTTAAGATATTAGCTGATGAATCCCTCTTCAAAAAAATGATCATGTAATCTTTTCAGATTCCTGACTTTATCAAGGATTTCAATTGTTACAATGCCAAAAGATAGATTTGCTTCTCCTTAGGTCTCTATTGCAAATGACACGTTTGTTTTGCTGCTACATGTTGGTGAACATGAACCATCCAACCAATAGCCAACTGGAGCTCCACTTGCATACGAGAACCTCATTTAATGTGAGCCGATACCATCTAAGGGTTCCAAAGGAACCTCGACAATGCATGAAACGTCATTCTCTACATCAAGCATCTTCAGAGTCTTCTAGATGTTGAAATTGCATCCTCGAAGACATGGAGGCATCTTTACTCCTTTGGAATACCTTTAAATTGAACCTTCATGGCCATCATCTCCTACACAGACATCATCTTCCTCACTACTTACACACAGACAAACTGCCACCAACTTTTGGTGCTCTTCCTTGGAAGGCCTAAGATGTAGATCGGCAAACGTGCCTCTCTGTCCAACTGAAAGGGCCACTGGGGGGAAGACAAGAGAGAAGCTCCAACGTGGTGAAGACCAACCCATGTGCACTTGCAAAACCTATGAGTGGTCTTTGCCCTGCGATGCCCCTCCAAAGCCTCAGTTGTTGTCTCCTCGCCATCGGACACGTGGGAGAATGGTGACCAAGGCTGGAGAATACTTTGTAGATTACCATGGACCTACAAGAGGCTTGGTAACTTGGAGACAGGCAAGAGAAGCAGGCATTGCCGCTCCCCCTCTCTTGCTCTTGCTCTTGTTTGCCTCACCATCCTCCTTTGTAGAGCAATAAAACCATGTAGAATGTAGTAAAAGATGATACTTAAACATGTCGAGTATCATACATCTTGAAGAATAGCAATCGTATTCTACGAAATGCTTGATTATTCTTTATGGGTGCTTTGTAGCCCAACATAAAAATTTCTTCTAAAAGTTTCTTTGTTGAATACAAATTATTTATTAATTTATCTCACATAAGCTTTCAGCTAATGTTTTGCAATTGCTCAAAAAAATCCCATTAAACACAAGTGCTTCAAAATTTCCGATTAGGTTGAGTGGTTGATTAGCTGGTGTCCTACCTAATGTGACAGTTAAATATGGAATTTAATTGAATGGTAGCCCTCATGCAAGAAGTTGCCTGCTATATGCAGATTGGAGAAGGTGAAAAACTAGTAAGAGCCCTTTTTGGAGTAGCTAGTTGCCGCCAGCCTGCTGTTATCTTTGTTGATGAAATTGATTCGCTTCTATCTCAAGTATGCATCTGTTTACCTTATTTGGTTAAATTAGCATAATGAATATGGTTACACAGCTCTTGTGCCTTTGCAGCGAAAATCAGATGGTGAACATGAATCGAGTAGGAGACTGAAAACACAGTTCTTGATTGAAATGGAAGGTTTTGACAGTGGAAATGAACAATTATTGCTTATTGGTATTCATCTAGTTGGCCCACTCTCACTCTTTTCTTTCATTGTTTCTTTTCTATTTTAGATTCACTTCCTTGCATTCAGTGCTTGATGATTTAATTAGGCATAAATGCAACTCATTTTGTGATTTTTTTTAAAACATGCCTTTTTTGAAAGTAAAAAGAAAGATTACTTAACGATAGTGAACATTCCATTCCATTAAAGGGTTTAATAGAGGTTTCAGCAGGTTTACAATCTGTCACAATGATCAAAATTCAACAAAGTTTCCGACTTCCAAAAGGACAATCTCTATGTAAGAGTTCCTCCCCTTAAAGATGACTGCTTTTCTTTGATTCCATGAGGTCCACACTGTAGCTCAAGGCTTAGAAAGGTCTCATATCGTCCTGTGAGAAAGAGGACCATATCTGCCCTTATTTCATCAGCAAAGCTCCATGAAAGAATATTCTTCACAGGATCTATATACGTAATCCAGCCTCACTTGTCCCACACTGATAATGTGAAAGGACAAATAAAGATATGAATGAGGGCAGTCTTCTTGTTCCAAACATCATAGAACACAAGTCGAATTTGATTGGGGTCCGAAGTTCAGCAGATAGACCTTGGTTAGAAACCTTTCACTCTTAAGCAACCATGCAAAGATATCAACTCTAATGGAAATTTCATCCTCTAAATGATTTCACAGTCTCTTGCATGTTCCTTATCCACCAAAGATGTTTGGAATATGTGTTCTTATTTATTTCCTAGTTAGTTTATCCTTATTTTTGTTTTGTAAGTTTTTCCTATACCTGTTTGGACTACTATGTAATTTTTCCTTTTACCTCTATATAAAGTGGCTAGGGTTTTTGGGAATAAACAATTCATTTGTTTCCTTCATCATGGTATCATAGTAGGGTGGGTCTTAGGCTCTTTGTGCTTTGCTATCTTCCACAAAAAAAAATCCCTTCACTTTTCTTCCTTTTCCTTTCTTTTCTCTTGATCGGGTGTGACCATCGGAGGACCACCATTGGATCGTCACCAACCTTTGTCTTTAACTAGTTCACTGACATCGCCAGCCCTTGTTGGAACCCTAGTCCATGCTGTTGCATTCAGATCTCTTGGATCTGGTGCTGTTAGGCCTTGGTTGTGGTTCCCAACACTAAAAGGGGGCTAGTGTTGGGTTTTCCTTCATCGCTGGGACCACTAGCAACGCCTAGCATCACCAGAGCCGCCTAGCACTACTTGCAAGGAGTTGAAGGGTCGTCGGTGGGCTTCTAGGTCCTCCCTTGTAGCATCGGTGACTGCCTCTTGAGTTTCTAGCATTGTTGCCTTGTGGCAAAGTTTGGATTGATTCGTTCTGGTCACATTTGACTTGATCTTGGTGAAGCTTCGCCCCCAGCCTCCCTACTTTGAGAGGTCTTTACATTGTTTGATAGATCACTCAATGCGTTGAGTTTGATTTCAAGAACAAATTTGCTTGTTCTACTCCATGTGGCCACATTAGGACCCTCTATTGCTACTGAAGCCAAACCTATGGCTTTGTTGACTGTTGTGGTGATTCAGAGCACTTTTATAAAGCTTAATAGTGTCCTGAATCATCTTCTTTTGTTTTAGGCGTTTAAGATCTTTGTGTGAGGTCGAACAAGCTGTATATCCTATTAAAGTCTGCTCGACTCTAAAGCCCTAGAGTATGAGAAGTGGGAATAGGATCATTCTGTCGTCATGAACTGGATGAGGAATAATATAAAGCCTTAGATTGCTATGAATCTTATGTACAAGAAGACATCTAAGGATATTTGGGATAGTTTGGTCAAGAAATTTTCACAGAAGTCCAATCGGATTTGGTCCACTATTTAAGGGGGTACTCATTGGTTGACTATTATACTTAGATGGAGGTACTTTATGAGGAGACGAATGTCTTTCATCCCTTATGCTGTGATACATAGATAGGTCAGCGCCAAATGTGGCTAGTCTAAAGGTTTCTAGAGGGGTTGAGCCCTAGATACCATTCTACTAGAGATCAGATTCTTACACTAGGGAATATTCCTGATATGGAGGCTGTCTATAGGAGACTCCAGAAGATTGCTATTGACACGACTACAATTGTGCTGCCCGCTTCTCAGTTTGTTGCTCCTCTTGCTATAGAGGAGGAAAATTTAGGTGCATGCATAACATCAAAAAGTGGTAAAGTAGTAGACAAGGGTGCCACCCAAGCCTGCCACAGGGTGCAAGGCATTATCAGCTACCCTGATATGGACTGGAGTAATTAATGGTCTAAGAGACAAAAAGTGTGTTACATCCCCTGTGATGTGGGAGGAGGCACTTAAGTTGGCAAGCCTGGCTTACGAACACCTCTAGCACTAGTAGTAGTACCTGTCAATTGAGCCACAAAAGCACCAACAGTAGAAGCTACCTGAGATGATACAAGTCTATCATATTCCTTCTTGGAAATAGTAATATGAGGATCGACTTGTTCCTCTTGATAGTAATGACTTCCATCTCCATCATAAGCAACTTGATTGACCTGATGCCCTCGAGGAAATCCGTGCTTTATCCAACACCTATCAACAATGTGATTTGTCTTGTGGTAGTGATCACAAAAAAAAGTCCTTGACCATGACCTCCTGAAGTTCCCCTACCACGGTTAATAGTTGCCATGGCAGAAGAATTTGAAGATGGGACAGGATCGGATATCTCCAGTTTAGAAAGATAGACATAAATCCGAGCATGTATAGGAATCTCCTCTAAGGGCATAAGCTGATCCTTGACAGATTTGTATTCAGGACCAAGACCAGCAAGTAATTGAACAAACTGAAAGGCTTCATGTTGCTTGCCAATAACAGTAACATCAGTGGAGATTGGCTGATAAGTATCCTGCTCATCCCAGAGATTCTTCATAGAGCCACAATATTCGGCTAGGGACATGGTTCCCTTTTGAAAGGAATGCAACTCTCAATCACCCTGTATAGGCGACTAATATTACTCTTATGAGAATGTATCTCATGAAGAATCTCCCACATCTTCTTGGCAAATGCATAAGACAACTTGTTTTGCTATAGACTCTATGCTATTCAACATACAAGTGGCAACCCAGTCATTATCAGCTTCCTAGTCTACGATCTTGACTACAGGTTCATCTTGAGTCAGGATGCATTTCTTATAGTGCGATCCCACAAATCGGGAGGATGTGGATCACAGAAGAAAGTTGGTACCATCCAACTTGATAGAGGTCCCTTGCATAAAGGAGGATACACTCGGGGTAGAGATCTTCCCTATTGAGTAGTTGACAGGCTCCTTCATTTCTTCCATAATACCTGATATGTGGGAATCAACAAATCAAGCACGCAGAACCACAAAGTTAGATCATACTACAGACTGGAAACACCCCGCATATTTGAAAAACACGGATTCAGACCATATGTAGATTTGAAAGACTTTGAAACAGGAGAAAGTAGACTCTCTGGGACTAGAAGCTCGAAAGAGGTCGTTTCTTGTCTTCTAAGGGCTCTATGTCACCTAAGATCTCTGTGGAGTCGATGTAGGACCTCAAATACTTGTTGTGGAGGCGTTGCAACGGATCAATAGCCCCAGCAGGAGACACTGTAGCTGGTTAGGCCACTGGTGGAGAGGATGTCGCCCTGACGGTGCTGCAGGTGGTGGCGTAGGCCCAAGGGGCCGCTGCAGGGGCCTCCTGCTGCTGTTAAACCCCTCTGGCTGGCGGCATTGGTCCTTGCTACCAGTCTAGAGGGGGAGGGGGCCGACGGCTCCTTGAAGGAAAGGGAGGGATACTAGGGTTTTGTTGGGGAGGGGAGGAGGCTAGGTTTTGGTGGGATACCCAAGCGTTGGTTTAGGATCGTTGCTTTGATACCATGATGGGACAAATGAGTGGCTTTTATCTATTAGAAACCCTAGGTGTGTTTATACAAAGAGGCACAAAGGGTACATTACAAGCATACACTCGTACAATATAAAAACAGTAAAAAATGAACCACTAAAACATAACACATCTACTGAGCAGGAGTCAAGGTACTCGACACTGTTCCCTGAACTTTTCAATGAAGGTGCATCCACTTCCTTGAGACTACTCATAGCTCTTATATAGCTGGGTGTTGCCTAAGAAGTCCTTGGCAACCACCCATAGGAGCCTTCAATGTTGTCGGATAGAATTACTGATGTTACACCCTACCCATCTCAAGCACTATATCAGATCTCCACAATCACTAGCAACCTGCCCATAATTCCTACCACATAAGCAAAGCTGGCCAGCCTTTTCCAATGAAAGCATAATGTTGATCACATACCTTACCAGTCCTACCTTTGGTCACCTATCTCCTTTCTGCCTTACTCTCTCCCCATTCTCTATTGTTCACTTATATTGTGAGAACATGTACACTTTTCTTTGTTATGAATATTTGATTAACTTTGTTGAAATATATAAAATCATAATAAAATAGGCAGGAATATCAAAGCATGATAATGAAGAATGCTCGGATTTACATGGAAGCCCCACTCATGAGGAGCGAGGAGAAAACCACGGGAAAAGCCCTTGAGGGCAAGATGTTTATATCTCTTCTCCAAGATAAAATGGGGCTATATGAGGCCTTTTATAGGCAAATACTCTCCTTGCAAACTTGTCTACACATGATTTGGGACTAAAACAAGTCTCACTACAACTCTCCACGTAACACTCCACCTCAAGTGCTCAACTTTTACAAAATAAATCCGCACTCTTAAGTAGAACACAACACTCAAACGACTCAACTGTTGTTAGGCTATTGGCTTCCTTTCATTCTCGTTTTTACTTATAGGCATGTGTAAGTTAGAGTTTGGAGATGAATTGCTGAAGCTGGCTTTGGTACCTTGTGCCTTACCCATTTTGAGAATTTTAAAGAGGGTCTCTCATGGAGACCAAGATATTGGGCCTCCACACTAAGATTCAATGAATGAGGTCTTTGATGTGCAAATTATGCGATTTGTTAAAGTAGGTTTTTAATTGTTGTAACGTGTAAAGCCGATCAACTTTTAAAATTTATAACTTAGTAGGAGTATTTAGGGTCGTCAAAGGAGGCAGTTGGTAGTTATATGTAGTCTCTATCACTCACTCAAATCATCTTTTCTTTTTAGGATTTTTGTGATTTGCGATTTTTTGGATTTTTAAAATCTGGGAAATAGGAAGTATTAAAAATATTAATTGAAATGCGAAAAGATAGCGAAGAAAACTCAACCTTCCTAAGCTCACCCTAGGCATGCGTGGCCTAGGGTAATTAGGAACTGTGTGCTCAAGAAACGAAAGAAGCATAAAATTGTGAAAGCGAAAATTGAAAGGGAAACAAACTTTCCTATAATGAAGAAGTTGCACAAAAGTTGCACTTGAGAAGCTTACTTGTGTGGAGGATCCCACACAAGTAATCCTCAAGTGTAGATGAATGCTTAAAAATCACAAACAAATGCAACTACAAAAAGGTAGAAGATAGCCATATGCTCAAAGACGCCCTCACTCCAAGTGTGTTTGCTCCCGCAGTTGAAGATGATTCCTCCTTTGCTTCTATACTCCAATGATGATGATGATCCACCAAGCTCTCCTAGGGTGGACGTCTACCACCCTTCTCCTCCTTGCCTGGCCATCCTTCTTAGTTCCTCCTTGGCTTGGTTCCAAGGAAGAGAAATTAGGGTGTACTAGAAGGACTTGGTAAGGAACCATTCTAGTGTGCATGCCTAACCTCCTCTCCCATGGCCTTGTGTAGTGTTTTGGTGTAGGAAATAATATAGCCAAGGATGGTTCTAAGGTGGTGGTTATCGGAGTATTATATAGAAGTGTAGGAGGGTGCTGGTTATGATATTTTTGGAGGGAAATGGAGGGTTGTGTTGATGTTTTTGGAGGGAAATGAAGGGGTGCTTGGATGTTTTTGGAGGAAAGAATGGGAGGAAAATGAAGAGGTGCCTTTAGTTGGAAGTTATGTGATTTTTGGAGGGAAAAAGGTGGCACCACTTTATGGTGAAGGTGAGTAGAGTAGGGAGCTAGGTTGAGGAGAGTAGGAGGTGGACTATGGAGCTAGCTAAGGTTAGCAAGTAGCTAGTAAGAGCTAGGAGGAGCTGGAAGAAGTTGCTTGAGTTGCCTTGAGCCTGATAGGAGCTAGGAAGAGCTGAGTTGAAGCTTCTTGTGGTCTCAGCAGGTAGCTTAGCTAGCTAGCTTATTGCTAGTAGGTAAGCTGAGTTGGGTTTAGCTGAAAGGAGCTGGGGTTGAGTTGCCTATGGACTCCTTAGCTAGCTAGTTCTTAACTAGTAGCTAAGCTTGGAGGAGTTGAGCTGGAGATGAGCTGCATAAGTTGGAGATGAGCTGACATGGAACTGCTTGATGACTCTTCAACTATCTTAGCTAGCTAGTTTACAACTAGTAGTCGAGCTCAATGGAGTTAAGCTGCCAAGCTGGGGAGAGGTGAAGATGAGTTGGAATGAGCTACCATTCAGCTGACTGGAGCTCATATCTTCCTCGTCTTATGTCTTTGCCTTTCACATTGTAAGGGTTTAGCTGATTTTCATTGTATCATCCCTGACAAATAGTTGATATGTATAAGTACACAAAATCATGAGAAACATTAATAATGCATGCTCTAACCCTAAGTGCAGGTGAATGTCTAAATACAACCTAACACTACAATGCGAATGTAGAAGCCTTAGGAACCAAGGTTCGAAATGTCGATTTCGACATCGTGTCGATGAAATTGTAAGTGTGTATTTTGCAGACATGCCGAGGGCACATCGTGGAAATGCCGATGGCACACCATGTAAATGCTCGTTTTTATGATTACGTCTGTCGGTGACGTAATCATTTCATTCGTTATATTTTCTTATTTATTGAATTTTTACAATCGTCGGTGTGTGAACGAATTCGTCGATTATTATTTTATGTGTTTTTTATGATTACGTTCGTCGGTGATGACGTGACGTATTATGCAAATGTATAACTTGCTGTAATTGTACAACGCAATGATTATTCAATGATGCATTGAATGATTAAAGGATATTTAGGGATTAAAAATGCTGTGCTTACAGGGATACAAAAGGACATTTTTGTCCACCTTTAAAAAGTTATTGTTCTTAGTTTGGTGTAAAAAGAGGGTACACATTAGTTATAGAGGACCAGATGGACATGTTTTGAACTTTAGGATAACATGAAAGCTTAGTGTAAATTTAAAGGCAAAGGGGCATTGGTGTTGCAATGCAGCAGCAACAGGCCCAGGCAGCAGCGTTTAGCAGGCCCAGGCAGCAGCGTGCAGTAGGCCCAGGCAGAGTAGCATCGGCATCGGCATTGGCATTGGCATGCCGTTGGTATGGTTGACATGTCGGCGGCATTCCTGCTTCTCGACAACTATTCCATCTCAGCATGGTCATTCCCACAAAAATGCCATTTTGATGGCATGCCATCGGCATTTAAAACACTGCTAGGAAGTAAGTGTATAATTAGTCTAAAAATGATGATAAACTGGTGTTTATCACAGGTGTAAGAGTTTGGAGATGAATCGCTGAAGCTTGGCTTTGGTGCCTTGTGCCTTACCCATTTTGAGAACTTTAAAAGGGGTCTCTTCTGGAGACCAAGATATTGGGCCTCTCCCACATGAAAATTTAAAGAATGAGGTCTCTCTTATGAAGATTGAGACAGTGGTCCTCTCATTTAGGGACTAACAGTTAAAGTAAGTTTCTCTCATATGGGGACCTCAAAGAAAAGAGAATTTCGTATGGGGTACACAAAGAAGGCAATCATACACCCACTTTCTCGCATACTCGTGTGGGAGAAGGAATTGATAGAGAAAAAATCAAATGGAGAAGAGCTTTTCCCTTCATCATTATTTAAACTCATTTTCCCTTTTTTTGTTGCTTTTCTTGTCTTCCTTTTTTTTTTATTCCCCTTCCTCTGTTTTTTTGCAATGCTAAGTAGTGACACAAACAATATAAAGTCAAATTGAGGGTTAAGGATGACAAATGCTCAAAATAAAACCCTGAGTGTTTTTTTGATAAAACTCATTTCTCTTCTTGGTAATCTATTGTTGGCGTTGATGCTTTGTGCTTAGAATGCCACCACTACAATCGTACTTAGGGCGTGCCTCTGCCCCTATTGTTGTCATCTTGTGTCTTGCGCAAGATCATTGCCTCTACTTCCGTCGCACGTGATCTCCACCTTTGTGTGAAATATGAGGCGTGTTCTCTCCGTCTCCCGCTTCACCTTCTTGCCCTTTTTGGCGTTGCTGCTCTTTGCGAGGGGCTTCTAGGAGGCACGCTTGTCAGGATGTTCGCCTTTGCGCAAGATCTGGTTGTCAATGTTGATTTGGGAGGTGGAGGAGGTTGTGGTGATGCATTGGTAGGCCTTATTGATCGCCCTCATATGGTGGATTTGAAAGGGAAGATGGGAAGGGCTCCTCGCTGGGAGCTCCACACCATTGTGTTGTCATGGATTGAAGAAGATGCATCAACGGTGTTGATACAATGCTCTCAAGCTCTTGGAAGAGAGGGAAGAGGAATTTGCAAATTTTCTCCTAATCCATTTCTTGTGGATTGGTGTTCCCAGAACTTCTACTTAGCTCCTTCGACTTCACTTTGTCGTGGAGAAGATCTGCCTATAAGAGAGGATTGCGGGAGTTAGGGTTTTGGCCATGCCTTCTCCATGACAGATCTGTCCTTTTGATCTTATGAACAATGTACAAAATGGAACTCCAGAACAAAAATAATGATATTCATGTAAAATGCCTTCAATCATAAATGGGATAAAATACTTTGTTGAAATATATAAAATCAGAATAAAATATACAAGAATATCAAAGTATGATAATAAAGAATGTTTGGATTTACGTGAAAAGCCCACTCATGAGGAGTGCAGAGAAAACCATGGGAAAAAGCTCCTAAGGGTGAGATATTTATATTCTGCTTCTCAAAGATAAACTGTGGATACATGAGGCCTTTTATAGGCAACCACTCCTCACAAACTTACCCACACAATGTGAGACTAAAAAGATGCCTCACTACAACTCTCTACTCAACAAACCTCATTAGTAGATTATTTCTTTTACAAGAGTACATTGGAACCTGGTCTCTTTACTTTGCATTGTATGTCTATTTGTTATATAAGTAGGAACGATTTGAATGCTCATGCCATTTTGGAAATATTTTTGCTCTTTCATGTGTACAAAAAAGGTGCTACCAACCGGCCTCAGGAGCTTGATGAAGCAGCACGTAGGCGATTAACTAAAAGACTTTACATTCCCCTACCATCTGCAGGTGAGTGTCATTGTAGTTTCTTAATAAGTTTCAGAGGTCAGATTTTAAAATCTTCCAAATTTACAATGAAGAAGCACGAGCTTGGATTGTTCACAATCTTCTGGAAAAGGATGGACTGTTCAAGCTGTCGGAGGAAGATATTTCTTCAATCTGCAAGCTAACTGAAGGTCTTTAATTTAGCCATTTGTCTGGGGCATCTTGCATGACCCAAGAAAGTGTTGGAATTCAGTACCAAGTTCTCCATAGTGACTCCATAAATTTTCAGGCTACTCAGGTTCAGACATGAAAAATTTAGTTAAAGATGCTTCTATGGGACCGTTAAGAGAAGCTCTTCGACAAGGCATGGAAATCACCAAGCTGACAAAGGAAGACATGCGACCAGTTACACTTCAGGTAACGGTGCTGTCAAAATACAACTTCGAGCATGCTTGAAGATATTGTAGTTGAGCAGTTTGCCTTCCTCTTCTTACACCATACTATTAGGGTCCTAATCTTAGCCTTCTTAGAATAGAAAATCAAGTTCCTTGCAGCAGGTTGTATTTGATTGCATAGCTTGCATTATTTACATTTGTGAGAACTGAACTTTGTAGATGTAAAATGATTTCCTCTTAACAAACTTGGTGCTCATTTCTGCAGGACTTTGAGAATGCATTGCAAGAGGTGAGGCCATCTGTGTCCTCACATGAACTGGTTATCTATGAAGATTGGAATAAGCAATTTGGAAGTTTATCAATTTAAGTTTAGATGGGCAGGTCATATACATATGTTCAGAACATTTTTTTATAGAAAAAGAACATGTACTTTTACATCGTGTAATAGTCATGCCCTCATTTCAATCTATCATCAAGATGAAGTTACGGAGCTTTTAGCTAAAACGATATCAGCTAGGTTTCCCTCTGTTACTGGCTTTTGCTTAGTGGTGTGGCATTCAGAGCTGCTACAGGCTATGGCCAAGTGGGTTCTCAAACTTACAATCCATAGAGCAAAAGTAATTTGGTTGATGTGCTCTTATGCGTCGATCCTGGAATAATGATTTTATACTGTTTCTCCAGGTAAGTCATTTTTTGTATGCTGTTTATCTCATGTATTTTTAATCCCGTCTTTTAGGCTTCCATTTCTCGATCTTGAGAAACGTACTTGTTACCCTCAATTAACTTTTAAAGTTTAACCTAAAGGGTAGGGGGTTGTTGTCGTACCTGACAATTTCCGATCCTATAAAGAAGAGTTGCTTTTCGAACCTTCACTATTTGTCGATTTTGTTTGTAACGTCCTACTTCTACCCCCCCCCCTCCTTTTTTGGCTATGTTTGCACTCAAAGGTACATCATGAAGTGACAAGTGAGTTTTATATTTCTTTCCGTTGACTCTGCGGTTCTGATTTCACCAAATTAGTTTCTTTTTAGCAGCAATTACTTTCTGCACAAGAGCTGTTTAGGTCTAATGCCCGTTTGTCCACCTTGTTGACCAACATGCCAGTGAGTTCACATTTGAAGGCATATATGCATAACCGATTAACTCACTGCTCAGCTTTTGAATTACTTTCTGCTTGCGCTTGCCGTTTGCGGCTGCGGCCACTAAAGTCTGTTGGCAGTTGAAATTCTGCAGCTGAACCTCATGCCCATTACATCGTGATTTATTGGAGAACCATTCCGTGCACAGTGGTGTTAGCCACTAATCTTGTTTTATTCTCGATTCTACTAAACTCCCAACGCTATCATAGAATCTGAATGGGTCTCTGGGATTTCGGCTTGCCAACATGTCGTAGTTTAATATTGAATTGCTACTTGTTAGGAAGCAACTAATCCAGGTCCGTGAAACCTCTTCCGCGTAATTTGCACTAAGTTGACTCACCTACCACTTTCTTTCGGCCATTGGCAATGTATCAGTTTCAATGTGTGCTTGTTTCTTTGATATGTGGGCTGTCTCTTGTGTTCTGTCCATGTATATATGTACCTTTTTCATAGCATGTGGAATCCAAGGACTAGTTTGGTAGCCAGAATGATAAAAGAAAGAAAATTTGTGCAAGTGGGTGAATGGGATAAGCAATGGCGTGATTTATGTGAAATGGTAAAATGGTATTTTTCCTAAGACGAGGAATTCGGATGTTCAAAGGTGAAGACATGTGCATCACACGAATAGAGAAGTAATTTTTGGGTAAGAATAACATGTGGAATAATTTTTTTTTTTAAATTTATTTGAGACCCGCATCGAATAAGTTTATTCATTTGCTGATTTAAACGATGACAACTTATCTTGGAAGTGAATCAGGGCATGCCTCGATTTTGTGGATAGTTTGCTAACTAAACCAACTTAAATGCAATATGTGGGACGTAAATTATTATTATTAATATCATCATTACTATTATTATGATTCAACCCAATTAGGTAAATTGAGGAGAAATTGGCTCTACCTCACGTATCAATCCTATGGATAATCCAGGAATGGTGACTCGAATTTGGGTTGCTTTTATTAAAATTAGGAGTTTCCATTATTTGACTGTATCACTGTGAGTTGGGATGTAAATTTTTGTAAAGCGAGTTTGGATTGTAATGCATGAAATGTTATGGTTTGCTGAAGAGGGCTTTTGGTTGCCGATTTCGTCTTGAATGTCGGAAACCCAGGTCCTATAGCCTATTGTCACAAATAATCTGGACTTACCACTACCAAGGTGAATTGTTCCTCTTTCTCTTCTGATGGTCATGATGACAATGCTGTTTGCGATATTTTTCTTTACCGGCCTTTCTCATTTGATTATTTCCTGCGGTGGTTCACACAATCAAATTTACGTGTGTGTTTTTCCGAAAGGGTTGAACGGAATCATACTGCGGTGGACTTTAGTTCAAATTGACCCTTTTCTGACTATTTAAATTTTGTTTCATCCTCGTCCTCGATAAAGGATAATGCATGCTTGCGTTTAACTCGGGTTTTTGATGCTGTTAGTGCTGATGATTTTCGGATTCCAAAGATGATGCCGCCCTTTAACGTTCATAATTTTGAATCTCATGCTAACATGTCAAGTAGCTTTACGTTAAAAGGTTGGTGATGAAGGTGTTTTTAATGATTTCTACTGGGGGATTTATCTACCTCTCCCCACTCTGTCCCTTGACCTTGACCCACCTTCAAGGATAGAGAGCTACTTTGACGGCATAGATTTCCAAGTGAGTGATGATGCGAACTTTGACGAATCTAGGTCTGATTTGGATACCTCCGAGTTATTGGATTTTATTGGTATTGATTCCTCTTCTAAGGTTTTGGTACATGTGACACTCTCCCATTAGAGCTAGAGGAGCCCATAGGGATCAATCCTCGAGGGTTGTGGGTAGGATGACTAGAAGCTGATTGAATTCTCTCTCAATTGCCCTATCTTTATGAAGACTCCATTTTGAAATTGTAGGGGTATTTTGAATGCCCCTACTATAAATCGTCTTAATGCTTTAATCAGCAAATCATCTTCATTATTGAACCTTTTGATGATACTTTTGATGCAATTCTAATTAAAGAAGCCAGCCATTTTGATGTTGTTTTGACTTACTCCTTATCCTGAACATTTGATGTTTCTGGAAAGATCTGATCAAAATCTCTCGTTGAGGCAATAACTCAGGCCCTTTCAGTTCAGTGCCTTTTTTGTTACTTGGTATTTATGCTTTGTCTGATTTTGATATTTGGTATAATCTTTGGTATCATTTGACTAATCTTCAAAATGGTTAGTTTCTACCTTGAATCGTTGGAGGTGACTTTAATTGTATTATCAGTGAACATGAAAAAGCATGTGGTGCTCCTTTCAAGGAATCCCAATCTACCCAGCTCTGATCTTTTACAAATCGCTATTCCTTGATTGATCTTCCTCTCGGAGGAAAGCAATTGTCCTAGTGAAATGGGCGTCGGGGTAGTGCTAGAATCTATCAAGGCTTGTTAGAATTCTAGTTAATGTCGAATATTTATCTTTTACTCCCATGGGTTCGTATCTTCCTAGGTGCAATTTTGACCATGCTCTTATTCTTATAACTATGACTTCTACTTCAAAATCTCATGCTCGCCCATTTCACTTCTAGAACATGTGGCTTTAGGATTCCTCTCTACGGGATCTCATTGCTTCTATGTGGGGTCAACCTCTTGCTAATCTCTCTCTTGATCCCTTATGCATCCTTTGTTCTAAGAATTGTGTTCTTAAAAGGGCACTTAAATCGTGGAATCCATCGGGTTTTGCTGACATCCATGTGTTGGTTTCAAACTTGGAGGCCAAATATGAAGATCTAGATAAAAGCTTCTCCTCTCATTGGGATGATGACTTAGCAACTAAGCTCATTAATTTTCAAGATGACTTAGACGAGGCTATGCTTAAATAAATTGACTTCTTTCAACAAAAAGCAAAAGTGAAATGGATTAAGGAGGGGGAGGGAAACAACGAATTCTTCTTTGTGACTATAAAAAAATAGTTTGCTAAGAAGGTCTACAACTCATTATCTTCTACCATTAGGAATGGCTCTTTTAGTGAGGTGATGGATAAATATATCTATTATTTTCAAAATCTCTTATCCTCGGGTGGTTTAATTATGGTTGACCACTTTTTACATACCATTTGTCCCATTGTTACTCTGGATGAATCTACCACTTTATCCCTTTTGCCATTGGATTATGAGGTTTTTAAGATCTTTTCTCAAATGCCACCAAATCGCACCCTAGGACCTGATGGCTTCAATGTAGAATTCTTCATCAATTTCTGGGATATTGTTAAAGTGGATCAAACCTATGAAATCTATTTCTTCTTGAACCATAAAGCTCCTCCTGCATCCAATAACACCTTTATCTCTCTCATTGCAAAGAAACCCATTGTTCATTATTTATCAGACTTCAGGCCTATAAGTTTGTGCAATGTGTGCTTTACGATCGCTTCGGAGATTTTTGCTAGTCATTTATCTGTGATTCTTCCCAAGATTATTTCTTCTAAATAGGCGGGATTCATTAAGGGGATATCCATCTTTAATCATATCGCATCAAGTTTTGAACTAAACCAACGAATTAACCGAAAAGTTCATGGATCCATTGTCTTATTGCAACTTGACCTTGAAAAGGCTTACGACCATGTTGATTGGTAGGCGCTCTATAGCATCCTTGGGCACTTTGGATTCTCACTGGAGGTCATAGTCCTTATTAGAGCTTGTGTTGAAGATGTGGGTTCCTCTATCTTAGTTGACAGGGTCTCTTCCCCCTTCGTTAGGGCTTCTCGTGGCCTCCGCCAGGGTGATCCTCTTTTTCCTTTTCTCTTTGACATATTCATGGAACCTTTTTTGCGATGTCTTAAAGAGTTAGCATATTCTGGTAAAATAACCCATTTTGCTACCAAACGAGGTACCCCTACTCCTATGGTCTTGCTCTATGCTGATGATATCATTATTTTCTTTAATGGAAACTTGAACTCAGTTACAAACTTATCCCACTTTATCAAGAATTTTGAAACTACTTTCAACTAGAAGGTTAGTACTATTAAAAGCTTCTGTTCTGTGGGTAAAAATTTCCCTTCTAGTAAGCTCACCAGGTTCCTTCAGATTATGGGTTACCCATTGGGCACATTCCCTTTCACTTATTTGGGATGTCCCATATTCTCTAGTCGATCAAAGATAAATTACTTCAACTCTAGCTATCGGCTTGGAAGGCTACTTTGCTTTTAGCATCGGCTAGAATGCTTCTTATAAAACACGTTTTAACTTATGTGCCTATACATATTCTTTCAGCTCTTGAGGTTCCAAAGGCAATATATTGAAACCTTGAGGTCATGTTTGCCAACTTCTTTTGGGGGTCCTACGATGACGTTCATCGTAGACATTGGATTGCTTGGAAAATTGTATCCAAATCGATTACTTGTGGGGGCTTTTGTAAAATCCCAAACTCACTTCATCGAAGTCATTTTTTATCAGGCACTTCAAGTTGAATCCGTTGACACTTGTGGGCATGAATTGAGTTTGTGTGCTCTGCAAATGAGGAAATTATATATTTGATGAAATTTGGTCAACTTTTAAAAAATATATTCAAATTACATGAAAATTAATACCATTAAATTCCTCTTGCTGTAATTTTTTCAACGGTATCCATTCATGAAATTTTGAATTTTGTAGCAAAATAAAGTACAAAATTACGTTAAGCGACTTTAAATGAAGATAATAATAATAAAAAAATAATTAAAGGGATATTGAAGTCGTTGTGATCGCTTTAACAAAAATCGATTTGAAAGATCCTTTATAAATAGGTGAATCAGTGGCTGCCTCCCACTTTGTTTTCAACACAAAAAAAAAAAGAAAAATAAAATCGAGAGAGAAGGTGAGAACAGATCGAGAGAAAGAGATCGAGAGAAAGAAGAGGGGGAAGGAGAGAGGTGTTGCCTAGGAAGGAGCGGAGCGTGGCAAGGACGGGGATGGCCGGTTGCCATGGCCGTTTGCTGCACTGCATGCATGCATGGTGAACACGAGGAGAAGTTGACCATAGGTTAGAGGCGGAGATCCGACCGGCGGAGCAGTCGCCGGAGGTACGGTGGGTGCCGACGAGAGTGACTGTGGCCGGGGGCGATCCAGGCGGTGGGTGCAGCGACGATCGCCGTGGCTGCAAGTCATGGGTACAGGTATAGGTAGATGAAGGAGTAGGAGAGGAGGGAAAGGGTGATGGCGAGTGGTGCAGCGACGTAGAAGGGCCGGAGGCGTCGGAGAGGGCCGTCATGGCAGAAAAGACGAGGAGACCGGCAGCACCATGGCCGCAGGTGGCTTTCCTCGTTGCATGGTGCGAAGAAGAACGAAGCCAAACGAAGAAGAAGACGTGGAAGGGGAGGTGAGTTATATTGATCACATTATAAGGCAAAAATTTCATGTTTCTGAAATTACAGTGAAGTCCCTAACAATGGGTGCATTAATTTGATTAGTTTAGCGATCACCCGAACTCTGTTTTTGACGAACCACATGTCCTTAGAATCGCCTCTCCATGAGTTACACATCGGTAAACTTGAAACTCAATTTTGAAAATTATTTGTTGCATGAAAATTTCGGTAAAGTCTTGTGATATTTTTAACTTATTCTTTGCGACCTCATTTGGTAAGGAAAATAAGTTTGTCGGATAAGTATAAGAATAGAAAAGAAATGGAATAAATGGTGAAATAAATGAGTTAACCCATTTTTGGAATAAGTTCCAGGTGTGTTAAGTCTACTTAACCTGCCATAAGTTCCAAGTATGTTAACTCATTTTCGGACGTGTTAAGTGACGTGCTAAACACTTAACTTACGAAACAAACGGGGCCTACGTGTCTCTAGTTGATCCTACCTTTGGAGCATGTGCAGAATATGCAAGTCCCCAAAGTATATGAGCATGCATTTCGAAGTCATCGTGATCTTTCGACGACGTTAGGTAGAGCAGTCTCTCATTTTATGATGAAAATTATTATTATGCCCTGATTATGTTAAATCTATGTGATTAAAAGTGTGAAATCATTGTAGTATGCAAATTAAGTGATCAGTTAATATTTATAATTCCAAACTACAAGGAGTCCGGGTTGAATACAGGGAGGCGGTTGCTATTTAAAAATCTTTTAAAATTATTTTTTTTTTTATCTTTTTGGAATAGAATATCAATCAACATAATAGTTAGCAATCTAATAAGGATGGAAGCACTGATATCACAAATAATAATTTTATTATCAATAATAAAGGACCTCACAAATAGAATCTATAACAGAGACTACAATAATGATAAAAGTGTAAAAGAAATAGAGGAAAGTGGAGCTTCTTGAGGGTTACTTGTAGGAAGCTTCTGATGGAGCTTTAGATCAAGGGTACAGGGAGGAAGAAGATAAAGATCGGAGAGGCTATGAAGGTGGGGGAATGGTAGGCGTGCATTATAGTGGAGGAGGGCTAGGTACTACTAAGCTATGCTATGCTAAGAAATTAACTAAGACTAATTGGGTTCTATGTGATAGAGGCTAGGTGTTTTTAAAGATGTGTAGGACAAATAAGGGTCCTTGGATCTTAATTAATGGTGGATGATGGTCCACTTAATCAAAGTGAAGGAGGACCATTAGATTAGGATTTAAATGTGATAAGGAGGATTTGGTTAAGTAGTGGAATGATATGGGCCTTAGGATAGGTGTTGGATGGGTAGGATTTATTCTAAGAGTATGTTCTTTGGTGCCTCTTTAGGGAGGAGATAAGATCTAGGTTTTTTTAGAATCCTAAGGAGAGGATAAGGGATTTAATGGAGGCCCTTGGATTAGGATTTGGTGGTGGATGGAGGGGATAAGGTGGGTGGCTAAGTTGTGGATATGTTCTTTTGTTCACAAGATTTTTAGGCCATAGGATAAAGTGTGGAGGGTTAGGATTATCTAGATTTAGGTTTTCTAAAAATAGGTGGGTCTAGGACAAGGCTTATTTGGTGGAAGAGTTTATCCGAAGGGTCTAAGTGGTGGAGGGATTTAGGAAGAGCCAAGTGTCCTTCCTTGTCTTCATTTCTTCTTCTTGTCCTTAATTCTTGAGCTCTTGTCTTGATCTCCCTTGTAACTTCAATTTTATTCTTCAGTTCTTTAGATTATTCTCTAAGATCTATCATTTACATTATTCACAAAAGACTAAAATTAGGAGACAATTATTTGTAAAATAAATGCAAAGCTTAAATTTGCATGCATGCTCTAAATGCAATATTTATAAACCTATTGCATGATTTTACTAAGTAGTTAGCCTAAATTAAGAAAATTAGGGTAAAAGATTAGGCTGTTATTACACACCCATACCTATTTTTTGCTAGTCCTTAGCAAAACTAACATGAAAAACCTGTGGAAAAATGCGAAAGTCAAATATGCATGCTTTTGTTTATTCTCAGAAAATTAATTTTTTTTGTATATATATATATCTATTGTTTATTTCAACATGCACTGTTGGCAAGGAACCAAACCAGATCAAATAAAAAATCCCAATAAGATTCTTTACTAACGAAAGGAAATTGTGGACAAATCCTTAATGGAAAAGACTCAATAGTTCTAAAGTATCGACTCAAATTTGGACCTCCCAAATCAAATCAGGAAACTTATTAGGTGTTAGACTTGGGTCGCAAAAGTGACTTTCTTTGATTAAGTTAACCCACCCAAGGTTCGAATCAAATGTGAGAAATAAGAATCTCGTGTGTGATTCTTTTATGTGACTCGTTAGATGGACAACCAAGTTGATTCTTAGTATTCAATAAGAATTAGAATGTTTCTATGCTCTCTCTAGGACAACCTGTCTTCGGTTAGGCCATACTTGGATTTGGCAGCTTTTTCCTCACCATTTTTCTACCTTAAGGTCAACATACTAGGTGTATATCTCCCTGACTGGATCCCTAGGTCTTTTATTTCTAATTCTTTTCTTTGTATTTTTTCCTTTCTCTATAGGCTTAATACTCATATGTAGCAAGGTGTTTTTATTTGATGGAAATGGATAGGGCAACATCCATATGTAGCTGTTGGTGCAAGAGCACCACAATCGGTAATTTTGATGATAACAAAACACTTGTTGTTTAACATTTGCTTTTGAGTCCAAGATTTCAGGTCAATTGCAAATGGATACAAGTGTGAAGAGCTTGCATCTCTGGTGGATTGGAGGAGCTCATTGGAGGAGGAGCTTCGTGTGGAGCGAGAGCTAGAAGATAGAAGAATAGGATAGATGTTCTTTTGTCTTGTACTCTGCAATTGTTGTTTTTATTCTTTACTCTTTTATTTGTCTAGATAATATTTTAAAGAGCCTTAAAGTAATAATACAGTAGTCCTAGGAACACTTACTAAACTCCAGGACACTTAGTAGAGAATTTAGAAAACCAAAGTAGGCATTAGACAGCTTGATCAGACATCTAATCTGGAAATTAGACGTTTGATCTTTGACTTTAAGACGTTTGACTGTTTGATCAGACGTTTAAAAATACGTAGGCTGGAAACCACTCTCTGTTTGCCACATTTAGACATCTAGCCCTTAGTCTAGACATCTGAGCAGACGTCTGATGATATTGTCAGACGTCCAATTAGTGGAACGTTAGCTTAGAAATATGTTCATTGAGGATTGACTCTTAATCTTCTATCAGACGTTCATAGAGGACCTTAGACGTCTGATATATAGACGTTAGCCCTCGATTAAGCTAAAGTCACCTCTCATCAGTAATCTAGCCGTTTGTGCCTCGAGAAATCCATTCCCGCAGTAATCTAGGTTTCCAGATGTCTGACAAGTCATTTGACCAACTTACACAAGAACCTTGTTTAGGTTTGAACCAAGTCAGTAAGGAAACTTGTCTAGGATTAGACGTCTGATCTAGTTTTCAGACGTCTTAAGAGTAGTTTCCAGACATCTGATACTTTTCCTCGACGTCTGATAACACTATCAGAATCATTAATGACCCTGATTCTGACCCATTTTGCCTTGGGTTTGTTCCCAACGGCTATAGAATCTTTTCAAGGCCTTCTAAAGCCTTCCTGAGCCATCTATAAATAGAAGGGGAGCTTTCCTTTGCTAGATACACCAAGAATTAGCATTTCCACATCATTTTGTGTCAAAATCATCTTGAGAAGAGTTCTTGCTCTCCAAATCCATAGTCTTCACACTTGAGAGCATCATCCCAGCTGTGCATCCACTCTCCCACGTACGATTACGAGAGCACCATTGTGCCATCACGTGGATCATGCACCCACGTCACTTGCCGACGCACTTCCATCTAAGGGAAGTTCTTCATTTCCTTTAGAAGCTAGTTTTATTCACTTTACTTTGTGGCTCTATAGGATATTTGTATTTGTTTTTGTTTGGGTATTTGCATTGCGAATTCCCATTTCCTTTGTGAGACTAAAACTCATCATGAAGAGGAGGGGTTTGAGGTATGCTACCCTCGTTCAAAGTAGCGTGGTTGTAAGAGGTTGAGTTACCCTCATTTTCAGTGACTCGTTAGTTAATTTGATCGACTTGGTCGATCGGGAAATCCTAAACCGAGAGGTTTAGGTGGTGATTTTTACTCAGGTTTGGGTTTCTACTTAAATATCCTTGTGCATTTGTGTGATTATGATTTTTGTGAGATTGTTATATTTATTTCTGCTTATTTCTGTATCACGCATATCTCACCCCCTCTCGTAGGATAATTTACAATAGCGAGATGCTTTTATTTGGTAGAATGCACCCATTTATATCGAGGTGCTTGTTTGGTAGGGTATTTTCTCATAAATATTTTTTTCCTCATTTTTTTCAAAGGCTAAATAAATATTTTTTTCTTCAAATCATTTTTCTAGGTGTGTGGTTCACTTTCATCCGTTCCAAATGCATCCCTTACAAACAGGAATAGTCCTAAGAGCTAGAAACTTGACCAAGTCCTTTAGATCTTTTAGCCCTTAGATCAACTCTTATTGACCACTAAGAACTCAACAACATCGCCCAGAAGACGAGTCAGTGCATAGTGCAAGTGAAGATGCTTGGAACTCAAACCTTAAAAAGAGTCTAAAAAGCTAAAAGCATTAAGTCAAAAAGGTGATAAGTGAATCTAGATTTAGGTAAATACTTGTGAAAATTAAGTCTATAAAGACCTGAAGAGTTTAGGTGGAAAGACTTTATTTTGCATTTCCTACAGTCGATAAATTCTCAAATCGAGAATTCTTGACTCTACCTAGCTTGATTCCTAAGAACAACCTCAAGAGTACTTTTTTTTTCAAAACCTTGCTACTTTCTTTTTGTATATATATATAATTTTTTCCTTGACCTTCTTTTTTTTTTTTTCAAATGAATGCTGATAGGACTAGCTGACACATATAAAAATAAGACATGCAATGTCTACTGATAGGTTTGTTGGCTAATGGTTCATCCAAGCTGTCGGATGAGAAGAGGGAGGTGAGTGGAATTTGAGTGGCAATGGCAGAGGAGTTCTATTGTCAGATGTGTGGTGTTGATAGCGGAAAACTACGTGATCGGAATTGGATTTTGAAAACCCATCGTTATAGTTAGATTTACGAAGCAATATGTCAACAGATAAAATTTTACTGAGATTCGTAAAGAAATTTTGGGTCAAACACAGGGAGGCTATGTTGATCTAAAATCCGCGATTATATTTTTTGGTATTTTTGTTTGAAAGCGAGATAATTACAATGGAATTGATATTAACATTGAGAGAGAGAGAGAGAGAACAATCACTTGATATAATAATACTATTTTTACAACTAGAAAGCAGGAAATGATTACAGCTAGAAAGCGGGAAATTCTATTCTAGAAAGCGATAAAAAGAAGGGAGAGAGATGTTATCCTCCTCGACGAGTGCTTGGAGGACGAGCCGAATGGAGTATGCCTGGAAGATGGAGGATGGAGCGGGAACAAGGTAGCACGTCATCGTCGTTGCAGGATTCACTTCTAGAACGGGGCGAGAAAACTTTGGATTTTACTCTAGAGGAGCATCCTGGGTGTGGGACAAGCTTCTCTTGAGCTTTGGAGAGGGAGAGAGGTGAAGGAAGGGATGGGAATTTTATAAGGTAGGAGTCTCCTTTTATAGTTGCAAGATTAGGGGCAATTTGGTCATTCCATATTCAAAAACATTAAAATTAGGTCTTTAGTGATGGATTTATTTGTCATTAAAGACTTGTCGTGGGCGACGTGTGCACGCGCCTCCTCCTCTCTTGTGCCCTAACGCCAAGGCCACGTTCTCGTAAGATCAGCTGTCCGATCTCAAGATCGGATGGCTAAAAGTCATCCTCGCCTGCTTCAGCTTCGCACGCTCGCATGTGCAATCGGGCGTGAGTCAGGGCGTCCAATTGAGCGTTCGCCTGATTGGACGATCTGGGCTGCTTGGAGCTGATTGCGTGGTCGAGATCGTGCATGTCCACGTGAGAGGAGGCGCTTCATGGTGGCTCGAACGCATGCGCTTCGCACGCATAGTGCCTTAACCGCTGCGCTATGCAGCGGTCTAAGGCGCGGAGCTTCTTTTGCACGCGGCTAATCTCGGTTGTTGGATCTTCATCCAACGGTCGAGATCTCACTTCAGGTGCTCCTTTAGAAGGTTAGTGGAGGGGGGGCGGTCGGGTGCAGATGGTTAGGATGGTGCCACGTGGCACCATTGTGATCGTCCATCTTCTTTGTGTTGTAGATGGTGCCATGGATGTCAGATTCGATCAATTTTCGCGTCGTTAGGTTGCGATTGTCGATCCGAACCCATCCGTGCAGTCGGATTTGTTGTCTGAAGTGTGGATTGACACCATCTTAGCCCTTGATCTCTAAGCTTCCTCAGACTATATCTGGTGCTACGGATGTCCGATCAGGGCGATCTTGGAGTCGTTGAACTCCCGTTGTCGCCCTAATCAGATCCGTACAATTGGATCTTCCATCCAAAGCCCTGATTAAAATTCACCCTATCCTTGGCCATAAAAGGAGACAATTACTATATAATTTATACAATTTGACTAAAATGCGTGATTATGCGTGTTATGCAATATTTACAATGCATGATGCTAATATGGTACTAAGAACATGCATTAATAGACATTTTTAGCTATTTAGATATATGCACTTCACACCCCCATGCTTATCTTTTGCTAGTCCCTAGCAAAAACTACATGTTATTTATAAAAGAATTAGGATTGGATTACTTGGGCAAAAGTCATTTTCAACATTAAGAAATTTTTACTTAGGACTTGAACTTTCAAAGACTCAACAGCGCCCAGGTATCTACCAAAATGCAGACTGCCTCAAGCCCTTGCCTTATTCAAAGAAGGATCTCTTTTTTCTCCTTTTTCTTGTTTTCTATTTTTTTTGGATTTTTGAGTTTAGGGTTACAGAGCGGCTTTCTACGGCCACTCAACCCACCCAGGACTTGATGAGAAATCTAAGTTCTAAGCATCTTTTTGTGAATGTGATAGACTCGTTGATCGGCAATCAGAACAGACTTCGGGTTTCTACGTTCCTAGGTGACCTTAAAAAGAATTCTGCCTAAAGGTGTATCTATACGACTGGTAGCTTTCTCTCTACTTTTATTTTTATGGGGTCAACACAAGGGTGAATCCAGTGTGTATCTCCTTGGCTTATTCTACTTCTCTGCTTCTTCCTAAGTATTTTAGGAATTAAATGTGCATTTCTTGAGATGGGATCTGGACAACCTACCAATGGGCTGTTATCCACGATAACTTGTCAGTCATACTCGTGCGGTGAAGTATGGTTTATTTACTTTTCTTTTCTTTTCTCCTTTTCTTTCTTTTTTTTTAAGTAGGTAGCTTCCCTGGTCTAAGATTTACCTAAAGGCAGCAGGAAAAAAATGATCTTATAACTGGGCTCTGGACAACCTACTTATGGGTTGTTACCCTTGATAACTTGCTAGCCATACCACCCTAGAAGATTCATTAGCTACCCAATTTTTGTTAAAACTGCCGAACAATGAGTCATTGCGAATAGTGTGTAGATGCTTTGACTGAAAATTCCCTCAAATCAGAGGGCGAGTTGATAAGTCATGTATTTATCACCTAAACTTATTTAATAAAATTGAAATAGAATTCAGGGTGGTGAGGACTCAATAAACAAATCCACATTTTAGTGGATACCCCGGCTGATTAAGCCCAAAGACCTGAAGGGTCTTAGTGCTCAGATCCTGCTGTAATGTTTCCTAAGATTGAAAAGTCCTAATGCCCAAGTATTCTTTCCTAATTCAATTTTTTTTTTAAAGAAAAACAAGTAGAATTTACAAGAATTCCATCGAGTTGACAAAATGATTTAGAAATGAATCCACCCCCTATGCCTAGCTGATGCAATGTTCGTATTGAGAATAAAAGACATGAAAGGAAGAGTAGAATGTGGAAGATATCACCTGAATATGATGTTCGAGTCAGCTCTGAGTCAGATTGTACAATTGCTGAGTTTAATGCCATTAGCTAGGCGAAGTCCAGCCAAAGAAATCACAATGTGATTCGAGCAACCGTTTCTGAGACGGGTTCTGGTACAATACGGTCAATAAAAGGCTTTAGACGTTGACCGTTGACTTTAAATGAATTACTCGTCTTTGGGTCAGAGATCTGAACAGCCCCATTTGGAAATATTTGATCGACAATGAAATGGCCGTTCCCCGGCAACGACGCCAAAATTTTGATAGTGAAAAACTACGTGATCGGAATTGGATTTTGAAAACCTGTCGTTATAGTTCGATTTGTGAAGCAATCCGTCAATAGATAAAATTTTACCGAGATTCGTAAAGAAATTTCGAGTCGAACACAGGGAGGCTACGTCGATCTAAAATCCACGATTATATTTTTTTGGTATTTTTGGTTGAAAGCGAGATAATTACAATGGAATTGATATTAACACTAAGATAGAGAGAGAGAACAATCACTTGATATAATAATATTATTTTTACAACTAGAAAGCAGGAAATGATTACAGATTGAAAGCGAGAAATTCTATTCTAGAAAGCGATAAAAAGAAGGGAGAGAGATGTTATCCTCCTCGATGAGTGCTCAGAGGACGAGTCGGACGGAGCGACGCCTGGAAGACATTGGACGGAGCGGGAAAAAGGAGGATGATGTAGGATGAAGCGGAAACGAGGCAGCATGTCATTGTTGGCACGGGATCCACTTCCAGAACGAGGGAGAGAAAACTTTGGATTTTACTCTAGAGGAGCATCCCGGGTGTGAGACAGGGTTCTCTTGAGATTTGGAGAGGGAGAGAGATAAAGGAAGGGATGAGAATTTCGTAGGGTAGGGGTCACCTTTTATAGTTGCAAGGATTGAGGGCAATTTGGTCATTCCATATTAAAAAACATTAAAATCAGGTCTTTAGTGATGGATTTATTCGACACTAAAGACCTGGTTTGGGCGACGTGTGCGTGCGCCTCCTCCTCTTCGACGCCTTAACGCCAAGGCCACGTTCTCGTAAGATCAGCCGTTCGATCTCAAGATTGGACGGCTTAAAGTCCTTGCCCGCTTTAGCTTCGCGTGCGATCGGGCGTGAGGCGAGGCGTCCAATTACACGTGCGGGCGATTGGATGATCTGGGCTGCTCACAGTTGATTGCGTGGTTGAGATCGCGTGCTTCCATGCGAGAGGAGGTGCTTCATGGAAGCTCGAATGCGTGCGCTTCGCACGCATAGCACCTTAACCGCTGCGCTACGCAGCGGTTCGAGGCACGGCGCTTCTTTTGCGCGCAGCTAATCTTGGCCGTTGGATCTTCATCCAACAGTCGAGATCTCACGTCAAGCGCTCCTTCAGGAGTTTAGTGGAGGGGGCGGTCGAGTACGGATGGATAGAATGGTGCCACGTGGCACCAGCCTGACCGTCCATCTTCTTTGTGTTGTAGATAGTGCCACAGATGTTGGATTGAATCGATTTTCGCGCCATTAGGCTGCGATCGTAAATCCGAACCCATCCATGTGGTTGGATTTGTCGTCTGAAGTGCGGATTGACACCATCAAGGCCCTTGATCTCTAGGCATCCTCGGACTATATTTGGTGCTACGGATGTCCGATCAGGGCAATCTTGGAGTCATTGAACTCTCGTCGTTGCCCTGATCTGATCCGTATGGTTGGATCTTCCATCCGAAGCTCTGATTAAAAGTCTCCCTATCCCTATCCATAAAAGGAGACAATTACTATACAATTTATACAATTTGACCTAAATGGGTGATTATGCGTGTTATGCAATATTTACAATACATGATGCTAAGAACATGCATTAATAAACATTTTTGGCTATTTAGATGTATGCACATTATGCGGTGATCGATTGTTGTGGACCCTAGCAAATGACAGTCGTTCAAAAGGAGTTTGGCAGGTCATGTACACAGGGACCTATCTGCAAATAAGGACTAGGTTGAAATAAAAGGACTTAACTGAAATAGAAGTTAAGGACCAAAATGTACATAGTGGATTTTAAGGCTTAAATTAAGTTGTTCTTTTTCAACTTTTTATACATTATTATAACTATGGTAAATAATGTGTTTATGCCATGAAATTACATTTTTTTCCTTTTTAGCTTTATTTAATTTAGTGATTTGTATTATTACTTATATTATTAACTTAAGTTATATAATACATATAAGCTTAGTTATAAATAATTGTAAGTAGCTAAATGCTTATGTAAAAGTCCTAATTATTAAATAAATGTAGATGAATGATTATTAATCATAATTTAGATATTTTAACACGTAATTTAGGTCCTTGCTATTATTGGCTTAATAAGTAATTAACCCTATTTAGATGTTATTTACTAGTTAATTAGCTAGGTGATGGGAACACCATCATTTGCCATAACTAGCTCATTTTAATTTAATTAGGTCAGTAGATGCTCCTACATAACTGCCAGAGCCATAATTCACTGCAAATCCATTCTGAGGGAAAGACAAGAAAATAAGGTTAAAACTGTAATTTTACCATCATAACATGAATGTAGTACAACCACGGGTTTTCTCAGGGGTTAATTAAGGGTCAAATGGTTCTAAAAGGCGAGCAAGTGGGTTAGAACAGACAGAAAAGGATTTTCTTGTGTCTTGAGAATTAAATGACTTCTGAAACCCTAAAAACAGACCCGTTTAATTAACTGAGGTTCTGATCAGGATAAAATTCACATAAATCCTTTAAAATTCATATAAAAATATTCTCTAGGGTTTGGTACCCTCAATTTGACAATCAGAACCCGTTTTGATCCAAAATAGAGTCTTAGATTGGTATTTACCCTAATTTAGGTTTTTGCATAAATTACCCAGTAAAACAGGATCGAAACCTAAAACTAACTTTACCATTGGATTTCTTGGGTCCATATTAGGTTTTTGCCAAAATTTGGGCCTAATCTGAGATCATCTTGACCTAGTTTGCAATTTGGTCCAGTCTGAGTCTTTTTTCTCACACAATTGCCCCTAACTCATGAAATACTTACAAAAAGGCCCCTATCTTTGTCATCACTCTTTGAAAATAGGTCCCTCCACCATTATCGCGGAGGTATCCTTCTCCGGCGACCTTCGATTGAAGAGAACTCCTTTGTTTAATCAATCCCTTCCAAAATTGGAAGGGAGATTCTTTGAGGAATCCTCTTCCTTCTGAATCCGTCCATAAGCTCCATAACTTTCCCAATCTCTCATGAAAACACATGATAGATTTGGGTTTCCTACTTTGGTGACAATTCCTATCTTGGAAGCTTGGCTTCCAAGCTTAAAACCCCCTGCTAAGCCCTATAAAAAGATCCTTAGGGCACAGCCGAGTCTCTGAAGCTTGAATGCAAGCCGTGAAACCTTAAATTGCTCCGTCCTTGTCTGACCGGATAGTTCCTCAAGCTCCGATGACTTCCTCTGACTCCTCTTGTCGTCTAACCATAAAACTAGTGGCAGATTTGCCTTCCTCTCTCTCGTTCGCTCTTGGTCGTACCAGTAGGAGCTCTTCTACCTCCATCATCGTCGCCATTCCTATCATCGGAGAACCTTCTTCCCCAGCTCTGGCCTACCAACGTCGGTGCTGTCCTCTCCCTTTCGTCCACTCAGCATATGTAATCAAGTTCTTTTAAGACCCATAGATTAGTTTCCTCTGCCAAAAACCAAAAATAAACCCCTCGATACTGCCGTTCACCCTCTTCGTCCTCCGCTTCGGCCAATTCACCGGTGAGGTGTTTCCACCGCTATGCACCTCCATCCATGCCACTGACAAGCCTACAACCTTCACCTCTCTACCCTCTTCAAAACCCCTCTCTCCATTCGCTTTATCATCCACTCAAACCCGCCGTTGAACAACCCACCTTTCCGTCGACCGGCCACCACAGACCACCATCTTCCATGAGACCACCTCCGCCACACTCGCCGTGGTCCGGTGAAGTTCCTAAAGTATTCTAATGCGGCCACAAGGCCTTATTTCATGTTTCAGGTGATAGGTCCCTTCACTGCCATTGCTGAGCTTCTCCATGAGCTTCAGGCCTTATTTGTGCAAGGATCTGCCCAGGTGTTTGCTCTAGGCTCAGCGGAATCCTTCCAGGAGTGCAACTAAGGAGTAAATTTAGCTCTTTGACTGAGCCTTTGACCACAATCACATGAAGAAGCAGTTGCAGCCGCACGCAGGGAAAGGCGATGGGATTTAGTCCCACATCATGGAATGAGGAGCTCTTGAAGCCGCATAAGTTGTTTTTGTCACATGAGCTTATCGCCTTGAGTGGCACACAGGGGGTGAGGTCCCTGGGCCCTTACGTGCCTCATCTGCAACATTGCCCTTGCGGACCTAGTGCACCCGACTTGCCTAAGCCTTCACTCCTTGCTCACCACCCACTGCCGGTGAACCTGGACCCAAGTGCGCGCCTACCTGATAACCCAATTACCTTGAGTGGCCCTGCGAGGGTGAAACCTAAGAGGAGAGAAAGAGAGAGAGAGCATGGGGCAAGGGAGGGTTTAGGGAGTATTCGGCCTCGTTAACTAATTTTTGGTTTACGGGACTCAGTAACCTAAGCACCCTAATCTCACACACAGCCTGGTTCAGTAAGCGTAAAAATCAGAATCACGCAGAAGCGTCGCAAAAATCTGAAAAGAACACCTAGAATAGGAATGGCCGATCAACACAAGTTGATTTGGACGAGTTCCCAGCGCGGAGAGGCGGGAAATCCCCTCGAAGATGCGTAACAAAATATCATCTCCTCGGTGCTTGTCTCTTAGGATATTTACATATCCTACGGGGGGCATGTAAGCACTCTGCTGGTTCAGATTCCATGGATGGCATTATCTCGAAGTGTCAAAAGCCAGGGTCTGGATTCAGCCACGGAATACCATGGATGGGATTATCTCGAAATCTCAATAGCCAGGGTTCCGGGGGTTGCCATGGGCGGTGCTATCTCGAAGCATCGATCGCCAGGAACCCTTGAGGATTGATGATGGGAGCAAGGAATCTGATACAGACCGTGTTGAAAAGCCAATCCTAGGCTAGAACTAAAAAGAAAAAGAAAGAGAAAACTCTCCAAACAGAAAAACTTTCTATCTCTCTCTTACAAAACGCACTGCGAACTGAGCCAGGGCTAAAATCATTTCAAGCACGGGTGCTTTAACCACGAAGTCCAATAAACCTTAGGTTAGTTCTTGCGGGCCTTAAAAACCTTTGCTAAAAGACTGAGGCTAAGGCTAGACAGATTTGGATCTTGATTGGTACTAGAGTACCTTTTAGGCCTATGATCAGCATTCTAACCTAATCTATGAAGGCACTTATCTCAAACCATTAAAAACTTCATGGTCTAGAACAAGGGTTGAAACCTTAAGTTTTTGCTAAGGGACTAGCAAAAGCTAGGCATGGGGGTATGATGAGAACCTCATCATGAGCCATAACTAGCTCATTTTGACCCAATACAAAGGATAAAAGCTCCTACATATCTCAAGGAAAGGCTTAACTCAGAGAATTCTGAGTTTGAGAAGAAAACCAGTCATAAGGGGTAAAAGTACAATTTTACCAGTATAATCTGCATACAGGGTAATTCTGGGCCCAAACACAGGTCAAAACAGCTTAATAAGAATAAAAGTGGGATGAGATGATCTAGCAAGGGCTACAGCACTTCCAAGGAACCAAATGATAATCTGTAACCCTAAAACGACCCACTTCAATTCACGAGGTTCGGGGCAAAGTAAAAATAGAATGAACCCTCTAAAATTCATAGGAAAATAATCTCTAGGGTTTAGAACCTTCAATTTGGCCTTTAGAACCCATTTTGACCTACATTGAGAACCATGCCCAATTAATAACTTAATTTGGGTCTTTACGCAAATTGGCCGGTCAAACAAGGTTTAATATGAAAATGAAATTCACCATCAGATTCCTTAGGTCCTAATTAGTCATGTATAAAAACTTGAGCCTAAGAAGAAACCTCCTTGACCGACTTTACACTTTGGTCCTCATATATTTACTCTTTGGCCCTCAACTTTTGAACCCTCGCATTTTAGCCCCTAACTCTCCTTCGTTCTTTGCAATCAGGTCCCTCCTGCAAAACCCTGCCAGCACCATGCTCCGGCGACCTTGCGCGGAGCATGGCGCCGCGCAGGGTGAGGTAGGGGACCTGGCAAGTATACCGGGGGTGCCCTGCGTCGTCAGCCGTCGCAGGAGCACCCCCCTGGTCACTGTAGCCCCCCATACCGGCCGTGCGAACGCACGGACGGTATGGGTTCGTATTCCGACCATTCTCCGGCGAGGGAGACACGTCGTCTCCCTCCGCCTTCCTCCCTGTTTCATCCTTATATATACCCCCCGCTGCTCCACCGACCAGGGCAGCCTGGATCTGACGGAGAAAACCCCCAACTTTCCTCTCTTCTCACTCCGGCAGACGCCCACCAGCTCCGGCGGTTCTTCCTCCTCCTCCTCTTCGCTCTGCCGCATTACCAGCAGCAGAGACTTCTTCCCCTGCTCTTCCCGCGTCGCGCAATACCGGCGCGCGCTGCCTCTGCCCCGTCGTCACCGCCGTCCTCCCCCCACTGGGCATCGTCTTCTCCGGCGACAGTCGATACGACTGTCGCCCTGTTCCTCCCCCTTCGTCCCTGCAGTTAAGTTAGAACTACTCCCCTTCTTCTCCTCTTTCTTTCCCCGCTTTCAATTTAGTCAATTAAACCCTCACCCTCTCCGCCTCCGACCACCCTCCGGCGAGCCGCTCCCATCACCTCAGCGACCCACACGGCTCGCCGACCACCGCAGAACCTCCGCCTCCTCACCCTGATCCTCTTCCGCCCCTCCACTTCCCACCAAACACCCTCTGCAGATCCACCGAACACACCCACTTCTTCGCTCACAGTTTGACCTAGGACGACCTGTTGGCTCCATCACGCCCCCTGCAGACCCCCTGACCACCTTCGCCGTGCCACGGCGAAGGCCCCCCGCCTGTCTGATTTGGCCGAGAGGCCGTTCTTCTGTGACCAGGTGACTCGCCCGCCGTCGCCATTACTGCGCAGGCAGAGCTGCTTCACCTGCAGGTGCAGGCACGCCTTCGCCCAGGTTTGACTCCCAGGTTGCGCAGGGACTCTCCGCGAAACGTCCCTGGTTCACAGATGGAGCGAAGGCCGCGCGGGAAGCCACGATCGCCCACTGCTCCATCCGCGACGCGCGCTCAATTGGGGTGGGACATTTAGTCCCACCTCGGAACCTCTCGAAGGCGCGCGGACGCATAAAGGCAAAAAGTGCCTTATGCTGTCTGCCTCCTGACCACGGGGTGAGGTCCCTCTCACCCGACCCGACCCGGCCTCGTCCGTGACCACGCTCCGCGGACCTGGCCCGACCCGATTAGACTGACCTGCACTCCTCGCCCACCACGCACGCCGGTGGGCCTGGACCCAGGCCTGACCCGAACCCGATTACCCGGTAGCGCTCTGGGAGAGCTTCCGAAGAGTGATTTCAGAGAGAAAGAGAAACGCGGGGGAGGGGGGTAGAGTAGGTTTTTGCCCTCTGATGCTGAACTCTTGAGCGTGCAGGCACAGGTGAAGACAAAGAAGAAGAAGAAATGAAGAGAAGCAAGAAGCAAGAAAAGAAGAAGAAGAACTGAAGAAAAAGAAAGAAAGGAAACAAGGAAGAACAGAAGACAGAAGAAGAAGAGCACGAGGGGAAGATCTGAAGAAAGCAGAAGAAGAAGAAGAAGAAGAAGAAGAACAGGAAGAACAAAAGCCAAAGAGGAGATAAGACAAAGAGGAAGAAAGAAGAGAAGAAGAAGCCAAATTTTCATCTCTCTCTCTCTCTCTCTCTCTTTATTTTTGTAATAGAACTTGTATATCTCTAGAATACAACTTGCTCCCTGAGTTCGACCTCGGGAACTCTTTCATTTTTCCGAGTAAAAAATTTTTATATGAAACGTTGGTAACAACCGGCTTCACTACAACGTTATAACAAACCCGGTAAAACCCACGTCTTCATTTTGGCGCCGCTGCCGGGGAGCAACGGCTATTCTAGAGGTAAACATTCCTGTATTTTTTTCTTATTATTTCTGATAATCTCCTCTCTTTTGTGCAGCTACAGGAACTCAAGAAGACAAGCAACCACACCAAAGACAGGTAAATTTTTCCTCTCACTATTAACCCCTAAGCTCTAAAGAGAAAGAAAAGAAAAGAACAAGCAATATAGGGCTAACCTGTCTTCCATATTTAGTAACCATAAAAGTTGCATGTTTTCAACTCCTTATTTCTGCACACTATTAAGGGTATTTAAGGGCTAACACATTCTTGCTTGAGCCCTAATTACTCAACAAAGAATTAACTGGACCAAGTAGAGCCAACCTAGGATCCAACACTAGGGATTTAGAGACACACTCCTTAAGCAAGAATTGAGAAAACCAAATGAAGTGTGCCCAAGCCCTTGTCTGAAAATACCTATTCAAAGAAAATCTAAAACAATTGGCTCTCTCTAAACACTTGAACCCTAAAAGAAAGGACCCAAAAAGCTCTCAAAGAAAACAAGAGGTAAAGTTGACCCCTTTGGGTTAACCAACCTTAAATTAGGTCACTCTTTGCACTTAAAAAGACTAAAGTTCAAGTGAAACCTTAAGCACCCTGATCTTAAAATTGGTAGACTTAAGAGGTCAAGATCCCCATTCTGGTCTACCTGGAACCGCAGTGACAAGAGAGGTCGGGTGGGGGAAACCCTGTAACCCGTGGGGACGCTCTACCGTGTAGGGGTCTTCGCGGGACTCTCCCTCTCTGGCTGCCCAGGTAATTCTCAGGTGGACGATCTTTCTGATCAAGGGGTCCATCTGCCCCGAACCTCTATAGTCACCCAACAATTTTTGGGTGTCTTGATTGGGTCCAGCACCTGCTTATCTCATCCAGCCCTTCAGTATTTTTCAGGAGGTCCTTGAAACCTCCAATAGAAGTTCACTCTCCCCGAGGCTAAGCCTCGGCTCCTTTGTTTTTGCAGAAATCATTCACATAGCCCCTCTTTCCTCTGATTCTGAACAAAATCCCCTTCTTCCATCTTGATTCAAACTTTGATTCTATTCCACCACCTGATCCAATTATGCAGCCTAATTACCTAGCAAGACTACCATTCAAGAAACCTGAATATCGGAGATCTATGAAAGATAAAATGATCGAGGATGCCATAAGATTCTATGAAAAAGAAGAAAAAACCTCAACACCAATAGGAGATATTCAGGTTGATGTCCCAACAACCACATCCTTCATCATAAACTGTGCCCAAATTCTATTAACTGGAATTTCAAAAGGATCAACCCGAGATATGCTCATGACAGGATACATTGAGATGGAAAAATTACACCAATCTGAATACCTTCAATGCTTGACAAATCCTGTACTTTGGGAACAACACCAAGATGCCCTTATAAAACGGGTAGAAATGATGAAATCAGTAGAACAAATTATCAACCGGAAATACCCGTATATACCAGAAACAGAGGATGAACCATCTTGGAACAGTATCAAGGAACCATTCAGTTTCCCAGATCCCGGGATTGAGGCACAAAGTGGTTGTAAAATCCCAACCCAGATAGAAGATAGCATTAAAATAGGTTGGGAAGTTGTAGGAGAAAACAATGCTGAGCCAACCCTAGGCCATGAATCACCAAGCTTAGAACTCCAAGACTCCTGCAATAACAAGATTAGAATTGAACCTCTGGAGGGTATAAATTCCACCCCTTGTTTTGATAAGGTGACCCTCGAAGGTTATTCGGACTTAGGTTCTAATAATTCTACCCACATCCTAAGCCTAGAACCTAGATCTGAAACTTATTGGGAAGATTTTGAGGCCCTTTATGAGAAAGATCAAATTTTTACAAAATATGATTCCGGGCCTCTATTTAATGAGTATCCCTCTCCAACATCCTCAGGAAATCTGATCGATTTCTCAGAAAACATGCCAATTTATGATACAGAAACTGAGGAGTTGGATGAGCAAGGTTTTAATGGGGTCTATCCTACCAGCTTAGAGCTTGAACAGAACATCTTTTTGAGCCCAGAAGTGATATATAGGCTAGAACCCAATCAGGCTGCTGATTCCACATTTGATGATTTTTGCTGTGGTGGAATTCATGATCATGAATCTCATTTTCGCCAACTCTCCGACAATTTCAAATCTGACTATAATTGCGGAGAGATTCCCCTTCCTGAACACGCCAGGCCTATCTACGACCTCAGTTCACATGACTCTGACTCTGACTCTGACTCTGAGGTCCTGATTCCCGAGATCACTGATAACACAGAATCATTCCTTTTCGATCCTCAGGAACCAAAAACAGAAAATGCCAAGAGTGATTGCAACCAAGAATCCAAATTTTTTCTCGAATCCGATTTCTTTCATCCTACAAACACTCTTCCGGCATTTGGTAGTTACCCAGAGGACTCTTTACAGAAAATCACCTATCATCTGTTTCTAGAAGAGCCCTCGTACACAATGGCCACCTCATCCGCACACACAGAACGGATCAAAACCTCTCCCAAACCCCGACCCGCAACCGGAGTCAATTTCTATTCAGATTCACCTCTCACCAAGCCGATTGCATTTCCACATCGGGTTTCGAACATTGATCAGACTACATGCCATGCTCTATCATTCTCTGATCACCCCTGTAGGGTTCCTGCATCAACCACTGATTATCCTACGGGTCCCTACTCTGACCAGGCTGATTCGGCACAGCCAAACCCTGCGTTTACACTTCCACATCCATCTGAGCCTCATAGTTTATGGTGGGTTCCACACTTTTTTATCCACATCTATAAACCCACCAGATTGATTGGGTTTGGGCTGCATCATCAGCCTGTTGATCTGAACAAGCACCTGGTTGGACCAACCAGGCTCTTAATCAAGGTGCTTGTCTTACAAAACTCTGCTGATTTGACCATCCCCTCTCCATCGCATTTCCCGCTTGGCTGAAGGCATCAAATTTAGCGCTCAACGGGAGGCAGCCCGTCATTCTCTTTGAAAACCTGAAACTTGTTCTGACAGCTTTTTGCACTTGAAGTTCACACTTTAGGACAGCCGACTCCACCTCAGGTGCTTGCATCTGAGATTAGAAATCGTCCGCAACAGTCACCCCGACCCATTCACTCATCAAAACAGCTATCCTAATGTATGAACTTAGTTGAATAAAAACCCCTAGGTTACAATGAGGACATTGCAAATCTTAGGCATGGGGGGGTATGAAAGTACAAAAACTTGTAAGAAAAGGTTTCAAACAAAAAAATTCACATATGCCAAAAACACCATAAAAATTAAAAAATTTTCGAAAAAGAATAAGAGGAAAAGAGGAGAAGAAAATTTTGTGAAGGAGAGAAGAAACAAAATGAAAAAGGAGCACAAAATTATAAGAAAAGTTGATAGTCATTAGTAAGGAACTAAGGAATTAACCTAAGTTCTAGACCTCATTCAAGAAAATAACTGAAAAGTGCACAATGAGATTAGTAAGAATGCAAACCTTAGGCATTCTTGAATAGACTCTTAGTACCCATTAAGATCTGGACACTCCTCAAGAGGTTGAGGAAAATGAAAAGCTGAAGTATTAGGTCTAAGGCTTAGGGAGTATTCGGCCTCGTTAACTAATTTTTGGTTTACGGGACTCAGTAACCTAAGCACCCTAATCTCACACACAGCCTGGTTCAGTAAGCGTAAAAATCAGAATCACGCAGAAGCGTCGCAAAAATCTGAAAAGAACACCTAGAATAGGAATGGCCGATCAACACAAGTTGATTTGGACGAGTTCCCAGCGCGGAGAGGCGGGAAATCCCCTCGAAGATGCGTAACAAAATATCATCTCCTCGGTGCTTGTCTCTTAGGATATTTACATATCCTACGGGGGGCATGTAAGCACTCTGCTGGTTCAGATTCCATGGATGGCATTATCTCGAAGTGTCAAAAGCCAGGGTCTGGATTCAGCCACGGAATACCATGGATGGGATTATCTCGAAATCTCAATAGCCAGGGTTCCGGGGGTTGCCATGGGCGGTGCTATCTCGAAGCATCGATCGCCAGGAACCCTTGAGGATTGATGATGGGAGCAAGGAATCTGATACAGACCGTGTTGAAAAGCCAATCCTAGGCTAGAAATAAAAAGAAAAAGAAAGAGAAAACTCTCCAAACAGAAAAACTTTCTATCTCTCTCTTACAAAACGCACTGCGAACTGAGCCAGGGCTAAAATCATTTCAAGCACGGGTGCTTTAACCACGAAGTCCAATAAACCTTAGGTTAGTTCTTGCGGGCCTTAAAAACCTTTGCTAAAAGACTGAGGCTAAGGCTAGACAGATTTGGATCTTGATTGGTACTAGAGTACCTTTTAGGCCTATGATCAGCATTCTAACCTAATCTATGAAGGCACTTATCTCAAACCATTAAAAACTTCATGGTCTAGAACAAGGGTTGAAACCTTAAGTTTTTGCTAAGGGACTAGCAAAAGCTAGGCATGGGGGTATGATGAGAACCTCATCATGAGCCATAACTAGCTCATTTTGACCCAATACAAAGGATAAAAGCTCCTACATATCTCAAGGAAAGGCTTAACTCAGAGAATTCTGAGTTTGAGAAGAAAACCAGTCATAAGGGGTAAAAGTACAATTTTACCAGTATAATCTGCATACAGGGTAATTCTGGGCCCAAACACAGGTCAAAACAGCTTAATAAGAATAAAAGTGGGATGAGATGATCTAGCAAGGGCTACAGCACTTCCAAGGAACCAAATGATAATCTGTAACCCTAAAACGACCCACTTCAATTCACGAGGTTCGGGGCAAAGTAAAAATAGAATGAACCCTCTAAAATTCATAGGAAAATAATCTCTAGGGTTTAGAACCTTCAATTTGGCCTTTAGAACCCATTTTGACCTACATTGAGAACCATGCCCAATTAATAACTTAATTTGGGTCTTTACGCAAATTGGCCGGTCAAACAAGGTTTAATATGAAAATGAAATTCACCATCAGATTCCTTAGGTCCTAATTAGTCATGTATAAAAACTTGAGCCTAAGAAGAAACCTCCTTGACCGACTTTACACTTTGGTCCTCATATATTTACTCTTTGGCCCTCAACTTTTGAACCCTCGCATTTTAGCCCCTAACTCTCCTTCGTTCTTTGCAATCAGGTCCCTCCTGCAAAACCCTGCCAGCACCATGCTCTGGCGACCTTGCGCGGAGCATGGCGCCGCGCAGGGTGAGGTAGGGGACCTGGCAAGTATACCGGGGGTGCCCTGCGTCGTCAGCCGTCGCAGGAGCACCCCCCTGGTCACTGTAGCCCCCCATACCGGCCGTGCGAACGCACGGACGGTATGGGTTCGTATTCCGACCATTCTCCGGCGAGGGAGACACGTCGTCTCCCTCCGCCTTCCTCCCTGTTTCATCCCTATATATACCCCCCGCTGCTCCACCGACCAGGGCAGCCTGGATCTGACGGAGAAAACCCCCAACTTTCCTCTCTTCTCACTCCGGCAGACGCCCACCAGCTCCGGCGGTTCTTCCTCCTCCTCCTCTTCGCTCTGCCGCATTACCAGCAGCAGAGACTTCTTCCCCTGCTCTTCCCGCGTCGCGCAATACCGGCGCGCGCTGCCTCTGCCCCGTCGTCACCGCCGTCCTCCCCCCACTGGGCATCGTCTTCTCCGGCGACAGTCGATACGACTGTCGCCCTGTTCCTCCCCCTTCGTCCCTGCAGTTAAGTTAGAACTACTCCCCTTCTTCTCCTCTTTCTTTCCCCGCTTTCAATTTAGTCAATTAAACCCTCACCCTCTCCGCCTCCGACCACCCTCCGGCGAGCCGCTCCCATCACCTCAGCGACCCACACGGCTCGCCGACCACCGCAGAACCTCCGCCTCCTCACCCTGATCCTCTTCCGCCCCTCCACTTCCCACCAAACACCCTCTGCAGATCCACCGAACACACCCACTTCTTCGCTCACAGTTTGACCTAGGACGACCTGTTGGCTCCATCACGCCCCCTGCAGACCCCCTGACCACCTTCGCCGTGCCACGGCGAAGGCCCCCCGCCTGTCTGATTTGGCCGAGAGGCCGTTCTTCTGTGACCAGGTGACTCGCCCGCCGTCGCCATTACTGCGCAGGCAGAGCTGCTTCACCTGCAGGTGCAGGCACGCCTTCGCCCAGGTTTGACTCCCAGGTTGCGCAGGGACTCTCCGCGAAACGTCCCTGGTTCACAGATGGAGCGAAGGCCGCGCGGGAAGCCACGATCGCCCACTGCTCCATCCGCGACGCGCGCTCAATTGGGGTGGGACATTTAGTCCCACCTCGGAACCTCTCGAAGGCGCGCGGACGCATAAAGGCAAAAAGTGCCTTATGCTGTCTGCCTCCTGACCACGGGGTGAGGTCCCTCTCACCCGACCCGACCCGGCCTCGTCCGTGACCACGCTCCGCGGACCTGGCCCGACCCGATTAGACTGACCTGCACTCCTCGCCCACCACGCACGCCGGTGGGCCTGGACCCGGGCCTGACCCGAACCCGATTACCCGGTAGCGCTCTGGGAGAGCTTCCGAAGAGTGATTTCAGAGAGAAAGAGAAACGCGGGGGAGGGGGGTAGAGTAGGTTTTTGCCCTCTGATGCTGAACTCTTGAGCGTGCAGGCACAGGTGAAGACAAAGAAGAAGAAGAAATGAAGAGAAGCAAGAAGCAAGAAAAGAAGAAGAAGAACTGAAGAAAAAGAAAGAAAGGAAACAAGGAAGAACAGAAGACAGAAGAAGAAGAGCACGAGGGGAAGATCTGAAGAAAGCAGAAGAAGAAGAAGAAGAAGAAGAAGAAGAAGAAGAACAGGAAGAACAAAAGCCAAAGAGGAGATAAGACAAAGAGGAAGAAAGAAGAGAAGAAGAAGAAGCCAAATTTTCATCTCTCTCTCTCTCTCTCTCTTTATTTTTGTAATAGAACTTGTATATCTCTAGAATACAACTTGCTCCCTGAGTTCGACCTCGGGAACTCTTTCATTTTTCCGAGTAAAAAATTTTTATATGAAACGTTGGTAACAACCGGCTTCACTACAACGTTATAACAAACCCGGTAAAACCCACGTCTTCAAGTACGTAGCCGATCCCAGCCACGTACTGAGTCACGAGAGCGTCGAGGTGAGCGACGACCTGACCTACCCCGAGCGGCCAGTGCAGATCCTAGACCGAGCCGTCCGCAGGTTGAGACGAAAGCAAGTACCCCTGGTAAAGGTTTTGTGGAGGAGCCAGCGGTACGAGGAGGCTACCTGGGAGCCTGAGGCGGCAATGCGGGAGCGGTACCCAGAGCTTTTCGCGGGTACGTCTTTTCGGACCGGCTTCGGTCCTCTTTGAGTTTGTTATGGTTATTTGGACATCCTTTTTCCGCACCCTAGTTGGCGCAAGTTTCGGGGACGAAACTTTCTTTGAGTTTGTTATATTGTAACGAGCGCGTGCCCCAGACGTCTTTTAAGACGTCTGGGAGGTGGCCCAGACGTCTGTAAAGACGTCTGGGATCACATCCGGACGTCTGACCAGACGTCTGGGATAGTTTACAGACGTCTGGCGAACAGTTATGCTCGCACGGGATATTCGTCTGCGCGCTTGTGCGCGCAGACCTGCGATCCCGCATCTTCTCTGCGGCTGCAGGCGACCGCGACCGTCTCTCCCTCCTCTCCGCGCGGCGTTAAAAGGGGGAGGGGGCGCGCCTCCCCTCCCGTCTCCACCATCTTCCTCCTTCTCTCCTGCCTGTGCGCGAGAGCGAGCGGACGCGAGGGCGCAGCGGCAGCGGCGGGCGCAGTAGGCGCGGAGGAGCTGCGGCGTGCGAGGGCGGGGCTCTGCCGTGAGGGCGAGCTCGCCGGGAGCGGCTTGGCCGGCCGGCGGAGGGCGCAGGGGGCGCAGAGCGTCGCGGAGAGGGACCTGCTGCGGGCGGAGCAGCGGACGCGCGAGGTGCGACGCGGGCGGCGTCGCGAGCGGAGGCCAAGCGAGGTTCTGATTCTGGAAAAATCTCCAGAATCAGACGTCTGGACTGATATCCAGACGACAAGGTCGACGTCTGTGAGATCATACAGACGTCTGAAAGGTGAGTTCCGCTTTCTCCTTCTTTTGTCGACTGACCGTACTGAGGGAGGAGGGTTGGCGGTGCGCAGGTGTTCGGATTCGTCATCCTTTGCGAATCAGACGTCTGGAAGTTGTACCAGACGGCGGGAGTGACCTCCAGACGTCCGGAGAGACCATCGGACGTCTGGGATCTAGGAGAGACGTCCCCACAGACTTCTGGACGTCCGGGGAACCAAGCCGAACAGGTAATTCTCTGATCCACCGTTTAAGACGTCTGGAAGGAGTTCCAGACGTCTGATTTTGCACAGTATTGTCTTTCTCGACCCGTTAGGGCCCGTTTGGGCTCCGTTTTCCGCGATTCGAGTTGCGTTCGTTTCAGAATTTATTCCTCTACCCGCCTACAGTAGCTATACACTGTTTTGAGACACTCCTTGTGTTTGATCCTTGTGATAGGACCTCGTTCGGTTGCCGTCTTGAGAGTCGCGGAGGCGCGCGGGATTCCCGACCACGCCCCCATTACTCCCGTTGTACCTGGTAGAGTGGTTTTAAGTATTAATAAAATCTGTTAAAGTATGGAACCATAACTAGAACCTAGGGCATTGCATGAATCCTAGGAATGAGAAATATATGGAATGATAGCTCCTAGGTGTTGCATGAATCCTAGGGCCGGAAAACTAGATTGTATGATAGATCCTAGGATATGGCATGAATCCTAGGATGGAAAAACTAGTGGAATGTACATTACTGCAGTCTTGGAAAAATGGAAAGGAATATATAAAGCTGCCTGTAAATTTAATTAACAGCTGCATGTTATGCATAAAGAATCATGTTGAGATCATGGAATGTGAGAACGAGAATCTGGAAAGTGAAACATATGATGTTCTGAGATAAAGAGCTGGAACCCTACGGGGAAATAGGAGTGGAACTCCTGGAAAGAAAAGGAATGGAACTGAGATGTAGTTTGTACTGTCTCTTGGGTACGCAGTACCAAGGGAAGTACCTGTACCTGTTTTAGTGCAGAGTGGGGCCAGCCGCCCCAGGGACCCGGGGTTAGGATTGGCCGCTCTGTACCGACTTGTTGGCCCTCGTGTACGTAGTACCGAGGAGAGCTAGTAGTGTTAGGAGAGTACTAGCTACCCCACGGGCCCCGGGGTTCTGCTAGCCTCCTTCACCGACTTGTTAGGCCCACTAGGGCAAACCAGGGTAGTCAGGCGAGGGTGCGCGGACTGTGGAGGGGCAAGGCCCCGGTTTGGTTACTGTGGAGGGGTTGGACCCCTGTTACTGAGAGGGCTCTGCCCTGGTTCCGTGCTGTGCTTTGGGCGCACCCGTTAGCGGAAACGACTGACCGCGTGCCAGTACGGGCTAGCTACCTGTGCGTTTATCGCGCGTGCCGTAGTCACCGTTACGTCTGTCAGTGACCTTGGGGTGGTTGACTGAGGGTAGGATCACCACGGGGGACTCTCCCGGCCAGGAGAGCACCACGTGCTACTTCTACTTTTGGAAAAGACTGCAATCAAGATCGTCCCACGAGGACATCCGAGATCAAGTAAAGGATCTGAGAAGTAAATGAAATAGTGAGAAAAATTGAAAGATGTAAATAAAAGGAAGTAATAGAACATAACAGCTACTGTACACTCTACTGTTGCCTTTAGTTAGTTTGCCACTCTACTCAGCGTTTTGCTGACGTGTTACACTCGTTACCTTTTTCAGGACCAGGTGTTGAGCAGCCAGGGTCGGCGGCTGCAGAGGACGCTGGGCCAAGTAGGGTCCAGTAGAGTTGCCACACCTTTGTACCTTCTTTTGTTTCTGTTCTAGTGAGTAGTTTTGTTTCCGCTGTACCTTCTTTACCTGCAGTTTTTGTTATATGATAAATGTTGTTTTACTGTTGTGGTGGTGCCTACTGTAGTAGTTTCTTTCCTTACTGCTGTACTTTCTTACTGTTAGTTATATTCATGCTGAATGTGGTTTATTTTACTGTCTTTTGGTTACTTCCTCGTTGGACGACTGGGTCTTGGGATTAGTCGAGTCGGTCCGGTTCTCGTGTCTCGTAGGGACTCGGGAACCGGGTCGTTACATGGACTAGTCCAAAATTCATCTTTTTTTTTTTCGTTGCATGTTGTGGTTACCGGAAGGAGTAACTTTAGATTGATATTTGGTTTGAATCATAGTATTCGACCATGATAATAAGTTTAGGACCACAAGCATATATGTTCACCATTTCATAAATTTGAAGGTACGGGGACATCATCTTTTAGTTAATAAGATAGATAGTTCATAAAAAAGATAAAGAGTGGATAAGTTTGAGAATACCCTTGGATAGTTCAATAGTGGAACTGCTTACATGCTGATGAGGGATAAAAATAATCTTCGGATTTAAAATTTCGCACAAAGTCTAAAAGAATTCGACTACTTGAGTATCCAACAATTAGGTGGGTCCAGGTTGACCAGACCTACCTATATCCAAATGGATCCGAGCCCACCAATGTCCAGGAAAATTCGGGCGAGTCCAACCCGTCGAAGAATTCGATTGACTGGAGTTGAAGAGGCGGCAACAACATCCACGTTGGCGCTAACGGTGGGGTTACAAATGCTATTCATGGCCAAGTAATAGACGTGCTGGGGAATTTGCGAAGTTCATTATAGGGATTAAATGTTGTTAGATATTTCCTGTACTATAAATAGATAAGAGAGGCTTTTAGGGTTCTCTTCACTCAACCCTGGAAAGAGAATAAGAGATATTGTATCACCTACAACTATAGTGAAAATTTGAGAGCATTGCCCTCCCTTCAGATGTACACCCCTTTGAGTGGAACTGGCTCACAATCTTTTGTGCATTTTTGTGTGTGTTTGTTTGCAATTGTTGTTGATTCGGGTCCCCCATTGATAAAGGCCTTGATCAATTGATGCCGTTTGTGGGAATCGACTATCATTTGATATTGTTTCCTTACTTTAAACCCAAGCAATGGCCCTAACAACTCAAAATTCCTCCTATGGCAATCCCGAAAAGGCGGCGCAGGCAGAATCTAGCGTTTAGGTGTCCAAGGGACGCCACTTGTAATACATGCCCAACAAAGAGAAGTCTATACAGCCTAGCCGGCAACCTAAGTCATCTTGCCCTAAGAATCCTCAGCGGGATCCTCTCCTTGAGATGCAGGCGAGGATGGAAGAGTATGAGGCCAGGTTGGCACCCTAAAGGTCGAGCAGCAGTCAACCACGGATAAACTCCTTGAAATCAAGCGGATCAAGGAAAATAGTAAAGATTCAGCTGGAGGAGACCCAGAAATCCAGTCTTAAAGACGACCAATTGAGGTGGCATCTTGTGGTAGAAGAGGAGAATGACTGCCTCTGCAAACAACTCGAGAAGTTAAAATGCGAGCTTAGTAGTTAGAAAGGGGAAGTTCCTCCTAGCCTACTTAAAGCTCCCCACCTGCCTTCGTTAGGGGAGCAGTCCAGGGCTCACCCCATGATAACCAGCGGAGGAGGCTTGATACCTAAGATCGTCTGCTAGGTCACCTAGGTGATGAGGGGGATACGCCCACATGCCTATGTTACTACCTACCCCTTCTTGGAGGAGGTAATTATGACACCCCTACTGGAGAAGTTTAAGCAACCTATCATGGCCTAATATGATGGGACGACGGACCCCAACAGCTTTGTGGGGAGCTATCGCCAAATGATGCTTTTCCATGGCTGCCATGATAGGGTACTTTGTTTACTATTCCTGTCATATTTATCCGGCATGGCCCACGAGTGGTTCAATGAGTTACCGGCTAGGCAGATCACCTGTTTTCAAGAACTGGCAGATAAATCCAGGTAGTACTTTACAGGACAGCATAGGGTTAGAGATAACCTAGAGAGGCTGTCGGAAGTCCGACAGTGAAAAAATGAGTCCTTTCAGTCATACTTGGATCGATTTAACACTCAATACTTCAAGTGCAAAAGGCCCCATGATGCCATTGCCATCCAGTACTTCAAGTTAGGCCTCTTGACCCAACAGTTCTGGTATGATATCAATGACTTCTCGCTTAGTGATATGATGGAATTGTGGGACTAGGCTATGAGGTTTGTGGAGTAACATGACTCGTTCCGCTCCCATAGCCGATTGGCAGATGGGTATAGAGATGATCTCGATTTTGTGGAGGGGAAGAGATTCTTAGGAGAATAAGCTCTTGTATCCATCCACAGAGGAAGTCTCTTCAACAAATGGAAGGCCAACTTCCAAGATCAAAGGTGAGATAGCCTAGCAAGGGACAAAACAATGAACCCTGAAATCCCAGGCGGGAATTCTTTAAAGAATACACTCTCTTGACCATGAACTAGGTAGATGTGTTGGTGGAGGTGTGGTCCACTGCAAGGACATCCTACCCCCACCAAAGTCTCTCAAGAAGAAGGTTGATACCGGGCCCTATTGCAAGTACCATTGGGCTCGTGGGCATGCCACAGAAGATTGTCAGGATCTGCATGATCAAAGTGAGTCCCAGGTCATACTTTGAAGCTTGGCCCATTTCGTCAAACGGAATGAAGGTCAAGACAAAGGCAAGAGGCCTATGGAGGATTCGAAGGAGTACCACATGGAGAAGCTTCAACAACTTCGAGGGGTCAACATGGTCTTTGCGGTAGACCAGGAGCCAAATGGGTTCGAAGCACGTTAGATTGAGTAAGTAGTGTCCCCGTGGCTCCCGCAGAATACCACCGTCAAGTTCTGGCGGTGAAGGCAGCGTTACCCTAGAATACTCACCTCTCGTCACATGAATCAATAGGTGCAAAGGTTGAGGTCATCTTTGGGGTCAATGCTGCTCCAAGCTAGCAAGCTGCTCCTCTCAAGTGTATGCCCCATAGTGCATTTCTTACCCTTCAGTGAGGCGAGAGAGGTTTCGTCAAATAGGTGGCCTCCAAGCTATTCGCCACCTTGCCCAACTCAGTAAAGTATACAGATCCACTACTAATGACTCTCCAGTTGGCGGGGCAACTTCAGCCTAGACTCTTGGTGGATGAAGGCAATGTAGTGGATATTTTATTCTGGAAGACAATGCTTAAGTTGGGGTTCAAAGAAGAACATCTCTCCCAATCAACTCACTCGGTAGTGGGCTTCGTAAATCACAAGGTGACGTTGAAGGGAGAAATTAGCTTGCCCTTATCCATTTGCGATGGGGATAAGCACCTGAGTAGAATGATCAAATTTGTCGTGGTCGGGTTGACGATAGCGTTTGATGCCATTATCGGTCGCCCAACTGTTGGTGCTAAAGCACCGCGGTCATTTATTTTGATGATAACAAAACATGTGTCATTTAACATTTGCATGTGAAGTCTTAGATTTCAGGTTAATTGCAAATGAAGACGTGGTTAGACGGAGTTCGAGCTCGCTTTCATGGCGGATTGGAGGAGCTTGATGGAGAACAGAGGACTTTCACGAGGAGTGATGGCGTAATGAAGGAAGGAGATGAAGAATATGATAGATTTCCTTTCCTTGTACTCTATGTATTTTTGTTTCTTTTATTGCTCTTTATTTTGTTACTTAGATTCATGTTAAAGAGCCTCAAAGAGCCCTAACAGTAGTCCTAGGAACACCTGCACAAACCTAGGATACTTAGGTTTTATGAAAAGAACTTAGAAAATCAAACTAGGGTTCAAACAGTCTTTTCAGATGTCTAATCTGAAAATTAGACGTCTGATAAATACTTTTAAGACGTTTGATTATTGACTCAGACGTCCGATTATGTTTAGGCTAGACTTGGTTAGCTCTGTCTGATGAAATCAGACATCCAGACCTTAGTCCAGACGTCTGATGCCTTTGCCAGACGTCCAATTAGTGGACCATTGGCTGCCTTAGTAAACACTAAAGGAAACGATCGTTAGCCTCGTATCAGACGTCCATAGAGGATGCCAGACATCTGATATATGACCGTTTTGCCTCGGCTGACCCAAAATCTCTTCTCAGAGATTTTCTAGCCGTTGCACTCCCTTGGGAATTCATTTTCGTAGAAAAGTAGATTTTCAGATGTTCAGACTTAGTACCAGACGTCCTGTGTGTCGTTTGATGGACATTCACTAGAACCCTATTTAGATCTGATTCAAGTTAGGAGGAAACCCGCCTATAATCAGACGTCTAACTTTGTTCCTAGATGTCTTAAACTGGTTTTCCAAACGTCTGATGCCAGGATCAGACATTTGATAACCCTGTCAGTGTAATAATTAATCCTGATTTCGGCTTGATTCTCTTGGAGCTTGCACCCAATGGCTATAAAAGCCTTCCAAGGCCTTCCAAAGCCTTCCTAGGGCCTCTATAAATAGAGGAGAACCTTTTCCACTCAAACACACACCGAGACACACTAAGAAACATACTTTCCACTCTTTTGTGTCAAGAAGAAGAAGATCAAATAGAAGAAAGCTCTTGCTCTCCAAGCTTAGTTCGACACCTAGAGAGCTTGATTCCTGTTGCGCACCCACTCTCCCTCCGTGATTACGAGAGCGACGAAGTGCTACCGTGTGATTCACGCATCCGCATCGTCGATGCACTTCCAGCAAAGGGAAGCATCCTAACTCCTATAGAAGCTTAGTTTAATAATTACTTTGTTGGCTCTATAGGATTATTGTTGTATTTTACTTTATTATTTGGTTGGGTATTCGCATTGCGAATTCCCGTCTCCATCGAGGGATAAAATCCTTCTCGTGAAGAGAAGGGGTTGAGGAATGCTACCCTCACACTTGTAGCATGGTTGTAATTGAGGTTGAATCACCCTCATTTAAGTGATTCGTTTAGTGGATTTGATCAACTTGGTTGATCGGAAAATCGTAACTCGAGAGGGTTAGGTGGTGGTTTTCACTCGATTTGGGTTTCCACCTAAAAATCATTGTGTACATTGTGCGATTGCTATTTCTGTGAGATTGTTATATTTTTAATTCTGCATTTTTACGTCATGCTGATCTCACCCCCTCTAAGTAGGGATTTACACCAACAACCCATGCCTTTCGAGTGATCCCCTCATCCTATTTCTAGCTCATTCTCTTCCAAACTCCTCAAGGAGTAGGGATAGTGCATGGGGATTGGATGGCTATGCGGGAACTCCTTTAGATCGAGTTGGAGCGGTCCATGGAGCCAAGGCCCCCCAAGCCACAAAAATGGGGGAAGAAGAGAAGCCAGGTCTAGGCGATTCAGCAGGAAACAAGTCTGCTTGATCCACCGGCAGCTTTATAGCTTCAGCTAGGTTCTTCACCATGGCTATATAGTTATACTCTGATAATGCAACTAAGCTCATCAAGGTAGGGGCAGACCTTGATCCCTCCGAAGTTCAGGAACTGCTACTCCTGTTAAGGGCTAATGCAAACGTATTCGCGTGGTCTGCCAATGACCTGTCGGGAGTGGACTCGTCCCTGATTCAGCATCGTCTCAACATTCAAGCAGGTGAGGGGTCGTGAAATAGGCAAGCAGGTACAAGTTAGCCAAGTAGTGGCAAGCAGCTGAAGTAGAAGTCCAGAAGCTCCTGGAAGTCGACTTCATTGAAGAGTCCTTGTACCCTACATTGTTGGTGCTAGAGCACCACAATCGTTTATTTTGATAATAACAAAACACGGGTCATTTAACATTTGCACTTGAAGTATTAGATTTCAGGTCAATTGCAAATGGAGACGTGATTAGACGAAGTTTGAGCTCGCATCCAGGATGGATTGGAGGAGCTTGATGGAGAACAGAGGAGATTCGCGAGGAGCGATAGATTGAAGATGGAAGTACAAGAAGAATATGATAGAAATCTGTTTATTTCTTTCATGTACTTTTGTCTTTATTTCCTTGCTCTTTTTGTTCCTTAGAACATCATGTTAAAGAGCCTCAAAGTACCCTAACAGTAGTCCTAGGAATACCGGCACAACCCTAGGATACTTAGGTTTTCTGTAGAGAACTTAGAAAACCAATATAGGGTTCAAACAACTTTTTCAGACGTCTAATTCCAAATTCAGACGTCTGATAATGAGTTTTAAGACGTCTGACTGTTGATTCAGACGTCTGATAATAATTAGGGTGGACTTAGTTAGCTCTGTCCGATGAAATCAGACGTCCAAACCTTAGTCCAGACGTCTTAGAAGACGCTTGATGACTTTGCCAGACGTCCAATTAGTGGACCGTTGGCTGGCTTAGCAAACACTGAAGGATATGACCGTTAGAGCCTTATCAGACGTCTTAAGCCTTTCCAGACGTCTGATAAATGACCGTTTTGCCTCGGCTGACCCGAAAATCTCTTCTCAGAGATTTTCTAGCCATTGCACTCTCTTGGAAATCAATTCCTGTAGAAAAGTAGGTTTCCAGACGTCCAGACATAGTGCCAGACGTCCTGTATGTCGTCTGATGGACTTGCAGTAGAACCCATTTTAGATCTAATTCAAGTCAAGAAGAAACCCGCATAAAATCAGACGTTTGACCTCATTTTCAGACGTCTTAAACTGGTTTCCCAGACGTCTGATGCCAGGATCAGACGTCTGATAACCCTGTCAGTGCAATGATTGTTCCTGATTTCGGCCTGATTCTCTTGGGGTTTGCACCCAACGGCTATGGGAGCTTTCCTAAGCCTTCCAAAGCCTTCCTAAGGCCTCTATAAATAGAGGGGAGCCTTTGCCACTCAAGATACACAAGACACACACAAGCAACATACTTTCTACTCTTTTGTGTCCTAGAGAAGCTCTTGCTCTCCAAGCTCAAGTTCTACATCTTGAGAGCATCAAGTCTTTGCGCACCCGCTCTCCCACCGTAGTTAACAAGAGCGACGTTGCACCGTCGCATGACTCACGCACCCGTGTCATCGATTCGACGCACTCCTTGCAAAGGGGAGTTTCCTAATTCCTATAGAAGCTAGGTTTAAATCTTTGTTGGCTCTATAGGACTATATTTGTTATTTTACTTTGTTATTTGGTTGGGTATTCGCTTTGCGAATTCCCGTCTCCTTCGTGGGACAGAATCCTTCTCGTGAAGAGAAGGGGTTGAGGAACGCTACCCTCTCACTTGTAGCATGGTTGTAATTGAGGTTGAATCACCCTCGTTTAAGTGATTCGTTTAGTGGATTTGATCAACTTGGTTGATCGGAAAATCCTAACTCGAGAGGGTTAGGTGGTGGTTTTCACCCGATTTGGGTTTCCACCTAAAAATAATTGTGTACCTTGTGCGATTGTTTATTTTGTGAGATTGGTATATATTATATTTCCGCAATTTATTACATCACCCCCTCCTGGTAGGGAATTTACATGCATGTCTGTCTGACATGGTCATGGTGAAGAAGGCGAACGACAAGTGGTAGATGTGCGTAGACTTCACCAACCTGAATGAAGCTTGCTTAAAGGATGAGTTCCTCTTACCTAGGGTCGATGCTTTGGCGGATTCCTGTAGCGGTCAATCCCACGTGTCCTTCTTGGATGCTTATAGTGAGTACCATCAAATAAGCCTTGCTCCAATAGATAGACCTCATACCTTCTTCATAACATATAAGGGTCTATTTCAATATAAAGTTATGCCCTTTAGCTTAAAAAATGCTAGAGCAACTTATTATTGCCTTGTAAACATGATTTTTTCTCATTTAATAGGAAAATCATTTGAGGCGTATATTGACAACGTGATGGATGCTCCTATAGAAACACTTGTGGCTTATATGAATGCTCATGCAAAAACAACCTTCTCTACTTGAATTTGAAGGATATTTGCATTGGTGAGGACATCTTCATGTGGTAGTTAGCACTTGCTCAATTAAAGTAAAAGAAGGAAAAAAAAGACAAGGTCTTTCCTTCAATTTGGATTTTCTATTTTGATTTGTTTTTTGCATCGATGTCTATCAGTTTATATATCTAGTCATTTTATCTTTTGTTCTTGGATGCATCCTATTTAGTGATTGTAAGCTTTTTTTAGTACATTACCTAGTTTCATGACTGATGTCTATAGAAAATGAGTAATAAACATTTGATCCTACCTGCATTTATTCATATTGGATTTCATATTGATGGAGGTGTTGCTTTTTTTCTTTGAATTGAAGTTTGAAAGATTGAAACGGCTTGGGATAGCAACAATTTTAAGAGGTTGTTACTTTTGGTAGTTGAGTCTTCATGATTTATTATATTTTCAATTTTTTCCTGTATTTTTTATTTCTTTCTTTGTATTGCCCTTAAGAGGGGATATTTTGGTGTTGAGGCTGTTGCTACTTTTTTTATATTTTTTTTGTTTTCTAATGTATCCCTTTAAATGACTCTTATTGTACTTTATTATTGGGAGATCAATAAAATTGTGGTTGTTCTTATGTTTTAATCTTGTTCGAATAAAATATTTCTCATTAGAATGTTAATAGTGGCAATTAAGTAGTATAACAAGGTGCCATTAAAGTGAATCAACAGTGGCAATTAAATGACAAAAAAAGCGTCATCAAAGTAAATCAATAGTGGCTATTTAGAGATACAAATAATTGTTGCTAAAAAATATCAATAATGACAATTAAACGACAAAACAAAATGTCATTAAAGTAAATCAATAATAATGATTTAGTGGTATAAACAAAAGCCATTAAATGAAGTACATAGAAAAATTAGTAGCATCAATTAAATTGCCACTAATATAACTCAATAGTAGCGAAATAGTGGCAAATAAATTGATATTAAAGAAGATCATTAGCGATGTTAATTGCGATAATTAAATAATGTTAATACCGATGATTTAGTGATAATTATACAATTGCTACTAACCTTTTAGTGTTGCCAACAAAGGCAGCAATTATTTTAAGTATCGCTAATTCCATATAGTTGCAAATAGAAGGCCTATAATGGTAAATATCAAATGTTGCTAAAGATTTTTTTTTTGTAGTGTGCTATGGTTTTAAATGCAATTGCTAAGATTCTAATCATCTACAAGATGAAAGTTGGGCCTCAGTTGAAGGTCCCAACTTTCATCCATTTCTGTTGCTATTGATTTGGTTCGATCTTGATCCAAATTTGCGCCCGAGATCGTGATCTGTTCCTATTTCGTCTCCATGGTTCAACCTCCTTAATCTGATGTCAATTAGAGAACTTAGATCCTATGCACATCATGCACGCCTACCATGCCCTTTGATTGTGCATCTTATTGATGGTAACACCATCATTCGCCATAACTAACTTGAATTAGTTGAAATCAAGTGACAAATGCTCCTGAATAATTGCCCAAGGACAGTAATTCCGTGTAGATTTGTTTTGAGGAGAGAACAATAAATTAGGGTTAATTTTATAATTTTAACAGCACATTATGAATGCAGAGTAACCACGGGGTCACCTAGGAGTTAATTAAAGGTCAAATGAGCATTAAAGTCCAAATAATGGGTCCACACAGACAGAAACAGGGTTTTATGCGTTTCAAGAACTGCAACAGCACACAAAATCCTAATTTCACATTCGTTTAAATTGAAGAGGTTCTGGTTAGGATAAAATTCATCTAAACCTCCTAAAATTTATAGAAAAATATTTTAAGAGGTTTGATACCCTTGGTTTGATCATCTAAACCTATTTTGATCTAGAACATAGTCTTATAAGAGATTTTGCCCTAATTTGGATTTCTATGCAAATTATCCAGTCAAACGTGTTCAAAACTCAAATCCAAATTCACCATCAGATTTCTTGGATCCAAATTAGGCTAAGGCCAAAATTTAGGCCCAATCAAAATCCATCTTGACCTAGTTTGCAATTTAGTCCCTGAGATCTCTATTAAGCCCCTAACTTTCAGATTTATTGCATTTACCCCCCTATATTTATCGTATCCTTCACACTTTAGTCCTTGCCGCCGTTGGTGGTCAATAAGGCAAGCACCAACCTTTGACCGAGTTAAAATCCAATCAAATCACCATAAAATTCCACTAAATTTGGTGGGATTGTTGTTTAGACATTGGAGATCAATTTCATCAGGATCTTGGACCCTGATTCATAGCAAGGAGTTCATGCGAATGCACGAAATTTGTGGGAATTCTTGATTCCTAAAAGAGGCTCAATCAATCCTCTTCCTTTGTTTAGAGCTTGTTTTGAAGTTGTATATAAGGTCCTCATGTGCTAACTATCCTCCTTAGCAAGGTTTAAGTCCAGAAAAGCTTCTTCTCCTCCTTCCCTAGCCTACTCCAACCAAGCTCCAGCGAGCTTATCGATCTCTCTTTGTCGTCCTTTGCCACGTACAATAGGTAGAGGGAACCTCTTCCCTAACCTCGTCTGCTTCTTGCCGTACCAAGCAGGAGCTCCCAGACCTCTTCTTCCTCGCCGTTCTCATCACTGGAGCCTTCGTCCCCTCCAGTGTCGTCCAATCTGAGTCGGCGTTGATCTCCTTCCTCGTTGTCCATAATTAGGTCTATCTTCTTCCTCTCCTTCTTTAGGTTAGAACTATTCCTTCCCCACTTCAAATCGACTGTTGTTCATCGATCTTCCCCACCTCCGACGACATCGCTACAGACCACTATTCACCACGCCACCACCTCCATTAGCATAGCCTCATCTCACTCACCAAAAAACCTCTACCAATTTCACTTTCCATCCACCGAATGCCCCGACTGAACCAACCCACTCACAATTACCTTCCAAGCCACCGTCTGGCCACCTCACACCTTCACACACCAGATCGCCTCCACCAATGCACTCCACGCACCCCAGTGATCCTCATGAACGCTTTAATTGGGGCGTTTAGCCCATATTCATGATTTCAGGTGTTCGCCGCCTTTGCCTACTTCCATTGTTATCAACCACCTCCGCTGGCCACCATTCATTGACCAACTCCACCGCTACCTCGACCTGTAGTTGCACCTCCTGGGCTTCTAATTCAAGGAAAGAAGCAGAGCAGCTGCTTCAATTGGAGAGATGCACTCAGTCGCATCGCGTGAAGAAGACGAGTGCACATTTAGTGTCACATTGTGAGTGGAAGAGCAACCAACAACATATAAGTTGAATCCGTGTCTAAGGCTTATCGCCTTGACATGGAGGGGTGAGGTCCCTTACACCTCACTCACATGATCTTCTCACTCCTTGCCCACCACACATGCTGGTGGGCCTGGACCATGTTCGTGACCCGATAACTCGATTACTATGCATGGCCATATACCTGATTAGAGAGATAAGAGATAAATTCTAACTAGGGTAGGGATAGGTTTTGCTTTGGGATCCGTGCCCTATACCTTGAGATGTGTGCATGCCCACTCAACATTTAGTGTCTCGAGAGGCATTGTGCTACTTAGGCTCTTGAGCTAGTGCCTTGTGTTGTGATCATTTAAGTTGTCTGAAGCGCCTTGACGATGTCTGATTGAGGTACTTCTTGAGGTACTGTGGGGTTATTTGATACATATGCTGACATGGATAAGTGGTTGATACCACTGTAGTGATATTTGAGTTGTGGGATATATGCTTAATTTGAGGATTTAATTGGTGATCTAAATCACCATTTTTAGTACTTCTCTATTCTTTTTATCCTAGCAACTTCAGAGATACAATTTGGGCTGTTATTGAATATATCTTTGATTACTTATATTCATTGCATATTTTTATTATTGTGCTCATTGATTTAAATTGCGATTAGTGCGTAAATTTCATATTTGCTCCATGCGAACGACTTGGACTCAATTCTTTATTTTCGAGTACTCTATAAATTTTAAATGCTGTTGTACTTTTGTTGAGTGTACTACAATGCGCATTTCTTAAAACTTGATGAATTCACATGCAACACTTATTGGTGGCTTTCGACTACCCTACGGATGATTAGCATTTGCTTCTCTGTCCTTTGTGCAGTGGTGCACGATCCTGTATGCAAAATCACACATTCCTCCTTAATTGTTGATCCTACTATCCTCATGGTGGACTTCGAATCTTCATTATTGACTGGTTGGGATTTGATCATGAAATTCTTGAGGATCATTTCCTAAATTGATTGTCTTCTCTACTGCATATTTGAGATCGTCTATCATATAATGTTTGCTTGGGAACATCTCTTGACCTACTTGAGATCGTCACTTGTCTACTTCTATAATTGCTTGGGATTGTCTTACGCTTTACTACTATTTTTGCTTGGGATCATCTCCTACTGCCTACCTACTTGTTGCTGCCTATTTGCTCCTCTAGCCAAATGATGTCCTATGTGAGGGGGATTTTTGTTCTATCTTTTGTAGTAAGTTGGACTCGATTGTTATCTATGTTTCAACTTGAGGGAGAGTGTTAGAGTATTAGGAAGTTGTTAGAGTCTTTAGGATTAGGTTTGACTCTATTATTAGTTCTAAGAGTCCTAGTCAGTTATATTCCTACTAGTAAGTGTTATAGCCCTATTAGGTCATTTATGCAATTTTCTAACCATACTGTCTATATGAAAGGGGCTAGGGTTTTTGAATTCAATGAGAGGCTTTAGTTTTCTCCAACATAGATAATTTTTGCTATATAAAATTAGGTTTGATCATCCACTTTTAAGTTTAATTCACTCTTCAATTATGTACTTCTTCTAATAAAAATATATGGATTTATTCATGATGGAATCAATAAATAAATAGTATGAACAATAAGATTAACAAGTAAAATATTGTAAATGATCTTTCTTCTTAGAACTTAATTATTTTGAGCCAAATCTAATCTAGTTTCTACTAGCTAGTAGTACATGATTTCATGGAGGAATTATATATTTAACAAGTTGAACCAAGGATAGTAGCATCTCAGCCTCAATTTACCTTGTGAGAAGTACATTTATAATTTAAATTAATCATAATGGACTTTCACTTCCTTTATGGTTTCCCTTGTATTTATATAATTATATACTTATGTAGTTAATCCATAATGAATTATGATAGGTATTTAGATGTCAATCATATGTTAAGTGATAATTGCCTAATCTCAATGTCATTCCATGCATAAATTTTCTAATTCTTAGACATTTTGACAATAAACAATCGTAAGTAGCATAATATTTTTTTTATAAGTTCAAGTTTCTGATTATTGCATTTTATTACTTGTAGGAATAAGGAGAAGAGGAAACTCTGCAAAGATTAAGTCTGAGAGCTTTATAGAGTTGAAAGTAGCATTCTTGGAGGTCTAAGAGAATATAAGTTGGCCCAAAACATTTATGGAGGAGAAATTATAGAAGAGGAACCCTATTTATCCTTACTATATTAATTTTCAATCATTTTGGGGTTAGATATATCACTTAAGCTTAACAAAACCTACTAAAACCCAAATTTTCACCTTAATTGTGCCCTACTTCTAATTATAACACATATTTACCACTTATGCCACCTTTAGATGTCCACTTCAACTCTCTTCCAAGTAATTAACATAAATGTCCAAGAATAGACTGTCTTCACCTCTCGCTCTTTTCATATGGAAATCATTGAAGAAGAGAAAATTAGTCCTAATCTTACTCTTAATTTAGAAATCCAATTACAACCAATTTAATTCTAATCTCTCTCACCGAAACCACATATTAATCCTTTTCCAAGAGAATCGTATGTCCAAGAACTCTCTCTCTTTCCATGTGTACATATAATCAAGAGAGAAATCTTAATTAATTTCAATTCCAAAACTCATAATAGCTTGATACAACTTTATTATTTTTGCCATTACTGTCTCATTTAAACCAAACTGAATACTTTAAATTGTACTTTTTATTGCAACATGATATTTAGGGCTAGATCAATGATAACGTTGTAGCTACTTAGGTTGTTGCAAAACCCTCTCCACTACTGTATAAATATGCCTCTAAGGCCTTAGGGGTGATGGGACGCTGGTTTCAAGTGACCTCCACAATAGAAGTTGGTTTCGTCACATTGTTAATACATTTGGGTGATAGACAAATGCTTTGGCACATGTGAGAGGGTATTGAGACCGTGTGTCAAAGCCCTCAATTAAGAGTTTATTGTTTTGTTTCTTTATATTTTTTATTTTCACCAAACTTTGATGTTATAATTTTATTGCAATTAATGCATGGTATTATATGTTCTTTATCTTTTTTATGCATGGAATGCTTGTTTGTGATGTGTATGTCAAGTAGATTAGAGAGTAGGAAGTAGTTAGTGATGAATTTGTAGTTTATACCTGTTGGTTGAATTTGAATTTATTGCTGACTAGTTGAAATCTAAGTTACTACGTTATCACCGAAGGTGTCTATGCACTACTGTTTATAGCAATGGATTTTGTCCCTATCTTTTACAAATTGTTTGCTCCCTACGTATTTGTTATAGTTTACTTACTACTTTTCATCATTAACATGTTGATTTTGCATTAGATTAGGTTTAAGTTGGATTCGATTTAGGTTTAGAAATTTTGATCTTGCACTATCCAAAAATCAGAAAATTTCATCTTTGGTTTGCACGTTGTTTCATGTGTAATTTCTTAAGATAAATTTTTGATAGCTTTTGTAGTTATTCCTTGGTAAATAGTATTCTTGGTAGTTAAAATTTCACGTTAATGTCATTTATAGAAAAAAGATAAAATTCCTAGAAGGGACCTATATCTATATTTTCACACAAACTTGATAGAGGTTGTTTTGTAGACGTTACTGCAAATTTTTTGCTTTATAATTTTATGTGAAATTTATTTTTTTAGATTCTTTATTTAGTGTAGTTTGAATTAAATTTTCAAATTTTAATACCAAGATTAAATTAGGTTTTAGAACGTATTTTGTTGCATATGGTATTCTCTGTTTAGCAATCGTCGTTCCGATTAAAGTTATTAATTGCATGCATTTTCAAATCTTAAAATTCGATTCTAATTAGTGTAATATGTTTTAAAATAGAGTGTGATATGACTAACGACATCATTAAGATCTCTCTTATTTTGTAACTCTTTCTTTTCCTTCTCTCATTCTTGAATTGCAAATGATTTTAAAGAGCCAAACATCTATCTCGTTTCTCTTCGTCACCTCCTCTTATGGGTCCGTCTCCCATATTATTATTTGCCTGTTGATGTACCTAACCTCTTTTGCATGCTCAATGCAACTTCCTCCGTCCTCCATATTTGCAAGAAGAAAGAGAATGTCATCGCGAATTTGAAGAGCATGTAATCGTGCACCCCAAAATGCAAGCTTCTAAACTACTTTCAAGTAACATTTGTTGCAAGAATTCATAATCTATATAAGTGTAAAGGGAACACCCTTTATTGAGTGAGGTGTAAACTTTGAAATCCACACGGCACATACATCGAATTGAAGGAAAGTGCAAGTTGGGAGGGGAAGGGTGACACAAGAAAATGGCAATATGGGAAATACCGTGAATCCCACATATGTATAGCAAATCTTAAGAAGACAAAAAAAAAAAAAAAAAAAAAAAAAAATTTACGGAGAACATATACTATGAATCCCATGTATGTATAGCAAATCCTAAACTAATGAAATCCACCTTACAATTTCACTCACACCATCAACTTATATTCTTTGATCGTCCGACGCGAAAAAATAGCACATATACTTACCGAAAGGGGTATATAAGCGTGTCTGACGGCATCCCTTCTGTTTAGATATAAGTTTGCAAAGCACCATAGCAACTTTCCATGATACCATAAAATTTCCACTTACAAAGCCATCTCCCTTTCGCTCACCTCGACGCTTAGCCCGCCAGCCATGTGAGCCGTCAACAACGGCAAGAACCCCGGCTTCTCCTCCTCCGAAAGCATTGGCCTCAGCTTGAACCTCCGCAGCACCGCGGCCGCAACGTACTTCATCTGAGTGAAGGCCATGTCCTTGCCAAGGCAAATCCTCGGACCCGCCTGGAAAACCGGGTACTTGAAGGCCGACACCTTCATCACCCCCTCCTTCCCCAGCCACCTCCTCGGGTCGAACTCCCCAGCCGTCTTCCCCCACAGAGCCTCCATCCTCCCCATCCCATAGGGGAAGAACGTCACTCGATCCCCCTTCTCCACCACCGTCCCGTCGGGAAGCACGTCGCGGCAGGCGGAATGCTTCGAGTCCCACGCCACCGGCGGGTACAGCCTCATGGTCTCCAGAATGCACGCTTCCAGGAGCTTCATCTCTCTCAAGGAGCCGTACTCACCGCGGGGTACCCGCATCACCTCCCTCACCACCTCCTCCTGTATGGAAAGGTGGCGGGAGAGCAGCCAGAAGAGCCACGTCAGTGCCGAGGAGGTCGTGTCCCTCCCCGCCATGACGAAGCTTATCACGATGTCCCTCACCACCACCTCCTCGTGCCCCCCGGAAGCCAACCTCGACAGGAAATCTTTACCAGTGCTACCGTCACTACTGCTACTCCGCAATTGGTTTTGCTTGTTACGTATCAAATCCTCGATGGAGCTGTGGATGGTCTGCACCTTCTCTTTGAGGATCTTCTCCGACCCGATTCCGAGAGCGCGCTTCAGCTTCCACACCATGGGAACCGCCGCTGCCCCCCTCTGAGCGCTTATCGCACCGGCGACCTCGAAGGCCTTGGCGAACTCGGAATCCGGCAGGGAAGGCTCAAGGCAGCCGGGGTCGACGCCCAACGACACCCTTGAGATGGTGTCGAACGCTAAGCGACGTAGGAGGTCCTGCATGTCGACGAGCTTCCCATCTTCGCAGGCGGAGGAGAGCAGGGGGAGGAGCCTCTCGTTGACCTCCGACTCGAGCACCGCCTCGGTGAAGTCGCGTATGTTCCTGGCGGAGAACTCGTAGCTGGCAAGCTTCCTCTGGGAGTGCCAGAGCTCCCCGTCGGCGTTGAAGATGCCGAAGCCGAGAAGGTCCCCGAGGAGCTCCGTGAAGGCTTTCCCTTTAGGGTAGTTCCGGAAGTTGGTCTTGAGCATGTGCTTGACGTTCTCCGGGTTGGCGGTGACCACCATCCTCCTCGCGCCGAGTCTGCTTATGATGATGGTCTGCGACTTGGACTCGGCCAGGAGGTCCGTGTACCAGTCGAGGAGGCGGTGCTTATTCTCGTAGAAGGAGAGAAGGCACCCGATTATCGGGTAGGTCTTTGGGCCATTTCCGTCGTTGGGTTTGGCAGAGGTGAGGACACGAATGGCAAAGAGGAGGATGCAGAGAAGGGAGAAGAGGAGGGCGCAGAGGAGAGAAGAGAGGAAAGCCATTTGGAATTTGGGGAGGGAAGTGATGGTCAAGGAGGTCGTTGGTTTGAAGTTGCAACGGAGGCGAGGGCTCTCTATTTATACGCGTTGTTTTGCGACGGAATGGCCAGGGATTTAAGCCCGTTTCGTAGTCGGCAGAAGATTGTGAGCTTAGACGGTGACGTGCAGCACGTGGGAATCTGAGCCTTTCTGCCAAAAGCCCTTCTGGAGGCTTTTATTTTTTATTATTATTTTTAATTTTGTTTATGAGAGCATCGGCATCTTCTGTAGTCTCGAACGTAAGATATTGATCAAATTTTATTGTACATATATTTTTTTATTGAAGGAAAAATCCCATATAAGTGACGCATCATAAAGAAAAGGAAGAGACAAATAAACCTCGCTCACCGAAGTGAAATTTCAAATCTCAAAACTCTAATATGGATATTTTCATTTTTTTTCTCATGCGGGACAAAGTCTTGTGAGATGCTCTTATTCGATGGCATGTATCAAACTATCAATGACATGATTGAATTATCGATGCCACAAAATAATATAACGTGGATGTTTATTACATTTATAATATTGCTTAGACTTATCGGTGTGTTGATAAATACGCCAACTTTGTGTGCTTTCGCTCATTTCTTACGTAGGAAATCAGGGCTTTCAAAGGAAAGAAAGTAAATATAATTGAGGATTGATTGCAACAAAATCTCGTATTTGGATCTTTCTTATGATGTAGTGCAATTCATCTTTCAGAATGTATGTGTTAGTGTAACCTCTCATTGATAATTATTTTGATGATTTAATAAAATAACTTGAGGAAAGAAAAAAGAGATAAAATTACTATGGTTATGTTCAAATTGACCCCAAGTTGTGGGAAATAAAGTGGACTTTTAAGGAAAGGATACGTAGGCAAGAGTATAGTTTAGATCCAAGACCTTTCTGTATTAATATCAAGTGTTGTAGTTTTGATTTTATTGAGTTTAGAAGAATTGTAAAAGAGCCCTAATAAGATCCAAGATACTCACGTATAGTCTCTCAACACTTAGGTAGAAATAATAGATCCAAATCCGGACTTAGATCTCAACTATACACTTATATCAGGCATCCAACAGATACATCAGGTGCTTGATAGCACATTTTAAGTTGTTTGATAATACAATCAGACATCCAATTACCAAATAATCTTTCTTTACAAATTCTATCTCCAGCATATTAAATGTCTATCCTATTTCCTATATATCCAAAGTCCTCAAGAGATGTCTAAACAAGATCTCAGACATCCAATAATGGATTGTTATATTTAAACTTGATCCAAATCAAGTTTTGTAAGAACACAATCCTCTTGCGACCCTTAAGAATTATTTTATTAATATTTTCAAATGTCTAGAGCCCTTACCAGGTGTCCAATAAAGAGATGTTAGGCTAATTCTGACCCAAAATTTAATTTGTTAGGCTAATCATGATCATTAGATTCTTAGAAAATCAATTCTCGAGGGTTATCATTACCATCAGATGTCCTACAAACATTTGACACTTAGACACAAGAACCCTACAGAAGATCTAATGGATCAGGAAGAGTTTTGGGAACCTTCCCTCTGATTTTAGACGTTTGATTTAAATTCCAGACATTTGATATACCTTCATCAGATTTCCAATCAATAAGAACATGATCCTTGTACAAAGTCCAAACCAAATCAGTAACCACTCTCTTTAATATTAGATGTCTTATATAGTGGCATCAGACGCCTGATCTTCCAGATAGACATCTAATAATGGTGTCAGACCTATATTATTGCCTGGATCTCAATGAGATTTTGTCCAAATCCTCTTAGATTTGATTCCAATGGCTAGGACAGTTGTCCCAAGCCTTCTTGAAACTTCTCTTGAGCTTTATAAATAGGACTAACCATCCCTTGAGCTAAGATACACCATTGGAGATTGAATTCAAGTCTTCCACTCTAAATTGCTCCATATACACTCAACCCAAGCTTTGCCTTACTTAACTCTCTTGGGCAATCACCTTGTTGTGCTAAAGTCCTCACTATGATTTTATCAAGGAGTCTCTCCTTCCTATAGTAGCTAGATTTACATTATAATATTGTTGGGAGCTCTATAGGCTATGCTAAATCTTTGTTCAGTTGCTTATATTATCGTACTAGGGTATCTTGCTTGTTGGGTCCCCTTCTCTTCCTAGTGGAAGTGTAAAACCTCCGTTTAGGGATTGGAGGTGGGTTTGTAATTGAGGAACACCATCCTCGTTCAAAGTGGTGTGGATAGTGTTTAGTTGATCACTTGGTGATCAAAAATTCTAATTGCGTTGACTTAGGTGGTGATTTTTACTCAGTTGGGGTTTCAACCTAAAAATCATTGTGTTATTTAAGTGCTTTTGGCTTGCAAAATTTTTATTTACTTATATTTTCTTCAATTACACTATGCACCCCCTTCTAGTGTACTTTCAGATAGTATCATAGCGGGTTCTCGCATTTGTTGGAGTCACATCCTCACGAAGATCCAATGGAAGGGAAGGCTGTTGCCACCAACTGGACTGAAGGACAATTGTTACGACTCAATCCCAGATCCCTACAAGACCCGAGACCGGTCTGCCTCGACTAATCCCAAGACTTAATCGTCCAATGAGAAATAACCAAAAGCAGGAAATAATTCACAACCACACATGCAATGTAACTAAGCAGAAAATAATATAGAGATAGTAAAAGAAATAGTCTATCAATAATATAGGCCATCACAACAATGACAGAGGAAAGTACAGTGGAAAAGTAACCAAAACAGTATTACATAGAACAATATACTCACGACCACAACAGAAGCTAGGGGAAACAGTAAGAAACATAGCTAAGGCTGGGCTCCACTGGGCCCAACTCCCTCTGTAGTCGGTGGTGCGAGTTGTTCAACTACCTGACCTAAACAAGGTTATAAAATTTTCGGAGTCAACGAATGCTGAGTAGAGTGGTAATTCAGCCATTTACATGTAATTAAGACAAGCAATTAATTAATGTAATTAAGTAACTATCCATTTTCATTTAACTCAACCAAGTAGTTCTAATTTGTTTCTCCTTTATTCATCTAATCATTTCTTGATCTGGCCTGTTCCTCATGGGAACGATCTTGATTGCAGCCTTTTCCATGATGTAGGATGTGCACGTGGTACTCTCCTGGCCGGGAGAGTCCCCGTGGTAGTCTTACACCCAGTCAACCACCCTAAGGTCACGGTCAAAATGTAGCGGTGACTACGGCACACGTAATAAGTGTATGGGTAGCTATCCCACACTGGCATGCGGTCAGTCATTTTCGTTAGCGGGTACGCCTAAAGGTACAGCACGGAATAGTATAGGGCCTTGCCCTCTTAGAATAGGGATCTCGTCCTTCAACAAAGAACAAGGGTCTTGCCCCTCCACAGTCTGGGGACCCTCATCTGGCTATCTCGGTTTGCCCAGTGGGCCTAACAAGGGTTGGTGTAGGGCGGTTAGTCTTAACCCCAGGCTCCCTGGGTGGCTAGCTCCCTCCCTACATTAAGTAGCTCTCCTCGGTACCACGTACACAAGGGCCAAACAGAGTCAGTGTTGAGTGACTAGGCATGATCCCGGGGCTCAACCCAACAGGCCGCTAGTACCCCTCTACACTAAAGGGATAGTTGCTCTCCTTGGTACCGCGTACACAAGGGTCAGCTCACTTCCTGGCTATAGGAGTTCTCCTCCTAATTCCTCGTAGGGTTCATGCTAGTATTCCCTTCGTTTTATATTCCAAACTTTCCGATCTCTCTATTTACATTACCGATTTCATTCTTAAAACAGACATCTCGTGATTTTCTAACTGACAAAGCATCACATTAAAATAACCAATACATTTGCTAGCATTTAGAGTTGTACATGCATCTCAAGTAAACTATGTAGCTTAACCATACTCATTTGTTCCTGCCCTAAGGTTTATTCTCATCCTAAGGTTCTACATGTATCTCAAGAATATAGTGTAGCTCAAACCATACTCATTTGTTCCTACCCTAGAGTTCATTCTCATCCTAGGGTTCTACATGTATCTCAAGTATACAGTGTAGCTCAAACCATACTCATTTATTCCTGCCATAGGGTTCATTCAAGTTATTCTAAACATGTAGTTCATTTGTTTAAATCATAATATTAATGTAAACCACTCTATCGGAAAACATGCGAGGAATGGAGGCTCAGATCGTAGATCCCGTCGCCCTCGCGAGTCCCACGTACTCGATTGGTTGGAGACCTATACAATTGACCATCACATCAAACGAGTCTAAAATTGTATACAAGTGATACTAACTTGTAGAGAAACTCAAGCGAAAAACAACGGTAGTTCGTTTAAGGAAATTCGATTCCGTTTGGGCCGTAAATGGGCCAAAAACATGCACACTGTCCAAAATCAGACGTCTAGGACTAGTCCCAGACATCTTAAAAGATGTTAGTACTCACCTTGGGTTTCCTACGGCTTCCTCGAATATCTGGATCCTTCCGCGATCGTTTGAGGAGAGTTTCAGACGTCAGACTCCCCTTCAGATCATCTGGAAGTATGATTAGACGTCTGGCGATGTGCCCAGATGTCCAAAAGTGCCTCAAAGGGTGCACCGTGCACCTTTCCAATGCTCTACCCCTGCGTACACACGTGCAGAGCTAAAAATGGCTAAATACACCCCTATGGTAAGGCCTGCATGGCTGGAAATTGTGCAGAAGCACGTACCTTGGGACTACGCGCGCTTTTAGACGTTCGGCTTCATCTTCGGACGTCTCTCTGCTACTCCAGATGTGTAACGACCCGATTCCCGAGTCCCTACGAGACACGAGAACCGGACCGACTCGACTAATCCCAAGACCCAGTCGTCCAACGAGGAAGTAACCAAAAGACAGTAAAATAAACCACATTCAGCATGAATATAACTAACAGTAAGAAAGTACAGCAGTAAGGAAAGAAACTACTACAGTAGGCACCACCACAACAGTAAAACAACATTTATCATATAACAAAAACTGCAGGTAAAGAAGGTACAGCGGAAACAGAAACTACTCACTAGAACAGAAACAAAAAGGGGTACAAAGCTGTGGTAACTCTACTGGACCCTACTCGGCCCAGCGTCCTCTGCAGCCGCCGACCCTGGCTGCTCAACACCTGGTCCTGAAAAAGGTAACGAGTGTAACACGTCAGCAAAACGCTGAGTAGAGTGGCAAACTAACTAAAGGCAACAGTAGAGTGTACAGTAGCTGTTATGTTCTATTACTTCCTTTATTTACATCTTTCAATTTTTCTCACTATTTCATTTACTTCTCAGATCCTTTACTTGATCTCGGATGTCCTCGTGGGACGATCTTGATTGCAATCTTTTCCAAAAGTAGAAGTAGCACGTGGTGCTCTCCTGGCCGGGAGAGTCCCCCGTGGTGATCCTACCCTCAGTCAACCACCCCAAGGTCACTGACAGACGTAACGGTGACTACGGCACGCGCGATAAACGCATAGGTAGCTAGCCCGCACTGGCACGCGGTCAGTCGTTTCCGTTAACGGGTGCGCCCAAAGCACAGCACGGAACCAGGGCAGAGCCCTCTCAGTAACAGGGGTCCAACCCCTCCACAGTAACCAAACCGGGGCCTTGCCCCTCCACAGTCCGCGCACCCTCGCCTGACTACCCTGGTTTGCCCTAGTGGGCCTAACAAGTCGGTGAAGGAGGCTAGCAGAACCCCGGGGCCCGTGGGGTAGCTAGTACTCTCCTAACACTACTAGCTCTCCTCGGTACTACGTACACGAGGGCCAACAAGTCGGTACAGAGCGGCCAATCCTAACCCCGGGTCCTTGGGGCGGCTGGCCCCACTCTGCACTAAAACAGGTACAGGTACTTCCCTTGGTACTGCGTACCCAAGAGACAGTACAAACTACATCTCAGTTCCATTCCTTTTCTTTCCAGGAGTTCCACTCTTAATTCCCCGTAGGGTTCCAGCTCTTTATCTCAGAACATCATATGTTTCACTTTCCAGATTCACGTTCTCAAATTCCATGATCTCAAACATGTTTCTTTATTCATAACAGGCAGCTGTTAATTAAATTTACAGGCAGCTTTATATATTCCTTTCCATTTTTCCAAGACTGCAGTAATATACATTCCACTAGTTTTTCCATCCTAGGATTCATGCCATATCCTAGGATCTATCATACAATCTAGTTTTCCGGCCCTAGGATTCATGCAACACCTAGGAGCTATCATTCCATATATTTCCCATTCCTAGGATTCATGCAATGCCCTAGGTTCTAGTTATGGTTCCATACTTTAACAGATTTTATTAATACTTAAAGCCACTCTACCAGGTACAACGGGAGTAATGGGGGCGTGATCGGGAATCCCGCGCGCCTCCGCGACTCTCAAGACTGCAACCGAACGAGGTCCTATCACAAGGATCAAACACAAGGAGTGTCTCAAAACAGTGTATAGCTACTGTAGGCGGGTAGAGGAATAATTTCTGAAACGAACGCAACTCGAATCGCGGAAAACGGAGCCCAAACGGGCCCTAAACGGGTCGAGAAAGACAATACTGTGCAAAATCAGACGTCTGGAACTCCTTCCAGACGTCTTAAACGGTGGATCAGAGAATTACCTGTTCGGCTTGGTTCCCCGGACGTCCAGAAGTCTGCAGGGACGTCTGCCTAGATCCCAGACGTCCGATGGTCACTCCGGACGTCTGGAGGTCACTCCCGCCCTCTGGTACAACTTCCAGACGTCTGATTCGCAAAGATGACGAATCAGAAAACCTGCGCACAGCCAACCCCCTCCCTCAGTACGGTCAGTGGACAAAAACGAAGAAGAAAGCGGAAACTCACCTTTCAGACGTCTGTATGATCTCACAGACGTCGACCTTGCCGTCTGGATATCAATCCAGACGTCTGATTCTGGAAAATTTTCCAGAATCAGAGCCCTGCTCGGCCTCCGCTCGCGACGCCACCCGCGTCGCGCCTCGCGCGTCCGCTGTTCCGCCCGCAGCAGGTCCCTCTCCGCGACGCTCTGCGCCCCCTGCGCCCTCCGCCGGCCGGCCAAGCCGCTCCCGGCGAGCTCGCCCTCATGGCAGAGCCCCGCCCTCGCACGCCGCAGCTCCTTCGCGCTTACTGCGGCTGCCGCTGCCGCTGCGCCCTCGCGTCCGCTCGCTCTCGCGCACAGGCAGGAGAAGAAGGAGGAAGATGGTGGAGACGGGAGGGGAGGCGCGCCCCCCCTTTTAACGCCGCGCGGAGAGGAGAGAGAAGGCGGTCGCAGCCGCCTGCAGCCGCAGAGAAAAAGGGCAGAATCGCAGGTCTGCGCGCACAGGCGCGCAGACGAATATCCCGTGCGAGCATAACTGTTCGCCAGACGTCTGTAAACTATCCCGGACGTCTGGTCAGACGTCTGGATGTGATCCCAGACGTCTTTACAGACGTCTGGGCCACCTCCCAGACGTCTTAAAAGGCGTCTGGGGCACGCGCTCGTTACAATATAACAAACTCAAAGGTAGTTTCGTCCCCGAAACTTGCGCCAACTAGGGTGCGGGAAAAGGATGTCCAAATAACCATAACAAACTCAAAGAGGACCGAAGCCGATCCGAAAAGACGTACCCGCGAAAAGCTCTGGGTACCGCTCCCGCATTGCCGCCTCAGGCTCCCAGGTAGCCTCCTCGTACCGCTGGCTCCTCCACAAAACCTTTACCAGGGGTACTTGCTTTCGTCTCAACCTGCGGACTGCTCGGTCTAGGATCTGCACTGGCCGCTCGGGGTAGGTCAGGTCGTCGCTCACCTCGACGCTCTCGTGACTCAGTACGTGGCTGGGATCGGCTACGTACTTCCTGAGGTTGGACACGTGGAACACGTCGTGCACACCAGAAAGCTGCGGGGGAAGGGCAAGTCTGTAAGCAACGGGTCCAACCCACTCCAGGACCTCAAAGGGCCCCACGAACCTCGGCGCGAGCTTCCCTCTCACCCCAAACCGCTGTAAGCCCTTCATGGGCGAAACACGAAGAAAGACGTGGTCCCCAACCTCGAACTGCACCTCTCTGCATCTGCGATCTGCGTAGCTCTTCTGTCTGCTCCTGACAGTGCGGAGTCGTCTATGGATCTGCTCAACTACCTCCTGACTCTGCCGGATCAACCTGGGGCCAACCTCCCACTTGGTCCCCACCTCAACCCAACTCAAGGGTGCCGTGCATTTCCGTCCGTACAGAGCCTCGTAGGGAGCCATGCCGATGCTCGAGTGATAGTTGTTGTTGTATGCAAACTCCGCCAGGGGCAGGTGCTCCTCCCAAGAGCCCCTCCAGTCTAGTACACAGGCACGCAAAAGGTCCTCAAGTGTCTGTATCGTGCGTTCCGACTGTCCGTCCGTCTGGGGGTGGTAAGCCGTGCTAAACCTCAACCTCGTCCCCAAAGCCTGCTGAAACTCAGCCCAAAACTGGGACGTAAAGCGGGTATCCCGGTCGGATACGATCTCCCGCGGAACTCCGTGTAGTCGCACCACATCACGGATATACCTCTCTGCCAACTGTGCTGGTCCCAAAGTGACTCGGATCGGCAAGAATCGTGCCGTCTTCGTCAATCTATCCACTATTACCCAGACTGCGTCGTGTCCTCGCTGGGTAACAGGTAAGCCCACCACCAAGTCCATGGTGATGCTCTCCCACTTCCACTCTGGCACTGGAAGCGGCTGAAGCGGCCCTGCAGGCCTCTGATGCTCGGCTTTCACCTGCTGGCACACTAAGCACTGCTGCACGAACTCACCCACATCCCGCTTCATCCCTCTCCACCAGAATTCGCGTCTCAAGTCATGGTACATTTTCGTGTTTCCGGGATGTATGGTGAATCTGGAACCGTGTGCCTCAGTCAGGAGTTCTCTCAACAGCTCCTCGTCTCTGGGGACGCACAGCCGTCCCCTCAAGCGTAACACCTGGTCTGTGAAAGAGAAGTCCCCTGGGTCCCCTGATAGTACTCTGTCGCGCAAAGACTGCAAGTACGGATCGGCCATCTGTCCCGTGATGATGCGGTCTATCAACTCTGGCCTGGTCTGCCGTGTCACCGTCACTGCCCCACAGTACCCTCGTAACTCTAGAGGTCGCCAACTGCCCACCTCCTCCAAAAGGCTCCAACTCTGTAACTGTAGACTGGCCAAGCGTGCGGGCGCCTTACGGCTCAAGGCGTCAGCCACCACATTGGCCTTTCTCGGGTGGTAGGAGATGCTGCAGTCGTAGTCCTTCAGGAGCTCCAACCAACGTCTCTGTCTCATGTTGAGCTCCTTCTGGTCAAAAAGATATCTGAGGCTCTTGTGATCTGTAAAAATCTCGAAGGTCTCACCGTACAAGTAGTGCCTCCATGTCTTCAGCGCGAAGACAACAGCTGCCAACTCTAGATTGTGGGTAGGGTAGGTATGCTCATGGGGCTTCAGTTGCCGCGAAGCGTAAGCGACCACGTGACCCCTCTGCATGAGCACACCTCCTAACCCCTGCAAGGAAGCGTCCGTGTACACAACGAACCCGCCACTACTGTCAGGGATGGTGAGCACGGGAGCCGAGGTCAACCTCTCCTTCAGCTCCAGAAAACACGCCTCACAGGCGTCTGTCCAAGCGAAAGGCACATCCTTCCGAGTCAACTGTGTCATAGGACGTGCAATCTGCGAAAACCCTCTGATGAACCGTCTGTAGTAACCTGCCAGTCCCAGGAAACTGCGAATCTCAGTGACTGAACGCGGTCTCTCCCACCTGAGCACTGCCTCGACCTTGGCGGGATCCACCGCCAGGCCGTCTCCAGAGATCACATGACCCAAAAAGGTCACCTCCCTCAACCAGAACTCGCACTTGCTGTATTTGGCGTACAGCCTGCGTCGTCTCAGAGTGTCCAGAACCATCCGCAAGTGCTGTCCGTGCTGTGTCCGATCTCTAGAATAGATGAGTACATCATCTATGAAAACCACCACAAACTGGTCCAAGTACGGTTTGAACACCCGGTTCATCAGGTCCATGAAAGCAGCGGGGGCATTGGTCAGCCCAAACGGCATGACCAAAAACTCGTAGTGTCCGTACCGGGTGCGGAAAGCTGTCTTGGAGACGTCGGTCTCCCTGATGCTCAACTGGTGGTATCCAGACCTCAAGTCGATCTTGGAAAACACCGTGGCACCCCGCAACTGGTCAAACAAATCGTCGATCCTCGGCAGCGGATATCTGTTCTTGATGGTGACCTTATTCAGCTGTCGGTAGTCCACACAAAGGCGTAGGGTCCCATCCTTCTTCTTCACAAACAGTACCGGGGCTCCCCAGGGAGACGCACTGGGCCTCACGAAACCCTTCTCCAAAAGGTCCTGCAACTGAGACTTGAGCTCTCGCAGCTCAAGCGGTGCCATTCTGTATGGCACGGTGGAGATGGGGCTGGTCCCTGGTACTAGTGAGATCTCAAACTCGATCTCACGCTCGGGCGGTAGTCCTGGTAACTCGTCTGGAAACACGCGGGGTACTCTCTGACCACCGGGATGCTCTGGAAGTCTGCCACGGGGCTGTGCTCTGCCACCACACAAGCTAAGAAGCCCTCACACCCCTGGCTCAAAAGTCTCGCTGCCCGAAGTGCCGAAATGCACCTGAAACCTCCATCCACTGGCTGCCCGTGAAACTCGAAGGAAGGCAACTCCGGAATGGAGAAGACAATCTTCCTCTCAAAACAGTCTACCAAGGCGTGGTAAGCGGACAGCCAATCCATCCCCAGAATCACTCCAAAGTCCTCCATCTGTATCATAATCAGGTCAGCTGGCAGGCTGTGTCCCCCGATGCTGACCCCGCAACCCGTGTACACCTCCTCAGCTACAAACAGCTGACCACTCGGACCTCTGATTACGAACGGATTCTCTAACAATGTATAATCCTGGTCCAAACTAACTGCGAAACTGGCTGCGACAAACGAGTGCGTAGCGCCGGAATCGAAAAGCGTGTAAACGAGTCTGCCAGAAACTGAAACCATACCTGCTACGACGGATCCCGAAGCTCTGGCGTCCCTGTGTGTTAGGGCGTTGATACGCCCCTCAGCTCTAGGTGCGGACGAAGCAGCCACACTCTGCGTCGGACGGGTAGGTGCTGGCCGGTACCCTCCTCGCGACTGCTGTCCTCCTCCTTGTGCCTAGGAACCGCGGCCTCCTGCACGCCCTCCAGTGCTCTGCACGGGAAGTATCTGCTGACCTCCTGCCCTAGATGGGCAGTCCCTCCTGACGTGGCCCGGCTGGCCACACTGGTAGCAGAGGGGAACCCGACTCCCGCCCTCAGTGAGTCCCTGCTGTCGGCTAGGCGGGGGTCCGGTGCTGGCGACTGGCCCCTGTCGAGGGCCCCCAAAGGCCACTGATGGCCCTGCACAACGTGACGGCTCTCCTGCGGACGCCACGTGTCTCCGTTCTCGCCGGCCCTGTGAGAAGTCTGGCTAAAAGGGCCTCTTCCGCCCGCCGTCGGTCTCTCGCGCGGACGGGTTGGTCTCCTCGTAAGTCATAGCTGCCTCTACCACCCTCGAAAACGTCGGCGGCTTCAGGGGTTTGACATACCCCCGGATCGCAGGCCAGAGCCCCTCGGTGAACCTCCAAAGGCGCTCCTCCTCAGTGGCTACCGCTGTCGCTGCAAAGCGGGACAGCTCCAAAAAAACGCGTGCGGTACGCGCTCACGGTCATCGTCCCTTGGCGGAGAGTGTGGAACTCCCGCCTCCTCTGGTCCTGCCACGTCTGGGGAAAGTACTGCTCGCAGAAGAGGGTGATGAACTGGTCCCACGTCGGCTCGTCCCTCTCCTGTCCCCGGACCGCCCTCCACCACCGGTGTGCCGCACTCTCCAGCTGGTACGTGGCAAAGGCCACACGGCACTCCACCGGGGGGCGAAGGGTGTCGAAGATCTTCTCCAGCTGCTCAAGCCAGTCCTCTGCCTCGGTCGGGTCCTCATCCCCCTTGAAGGAGGGGGGCTTCAGTTTCCGGAACTGTCCGAAAAGCTCGAAGTGGTGCTGTAGGGGAGGTGCTGGTGCACCTCCAGGCGAAGGTGCCTCGTGTACAGAAGTGTCGGAGGAAGGTGGGGGCGGCAGGGGCCCATCCCCTCCCTCGTGTCCAGCGCCGCGTCCGTCGCGTGGTCCCACAGAGGACTCCCCCTCTGCAACCCCAGGAGGAGGTGCTCGGGGCGGTGGGTGGAGCTCCTCTCGTACAATATCCCGTATCAGTCTGGCGAGGTCCTGGGCCTGGATGCCAGGGAGTGGTGGCTGGTCCACCGAGACGTCAACGACAGCACGTCCACCTCGCCGACCTCGCCCTCGGCCGCGCCCGCGGCCAGTCTCGCCAGTCCCACGACGAGGCATCTCCTGCAAGGAGAGGCGAAACAAAACGGAAACGTCAAAACAGACGGTACCTATCAACACTTCTAAGAGCTCATGTCAAGAGATATGTTGTGGTGGCTACTCTAGCTATAAACATGTGAATTGGTTATTTTCCAGTCAGTTGATTCACTTCTCGGGACGACCTTGCTCTGATACCATCTTGTAACGACCCGATTCCCGAGTCCCTACGAGACACGAGAACCGGACCGACTCGACTAATCCCAAGACCCAGTCGTCCAACGAGGAAGTAACCAAAAGACAGTAAAATAAACCACATTCAGCATGAATATAACTAACAGTAAGAAAGTACAGCAGTAAGGAAAGAAACTACTACAGTAGGCACCACCACAACAGTAAAACAACATTTATCATATAACAAAAACTGCAGGTAAAGAAGGTACAGCGGAAACAGAAACTACTCACTAGAACAGAAACAAAAAGGGGTACAAAGCTGTGGTAACTCTACTGGACCCTACTCGGCCCAGCGTCCTCTGCAGCCGCCGACCCTGGTTGCTCAACACCTGGTCCTGAAAAAGGTAACGAGTGTAACACGTCAGCAAAACGCTGAGTAGAGTGGCAAACTAACTAAAGGCAACAGTAGAGTGTACAGTAGCTGTTATGTTCTATTACTTCCTTTATTTACATCTTTCAATTTTTCTCACTATTTCATTTACTTCTCAGATCCTTTACTTGATCTCGGATGTCCTCGTGGGACGATCTTGATTGCAATCTTTTCCAAAAGTAGAAGTAGCACGTGGTGCTCTCCTGGCCGGGAGAGTCCCCCGTGGTGATCCTACCCTCAGTCAACCACCCCAAGGTCACTGACAGACGTAACGGTGACTACGGCACGCGCGATAAACGCACAGGTAGCTAGCCCGCACTGGCACGCGGTCAGTCGTTTCCGTTAACGGGTGCGCCCAAAGCACAGCACGGAACCAGGGCAGAGCCCTCTCAGTAACAGGGGTCCAACCCCTCCACAGTAACCAAACCGGGGCCTTGCCCCTCCACAGTCCGCGCACCCTCGCCTGACTACCCTGGTTTGCCCTAGTGGGCCTAACAAGTCGGTGAAGGAGGCTAGCAGAACCCCGGGGCCCGTGGGGTAGCTAGTACTCTCCTAACACTACTAGCTCTCCTCGGTACTACGTACACGAGGGCCAACAAGTCGGTACAGAGCGGCCAATCCTAACCCCGGGTCCTTGGGGCGGCTGGCCCCACTCTGCACTAAAACAGGTACAGGTACTTCCCTTGGTACTGCGTACCCAAGAGACAGTACAAACTACATCTCAGTTCCATTCCTTTTCTTTCCAGGAGTTCCACTCTTAATTCCCCGTAGGGTTCCAGCTCTTTATCTCAGAACATCATATGTTTCACTTTCCAGATTCACGTTCTCAAATTCCATGATCTCAAACATGTTTCTTTATTCATAACAGGCAGCTGTTAATTAAATTTACAGGCAGCTTTATATATTCCTTTCCATTTTTCCAAGACTGCAGTAATATACATTCCACTAGTTTTTCCATCCTAGGATTCATGCCATATCCTAGGATCTATCATACAATCTAGTTTTCCGGCCCTAGGATTCATGCAACACCTAGGAGCTATCATTCCATATATTTCTCATTCCTAGGATTCATGCAATGCCCTAGGTTCTAGTTATGGTTCCATACTTTAACAGATTTTATTAATACTTAAAGCCACTCTACCAGGTACAACGGGAGTAATGGGGGCGTGATCGGGAATCCCGCGTGCCTCCGCGACTCTCAAGACTGCAACCGAACGAGGTCCTATCACAAGGATCAAACACAAGGAGTGTCTCAAAACAGTGTATAGCTACTGTAGGCGGGTAGAGGAATAATTTCTGAAACGAACGCAACTCGAATCGCGGAAAACGGAGCCCAAACGGGCCCTAAACGGGTCGAGAAAGACAATACTGTGCAAAATCAGACGTCTGGAACTCCTTCCAGACGTCTTAAACGGTGGATCAGAGAATTACCTGTTCGGCTTGGTTCCCCGGACGTCCAGAAGTCTGCAGGGACGTCTGCCTAGATCCCAGACGTCCGATGGTCACTCCGGACGTCTGGAGGTCACTCCCGCCGTCTGGTACAACTTCCAGACATCTGATTCGCAAAGATGACGAATCAGAAAACCTGCGCACAGCCAACCCCCCTCCCTCAGTACGGTCAGTCGACAAAAACGAAGAAGAAAGTGGAAACTCACCTTTCAGACGTCTGTATGATCTCACAGACGTCGACCTTGCCGTCTGGATATCAATCCAGACGTCTGATTCTGGAAATTTTTCCAAAATCAGAGCCCTGCTCGGCCTCCGCTCGCGACGCCGCCCGTGTCGCGCCTCGCGCGTCCGCTGCTCCGCCCGCAGCAGGTCCCTCTCCGCGACGCTCTGCGCCCCCTGCGCCCTCCGCCGGCCGGCCAAGCCGCTCCCGGCGAGCTCGCCCTCACGGCAGAGCCCCGCCCTCGCACGCCGCAGCTCCTTCGCGCTTACTGCGGCTGCCGCTGCCGCTGCGCCCTCGCGTCCGCTCGCTCTCGCGCACAGGCAGGAGAAGAAGGAGGAAGATGGTGGAGACGGGAGGGGAGGCGCGCCCCCCCTTTTAACGCCGCGCGGAGAGGAGAGAGAAGGCGGTCGCAGCCGCCTGCAGCCGCAGAGAAAAAGGGCAGAATCGCAGGTCTGCGCGCACAGGCGCGCAGACGAATATCCCGTGCGAGCATAACTGTTCGCCAGACGTCTGTAAACTATCCCGGACGTCTGGATGTGATCCCAGACGTCTTTACAGACGTCTGGGCCACCTCCCAGACGTCTTAAAAGGCGTCTGGGGCACGCGCTCGTTACAAGATGTCTGGGATGTGCTCCAGACATATGATGCTAGAAAATATCTAGTACGCAGAACTTCCGTGAGCCTTCTCCTTCACGCGGTCCCCTCCACACTGCCCGTAGCTTCAGGAGGTCGCGAAGCTCACCTTCGTGAGCTCCTCCTCCTTGCGCGTGTCCTCGACTCCTCCCGCATATGCTCCTCCGAGCTCCCACGGTTCCCTCGAGAGCTCCTCCCCTCAAGATCCTCCCACGCTCTCGCTCCCCTCTCCTCCTCCTCCACGTCCCGTCTCTCCTCTTCTTCTCCACTCGCCGCGCTAGTGGTTGGGAGGAAGGTGGATGTCGGCAGGAGGGAAAGATGAAGGTGGTGGCTGGTGGAGATGGGGAGAGTGGCGTGGGTGTGGGGTTTAAATAGCAAGGGTTAGGGTTTGGGGTGAGGAGAGAGGAGGTGTGTGCGTGCTGCGTGCGCGCAGGAAAAGAAAAATAAGGTACGATCCTTCTACTTTTAGACATCCGACCCTCTATCCAGATGTCTGGACAGACATCTGATGGATAATCCAGACGTCTTAACCAACCCAGAAAGGTAGCGGATCATTTCAACAATTGATAAACGTCAGCTTATCATTATTCTTATATCCTAAAACTGTTCTAGCTCTTATGGTTTTAACTCCACAAATGAGTTTTCAGGCTGCATTTAGGCATTTAACTAGGATAGGCATGCATTGCATTGTAGTTGTAATTTTAATGTGTTTGCTTGAGTGTCAAGGATAGACAGAGAGTTATATCTCACATACCTTGGCACTCGGGAAGGCAGAAGATGAAGAAGAAGCTCCTTTCAGCTGGATTCCAGCTAGATCCAGCTCATCCCAGTTGGATCCCAGCTCATCCTAGATAGATCAACTCATCCCTACCTCCATTCAGCTCATCTCAGTTGAATGGTAGCTCTAGTTAATTTACCTTAGCTCCATTCAGCTCACCTTAGCTGGATAGTAGCTCAAACTAGCTCAAGTCAGTTGATCCTAGCTCCTCCAACTCAAAAGAGTTCACTCGAAGTTCAACCTGACTAGGACTGGCTACTACCTAGACCTGGTCAGCTGAAGATGACCTTAACCTACTCAGGCTAGCTCAAGTCCAGCTCTTGGAGGCTCACCTTAGCTCAACTTAGTTGAGCTGAGCTACTAGACCTAAGCTAGCTACTCTAGCTAGCACAGTAATCTCCAGGAAGATTAGACCCAGCTCACCTTTGCTCACATCAGTAGAAGGCAGCTCATCTTAGCTTGGCTTAGCAGCTAGCAAAGAACTAGCAAGCTAAGCAAGCTAAGGTAGCTCCTTGCAGCTCTGTTCAGCAGCCACCAGCTCCAATGCAGCTCAAGATAGCTTCCTTTAGCTCATCACCTCCAAAACCCTAGCTCCCTCTACCTCTCCCCTCAACTCCCTACTAGCTAAGCTAGCTTAGCTTAGCTAGTCCACCTCCATGGCATCCCAACCTAACCCTAAAACCCACCTACTAGCTCTACCAAATAAGCCTACTTAAGCTCCACCTAAGCTACCTCCACTTCCACCTCATGTTGGCACCACCACCAAAAGCCACCACTAAAAGTGGTGCCAACCTACCATAACTACCCCTTGTTTTGGCGCCAAAGCAAGGGGGCAATCCTAGACCTACACATCACTTTCCAAGCCATCTCCACCATCCCTTTTCCCTCCAAAACCAATCCTTCTAGAACCCACTCTCCTTTGGCGCCAAAGGCACACATCCCTACACCCGTGGACGTCCACCAAAGGTAGTCTCCAACCCATAACCACCAACCCTAGCATCCCTTTAGGTGGCACCACCTAAATCTAGCCATTCATCCCATAACCACTTCCTTAAACCTAATCCCAACCCTCCATCAATCCATGCCAACCAACCCCCTCTCCATTCCTATTAATACCCCATCTAACCACCACCAGAGAATCATCTCCTCTCGATTAGATAGGTTCCATCCATACCAGTAGTTAGGTTCTTACATCCACGCCAAGGAAGGAGAGACATAGATTAAGGGGGCAACCTACCTGCCCCCTTGGTGCCTTCTTCCTCTCTCTCTTCTCCCTTAGCCACACCAAGGAAGAGGTCATCTTCAACCTAGAGGGGATGGCTAGGCAAGGAGGATCTTCATCAAGGTGGTCGATGACCACCTTGGAGGAAGAGCTTGAAGGAAGACCAATTGAAGAAGGAAGAGAAGGAGAACTCTTTTCAAGTGTGGGGCAACCACACTTTGAGCAAGGGCCACCCAGATCTTCTACTAGAATCACCCCTTCTTCTTTATCTTCTACTCTACCTTTTGTGTTAGCTAGTAGTTTAATGTTCTTGTAGAAGCATTCCTCCACCTATATTTTACTCTGCTAGTAATACAAATTTTCATTGCCTTCCAAGTTCATGTTTGAAATTAGTGTGTTTTTCTTCTCTTATTAGTGTAGTGCACATCACACTCTTCTTTTCTAATTACCCTAGGCAAGCTTGCCTAGGGTGAGCTTAGAGGAGAAGACTTCATTATTGTCACATAGGGTTAGTTGTAGCGTAATTCATCTTTGCATCAATCTCGATTATTTCCAAAACTATAAAAACAATAAAACGAAAATCATAAAAATATATGTGTTTATTTGAGAGGCGAGAGAGAGAACCAATTCATGTGATTAACAAATTGGCCTCTTTGGACAACCCTAGATACTCCACTATCTAGGTATTATAAATTGTAAAAGTTTGATTGCGGATTTATGTGTTGCGACAACACTAATTACATCATTTAACAAATGACGTATTTCTCGCATCAACAATCCACCACTCGACCAATGCTCTTTGAAGGTATGAATTATTTATATTGGAAGTTAAGAATGAAGATGTAGTTGCAGGCAAATGATTGTGCGGTTTGGGAGAAGTGTAAGACTCAGTTCATGATCCCAGAGACACCTGCAACAGGATACACAGATGACCAAATCTGTTAACCCAATCTTAATGCAAAAGCAATGAACGCTTTGTATTGTACTTTGAGTCCATAGGAGTTCAACCGGATTGGTCAATGCATCACTGCATATGAAATATGGAGGACACTCGAGGTAACCCAAAAAGGTACATCTAAAGTTAAAATGTCCAAGATTAACCTTTTATTCCAGGAGTTTGAAGCCTTCTCTATGAAAGAAAATAAGAGGCTTGGAGAGATGTATACATGGTTCATATTAATTGTGAACAACTTCAAGTTGTTGGGGAAGACTTTTGTTCGAGGGGAGCTATAATCAAAACTTCTACGCTTCCTGCACCAGAGTGGGAGCGAAAGGTGACCACTATTGAGAAAGCACACAAAATCAAGGAACTAAACATGGATGACCTTCTCGGAAACCTTATGGCTTACGAAACTAAGATGGAGCAACAAAGGAAATCCATCACTCTACACTACAATAAAAATATATTTCTTCTTCGGTTTGCTATTGTTCACAATAGCATTCCTTTCTTTTTTTTTAAAAAAAATTCTTTAATAATCATATTTTAAAGATAAATTTATTTTTGGTGACCAAAGAAAAATAAATAATAGAAATATCGTCTCAAAAAATTGGTCAATTTCTTAAAAATAAATAAAATGTCTCTAAAGTTTGGTCACCACCTTTTTCAAAGAACTTATGATTCCCTCCACAGCCAATTCCCATCTCGCTCCTAAAATGCATATTCTCCCTCATTGGTTTTCAAATCCCTCTCTGCAGCTATCCTTCCTGCCCTGAAGAATTTTCTTAAGTACGGGAATTAAGGAATAAAATTCCTTAATTACCATATGGGGGAATTAAATTTGTTGAGGAGGTGAGTTTCCCCCTTCCCAACCCCCCCACGCTTTCGTTTGGGCAGACTAGGTCATTGAGAAACTCGCCTCTTGGAGTTTACCTCTTATACCCAGCGCCCGCGCCCTTCCCCTTCTCCTCCCCTGCCATTTGCAAGGTTGTTACTGCTGCTGTAAGAGCTTCGGCGACCACTGTGCTGCTGCGGCTTCAACCTGCTCCACCACCGGTGTTGCTTTGGCAATCTCCACCATTGCTGCTGCTCCTACCAACTCCCCCTCTGCTACTGTAGTGAATTGGACGAAGAGGGCATCAACCACCTTCGCTGCTGCTGCAGTTATTGTCGATTTCCTCCCCCACAAGCCCAAACACGCTTCCACCACTATTTGTGCCCTATCTTTAGATTGAATCCTATATATATTAATCAATGTTTGGTAATTTTAATTATATTGTTTGGAGTAAGGTATCCTGCTAGGGCAAAATTTTGTTAGATTTATTTGATATAATTTTGTATGTGTTAGAAAGTTTGTGTAGTGGAGGTACTCTTTGAGTACTTATTAGGGTATGGAAAATTTAAGGTTGAAGTTGACATTGGAAAATTTAAGTGTATGGAAAATTTTATCCATACAAATTGTCATTTAATCCCTTTGACTTTACAATTTATTTAGGTTATTTGGAATGGCTGAATTTGTGTTGGGTTTGGTCTATTATAGTGGTTCTATTGTTTGAAATGCAAATAGAGTGCAATATGAAAGGGATCCACATAAGTGGATAACGACATATATGAATTGGAGATTTGAGGATTTATTCGATAAGATTTACTCGAATTTAGGTAATGATTGAGGGAGTAATCGAGTGAAGATTAATCATCGCTTTCCCTGTTATGGAGGGACTGATTTTTGTTTGACCATTGTTAGTGCTAGAGCACCACGATCATTTGTTTTGATGATAACAAAACACGTGTTATTTAACATTTGCAATTTGAGTCCTAGATTTCAGGTCAATTGCAAATGTGGACGTGTTTAGACGGAGTTCGAGCTCGCATCCAGGATGGATTGGAGGAGCTTGACGGAAAACAGAGGAGGTTCGCGTGGAGCGACAGATTGAAGATGGAAGGAAATGAAGAATAGGATAGATTTTCTTCTTTTGTACTTGTTGTATTTTTCGTTTCTTTTGTTGCTCTTTATTTCCTTAGAAATTATGTTAAAGAGCCTCAAAGAACCCTAACAGTAGTCCTAGGAACACCGGCACAACCCTAGGATACTTAGGTTTTCTGTAGAATACTTAGAAAACCAATATAGGGTTCAAACAGCACTTCCAGACGTCTAATTCAAAAATCAGACGTCTGATAAAGTATTTTAAGACGTCTGACTGTTGTTTCAGACGTCTGATAACTGTTAGGCTGGACGTAGCTAGTTCTGTCTGATGAAATCAGACGTCCAGACCTTAGTCCAGACGTCTTAGGAGACGTCTGATGGACTTTCCAGACGTCCAGATAGTGGACCGTTGGCTAGCTTAGCAGACACTCAAGATTATGACCGTTAGAGCCTTATCAGACGTCCTTAGGCCTTTCCAGACGTCTGATAATTGACTGTTTTGCCTCGGCTGACCCAAAATCTCTTCTCAGAGATTTTCTAGCCGTTGCAACGTTTGGAAATCAATTCCCACAGTAAAAGTAGGTTTCTAGACGTCCAGACATAGTGCCAGACGTCCTGTATGTCGTCTGATGGACTTGCGTAAAAATCCTGTTTAGATCTGATCCAAGTCAGGGAGAGACACGCCCAAAATCAGACGTCTGACCTTGGAATCAGACGTCTTAAAGTGAATTTCCAGACGTCTGATGATAGAATTAGACGTCTGATAAGCCTGTCAGAACAATGATTGTTCCTGATTTCGGGCTGATTCACTTGGGCTTTGTACCCAACGACTATGGAAGCTTTTCTAAGCCTTCCAAAGCCTTCCTAAGGCCTCTATAAATAGAGGGGAGCCTTTACACACCTAGACATACAAGAGACACACTTAGAGACACAAGATACACACCAAGAGACACCTTGTAATACGCTCTCACACTCTTGTGTCCAAGAAGCTCTTGCTCTCTAAGCTCAAGTTCTACATCTTGAGAGCATCAAACCTTCGCGCACCCGCTCTCCCGCCGTTGTCTACGAGAGAAAAGTTGCGCCGTTGCGTGGCTCACGCACCCGCGTCATCGTCGACGCACTCCTTGCAAAGGGGAGTTTCCTAAATCCTATAGAAGCTTAGGTTTACTACTTTGTTGGCTCTATAGGTTTGCTGTTTATTTTATCTTTGTCTTTTGGTTGGGTATTCGCTTTGCGAATTCCCGTCTCCTTCGTGGGACAAAATCCTTCTCGTGGAGAGAAGGGGTTGAGGAACGCTACCCTCGTCCTTGTAGCGTGGTTGTACTGAGGTTGAATCACCCTCGTTTTAAAGTGATTCGGTTAGTGGATTTGATCAACTAGGTTGATCGGAAAATCCTAACTCGAGAGGGTTAGGTGGTGATTTTCACTCGATTTGTGTTTCCACCTAAAAACACTTTGTGTACTTTGTGCGATTGATTTTTTGTGAGATTGCTTTATATTTTATTTCCGCATTTATTACGTCACCCCTCCTGGTAGGGAAGAACCTACAACCATTGCAAGCGATGATGATGATTTCCAATGTATGATTGATTGGGCAATTGAGGCCTGGAGAAGAAAGATATTTACTAAGCTTTATAATGATGTTGAAGGTGAGAGTGTTTGTACACCTCAACCACTGAATGTGGAATGATCACCTCAACGACCTCCACAAGAACCACGTGATGTACCTCATCGGCAGATGTCTATTCTAGAACTTCCCCTCAAGTCGCTTGATGTTCAGAATGAAAATCATATGGGTGATGTACCCCTTGACAGGCAAAATGAAGTAGAACATTTAGTTGCCAAAAATGAATAAAAGGTAAGGTACATTTCTCAAGTTGTTGATGACCTTTGTAACTTACTACATGAGAATGACATAGACAAAGAAGACGAGTTGAATGAGGGAGAGAATGTCCAGGTAAATGCACCATCTCATGTCCCAACCCGTAACAGGAGGGTGAGTCAGTTTGGTTCTGGTAGTAGGCATGACAGCAATCAGTTACCTAAGGATCAAGATGTTTTGTTTTATGGCGATTTGCCACCTCCTCTTGAAGGAGATGACTCTAATGAATGCTCTCGTACTGGAATGAGTCATCCAAACACACAATTGGTTAAGGGGATGAATTTAAAATCAAGCAGGATTTGGTGTTTGCAATTAAGAAAATTGAGAATCATGTGAATTTTGAAGTTTGTGAGTTAGATAGAAATGTGTGGTCATTGATATGTGCACGTAAATATGAAGGTTGCACATGAACATTGCACGGCCATTTCAAAACTTTTGATTAATAGTGGGTATTGAGCACTTTACATGGTCAACACACTTGTAGCCATATCCAAGACAATGAAGATCACCCTCAACTCGATTGCAATTTCATAGGGCGGTACCTAATGGGTTATGCCAAACGGCCACCTTTGGTTAAGGTGAATTTCTTACTTGAGGTAATTGATGAGAAATTCAAGTATACTATCACAAGGAGAAGGGTTTGGGATGCAAAGCAAAAAGTCATTGAATTGGTATATGGTGAGTGGGATAAGTCCTATGAAGAACTACTATATCTTCTACATGCCATTAGAGATTCAAATTCTAGGACATTCACAGATTTAGAATCAGTTGATATCAATGACACAAACGACGTTGCCTTGATGAAAGCTTTTTGGGCATACGGACCGTGCATTGAAGCGTTTAACCTTTGTCAAATAGTTATTTCCGTTGATGGCACACATCTTTATAGTAAATACAGGCATAAGCTGCTGACTATATGTGGTGTGGGTGCTAATCAACATATTGTGTCTCTTTCTTTCGCTATTGTTTATGAGGAATCCACAGACACATGGTCTAGGTTTCTTAAAAGAGTAAGATATTATCTAATCTGTGATCGGGAAGATCCAATTTGTATTATTTCTAATCACCATGGGGGGATACTTGCTACAATTGCTAGTGATGATGTTGGGTTATGTCATGTACATTGGAGGTTTTGTGCATGCCATGTTGCAAGCAATTTTAACTCGTCGGTAAAGAATGTACATATGAAGAAGTTAGTAATGAAGGCTGCATTGCAATCTTCACCAGTAAAATGGAAAATTTGCATGAATACATTGAGAAACATTAGTGAGGACGATTCTAAATGGTTCGACGAACATGGAATGATAAGCAACAATGGACAATGGCTTTTGATGGTGGATATAGATTTGGGAACATGACGATAAATTTGAGTGAGAGTTATAATGAGGTTTTCAAAGAAGTTAGGGCATTGCCTATATGTGCCTTAGTTAGAAAAGCATTCTACAATTGTGTTGCGTACTTTGACAAATACTGTGAGAAAGCACATGCAACAATGGGTAATAATGAGAGATATTTACCACATATGCAAATGATACGCTGAAAAATTGGATGAATATAGGGAGAAGTTATGACGTCACTCGCTTTCATGAGATTCCGGATCCATACTATGAAGTTCTTACTAGTAGGTGTGTGATACCATACGATTTGAAAGGTGGGAACTTTCATAAAGTAGGCATAAGGAATGTGATTTGTACTTGCAATAAGTGGCAAACATATAGAATCCCATGCTCACATGTATGCGTAGTGTTGACATTTGGACAAATTGACATACATACAACCATTGCCCATTGGTATACCTGGGAGCAACAAATGTTAATATACCAAGGGAAATTCGAGCCAATACCTGATCCTAAAGCTTGGCAGTCGTACGTATTTCATAAGCACATCCCTTGGTGGGAGAAAAAATGAGATAAAGGATGACCGAAGTCATCTCATATCCATAACGAGATGGATATTCAAGAAAGCCAACAAAGCAATAGTTGTCGTGTGTGCATGCAAGAAGGCCATAGCAGAAGGCATTGCCCCCATTTACAACACAGAAGCTCATCATCCACACAACAAATCTTACAGCCAAACGCTTGTCGACGTAGTAGAAACATCAATAAATGCAATGCTTCTAGAAATACTGGTCATAATAGGAAGAATTGTCTAAATAAAGGTAAATGCAATGTTTTTAATGAATATTTTTTTCTCAATAACATCTCACATTATTTTAATTACAAAGTCTAATTAATGTTATTTTTCTGAAATTGTAGATGGAGAGATTAGTTGAGCCATTTGTTTTATATGAACAGGACGTGCACTAATCCACGAGTGTATGGGATGGTGATGTAAGTATTAAATAATATTTTATACATTTCATATGTAACTCGCATTTACTTTCATTATAAATGTCTCTTCCATTAATGAGCGCCACATTAAACTTATATAGCTTTACTCAGTATTGAGATGTTGTCGACGTGATGTTGTCATGCAATCTAGTCCAGTACACCCACGAGTTGCCCAGGTTGTATAGGATGCGGGGTTTGGAGGGATCTTAGACTTTGGCTTCATTTCATTGGATTGACATCTTATCACAGCTCTAGTGGATCATTGGAGGTTGGAGACTAGAGCATTTTATGTGGCTAGGGGTGAGATGGCTGTTACTTTCGAGGACATAGCTATCATCACTAGTTTACCTGTGGATGGCTTCGTAGTCATAGGCGTAACCTTTATGCCTAGTTGGAGAGGATTGTACGACTAGCTACTTGGAGTGGTATCGAGTGAGAACCAAATCTTCGGTTCTAGGGTATAGATGACTTGGCTGTAGGGGACCTTCGCAAACATGCCAGATGATGCGGACGATGAGACTTGTCATTGATACGCACGAGCTTACATTCTATAGTGCATGGGCAGTATTCTTTTTCTAGACAAGTCTGGGAGCTACATCTCGTTGATGTACTTGCTTTTATTAGAGGACTTGTAGGTAAGCAAAATTTAAAGTAATCGTTACATGATTTATTACTTAACTTTCAATGAGTATTTACATCTTTCACTTGAGCTTATTGAATGCATATCACAGGTTGCACGACAGTATAGCTAGGGAGCTGCTTGTTTGGCGTATCTCTATCGCCAACTATGCTTAGATACCTGCATGGGGATCGACGAGATTGGTGGAGCATTAATCGTGCTGCAAGTTTGGGCATAGGAGAGGTTTCCCCACATAATACCTATTGTGCATCATCATTTTGAGTGGCAAGGACGACCATTGGGTGCTCGTTGGGTGGCTGCTTTCGATGTTTGGAAGCAGTCAACCAACGTTATGATTTCATATAGGGATGCATTTGACCTCCAAAGTGCAGAGCAGGTGTCTAATTTAACATTTTGAACATATTTATTACGTTAGCAAACATGTTTTAGATTATAATACTTGTGTGATTACGTAGGTTCTATGGCAGCCTTAGACATAGGAAATACAAGAAAACCTCCTTGAATATTGCCTAGCTGGGAGGGAGATCTGGTTTGCACGAGTCCCCTTGATATGTTTCTATATAGTGGAGCATCATTTCCCAGATCGCGTCCTTAGGCAATTTGGAGGTCTTCAAGGTGTTCCTTTGGAATGCGATTCAGAAAACCATCTCCATGATATAGATTTGAGGGGAAAATTTGAGAGTGATTGGCATCAACACCATGTGTTGTACATTTAGGATTGGGGGGCGAGGGCACAACATATCGTTCCACTGACACTGACGGATAGCCTTACCGCTACACCGGAATACAAGACTTGGTATAACAGGATCACCAGGAGGTTTATCGGTCAACTTGGTGCACTATTGATTACAATGTAAATCCTTATACAATTCTTGTTCATAATTAGATTTCAGTTATACAATAATGCTTGTTAATTATATATCTGCTCATTTAATTTCGTAGACATTATTGTTTCCTTTTGTAGTTCAATATGTGGGTTCGAGTTTGCGAGATGACACATGATTATCTTGACTTTGTGGACATCAATAACCGAGCTTGTCAAGCAATGGAGATAAACAGTAACACACTAGCACATCATTTCAAACCCCCTAAGCCTTAAGCACCAGATGGTGTGGATGATGAACCTGTAGGAGGGAGTGGGAGGGGATGGGGGCGAGGGCGAGGGTGGGGTAGAGGACATGGTAGATGACAAAGGCAAGGAAGGAGGCATGGGAGAGGACATGGGAGGGTACAAGGAAATGATGCTGATCCTGTGCCGAAGGCCCCACACCCATCACCAGAGGCGCTAGACCATCCACCTGAGGTGGAACATCCCCATGATCGACAGTCCCCTTCTGAGGTATAAACGATTATTTAATATAATATTCTCTTTCTCATGAACTTGGGAATTCTGATCAATTATTTCTATGCAGTAACCTATGTAAGAAAAACCCCACCAAGATCCACAGGCCACATTTCAAGTAATATAAGTCTACAAGATTTTCATAATTTCATTCTTATCAAATTTTTGACACAATTCAAAATTTTCTATGCAGCAACCTATGTAAGACAAACCCTCCTAGTCCTCTCAGGCTCAATCGGAGGTGGAACCCCACCGGGATCTACAGGCCACATTTTACGTAATATAAATCTACAGGATTTTCATAATTTGAAATGACCCTTCCCAAGGGGTCCCTACGAATTCCTGGGTTTTTCTGGGGTATTATAGAAATTTAACACCCCCCAATCTTGTTCTATGGGCTCTGCGGGGAAAAACAAGTTTCTATGGGGCTAAACCCACAATTTTCCTTGCCCCACCTTACTCCCACGCTGCCTAAAACCCAACCCCAGTGAACCCTAAAATCCTAGACCTATAAAATCCCTTCCTTTCCTCATTTTCCACACCGTTCCCCCTCCCCCCTTCCCTCAACAGCACCCACCAGAGCTAAGAGTGAGAGAGAGCTGGAGAGGAGAGAGAGGGAGAGAAGGGAGCTAGAGTAGGAGAGAGAGGAGCTGGCGTGCGGTGTGAGGCACTGCAAGCACGGACTGCGAGTCAGACGTGATGCATTCGGCGTGTGGAGCGGGGGCGAGCCTTGCATCCATCAGACGTTTGCAATATCCTACGAATAGCCTGGATGAGTGCCGGATGTCCGAGGATGCACGAGGTGCTAGGGTGGCCTTCTCAAGGTGTTTGCGGCGAGAACAGGCTCAAAGAGCAAGCTCGCATGGGGAGGCAGCACTCGTTCAGAGCGAGCTCACGTAGGGAGTCGCATTTAGGCGGACTTTGAGGCACTTTCATAAGTCTGGGTAGGGTATCGGACATCCAGAGTGGTCCTAGGACGGCTGGGACATTCGTTGGATGTCTGAGGAGGAGAGTTGAAGTCTCGTGTTGTTTAAGACATCTGAGGAGTGTCTCAGACGTTTGATATGGGCATCAGGCGCTTCCTGAAGTAGGTGGGCGGTCGATTTAGCTAGACCGAACTGACCCGGTCTGGTTCAAGCGAACCAGGAAGGGTTTTTGGGCATGTTCGAGGCCCAAACAAGGTCTGATTTCCGTGCGATAGGTATCATTGGAGAGCTCTTGAGATTTCCCACATACTAAAATCATTTCTACACTGTTTGAACTATTTTAACACACTAAAATGTTGGTCAAAGTATTTAATGCTCCTTTTGACCATTGAATTGGTGTAGGCTCTGAGTCTGTGGTACGTGCAGGACTTGTGGAGGAATCAGGATTAGTCTCACGTGCCCCCATGTCTTCCATACCTCTAGGTAGAGTGGTCCTTCCCATCTCGATGTGTTTAGTTTTCATTAAATGCATGCTACAAGTAGTTAATTAATCAAGTACTAAGATTCTTATGAATGTGTTTAATAACGAAATAGATGGTTGCATAGACTTACAAGTGTATTTACATACATGCATGCCCTAAGTTTGAATGGATAAACTCTGCACTGGAGTTACATGTGTGATTGATTTATGTTTGACGTGAAGAAATGTTAACCCTAATGGTTGTGATTAAGGTTTTATGATGATGCAACTAATTGTCTATTCCATGCTAAATATTAATTATGACTTGTAATGCATGAAATCTCTAATGCCTGAACAAAATTTAAGGGATTATGAATGCTCTTAGTGATAACTAGAAAATAACCTATTTGTCGTGGCATGAAACCCTGATAATGATGGATTGATTTTGCTTAATGTGAGGCACGACTGTTGTTTGGGATCTAGTATGGGGGTGAGATGACCCTTGTATACACACGTATCGAGGAGAGCTATTCGCCCGTTGTGTAGGGAGAGAGCTAACCTTTCCTTGGGTTGGGACCTAGGGTAGGAATGGTCTCCCTACATCGACTCTTGTTAGGTCCATGGGGCCAACCGAGATAGTCGGATGAGGCTATGCAAACTGGTGAGGGGTGTGGCCTCTATTCTATTCTGTGATGTACGGCTTCAAGTGTACCCGTTAGCGGAAGGATTGACTATATGCCAGTGCGGGGTAGCTTCCCGTGCGTTTATCGCACGTGCCATAGTCACTGCTACGTCAACAAGGACCTATATGTAAGGTGAACCCAACCTTAAGGGTATTTTGGGTATTTCACCCACTAAATCCGATCCCAACAAATATCAAGCCTATAAAAGGACCGCTTTGGATCCTTGGGTCATCATTAGCCCTTGAACCACCAAAAATATAAGAGAAAGGGAGAGGAAAAGAATTTAGATTTCACCTAGAAATCTAATTAAAAAATCTAGGGACCTATTCGTGATTCTGAGAAGTTCGGGCTTCCCACCACAATTTTCGCGATGGTAGTGGCGACGCGTAGTGTGGGTACGACATGCGGTAGTGGCACGGGTGGCGTGCGACGTGTGGTGGGCTAGCGTGTGTGTGAATTCGCCTAGGAGGGCGTGAAGGCGAGAGTGGGAGCGCGCGAAGGCAGGTGTGGGCGCTGGATGGGCGACGCGTGTTGAAATCGAGCGGTAGCAGGGTGGTGAGGCACAATTCGTGGCGTACGAAGAAAGCAAATCACAATGCAACACGTGTTGCTTGCGTGTCAGGCACATGGATTGGGTGCGGTTCGCGTCAGCCGGCTGGTTTGATCTAGTTCAAGACTCCCTCGCGTGTTTTCAAGTGGTTCGAGGTCTTCCTGACCTCGGATTTTGATAAATAAGGTACCGTTGGAATTGTATCAATGCGTACTATGCATTGGTACAATTTACTTTTACTTTTGAGTTCTGTTCTTTTAGTGAAAGATTAGAAATGTGATTAGGTGTCTGCGACCATGTTATTGGTCCGTTTGAACTAGGTCTTGCCTCAGTGCATGCACGGATTTTGAGGTAGGTGTGGAGACTACCCCCAGGCTTTGTGTGCATGGTTCGGAGTTACTGTTACCCTCCGGTGACGTTAGGTTTCTCTTTCCCTATGTGAAATTGCACTAGAGGGGGGGTGAATAGTGAAATTATAGAGTATTGTAATACAACAAATTCAATCACACAATATACTCAATTATTTTTAGGTGGAAACCCAAGATGGGTGAAAACCACCACCTAAGCCAATCTCTTGACTTAGGATTTTCGATCACAAGGTGATCAATCCACTAACCACACTACTTAAACGAGGGTAGTGTACCTCAATTACAATTCCCACCTCCGATCCCTAAACGAAGGTTTCTCTCTTCAAAATGAAGAGACGGGGACCCGACAGGCCGGATACCCAAAATACAGAAATTAACAAGTAAAAATAACACCTATAGAGCACCCCAATAATTTAGTTGCTTTCTTATCTACTAAGCATGAAAAGAACTCCTGATGATTTGCAGAACGGAGCGAGCCGGGAGTATGGATTTGCCCTTTGATCAGAGTATTAGCACAGCACAAGGGCAAGATGGAGCTTAGAGTAGTGAGCAAGAGATTTTTCTAATGGAATTGTATCTCAAGAGGTGTGTTTTGCCAAAGAAGAGTTGTAGTCTATTTATAGGCAAGTTTGGAACCTTCAAGAACACTTGGGAGAGCTCTTCTAGCCGTTGGAGACAAATCCCAAGAGTTTAGGACGAAATCCACACAAAATCAGGGCAATGATGATTCTGACAGCAACATCAGACGTCTAATTATAGTATCAGACGTCTTATAGGACGTCTGATTTTTACTCCGGTCGTCTAATATTGCAGGACATCCTTAACTGACTCTATTGGATCGAAAGAAGGACGTCTGATATTATGTCATAAGACGTCTGATTATTTCATTGGACGTCTAATGAATGGTGCATTCGTTCCTGTTATCATCGGATCCAAACAGGGTTCTAGGTTTAGAGGATTAGACGTCGTTATGGACGTCTGAGGACATTAACAGACGTCTGGAAACCTAAATACTCTTCCTTGCTACTTCTGCCAAAAGATTATGTGGCCGTAGAGAGATACGCACAGAAAATCATGGCCAACGGTTCAAAGGCAGACGTCTGGAAGTGTGTCAAGACGTCTGGAAATTGTTTTTGCCGACAAAAAGTCTAACGGTTAGTATGAGGACGTCTGGGTAAAGAATCAGACGTCTGTGCACGGTTATCGACGTCTGAAAGTGAAGTCCTTCGACTGATGTTTATGAGGAGATGAACAAAGGCAGAAATATTTGAAATTAGACGTCTGATACACATGTCAGACGTCTTATGCTGGAAAATCAGACGTCTGGACTTTTTCATGGACGTCTGATAAAAGTATAAGTGTTGGGTTTTTGTTTCTAATTTATCCTAAGTGTAGAGAGCCTAAGTTAGCTATTTATAGGTTATGTTTGGGGGCTCTTTACAATATTTCTAGACTCAAATAAGATGAAAATTACAACCTTTGAAAGTTTACATGAAAAAAAGCCTAAGACCTAATACTTATGCTACTCGTCTTCACGCTTTTAATCTCCCGTCTTGGAAAGCTTTTTGAAATCCTGCAAATATGTTATTATAGAGAGAAAACAATATGCTATGCTTTATTTATTATTTCATTTTCTACATTTTGTAAAATCATCAAAATATTATATATGAGTAGTTGAACTAACACTATGTGGGTTGTCTATGTTGTGGAGTTGCTAGCCTCCCTACAACTCTTTGGTTAGACTTAGCGGTTAATTGGGATAGCGGGATGAGTGGCTTGAGGTTTGGTTCTTTCTTGATCAGAGGGTGGGTCATTGGTTGTCTGTGGTTTAGCGTATGTAGCGCTTGTACGTGTTCACTCTACACGACGTAGCTGCTACCTGTTTCTGCAAGGACCCCAGGGTGACGGAGAGTGGTAACTTGATGGTTATAAGTCATCTTCACGGTCAGGAGGGTAGCTTATATCGGTCTTGCACCGTAGGAAGTTACACGAAATCGTCTCGTGTCCTGAGACATTGATTGATGATTGCGCAGCAATCATAGGTTTTAATTGACCTAAATTAGGTTAGAACTTAGCATAAGCTAGTGTAATCCATGCATACATGAGCATTAATTGCATCTTTATTGCGTTCCCTTAGGTACGCATGTAATAATGATATAATGTACTAATTAAGTATACTATATAAATTGCAGGTAATATGAAGCTTAGGAGCTGGATTTGAAGTTGGATTTGTAGTTGGATTGGAAGCTGGTGATGTAGTAGAACTGGAGCAGAAGATTAGAATAAAATGTAGTAGAGAAATAATGTAAGGGTTAAGGTATGTTACTCTATTAGGTAAAAGTAAGGTAGAGTTAAATTATGAAGAACTTAGGATCATTCTTAGCCCTAGAAGCCTTCCTAAGCCTCAGCCACCCTTAGATTAGGACACCATAGCATAGGAAACCCCAAAACCCTAGTTCCAGCCCTTATCTGGATGTCCAGGACCCTTAGCTACAACTCGCACTCCTTAAACTGATGTTTGCAGTGTTATTGGATGTCCAGACACTTGGTTAAACGTCCAATTTCTGTAGAATCCCCAAGACAGAACCTTGATTCTTCCCTGACTCAAATTGGACGTCCAGACAAGAGGTCTGGACTTCTGACTTTTGAGTATAAGTCATTTGACACTTAAATTAGATGTCTCATACCCTTCTCCAGACGTTGTTTTGGAAATCAAGCTTGGATCTTGATTTCCTAGGCCCCTAAACCTAATTCCAAACCCTAGGGAACCTAAATTAAGGTACCCTAAGCGTAGTACACTACCCCTAGACCCTCCTAAGAACCTAATTAGGTTCTCACTAAGCCCAATTGACTTGGATCAAGTCAATCACACTTCACCTAGTCAATTGGACTCATAGAGTCCAATTGAGATTAGATCTCAACCTACACAAGTCCAATTGGACTTAGCAAGAGTCCAATTGACGTAAGCCTAACCTAATTGAGTAATCTTACTCTCAATTAGGTTTGCACTCATTCAATTAAACTTGTGTGAAGTTTAATTGTGCATCTACTCTAGTAATTAGGGTTTGAAACCTTAATTCTAAGACCTAACCTAACTCAAACACTTAGGACCTAACCTAGACCACTAAACCACCTAGCCATCTAGGTCATGCACACACCCACACACCCTCACCTAGCTGCACACACCTAGAGTTCTCTAGAACTCTCCATAGGTGGCGCCACCCTTGGGTGCTGAAAATAGCAACCAAGGGTGAGTCTTCTCTTAGATCCATGAATTGTGGATCTAAGAAGACCCACTCCCATCCATCTTGATGCCAAGATGGAAGCTCTTCTAGAGAGTTACACCCATAGCCGCCCAAGAGTCTATAAAAAGACCCTCTTGGATGACCATGCACCCATCTTGGACTCTCCATTAGTGGCTCCTCACTCCATTTCCATCTCCACAAGCTCCTTCCACCTCCAAGCCCTAGTGGATGTCCAAGAGCAACCCTTCACGGCCTCTCCAAGGGCTGGCCTACCCACCATTGGCCACCCCTCCTTCTCCCAACCACCTCAAAGGCCATTGGAGACCACCTCCGAATGCCCTTCCTTCTGCTAGCTAGATAAATAGGTAGTTCTTCTAATTTTTCTACCTTAGTTTATGCTTAGTAGTGTAGCTATCTCTCTCCCTCCTGCAAGGTGCACGTGCAATCTCCCGTAGATCCGCACGTGTACGCATTTTCTGACAGCTAGTAATCTTTTAAGCTTTCATGTACAAGCTTTCCTCTAGCTTTGCTCTATAATCACCATCATGCAATCAATGAAAAATCTCTGAGTTCTTTCTATACATATCTATGTGTGAAAATTCACCATGAGCTTGCTTGCAATATCTTTTGGTGATAATAAGTTGCCTGTTTGATTTCTGATATTATTGCAACAACATGTCGTGCATGAATACGTAAATAATTACAAATTGGCATGCAATTTTAAGCGAGTAGAGAGGAAAAGATCGAAATCAAGATTAGCATTTCCATAAATGCCTCCTAGAGACGAACGACTAGGACTTATAGTCTCGTTTATCTACAAATATTTTTGATCGAGTGTTTCGCATGACTATACTACGAGATACAACATATTTCAAAACATGCATGAAGACCTCTCCGTTAATTGACAAATTGCAGACTATAATAATTTGGGCTTCCAATATATGAAACGGAACCAATTAACGAGATGTCTAATAAATTGATTAATTAAAGCTATGATACCCATTTTCTCTTATTGTCGGGTACTGTTACATTCTGCTGTTGTTGTTTCTACTGTACTTAGCTTTTACTAATGTGTTTTTGAGTTCCATACTCAGGTATGTGTGGTAGTTCAAAAGGTGATTTCCATTGTACATCTCTTTGGGCTTATATATTTATGTTCTATGGTAAATCTTCTGGTTAGTATTCAATTTATGTTCCTTTAATTTATGCAATATGAATTGTTTGTTGGTTATATTTATATTTTATGATTATGTGTTGAGTGACTACTAGTTGTGGGCGAGTTGTGCTGGTTGTTAGCACACGGCGACCTGGGTTTTGTCGCTTGGTGGGACTCGGATCGTCACAACACCTAGGAGTCTTCTAGAGGATGTTCTGGTCAAGGTCAATAATTTTCACTATCTTGTTGATTTTATGGTTCTTGACATGAAAGTATTGAAACAACTCAACCACACTTCGATTATTCTTGGATGACCTTTCTTAGTCACCGCTACCTCAAAGATTAATTGTGTATTGGGAAACATAGAGATTGCCTTAGGGAATCAAATAGATCAATTTAATATTTTTGAGGCATCAAAGAAAAACTGAATTAACTGTGGTTTTATCTAGGAGATAGGTAGAATAGAGGAGGTTGTTGAGGGTTGGAGAATATCCTGTGGATCGCAACTAAATACTAGAGGGGAGGGGTGAATAGTATTGTTTTGAAAATATAAATCAGATTAAAAAATAAAACAATAGAGATTCATGCACAGAGTACACCTGATTTATAGTGGAAACCCAACCTATTCGCACTACTTGAACAAGCTAGTCAAGTAGGATTTTTCCGACTAGTACAAGCTAGTCAATCCACTATTCGCACTACTTGAACGAGGGTGGCACAACCTCTTACAAACCCTTCTCTTTTATCCTGAAGAGAAGCAAAAACAATAACCACGGATCTTCCAAACAGGCTTGGGATCCATAAATCAAAACAATAAAATAGTGTAACAAGAATATGAATTCTATGAAACCTCAATAAATGATCAAACCGATTTTTCACAGAGGTTTGAGGCGTCATGCTTTCGAAGTGTGTGAAGAACGGGGCGTGAAAGCCTTTGGAAATAAGCACGAGATGCTATGTTTTTGAATGGTGTTTCTATTTAAATGTTGTGTAGGAATGGGTTGTGTGCGACCTCTATTTATACAAAAGGTTTTGCCTGAATAGGAAACAAAATTAGTCGATCAATTAAGGCTAATTGGTCGATCAAAAGTACTTTGGTCGATCAATTAAGAATGTTGGTCGATTAAGAGGATTTTTCTCAACTTCCTAAAATGAACTGATTTGATCAGTCAATTAAGTAGGTTGGTCGATCAAAGTATTTTGATCTATCAATTAATAAGTTTGGTCGATTAATAACCCTAAAAATTGATTTTGAAAAGATATGGAAAAAAAAAATCATTTTTGAATTTTATTTGAGGTTCCTTATAATAAAGTCTTAGACTCAAATAAATGAAAAAGACTCACATATGCAATTATCTAAACTTGTATCTTGAATAAAGGCTTCAATCCAAGACAGTCCTGAAATGTCAGTCTTAGCAATAAACATAATTTTGGTGCATCAAAATAGAGGTGCTTACATTCTTGCCCTTTTTGATGACAACAAAATTATAATTATGAAAATTAAAAATAATTTTGCATAATATCTCCTCCTTTTTGTTCCAACAAAAAGTAAATGTGCTGCTGGTTATTTCACAATTAACTCCCCTTTAAACAAGAAATATAATCATCAATATAATAACTTGTATTGAGAGAGCTATTAATATAACTGAAGGAGATAATATTCATGCAATCTTCATAATAAAATGATTTGGTCAATCAAAACAAGGAAAACAAGTCTTTTCTTAGGCCACTTAAATAAGCTCGGAAAACAAGTCTTTTCTTAGGCCACTTAAATAAGCTCTTTTAATCTAGATAAACGTAGTGAATGACAAATTTGATTAAATCTATCTTTTAACAAAGGTTTGTGAATACATCGGCTAGCTGTTTTTCTGTGTTAATAAATTCTAAGTTGATATTCCCTTTTAAGACATAATCTCTAAGAAAGTGATGTCTAATATCAATATATTTAGTCCTAGAATGTTGTATTGGATTCTTGGATAAGTTGATGGCAATAGTGTTGTCACACACTATTTTGTTATTTTTAAAAGTTAATCCAAAGTCTTTTAAAGTCTGTTTCATCCACAATAGTTGTGAATATGCCAAGGATGCTGCTACATATTTTGCTTCAGTTGTGGATAGAGATATGGTGTTTTGTTTTCTAGAGAACCAAGAGACTAGGGAATTTCTAAGAAATTGACAGGTTCCACTAGTATTCTTTCGGTCTGTAAAGCTACCCGCATAGTCAGCATTACAAAAGGAATATAATTCCAATGTGTCTGTCTTCAGATAGAAGAGTCCTAAGTCTTGTGTGTTGTTTAGATATCTAAGGATTCTTTTAACAACATTTAGATGTGATTCCTTAGGGTTTACTTGAAAACGAGCACATAAACAAGTGCAAAATAGAATGTCAGGTCTACTTGCAGTTAAGTATAATAGAGATCCTATCATTCTCCTATAAAGTCTTTGATCTACTAACTTACCTGTGTTATCAATTTTTAATTGGGTAGAAGCTGCCATCAGTGTTTCTTTACCTCTGACTTTGTCCATTGGGAATTTCTTCAATATCCTTGCTGTGTATTTTGTTTGAGATATGATGATTCCGGAGGATAGTTGATCAATCTGAAGACCAAGGAAGAACTTAAGTTCTCCCATCATACTCGTCTCAAATTGACCCTGCATAACCTTTGCAAATTCTCGGCAAAGTAGATCATTAGTAGCACCAAAGATAATATCATCTACATATATTTGAATTATTAGGAGGTCATTTTGGTTTCTTTTTGTAAATAAAGTTGGATCGATTTGACCACTTTCAAACTCATTGTCAATTAAGTATGCTTTTAATCTTCCATACCAGGCTCGTGGAGCTTGTTTTAATCCATATAATGCTTTGTTTAATCGTATACATGTTCTGGATGATTTGGATCTTCAAATCCTGGAGGTTGTTTAACAAAGACTTCCTCCTTAATGAATCCATTTAAATAGGCACTTTTGACATCCATTTAGAAAAGCTTGAATTCCATATGGGCTGCAAAAGCTAGCAACATTCTAATAGATTCAAGTTGGGCAACAGGTGCATATGTTTCATCAAAATCTATTCCTTCCTCTTGATTATATCCTTGAGCCACAAGTTTAGCTTTATTCTAACTACATGTCCTGATTCATCAAGTTTGTTCCTAAAAATCCTCTTGGTTTCAATAATAGTTTGTTGCTTAGGTTTTTGGAACACGTTCCCATACTTGATTTTTCCTGAATTGATTTAGTTCATCTTCCATAGCAATAATCCAGTAATTATCCAAGAAGGCTTCCTTAATGTTTTTAGGTTCTAATTGAGATACAAAAGTTGTAAATGCTAATGTGTTAAGGGAAGATCTAGTTTGAACTCCTTTTGATAATTCTCCTATTACTAGTTCTTTAGGATGATCTTTTACAAAAGAGAAATCTTTAGGTAGTTCATTAGAAATAATATCTTCTGGAATGTTTGAAGGATCATCTATTGTATCATCATTATCAATCGTGAAAGATTTAGGTTGAACTAATGTTTCATCAAATGATACATGCATGGTTTCTTCAGCAACAGAATTCTTCTTATTAAAGACCCTATAGGCTTTACTTTTGGTTGAATAACCTAGGAAAATCAAGATTATCTTTAGTGTTAAGTATAAAACATCGACATCCGAAAATCTTGAAGTAGAAAGTTCTAGATGTTCTTCCATGATAGAGTTCAAAAGGCATCTTCTTTAGAATTGGTCTGATTAGGGTTCTATTTTGGATATAACAAGTAGTGTTTATAGCCTCAGCTCAAAAATATCAAGGTAGCTTTGACTCGCACAGCATTGTGCGGGTACACTCTTGTAAGGACCTATTTTTCTTCTCAACTACACCATTCTGCGGTGTAGCTCTAGGGAAGGCAAACTCATGTTTAATTCCATATTTATCACAAAAAATTGAGAAAGATTCATTTTTAAATTCTCCACCATGATCACTTCTGATTCGAATTACTTCTGATCCTTTTCATTATGTAATCTTCTAACTAGTTTGTTAAAGGCATCTAAGGTTAAGTCCTTGCTCTTTAAGAAAGATACCCATGTAAATCTAGAGAAATCATCAATTATGACTAAACAATATCTGCACTCACTTAGGCTTTTGGATTTAGTTGGTCCAAATAAATCTAAGGAAGTAGCTCAAGGGGTTGAGAAGTGCTAACCATCCTTTTTGGTTTAAAAGGGTTTTTGGTTTGTTTGCTGACTTGACAAGAATTGCAAACTTTGCTTTTCTTGAAGTCGATCCTTGGCAGACCTTTGACAAGTTCATGTTTCACAAGTTTACTAATGTTTCCATGTGAACATGATCTAGTCTTTTATGCCAAAGAGTTGCTTCTTCGTCAGATATGACTAGACATTCAAGACTGTCGTATTTGTCGAAGCTTATGATGTAAATATCTTTGTGTCTATTTCCTTTAATAATAACTTGATTTGTTTCTTCATTACGAATTTTAAAACCTTTTGATGTAAATGTAATTCTGTTCCCCTTTTCACATATTTGGCTTACACTTAATAGATTATGTTTTAAACCTTTAACTAAGTGCACATTTTCAATAGAGGTAGAAGAATGACCAATTTGGCCAGTACCAATAATATGGCCCTTGTGGTTGTTCTCAAATGTGACTGTACCACCTTCCAGAAGCTTCAGTTGTAGGAATAGGTTTTCCTCGCCGGTTATGTGCTTGGAACAGCCACTGTCCATAATCCATCTTCTTTCTTCTCTTTCCTGTCATTGATTTGCAATTGTGAGGCTTCGTTTGGTATAGTGGCTTCAATGTTCCATTGATTTGTTGGAAAGTCCAATTCTTATAATCTACTGAGCCTACAAAACAAGATTGCAAAATGCTTTTTGGTACTCATTTTTGCTTGGGTCCACGATGGTTAGTTTTCATTGCCTGTTTTGGCAAGCTACATTTCTTTTTGTTTTGACTGGAACTAGATGCTTCATGGCTATTCTTTGGTATATAGCCTAACCCAAACTTTGTGGTGCTTTGGGTTTGTGTTCCTAACAATTTGTGTTGATTTCTATTTTCGTTTGTGAATTTAGTTAGTTCATTTATTAGAACAGCAGAGTTTTCTTTCAATTTATCTGTCTATTTCTAGGTGATTTATTTGAGATTTTAGTGTTGTAATTTCAACAGATAGCTCTTTGTTTTGATTGTCAAGTGCTTCTTTTTGTGCTTTCTCTTTGTCTAGCATCTTTACGAGGTTTTTGTTTTCTAATTTTAATGATGCAACTATATCATGCAATTCAAAGAATGCTTCTAATAGTTCATCTTGAGTAAAGGAGGTTACCTCATCTTCTAGTGCCATCAAACCGAGAAGAGCTTCTTCTCCTAATGTTTCTTCTTCTTCTGAACTTGAGTCTGACTCATCCCAAGTTGCAGTAAAGGCTTTCTTCTTTCCATCTTTATTGAAGTGCTTCTTCTTTTCAGATTCCTTCCTGAGAAGTGGACAATCCTTCTTGATGTGTTCCTTTCTCTTACAATTGTAACAAACGACTGCGTCATTGTTTCTTCCTTCTTTCTTCTTCCTCTAGTTCTTCTTGTCCTTAAGAAACTTTTTGAATTTTTTGGATAGGAGTGCTATGTCTTCCTCCTCTTCTCCACTTGAGGTTTCTTTAGATTCTTGAGTGGCTTCAAGGGCTATGATCTTCTTTCTGGTTCCTTCATCTTCTTACTCCTTCATGTGTTGAAGTTGAACTTCATAGGCCATCAAGCTTCCGATAAGATCGTCTAATTTGAGGATAGACAGATCTTTCAATTATTGTATGGCTATGGTCTTGGTTTCCTAGTCGTTGGTGAGTGATCGGAGTATCTTTCTCACCAATGCTTCATTCTTGATCTCCTGATCTAGGTTTCTCAGAGAGTTTATGATGTCCATAAACCTCGTGAACATCTCCTTGATGGATTCCCCCTTCTTCATCCTGAAAAGCTCGTAATTTTGGGTTAACAAATTAACTCTAGTTTCCTTTACCTTAGTTGTTCCTTCGTGTGTGACTTCTAGTATGCTTTAGATCTTGTATGCTGTTTTGCATGTAGAGACGTGGTTGAATTTGGCTTTTGAAAGTCTGCAAAAGGTTGCGTTCATTGCTTTGGCATTATGGGTGGCCATCTTCTTCTGGTCTGGTGTCACCACTACTCCTTCCTTGGTTTAAGTTCGAGTGTATTTGGATGCATTGACATCCCATACCTCAAAGTCCATGGATTCAAGGAAAATCTGCATCCTGGTCTTCCAATAGCCATTGTTTGTCCTGTCGAAAAGTGGAGGACGAACAACAAATTGCCCCTCAGAATATGTGTCGATAGAAGAGTTTGACATCATATTGAACAACCTCGCTCTGATACCAAATGAGGGTTGGAGAATATCCTGTGGATCGCAACTAAATACTAGAGGGGAGGGGTGAATAGTATTGTTTTGAAAATATAAATTAGATTAAAAAATAAAACAACAGAGATTCATGCACATAGTACACCTGATTTATAGTGGAAATCCAATCCAGGTAAAACCCATTACCCAAACCTCCCAGCTTAGGATTTTTCTGACTAGTACAAGCTAGTCAATTCACTATTCTCACCACTTGAACGAGGGTGGTACAACCTCTTACAAACCCTTCTCTTTTATCCTGAAGAGAAGCAAAAACAACAACCACAGATCTTTCAAATAGGGTTAGGATTCGTAAATCAAAATAATAAAATAGTATAACAAGAATATGAATTCTATGGAACCTCAATAAATGATCAAATCGATTTTTCACAGAGGTTCAAGGCATCATGCTTTCGAAGAGTGTGAAGAACGGGGTGTGAAAGCCTTTGGAAATAAGCACGAGATGCTCTATTTTTGAATGGTGTTTCTATTTAAAAGTTGTGTAGGAATGGGCTGCATGTGACCTTTATTTATACAAAAAGTTTTGCCTGAATGGGAAACAAAATTTTTCGATCAATTAAAGTTAATTGGTCGATCAAAAAGTAATTGATCAATCAATTAAGAATGTTGGTCGATCAATTAGCTTGGTTGGTCGATTAAGAGGATTTTTCTCAACTTCCTAAAATGAACTGATTTGATTCGTCAAATAAGTAGGTTGGTCGATTAAAGTGTTTTGGTCAATTAATTAATAAGTTTGGTCGATCAATAACCATAAAAATTGGTTTTGAAAAGATATGCGAAAAAAATCATTTTTGAGTTTTATTTGAGGTTCCTTACAATAAAGTCCTAGACTTAAATAAATGAAAAAGACGCACATCAGCAACTATCTGAACTTGTGTCTTGAACAGAGGCTTCAGTCCAAGATAGTCCTGAAATGTCAGTCTTAGCAATAAACATAATTTTGGTGTATCAAAATAGAGGTGCTTATAGTTGTGGCCATACATATTATAGAGAACCCTAGAATGGCCAATTTAACCTAAACTCAGTAAGAAAATCATGAGGTTGAGAGCATGATCGAGGATACAAATGATTCACAACCTACTTTGAAAAATCGGGATGAGGATTCTCCTTGTGAAAAGGCTATTCATGAACCTGAAATTTTATTGAAGGATTTACTTCACAAATCAAAAACCCAACAAATTATCTTGAATTTCCGGAGTTTGAGGTTCAATCGATGGGTGAACAATAAGAAAATATTGAAGATCAAATTCAAGATGGTTGGATCCAAAACCCAAATATTGAGACACAAGAGGATGGAATTGGGAAGGAATATTTGATTTGAGGAGAAACCTTTAGGAAGGTTGATCTAACTGTTGCAATTAACTTACACATCCTAGGGTCTATGCTAACAACACCATTAAGAACACCCAATACCTTCCAAAATCTTGACAATCCTCACTCTCCCAACCATTGCATACCTTTTGCCCCTGCCCAAGCCTTCCATATGAACACTTAAGAAAAACCTATTAGCGATCATTTAGGCTTACCCTCCACCATCATCTTGCCAATTTTCTTGATTATCTTTTTGGCAAGACTAGTTTGATCCTCTGGGACCCATATGTTGGGGCCTAGAAATTAGACTATAGTAGACCAAATTTTTGGAGTTATTATGTGTTGGACTGTGCCTGGTTGAAGGCAATAAACTTAGCCTTCTTAGGAGGCAACCCAGTGTCCTGATAGGTTGTATATAATCTCCTACTTTAATATTTGAGCTAACACGGGTTTCGATGTGACATTCAGCTGCCATCTTCGTACTCTACTCCTTGCATGCGATGAAGACATTGCAATAGATAAGCATGGCGAGGTAGATATATACATCCATGAATTAATCGATCACCTCCATGAAATTTTTTGTTTATTTTCCATATAAAAAATTTAAAAATAAAATAAAATAAAATAAAATATCACTTTGCAAATAACATAAGGAGTTATAAGGGAACTTAGCCCGTAAGGCCCTTCAAGCTACGGTCAGCTTAATGAATTAGAGGAGCCTCCTAAGACTTAGGTTTAAATAGAATTCTTAAAGAATTCTCTTGATTAAGGCCAACAGTGAACAAGGAAGAAAGAATATGGCTCATTGGTCCACCCTCCGATTTGGGAGGTTGAGTAACTTAAGCATCCAAATTTCACACACTTGATTTGACTTGTGGGCAACCACAACCTTGAAAACATTGAGTTTCACTTGGGCTGGGATTGGGGAGCCTTTACAATTAACCAGGCTTAACTAATATTAGAACTAATAATGGTTCCTGTGAGTATGGTTGTCACGTTGCGTTGGGAGAGCCTCCCTAGTGTCGGGTGCTCAGAGCCTAGCCTAGCATCTCGAGTTTTCCTAAGTTTTGCCTAGGCGATGTTCTTGAATGGAGGATGCAGAGCCACTCACCCAGAAAGAGGGAAGGAGAATAAAGGAAAAAAATAAGGAGGGAATTAGAAGAAATAAACATGCCCAACAACAAAAATCCCAAAAAGAGCATAAAGGGGTTATACGATAGTAGGTGGGAGGCATGCCCTCTTTGTGAGATTAGTAGTAGTAGAAAAAGAAAAAGACAAAAAGAGTTAGAGTGAGTGAAAATAAAGGAGAGAATAGAGAAAAAAGATGCCAAATGGCCAGTCAGGGAGATACACCTTAGAGGTTGACCTCAGGATGAAAAGGGTGAGGAGAAAGCTGTTAAGTCTTAGTAAGGCAAAATCGAATGTGGAATTTCAGAGAATTAGGGATATTCCTAGCTCAAGAAATTCGTGACTTTCAAAACCTTGGGTGCCCACAAGTTGAGTCCATTGAACTGAGCACAAATGCTTTAATTCCACAGCTTAATAAACCTTAGGTGGACCTTTGAGCCTAAGAAATCTACCATTGAAATTAGAGACTAAGGTCAAAAGGAAACCGAAAGGCTCAGTTAAAAACCTAGTTCTAAGTGTCTTTCTCTAAGTGTTGTTGGGCCCTTATGGATTAACAACCTGAATAACTTCTTTAATATTGGCTGTCTAACAGGTATCAAGTCATTTCACACATCCTAGTTTAGAGCTTTGCATTCACTTATGTTTTGCTAGGGATTAGTAAAAGATAGGCATGAGAGTGTGATAAATGTACTTCTAGCACGCTTAATACACTTATTTTATGTCAGTTCCTAGAATTACATAGCATTATTAAGTTGTAAGTAATAAATCATAAGCATTCTAGGCACATTAGGCTCATAATTGCATTTATACATAATTTGTATATATTATAATAATCTTAATTTGTGCAGGAATAAAATGTTGGAGTTGGAGCTTGAGGATGAAAGGCCGTAGAGAAGATTCAAGAGAATGTACATTGTATGAGGGGCATAGTGTAAATTTATCAAGCTGCAAGGGCATTACCATAATTTAGCCAAAATCACCTAAAGCCTTCCTCTCAAATAAATTCCATGCCTTTGCGGACATCCCTGCAAATTCTCCAAAGAAAGGGACCACATGTGCATTAACTCCAAGCTTGGCACATAGCTGGCGTGCAAGTTGCGAGCCAAAAACATGCTTCATGGATGCCCACCAGCACTCCAACTATGCCCCACACGTGCACTCAAGCCAGCTCCACCCACCCATAATGGTCCAGTTGACGTGTGCGATATGCGCACACCAATTACGCACGATAGTTGGCCTGTGCCTTCTCTGAGTGCTAGACCAGCTCTACGCCCTCCCAACTTAGAGCATGCATGCTTCATGCACGAATCGTGCTCGTACGCGTCATCCACGCGCTCCAGGTGTGCGAAATACTCTTGTTGGCCTGCTAAAGGCTTCTCCCTTCACCTATATAAAGGCCTACCCTCCTCCAACCACAAACCATCTTCACCCACTCCCTCCTCACCCACATTACAACTGGGACACCTTGGTAAGCTCCTTCCCAGCCTCTCCCCAAGTGCTGAGGCCCCATATAGAGTAGATTTTCTCTCCCTCACCTCCCTTCAACCTTCTTCTCACCACTTTCATATGGTTGCCTATGGAGTTGCCCCTCACCCCCCCACTATAGGGAAGAACGGTTTTCGCGATAGTTGAAAACCGTCGCCTATTCCATGTGAACCGTTGTATTCTGTCGTCGCAAAAGTGTGTGTCGCGTCAGTGCATACATAATAGTTTTTATTTAAAATCGTCGTATTTTAGACGACGGTTTGAGAAACCGTCGTCTCATTTATTGACGACAATTTTTGTACCAACTATTGATAATAAGCTCTAAACGATGGTTTGGATAACCGTCGTCTATGGTATACGGTATACGTAAACCATAGATGTCGATTGTTCAACTGTCGTATAGTTGTATAAACGACGGTTATTTGTAGAACTGTCGTCTATATAAACACGACGGTTATTTGTAGAATCGTCGTGTATATATGTATGTTTTTTTTTAATATAATGTTTAGGGTTATAGGGTTATAGGATTCTATAATCTTAGAATCTTATAACACCTTAAAACATATATAACATACAAAATGCACATAATATAAGAATTCAACATACGACATGGAATATAAAACATTCAACAAATATATATATATAAACCTAATGATAAAAGTATGTCATACTGTCAAAATACAAAACCAAATAAAACAAAAGATAAATAATATAAAGCTATACCTCAGCACCTACTCCCTGTCTTGCTCCACCACCTCCAAGGTCGTCGTCGTCTTTACGAGGCAGGTAGTGATATGAATTGTGATCTTGACCGCTGCCCCGTAATAACGCCATAATCTCTCTCATCTGTGCTCTCTGCTGCTTCATCTCCTCCCTCTGCTCCTCCATGAATTTCTTGGCATCTTTCCAAGCTTGACTTTGCTGGTGAAATTATGAGGTGACATCATGGAGCTTTGAGTTGACATCATGGAGGTGTGTTTGCATCTGCTGGACAATGGCTACTATTGCTAACCCCTTCCGCCAATACAAGCTGGAGATCGTCTGACTTCTCCCCCCACTACGAACGAAGCCTCCATGCTTTGGAGGCATGGTGCTCCTAATAGCCTCCTCAGGTGTCATAGGAGGGTGTTGCTGAGTGCCGGAAGCGGCGTCTGTAGGGGGTTTGATTAAGTTCATCATTTCTCCCTACAAATTACAATAATTTATTGTCATATTAAAGTAAGTATAAAAATTTAAGTAAATAAATAAATGTTACTTACATGTTTTGTCTGGTATGTCTCATGTATCCATGTTCGCCCACCGTCGGTGGTAGCCTTGCTATGAGTATCCTCATACATACCAACTAGATTGAGCGTGGCACTATCATGTGAATGTGCCTGTAAATATATTTCAGATATTTGCAGGAAATAGTTGTAATTAAAACTTTAATTAAAAACATAAAAATAAAAAAATTATAAGGAATTACTTACATATTTAGCCTTAACTCTATCTATACTGGTTCGACTGAAATAGTGGGTCTGTGGTGGAGCTTTGGTCCTATTGGCTTTGTTTCTCTTCGCTTGATCCTGTATATATAACATATTGTAATGGAGAACAATTGAATAATTTATCTCTAAATGCTATTAAAAGTATTTGTAATTACCTCTGTCTCAGGTTTATTCCAATGTTCACAGCATTCTCTCCACACATTTGCTGCTATAGTAGGAGTCACATTCCTTAATGCCTCCTTATTAGACAATATTAAATTATAATACTAACTTATAGAAATAAATCGTGAAAAGAAATTAATTAAGAAAATAATAAAAAATGAGAAATATTACAAATTTCACCATTCTCTTTGTTATCATCCTCCAATCATGATGTCATCTCGCAGCATGATGAAGAATGTCCTTGGTGACATTCATATCGTTACCCTAATCAAAGATCGCCTGTAATATTACAAATCGTATAAATGAATTAAATATTAATAAAGTAAACTTATATATATATATGTATATATAAAACCTCTATATTACGAATAAGCTGCCTCTTGATCTCCTTTGAGATCGACCTCTAGTTAAAAGAATAAAGTGGGACGAGTCCTTTTGTAGATTCCCTACTAGGAGGGGATGACGTAATAAATTGCGAAAGCATAATATAAAACAATCTCACAAAATTTAATCACACAAGGTACACAATTATTTTTAGGTGGAAACCCAAACCGGGTGAAAACCACCACCTAACCCTCTCGAGTTAGGATTTTCCGATCAACCAAGTTGATCAAATCCACTAAACGAATCACTTAAACGAGGGTGATTCAACCTCAATTACAACGACGCTACTTTATACGAAGGTAGCGTACCTCAAACCCCTTCTCTTCACGAGAAGGATTTTGTCCCACGAAGGAGACGGGAATTCGCAAAGTGAATACCCAACCAAATGATAAAGATAAATAACAACAATCCTATAAAGCGAACAAAGTAATTTTTAACCTAAGCTTCTATAGGAGTTAAGATGTTTCCCTTTGCAAGGAGTGCATCGAATCGATGACGCGGGTGCGTGAGCTGCATGACGGCGCAACGTCGCTCTTGTGAACTACGGCAGGAGAGCGGGTGCGCAAAGGCTTGATGCTCTCAAGATGAAGAACTTGAGCTTGGAGAGCAAGAGCTTTTCTTCTTAGGATTAAGAGACACAAAATGGTGTTAAAGTGTATTACTAGGTGTGTCTTGATGTTTAAAGGCTCCCCTCTATTTATAGAGGCCTTAGGAAGGCTTTGGAAGGCTTAGGAAAGCTCCCATAGCCGTTGGGTGAAAAGCCCAAGAGAATCAGGCCGAAATCAGGAACAATCATTGCACTGATAGGGTAATCAGACGTCTGATCCTGGCATCAGACATCTGGAAGATCAATTTAAGACGTCTGGGAACAAAGTCAGACGTCTGATTTTAGGCAGGTTTCTTCCTGACTTGAATCAGATCTAAACAGGGTTCTCGTGCAAGTCCATCAGACGACATATAGGACGTTTGGCACTATGTCTGGACGTCTGGAAACCTACTTTTCTGTGGGAATGGATTTCCAAAAGAGTGCAACGGCTAGAAAATCTCTGAGAAGAGATTTTCGGGTCAGCCGAGGCAAAACAGTCATTTATCAGACGTCTGGAAAGGCTTAAGGATGTCTGATAAGGCTCTAACGGTCATATCCTCCAGTGTTTGTTACGCCAGCCAACAGTCCACTAATTGGACGTCTGGCAAAAACATCAGACATCTGGTCTAAAATCTGGACGTCTGATTTCATTAGACAGAGCTAACAAGTCTAGCCTAATTGTTATTAGACATCTGAATCAATAGTCAGACGTCTTAAAACATATTATCAGACATCTGTTTTTGGAATTAGACGTCTGAAAAGGCTGTTTGACCCCTATATTGGTTTTCTAAGTTCTCTATAGAAAACCTAAGTGTCCTAGGGTTGTGCAGGTGTTCCTAGGACTACTATTATGGTACTTTGAGGCTCTTTAACATGATGTTCTAAGGAACAAAAAGAGCAAGGAAATAAAGATAAAAGTACATGAAAGAAATAAACAGAATTCTATCCTATTCTTCTTGTCCTTCCATCTTCAATCTATCGCTCCTCGCGAATCTCCTCTGTTCTCCATCAAGCTCCTCCAATCCGTCCTAGATGCAAGCTCGAACTCTGTCTAAACACTTCTCCATTTGCAATTGACCTGAAATCTAATACTCTAAGTGCAAATGTTAAATGACACGTGTTTTGTTATCATCAAAACAACCGATCACGGTGCTCTAACACCAACACCTTTACCAACCTAGACAGTCTACGGGTGAATGGAGGATAATCTGGATCTTCTCTAGCTTCATTGATATGCACTTTGATTTTCATCCCCTCTGGAAGTGCATCTAGATGTGCATTTCTTGTCGGACCCCTTCTTTTTTTTCATTACCTACTAAGAAAAATATAAGTATTAAAAATTAAAACATTATCAATAAATTTTATTAAGATTTTATCGACAATTCATACCAACGAAATTGGTCCCTACCTCAGCTTGAGGGTCCTACTGAGGTGGCCTCTGTACCTCAACATTGTCCTCACCCTTCTCATCCTCATCCTCACTGCTGTTGTCACCCTTGTCCTCATCTTCGTTGTCGTCAGGGTAGTGGGTGACAACCTCTGGCTCTGGCTCTCGCACTACATTAGTAACCACCCTCTTTCTCTTCTTTTGGTACTGTCGGGCAAGATTACCAAGCCGGACATATTCACATTGCTGGATAAATGCGGGATTAGGAACCATGACAACTGGATGTGTGTGGGGAGTACTTAGAGGGATGTACTCAGGAACAGATGGGGGAGTCTGAGTGTGGGGTGGCTGGGTGCGAGGGGCTGGGTGGGTTGTGTGCGAGGTTGCTGGTTGTGGGGGGGGTTAGGTGGGCCGTGCGAGGTGGTTGGGTGCCTGGGGGCTACGTGGGCTGCGTGCAGAGTGGCTAGGTCTCATCCCTACTCGCTGAGGTGCCTTGCTCATCCTTACCCCTATTAGCAAATTTCTTGAATTTCATATGCATAGACATTAAAAAAAATTAGTATTTGTGTAAATTTTAAGAAAAAAATAAATAAAAATAAAAAAATCTGAAAAAAAATTCGATAGAATTTCTCCTATATTATGGATATTTTCCAAAATCCTATAAAAAGGAAATGACACATTCAACATAGTATAAAATCACACGTTCTACGGTAAAACATAAACATAAACATAAACATAAACATAATGGAATCTTCAAAATATAAACATAAACATAATGAATGAAAAAAGCACTTTGAATATTATTCCAACATAACATAAACATAAACATAAATGTAAAAGTAACTGGTTGTTCTTTTTCCAATTCATTGTTTTGTTAGAAAAGTTAATTTGGGTTATATACTCCTAAATGATGATTGCTAGCCATTTTCATATGACATTTTCATATCCCTAATTATGAAAACTTACCATAAATCGATGAATTTATATAAACAGATTGGACTCTTCCCAGAAGAAATATCTTTTGCCCATAAATATCTTTCAGTTCTCCACAAATTTCTCCACTTTTTCAGTCTTCTCAATGACCACAACACCATACTTTGATGGCTCATCCACATGCATTGTTGCAAGCATGGAGATGGGAATTTTTTTTTTGAGGGCATGGAGATGAGAAAATATGACATAAGAAGGCATCAATGTTGTAAAGATAATTATACCTTACACATCAATATCCATTGCACCTGCACCAACTTCTAGTAAGTGTTCTTGATAAGCATCTACTTCTACGTCATTTTTGACATCTTTTTATGCATCAAAATATTCACATGGAATTATCTATACAGGTATAATCCATCAATTTCTACTGTTGTCAGGGACGTAGAAGGCTTGAGATACTTGACATGCTAATGTAAATGGTTTTGAAGAATGAAGAATTTAACGATTCTTATTCAAACTTAAAAAATCGTGTTTCTTATCAAGTTTGAATCCAATGCCTTCTTTAAACACGTCGAGCTAATTGCACTTGAAAAGGACAACTCTATGATCGTATCTGAAGCTCATCTTAACGATTTCTTTGATATGTCCGTAGTAGCCATCACAACCAGTATTCAAGTCGCAACTGACAATAACACCAGCATGCTGCGTGGCCTTCGTATCATCTATGAATTTATCATAAATCTGAATCCATTTATAATGTAACCTGAATGGTAATGTCCATAACTCAATGATTGATCCAATATTATGTCGAAGTCCTCCAACCATCGTGGGTTGTTCTCTTCTTTTATTTGCATAACACATTATTTAAACTACTCGAGAAAGTTGACATCGTGTGTTTTTGGATGTGAACACTTCTTAAATTCATTATAAAATGCATCAACTTCTGGAATTTGCTTAAGAATGTACAAGTGAGCTAGATGCTGATCGATTTCAGAGATTAATTTATACTCTATGTGGAGGATAGACCTTCCTGGAATATCAAATATGGAAAGATAATCTTCATCGTTCTCATTGTACCCTCCATCATAATTTCTCTGTAATCGATTAAGTCGATTGTCTGTCTCATCCATATACATGGCACAGAAGTTAATGGACTCTTCTATAAGATATCCTTCCACGATAGATTCTTCAGGCTTAGCCTTATTTCACACATAATCTTTAAGTTTCTTCAATAACTGTTTAATTGGATACACCCATCTGTATTGCACTGGCCCAACAACTTTGGCTTCATTTGCAAGATGCAGAGTTAAATGAACCATGACATCAAAGAATGTTAGAGGAAATATCTGTTCCATTTTACATAATGTGACGACTATTTGCTCATCCCAATATTGTAATAAATTAGAATGTATAGTTTTCGAACAAATAGCTTTGAAATATCGGCTCATCTCTATAATTGAATCCATAACTGGATCAGGTAGCACTCCACGAATAGATAGTGGGAGCAAAACTTACATGTAAACATGACTATTGTGACTCTTTAACCCATTAATTTTCTTTTGAGACTCATTTACACATCGAAAAAGTTATGAAGAATAACCATCTGGCACCTGTACTTCTTTCAAAAAGGTGAAAACTTTCTCTCGTTGATCATTGTTTAAGCTGTAAATGGCTTCCGGAAAGTCATAACTACCGTCTTCTTTTTCAATAACATGTAACTCTAGACAAATGCCTAAAGTTATCATGTCTTTTCTCATTTTCACTGTATCTTTTGGACTATCAGTTAAGTTGAATACATACAAAATGTTGTCCATGACATTCTTCTCAATATGCATCACATCAAGATTATGTCGAATAGTTAGATCTTTCCAATACGGGAGTTCCATGAAGAAAATGATCTTTTTAAAATCCATATGTTTCAAAGCTATTTGATCTTTCTTAAATAGATGACCTAATCGTATGTTGCTAAGTTGTAATTTTTCCATTATTTGAAAACCTGACAACCTTATTGAATTTGTACTTACCTTATTCCTCGGATTCTTAGAAGAATATCGAGAACTTTTATCGTTGAACTTGTCCTTAAATACTGCTGTTCACCATTTACGCTCAACTGGTAGGAATTTATGGTGTCCCAAATAACAGAACTTGTTGCTTTTAGGTAGTCGAAGATGTTGAGTGCCATCCATACATACTGGACAAGTAGACTTTCCATTTGTACTCCATCCTGACAAATTTGTATATGCGGGGAAGTCATTAATGATCCACAATAATGCAGCATGCATATCAAAGAATTCTTTTCTGTGTACATCATATGTACGAATGTCGTTACACCACAACAGTTTCAGTTCATCTATCAATGGTTGAAGATAAATGTCAATTGCATTTCATGGCTGCTTTGGACTAGGGATGAGGAGGGTCAACATCATAAACGACGATCGCATACAAAGCCACACAGGTAAGTTGTAGGTTACCATCATGACTAGCTAAATTGAATAGGATGGGTACGTGTTCCTGAAAGGATTAAACCCATTGCTTGCAAGACCTAATCTGACATTCCTTGCATCCTCCGCAAATACTAAATGAGTGCTGTCAAATATTTTCTATTCTTCTGAATCTACAGGATGACGAATGCGACTATCTCGTGACATATTATCCTTATGCCATGTCATCAAATTTACAGTTCTATTTGAAATAAAAAGGTGTTGAAGCCTATGAATCAATGGAAAGTAACGTAGAACCTTCTCCAACTATTTTTCGGCCCTTGTATTTAGTGGATTTCCCTTTTTAAATCTCTCAATACCACATTGTGGACAACTACTCAACTCTGCATATTCATTTTTGTATAACATACAATCATTTGGACAAGTATCAATTTTCTCGCAATTTAAACCGCGTTCATGAATCTGTTTCTTTGCTTCATACCATGTCTTTGGATAACCTTTCAGATTATTTAAAAGCTCTCCAAAGAATTCAAGCACCTCAGACATAAATTTAGAGGTCACTCTATTCGTAACCTTCATCCGAAATAACTTCAAAAGAAATGACAACTTTGAAATTGACGTGATACTGTGAGCAATAGGTTCATCCGTTGCCCTAATAGCATTATAAAACTGATTACAAGTTTCCCCACTAGTTGGATCATCAACTCCTTCTCTCATCTCATCAAGCATTTCATGGATGTTATCAGCTTCAATGTCAACAGCTGTCTCATCGAAATCTATCAGAGATCGTCTATCTTCCTTTGTTTAATCCTCTCCATGAGCAATCTAGTTAGTATAATGCTGCCACCAACCATTGCAAATCGTATGCTCGTATACAGTGTTCATATCATGTGAATATTCATTCAAGCACCTCCTACATGGGTAAAATATCCTGTCGAACTTATCTCCTCATCTAAATGACTTCCTATCATCATGAAATGCCCAGTCAAGGAACTCTCTCACTTCATTCTTGTATCGAGAGTAATCTGAGTTCCTCAAACTAATCCAAGACCTATCCATGATAATCTATAAAAATGAAATAAAACCACTAATAATTATAATTAATCTGATTTCATAACAGTGTTTGTATTTTGATTAAGATTTTCACTTAGTAGCTCATCCTTGAAGATTTGATTACAACGTTACTTAATACGTGTAACTGGTGTCTGGAGAAATTTTTGCAGCATCTCCTCGCACTTCTCAGTATACCCCAAGATTAACCTTAACTACATTCTCAATAACTCCCATTTAAGGGTGCATTAGGAACGTAGATAAGATTAGTTGGTATACCAGAGAAGAGCAAAAAAATACTACTGAAATTCCTCCAGACATCGGTTCCATGTAACAAGTAATCCTAAGTTTTGATCAAATCTTCAATGACCCCCCTTTGTTCAGAACTTCTCTAAATAAAGGACGATGACGAAGGGATTCTCGCTTATTTATGAAGATGATAGCAATAAAGTGATATGTCATTGTGTTTTATGTGGTGGATAATCTCTCAATCAAAAATAAATATCAAATTTAACCATAATAAAAATGTCGCATCTATAGGGAGGAATAGAACCAATAAATTCATGAGTAGAGGATGATGCTGCTTGCAGAAAACATTGTAACTTCAATGCGAGGAATATAGTACTCTAATTGGAGCTTGCAATTTTCACGTTAGGAATTAAGCTCCCAAAAATATGTATATGATGCATGTGTAATGGCATTTAATGAAATTTGATTTGCATGCAAATCTGATTTGAATTTCAATGTTGAATGATGCACATAACACAAGTAAAGTAAATTCATGAAACTATAAGTGCATCAATGCAATGTGGCCTGAATAAAATAATAATATCCAAATGGCAATGGCATGCAATGTAAATTTTAATTAGGGAGAAAACAGATGATTTCTCCTCTCTTCCTCGCTTAGACGGCCGTGCGCGGTTGGCGATGAGAGTCGACGGGATGATGCGCCTCGACGCGTACTTCGCGATGGTGGTGATGCAGCGGTCGGAGGTGGCCGGCAGCGGTCGGATGGTGGAGAACAGCTGCCGGCCTGTTGGGCTCTGTTGGAGGAGAATCGTGTGTGGAGAGGAGGAAGAGCGGCTGCTGTAGGCTGCGCGGTTGCGCACTTGGCGTGCGCATAAAAGCATGCTAGGGCGCGCCTGCGGGCGTGGCTATTGGCGTGGGCGCCTGCGGACGGCTGCTGCCTGCGGGCGGTTGGGTTGCCTACGGGCGCTTGTCTGCCTGTGGGCGCTGGCGAGGGCGTGCCTACAGGAGAAGATGAAGCGTGGGGGTGCCTGCGGGTGTGATTGCTGGCATGGGCGCCTGCGGGCAACTGCTTCCTGCGGGCGGTGACAAGTGGGAGAGGATGGAGTGCGTGCGGTGGCAGGATGGTGTGCGCTTGGCTGTGGCAGTGCAAGCGTGTGGTGTGATGGTGCTGCTTGCAGGGCGCGCGGCTGCGATGGGAGTGCTGTAGTACTACAGGAGGATGGTGAAGGCAGTGCGCGTGGTGGGTGGCTGTTTGGCGCGGTGAGGGTAGTGCAAGGGCGCGGCTGCAGGAGAAGATGAAGCGTGCTTGGAGGCACGCAGTGGGTGGTGTTTGCTTGATTCCACTGTGCACTCCCTCTCCACGGTGGGGTAGGTGGAGATGATCCCTGCCAGGGGGAGAAGAAGAAGACCCTCTCTCTTGCCAAGAGCCTCCTTTTATCTCCTCCCCCATCCGCAAGTCAAGGGATTTTTAAATCCCTTACTAAATTTGGCCGGCGACTGTTGGGGGAGGGGGAAATTTAATTCACCCCCCTCGTCTTTTGCAAATTATTCCTACAATAATGAAACATAAAATAATTACATACTAAGTTATAGAATGCAATAGAATAGATAAAAACTCAAGTAATGATGCATGCACTCATTCTATAACCTAATGTAGTTATTAACAAACGTAAAATGTAAAAATAAAGTTAACTTAGGCGTAACAATAGTCCATTAAAATGAACTCATCAGACGACGATTCTTATGGCATGCTATAAAGATAAAGCTTTGCGAATGTAAGTGAGGTATACAAACACTTTGCATTATCTGTATAATATGATCGTAAGTGTCGATGACCAAGTATTTTGACTCGATTATTCCTCCCCAATACCTGTAACCTAGGGGTTAGAATACCTATTATTTGGTCTCAAGTGCATTTAGATTTGTGTAAATGTGTATTTATGAATTCATTAAAATAATAAAATTTACAATAAAAATAAATAATTATATACAAAATAAAAATAGATTCTTCCTCTCTTTCCCTCCTCTCCCTTCTCTCTTATCTCCCTGTCTTACCACTTCCTTTCTACTCTCTTTCCCTCTTCTCCCTACCCTTTCTCTCATCCTTCCCTTCCTTTATATTATTCTTTATGTATCTCTCTCTTTCTTCTTCATCTCCTATCTATTTATTTATCCTCTCTTCTCCCTATCCTTCTTCTCCTCCTTTCCTTCATTAATCATATTCTTTATTCATCTCTTTCCCTCCTCTTCCTCTCCTACTCCATCTCATTTCAATTTCCCTCTCTTCCCTCATTACTTCTTCCAAACTTCTTAAATTCATAAAAATTTTCACAGAAGAAATACAATCAAATAAACATTCAAAAATAAGCATCAAGTGGGTACACCCCACATTCATAAAAACATTTAGACATCATGATATCATCAAGTGGGTACACCCTACATTCTAAACCTAAGTGGGCACACCCCACATTCATTCACAAATTAATTAACTTAATTTAATATACCTCAACGCAGCGTGTGAATCGAAGAGAGGTGTCCGATGATTGACGTGAGATACCTAAATCAAATTATAAAAGTTTATACGAAAAAATTTTAAAAAAATTGCATAAATTTAATTAACAATGTTGGGAGGGGGAGGTACTACCAAGGGGATGGGGGAGGGGGGGAGGATATTGGCTAGTTGGTGCATGGTAGGGGGAGGGGGGTGGGAGGGTTCGACTAGGAGGAGGGGGTGGAGGTGGCAGGGGGAGGATTGACTGCAAGTGGAGGTGGCAGGGGGTCGGCTGGAGGAGGAGGGGGTGGAGGTGGCAGGGGGAGGGGGGGCTCGGCTTGGAGGAGATGGCGAGGAGGAGGAGGACAGATTGTAGAGCAACTGGCAGAGGTGGGAGGGCCGGTCGTGCTTCTGGGAGGAGATGGTAGGGGGGTGAGGAGATGGTGAGGAGGAGGAGGAGCATAGAGAGGGCAACCAGCGGAGGTGGGAGGGGTTAGATGGGAAGGGGAGATGGTGTGGCTGGTGGCAAGCCGTAAGGAGGACGGCAGCGGCTTCACCTTGTGCAGGAGGACAACGACGAGGGGAGGGGCCTGGAGGAGGTCGGAGGAGGACGAGGAGGAGGATTTCGACGGCCATGAGAGGAGGGTCATGTTTACCGAGGATGAGGTGGATGTGCGGTCGGAGGTCGTCGTCAGGCTCGGGGAAGAGGAATGAATAAAAGGGGTAGGGTTCTGTGGGTCGCGCAAAGTGGTGCTAATATTGGACCTTAAACAACGGTTCTATAAAAAATCGTCCTCTCAACTCGAGTTAGGGCGCGACCTTCTCGCACCCAAGGGGAATTTTTGGGGACGACATACCCGATGGTTTTCAATGAAAACCGTCATGTATGTCAATGTGGTCACCAATAAGACGGTCTTATAACAGTCTTTAATAGATGTTGCTATAGACAATGGTTCCAATAAAAACCGTCGTTAACAAAACCGTCGTCTACGTCAATGTGGGACCTCCGCGCACAGGAGGGGGTATGGAGGGTTAATATACATGACGATTTTAATTAGAATCGTCGTGTATATTATAAATAAGATGGTTATATAACTGTCGTGTATATATGCTCCTATAGATGACAATTTTAATTAAAACCGTCGTTAAATAAGCGTCGCAAAAACCCATTTTTCTAGTAGTGCCCCTTCCTAAGTGAAGATCAACTTACCCTCTCACCCCTATTTCACCTTAGATTTAGGTCCCATCCTCTCACCACCATTTCTATAGTCTAGGTTCCTATCTTCTCACTCCCATTCACCAGCTACAGACCAGACCATGCCAACTTCTCAGCACCTTCTTCCTGCACCTTATCCCTAGCTTCGGCACCTCATCACCTTCTTTGGGTCACCTCAAACAAGCAACCAGCAGATCAGATTTGTTTTCTTGCCTTTTTTGTGTCATTCTTTTATTGTATTTTTTTTACTTTTGCAATTATTGTAATAAACTTTCATTTGATAACTGCTGGTCTATTTCGTTCTCCAGTCTTGATGCCCTTCTGCTATTGTCTCCATCTTCTCACCTCCATTCTCTTTAGATAAAATCCATAATAATTACAAAAGTGACAAAAGACCAAAAAGAAATAACTAAGCAATTAACTAATCTTATTTTGCCTCCCCGTGTTCGACTCAGACTCACATCTGGTTACATTTATTTGATCGTGGATTTTCACAAACTATGGCGATGATTTCTGATTAGCCCATATTTATGGGCTATTTAAGTATCTAAATGTCTAGACATTAAGTTAATTTTAACATTTAGATAGCATACATTAGGATGTAAATAAATTAATTCATATTTTTAGCTTAAGTACATAATTCATGCATTTAGAATTAACCTAGGGTTGCATACATTTAATTAGTTAATTAATTAGGTGCACTATTTTAATTAACATAGAAGTTAAGGAGTCATATATAAATAACCCTAATTATTTTATTCTTTTATTCTTCTCCTTTGCAGGTAACTTCTCCGTCTCCGCCTCCTCCTCCTGCGCATCACATTGATTCTACGGTGTTTTGAATTTCAAATCTTTGTAGCCGTGGCTACAAAAGAGAAGGAAGAGCTGCCGTTGAGGGGGAGGTCTCCACCCCTTTGTTCCTCATTGTGCTTAGAGAACCTTGCTTCTCATCCATTCATACCACCGGCCTCCCATTGCGGCAGTGTGACTCCATCACCGTGGGCATGTGGGGTGACAGCCCACATCACTAAGAGTCCCTGCAATTCCTCCTGCCTCATGCCATCACCCACGCCCGCACCTTCATTCTCAGCACCCACGCCACCACGTGCCATCAGACCCCACCGCATGCCCTTGCCTAGCGTGCGTTCTCCAGTGCACCCACACCCGCACGCCAGCAGTGCCCGGGCTCCAGCACCTCCCTGTGGCACCTGTAGCCGGCGCCATTAGACCACGCCTGCGTGCCTCCACCCCAGTGCCAGCACACCCGCGTGCCCTTGCCTGCAGTGCCCTAGTGCCCGCACACCATGCCTCCTTGCTCCTGCAGCACACGAGGCCTCCAGTAGCAACTTCCATTGCCGCCACTTCTTTCCCCCGGCAGGCCAGCCCCGACCACCATCCATTGAGCTGCCACCACCGTTAGGTGCAGATCGGGGAGGGCTACCTCTGGTCGCCAACTCGCCATCCATCTCTCCTTCATCTGCACGCAAGCTCCACTCGAAGCTAATCCCCTGTTTCTTCCTCAATTAATAATTACATTTCATGTCATTGCCACAAAAATGAATTTTGATTTATGATTATTTTATTGTGGTGAATTTATGCCTTAATGCCCATGCTTCTAGATAATTGTTAAACCTTATTATTCATCTCTATGTGTATTGAATTTAATTTTGAATGACATTTTCGTATGCATGCAAGTGAATAGTACATGGCATACCTTTGCACATGAATAATTTTCTGATGTAAAAATTACATTCACACCCCTTGACTTGTCCATAAATTTAAGGTTTACTTTCAGAGCTACACAGGCATTGTTTGATCTGGCGAATAGTTTAGCGAACTTGATTTTGACCTAATTGCGAGTTTTTCCTCCCTGTGGACACGACCTACTCTCCTATGAGTGGTTTAATTTTAATTTTAATTATTTTGTTAAGCGATTTTTCAGCACTTCGATCCTACAATGACAAATCATCTTAATACGTTATTCGAACGCGAAAACTGACTTATCAAATGGTGTCGTTGTCGGGGAGGCAACAGATGCAAGAATTTCACCTGATTTTATTTTTGATTATTTCTCATTGCACAGTGATCTGACCATTTATTATCTTTTCTGTATGAGGAATTTGTGCGAGGAATTTGAGAGAGGGGCAGGCACATCTAGGAGAAGACGTCGACCTTGAGCAATGCCTACACGTGGGGAAGACGAAGGAAACCTGGATCCTGCCTCCATAGGAGATTCTTCGTTTCATAAGTTTTATTTCTGTTTTCTCGCCCTTGTAGTAATTGGGGCTGATTTTTGGGAGCCTGTTCCCTTTTCTTTAGATTTTGGTTTTGAATTTATTTTATGGATTGTTTACCTTTAATTTGCTTGTTCATAAGTAGCTAAAAAAAAACTAAAAAAAAACATGAGCTACCTACTAGAAGATGCCTGCCCTTAGGTTGAATAATTTAGGACTAAATGAGCAGCATCTAGATCTAATTCTTGTTTTGCGTATTGCATGAAGAATGTTGGAATCAGGTATGGACTTCTAACTCTACATTTCTACCTGTCATGCAAATGCATTTGGATTAATTTCAAGACCACCTAATTTGTATTGAATAGATCTAACAAGTGGTAACATATTTTCTGGAAAAAGGAGTAATTAAAGGAGGGACATTTAAAGACCAAGGACTTGATTTTCAAACTTGGCATGTGATTCAAAATTCAAAATCCTTTGTGGTGTATGCACACTTATATCTTTTGCACCACAGCACGCATTTATACACTCCTAAGTCTTGGAACGACTAGGACAAGAGCCCTCCTACCGTTGGATTATGAAGTGTTCGGAACTTGAGATCAAAGGTCTTGTAAATCCAAAGAGGGGGATACCCTATCACGGGTTTTTGGGGGTAGTTGAGAAGCACCGCGAAAGCACAGCTTCAAAGGAAGGCTTAGGCCTACTTGCATCCCTCGATCTTCCGTCTTTAGATTTGCTCTACCATTTGAGATTTAGGGAAAAACACCTAAGCTCCAACTAGATCTTTCTAGGCATTTTGAAGGTTGACAATAGACGCATAATTGACTGGGCAACTTGCTTTGTCACCTACAATTTGAACTAAAGTCAAAGGCCTAAATTTGTAAGGACCGAACAAGTCCTTTTGAATTGTGTTTGTAGTGCATGCTTGGTAGGCATTCTCTTAGGAGACAACTTGGGTTTGATCCTGAACCTGAAAGAATCTTAAGAAGAAACCTTCCAAGGGTAGAAATGGCTGGTCAAAGGAGCCTTAAGGAATATTTCATTCCAACCAATCAAGCTGGCCCTGTACTACGTAGACCTGGAGGGGACATTCCTTATGAGATCAAAAGCAGTACCATATCCTTGCTGCCCTCCTTTTATGGTACTGCAAGGGAAGACCCTTACGGGTATATAGAGGAATTCACTGAGGTCTGTTCCACGGTGAAGCTGCAGGGCGTTACTGATGACGTTTAAATGCAGACCCTCTTTCCCTTCTCCCTTAAGGACAAAGCCAAGTATTGGTATCACACCCTTGATTATATTAACACTTGGGATGCCCTGAAGAAGGAGTTTTTGAAGAAGTACTTCCCCACGAGCAAAACCAATCACTTTAAGAGGGAAATATGAGTTCTGTTCAAAAGGATGGGGAAGCTTTCCATGATGCATGGGAGCACTTTAATGACTTGATGAGACTTTGCCCACATCACCAGGTGCCTAAGTGGCAACTGGTTGAAAGGTTCTACACTGGACTTAATGATTCGCATAGGCAAACTGTGGATGGTGCCTGTGCAGGAACCTTTCTATCTGAGACTGAGGATAAAGCTTGGAACCTTTTTGATACTTTGGGTGAGAATTCTATTCACTTGAATTCTACCTACATGGATAGAAAACCCACTCTCATGTAAAGAAAGTTGGAGGCGAATGAGGCAAGGGACACCCAGAATTTAGCCTATCAGATTCAATTATTGAATCAAAACATGGAAAGGCTTATGTCGAACCTGAGTCAATTTGTATCTAACACCTCCACATCCCAAGCTTCTGAATGCTCAATTTGCCAAGGCAATATACACGCCACTGTGGATTGCCACTTGGCCTCCCAATTCCCTGAGCTTGTACAAGCGGATCTGAATGCCGCTCAAGGGCTCCGTCCTAGACCTCGTAATGACCCTTTTTCTAACACTTATAATGAGGGTTGGAGGAACCACCCAAACTTTTCATGGAGACAAGGAAATGTCTCAAATTCAGGGAATTATAAACCAGAATCCTTTCAAAACCATCAAATGAACCAACCTCAGACCTTTGCCCAACCTATGACCTCTGAGATGGATGAATTGAAGGCAATGTTGAGAACTATGCAAGAAAGTCAAAGTGCCATCATCCAATCTCATGACAAGGCTATACATGAGATGAAATCACAAATAGGACACCTTGTTGAGGTTGTTAGATAGAGGGAAACTGGGAAGCTCCCCAGTGCTGCTGAGGAGAATCCTAAAGGAAAAGGGATTGTCTTTAGGGAGCATGCTCAGGCGGTAATTATTCTTAGGAGTGGGAAAGAAATTTTCAAACCCAATGCTCCTATAGTCTCACCCCCTAAAAACCATCCACCCCTACTTTCACCCCCATCAGAGAAGACTTGCCCAAATCTTCTCCGCTTGAAATCACCCCACCGGAAGAAGTTTCTCTCGTTCCACCCCTTACTCGACATGACAACCCTTCCACCTAGAGATCGAGAGTGCCCTTTCCAGAGTGCTTATCCACCTCTGGGCAGACTTCTGCTGGCTCATCTGGAGCCAAAGATAAGATGGATGAGATCATGGAAACTTTCAAGAAAGTGCAGATTAACCTGCCTTTGCTTGAAGCTATCAGGCAGATTCCGTCTTATGCCTGCTTCTTAAAGGACCTGTGCACAAAAAAGCGGCAATCTAGGAAACAGGTCTAATCAAAAGTTGTCCTACCTGATTCTGTTAGCTTAATTGTTCAACATGGCACACCCAAGAAACTTAAGGACCTAGGAGTCCCGTACATCTCATTGGTTATTGGTGACTTACAGATTGATGAGGCTCTACTTGATCTGGGTGCGAGGGTAAACATCCTTCTGAGCTACGTGTATGAACAACTTGGGGGAGGCAATCTGAAGCCTAGCCCTGTAATCCTTCAAGTTGCTGATCGATCACTTAAGACACTGCAGGGAATTTTGGAAGATGTCCTCGTAAGAGTGGAGGATTTCTTCTTTCCCGTTGACTTCTTAGTTTTGGACACTGACCCTACCAATAAGCCAATCAAACTCTCCATCATTTTGGGCCACCCCTTCCTTGCAATTTCGCATGCTTCAATCAATTGCAATACTGGGGCATTGAAAATGGGCTTTGGGAGTAGGAAAATCCAGCTTAATGTGTTTGATGCTTACAAACAAGCCAGACTTGAGGATTGTTCTCAAGTTGAGGTGATAGATGACCTGATTGAAGAGGCAACCCTTGCAATGTTATGTGATGACCCCCTTCAGCATGTCATGCTAAATGAGCATTCCCATCTCTTGGAGGAATGTGAAGGGGATATACTTGAACTTGAGGAATTGCTGGGTGTTTCTGCTGAGTCTCTTCCCCCATCATCTCTGCCCAAGGTAGATCTGCTACCTGAGATGGGGACATCTGTTATGAAACCCTCAACCATACAAGCCCCCGACCTTGAGTTGAAACCCCTCCTTGACACCCTCAAGTATGTCTTCCTAGGTGCCAATTATACGCTCCCTGTTATCATTTCGGCTGTGCTATCTAAGTCACAGGAGGGAGCCCTGATTGAATGCTTGTCTAGGCACAAGAAAGCTATTGCTTGGAGCATTGGTGACATTAAGGGTATAGACTCTACACTTTGCATGCACCACATTTATACTGATGATTCCATCAAGCCATTTAGGGACATGCAAAGACGTCTGAACCCTAATATGAGGGAGGTGGTTAAAAAAGAAATCCTGAAGTGGTTGGATGCTGGGATCATATATCCCATTGTAGATAGTAAATGGGTAAGTCCTATTCATGTGGTGCCAAAGAAGGTAGGCTTTACTGTGGAATTCAACGACCAAGGTGAACAAGTTGTCACTAGACCCTCAACTGGATGGAGGGTTTGCATTATTACCGCAAGCTGAACACCGCTACCCAGAAGGATCACTTTCCCTTGCCTTTTATTGATCAAATTCTTGAGAAATTGGCAGGGAATAAGTACTATTGCTTTCTCAATGGATATTCTGGGTACAACCAGGTTGCAGTCTTTCCTGATGACCTGGAGAAGACGACATTCACGAGTCCTTACGGTACTTTTGCATTCAGGCGTATGCCGTTTGGATTACGTAATGCCCCTGCAACCTTCCAGCGGTGTATGATGTCTATTTTTTCGGACATGATTGACGAGTGTGTTGAAGTATTTATGGATGACTTCTCCATTTATGACTCGTCTTTCAACCAATGTCTCCTGCACCTGGAGAATGTGTTGAAGCGATGTAAGGAGACTGGTTTAGTCCTCAGCTAGGAGAAAAGTCATTTCATGGTACAGAAAGGAATTGTACTTGGGCATGTTGTGTCTGAGCGAGGTTTGGAAGTAGGTAAAGCCAAGATTGATTCTATTTCCAAACTCCCATTGCCCACAAATGTCAAACAGATTAGATCCTTTCTGGGCCATGCTGGCTTTTATAGGCGCTTTATTAAAAATTTTAGTAAAATTTCTAGGCCACTTTGTGACTTGTTGGCGAAGGAATCTTCCTTCAATTTTGATTCAAAGTGTGCCGAGGCCTTTCAAACTCTGAAGGAGGCATTGATCTCTACGCCTATTCTTCGAGCTCCTGATTGGACACTCCCATTTGATTTGATGTGTGATGCTTCGGATTATGCAGTGGGAGCAGTCCTTGGACAAAGGGTTGAGGGAAGACCTCATGTGCTACATTAAGCCAGCAAGACTTTAACCGAACCTCAGCAAAACTGCACCATCACTGAAAAGGAATTACTTGCTGTAGTTTTTGCTCTGGAGAAGTTTAGGTCTTATCTTCTCGGGCCTAAGGTGGTTATTTTCACTGATCATGCGGCACTGAAACATCTCATTGCTAAGAAAGATTCTAAGCCACGTTTGATTAGGTGGATCCTACTCCTTCAAGAATTTGACTTGGAGATATGTGAAAAGAAAGGAGTAGAAAATGTTGTGGCTGGCCACCTGTCTCACCTTCCACGTAATGACTCTCTTTTCGGAGACATCCACGAGTCATTTCCTGATGAAACCCTGATGGCGGTAACACCAACTTTACCTTGGTTTGCTGATATCGTAAGTTACTTGGTCACTGGAGAAACTCCTGGCTCTTGGGATGAGCAGAAAAGAAAGAGATTCATTTCCCAAGCAAGACATTTTCATTGGGAAGAGCCTGAATTATTTAGAATTGGACATGACCAAGTATTGAGACGTTGTGTACCTAAAGAGGAACAACAAAGTGTGCTGAGTTTTTGCCATGAACTTCATTGTGGAGGACACTTTGGTGCTCAGAAAACTTCTTTTGTGGTTCTCCAGTCCGATTTTTGGTGGCCTTCGTTATTTAAGGATTCTCATAATTTTGTTAAAGCCTGTATTAGATGTTAACGGACTGGAATAAATAGGAAGAGGAATGAAATGCCTCAACACCCTATTCAATCTGTTGAAATTTTTGATGTGTGGAGAATTGACTTTATGGGCCCCTTCCCTTCGTTCCATGGTTATGAATATATCTTGGTGGCAATTGATTATGTCTCTAAATGGATAGAGGCCATTCCTACGCACACAAATGACCACTTTGTGGTTTTGAAAATTTTGAAGGCCAATATCATATCTCATTTCGGCTGCCCCAAGACCATTATAAGTGATGGAGGATCTCATTTCCGAAACCACAACTTCAATCGGCTAATCAGGAGTCGGGGAGTAACTCACAAGGTCGCTACCCCTTACCATCCTCAGATGAGTGGCCAGGTTGAAGTGTCGAATAGGGAGATAAAAAATATTTTAGAAAAGACCGTTAGACCTGATAGGAAAGATTAGTCCTAGAAGCTCGATGATGCTTTGTGGGCATATCGAACGACCCATAAGACCCCTTTGGGTACTTCTCCCTTTCGGATTGTGTATGGGAAAGCGTGCCATTTACCTGTTGAGTTGGAACATAGGGCACTTTGGGCTATTCGAAGTGTTAACATGGATTTAGAAAAGGCAGGTAAGGCATGACTTTTGGAATTAAATGAGCTTGAGGAGCTGAGGAATGATGCTTATGACACCTCTCAAGCTTATAAAGAAAGAACTAAGGTCTTGCATAATAAGTATATACTTCGAAAGACCTTTGAGCCCAACCAACAAGTCTGGCTTTTCAATTCTAGACTTGAGCTTTTTCCTGGGAAGTTAAAATCTCATTGGGATGAGCCTTACATAATCACTAAAGTGTTTTCGCATGGAGCTGTGGAGATTAAAAGCCCTTCCTCTTCAGCAACTCCCTTTATCATCAACAGTCAATGGTTAAAACCATACATTACTTTGGATGGCTATTTGGTTGACGAGGTCACTCTTGAGGAACCTTAGCTCCTACCATTCTCCGCCTCAGGTAATATCTTCCTTTAACTGTTTTTGTTTCCAATGAGGACATTGTTTGAACCAGGCATGGGGGAGAGGACCTGAGGCATTTGTTTATAGGATGTCTACATTTTGCATCCATTCATGCATATTGCATTAAAAAAAATAAAAATAAAAAAAATAAAAAAAATATAAGAAAAGGTTTTGAGCTTAACTGGCTAGGCCCCGCATTTTTAAGCAAATCAGAACTTTAGGTTAGACTAAGTTGATTCTAGGGTCGAACTTTAGAAGCTAAGTGAGCTACTAGCTTTAGACCTTTAGGGTCCTTTGTAGACTTAAAAACTTAAGTAGGAGTTAAGTTGCGGACCATTCCTCAAGAGGTTGAGAAAGGAAAGCCAGGGATTGAGTTAAAAGGTGGGGTAGTACCTGGAGTCTTGTTCTACCTTTTGGTTTACGGGTCCTTGTAACCCAAGCATCCAAATTTCACACACTTGGTCTTGTGTAAGGAAGTGATCACCTTAATTCCTTTCTTAAAAGAAATTTGGTTCTCTTAGTTTTAACTTAGGAGAGGCTTGAAAACATAATTTGATTGGAAGAGTTTCTGCCGCAGGAGAGGTGGAGTATATACTCACCTTGAGGATGCGATGAGAACATATTACCTCCTCAGCACTTGTCACTTAGGATATCCATCCTACTGGGGGCATGTAAGTGCATTGTACGGTTCAGGTACCATGGGCGGACCTATCTCGAAGTGCCGATTGCCATAGGCCTGAATTCGCTTAAGAAATCCATGGGCGATACTATCTCGAAGTGTCGATTGCCAGGAGTTCTTGGGGTTGCTATGGGCGGTGCTATCTCGAAGCATCAAAAGCCAGGCACCCTTCGAGGTACGGTGATGGGGACAATGAATCCGACACAGACCGTGTTGATAGCTGATCTGAGGTTAGACTTAGAGGAATCAAACAAAAAAAAAATATATTATTAAAAAAAAATCCTTTTTCCTTTCTAGGTTGGCAATCATACCAACCTCAAATAACTCAGACCAATGCACATGCACGGATGCTTTAATCTTAGGGATCAATAAACCTTAGGGTAGAGTTAGAAATTAGGGAAACTTGTGCCTGCAACTCGTCTTTAGCTGACCTAGTCTGTAACTTAGCAACTACTTGGGAAACTTAGGTCTAAAGTCTGAACTTAATATGTTTCTAAAGGAAGACCGATTGGGTTGGCTAGTTTACTTGGAGTGCTAGGTTTTGCTTGGATTTGCTAGGGACTAGCAAAAACTAGGCATGGGGGTATATGATTAGCCCATATTTGTGGGCTATTTAAGTATCTAAATGTCTAGACATTAAGTTAATTTTAACATTTAAATAGTATACATTAGGATGTAAATAAATTAATTCATATTTTTAGCTTAAGTACATAATTCATGCATTTAGAATTAACCTAGGGTTGTATACATTTAATTAGTTAATTAATTAGGTGCACTATTTTAATTAACATAGAAGTTAAGGAGTTATGTATAAATAACCCTAATTATTTTATTCTTTTATTCTTCTCCTTTGTAGGTAACTCCTCCGTCTCCGCCTCCTCCTCCTGCGCATCACATTAATTCTATGGTGTTTTGAATTTCAAATCTTTATAGCCGTGGCTACAAAAGAGAAGGAAGAGCTGCCGTTGAGGGGGACGTCTCCACTCCTTTGTTCCTCACTGTGCTCAGAGAACCTTGCTTCTCATCCATTCATACCAGTGACCTCCCACCGCGGCAGTGCGACTCCATCACTGTAGGCGTGTGGGGTGACAGCCCACACCGCCAAGAGTCCCTGCAATTCCTCCTGCCTCACGCCATCACCCATGCCCGCACCTTCATTCTCAGCACCCATGCCACCGCGTGCCCTCACTTCATTTCCAGCCATCAGACCCTGCCCACCACGCGCCATCCTACCACCGCGCATTTTCACCTCAGCTGGCAACACCCGCTAGTGCTTGTACGCCCGCACCTCCATCCCCAACACCCACACCACCGCGCGCCATCAGACCCCACCACGCGCCCTTGCCTAGCGCATGTTCTCCAGTGCACCTACACCCGCTTGCTAGCAGCGCTCGCGCTCCAGCGCCTCCCTGCAGCTCCTGCAGCCGATGCCATCAGACCACGCCCGCACTCCTCCACCCCAGCGCCAGCATGCCCACGTGCCCTTGCCTAAGCGTGCGTCCTCCAACCTCGCCTACAGTGCCCCCAACGCCCACGCGCCGCGCCTCCTTGTGCCTGCAGCACGTGTGGCCTCTAGCAGCAACTTCCACCGCTGCCACTTCTTTCCTCCAGTAGGCCGGCCCCGACCACCATCCATTGAGCCGCCACCACCGTCAAGTGTGGATCTGGGAGGGCTACCTCTGGTCACCAACTCGCTGTCCATCTCTCCTTCATCCGCACACAAGCTCCACCCGAAGATAATCCCTTATTTCTTCCTCAATTAATAATTACATTTCATGCCATTGCCATGAAAATAAATTTTTATTTATGATTATTTTATTTATGCCTTAATGCTCATGCTTCCAGATAATTGTTAAACCTTATAATTCATCTCTATGTGCATTGAATTTAATTTTGAATGACATTTTCGTATGCATGCAAGTGAATAATACATGGCATACCTTTGCACATGAATAATTTTCTGACGTAAAAATTACATTCACACCCCTTGACTTGTCCATAAATTTAAGGTTTACTTTCAGAGCTACACAGGCATTGTTTGATCTATTGAATAGTTTAGCGAACTTGATTTTGACCTAATTGCGAGTTTTGCCTCCCTATGGACACAACCCGCTCTCCTGTGAGTGGTTTAATTTTAATTTTAATTATTTTGTTAAGCGATTTTCCAGCACTTCGATCCTACAACGACAAATCATCTTAATACATTATTTGAAAGCGAAAATCGACTTATCAATTTCAAAACTTTACCACTTGCAAATTTTCGTGCATCACCACCACCAAAGTAGAGACCTGTGCAGTCCTCATAGATAAGGCATAGACTCGACCTACAGGTGAAGGTGCAGTGGAGTCTGCCAACCTCTAAGTTGGCTACTACTCTTAAGTGGACACACTCCATGGAATTGTTGGGGGCCTCGTTCATGAGTTTGATACAAATAAGTTGCGCTCCCTGTCGACTGCATCGCCTAACGTCCAACATCATCAAAGAGTACTACATCCCACTCTAGACTCTAGATTTAGCTGGGTAGTCCCTCCTGATATGACCTTGTTGTTCGTACTTGTAGTATGTTCACTACACCTGGACAACACTGGTCAGCAGTGCCCTCTGCATAGTGCTTTAAGTCTTTGATCATGTAGTTAGATGGAATTAGGTAGATCCCGAGGCCACCAACTATGTTTGTTGCTGGGGGACTTGAGGTGTGGAATGTGGTGCTCTGAATGGAATATACTTCTAGTCTTGCCTCTTTTGGAACCTATTTTGAAAATCTAGCCTCTATCCCAACCCATCGTCAAAGTTCCTACAGGTCTCAACGTTGCCCTGTTCATACTTAATCACTATGTCAACCACTTAGGCGAAAGTGTCTAGTAGAAGTGGGTTCACATACTTCTGTATCTTAGGCCGTAATCCCTGGATAAACTTTCAGTACTTGTCTACTGTAGATGAAACTATTAATGGCTCAAAACGTGAGAGTTTAGTTAATCAGGTATGATACTCATTGATTGTCATTGAGTTCTGCTGCAAATTTTGAAACGTGAGCTTCCTCTGGTCCTACCAAGTCCTGGGGTAATACTAGTTGTTGAACAATTCCAGAAAACGTCCCCAAGATATAATCCGAGTGCTCTCTTATTCACACACAGACAACCATCATCGATGTGCTGTGCTGGTCAATTGATAAGTCGCAAAGGGAACTCTGCAATCTTCAAGTGGGAGGATGGTATCGAAGTCCTTCTCAATCTATTGAATCCAATCCTCTACCTTGTTAAATCGTCATTCCCCTTGAAGATCAGGGGTTTTACCTTCTTGAACATAGTGAAGAGTTACTAATGTTGTTGTAGTGGGTCAATCTACTCTTCCTTAGGTGGGGGAGGCTCACAGTTCTCCCCACCCACTTTGTAACCAGGTCCATGAGCACTTGGTACCAAGTGTAGACTCATATCATCTCCACTTCCTCCCTCTGCCTAGTGCATGGGAGGCAACCTCTAGTCCTATATCTTGAAAGAGGTCTTGGTGAAGGCTTGGAACTATATTGCTAGGTGTGGAGCCTGACGAGGAGTGTCATCCTGTGGTTCCCCACTACTACGGTTAGTAGTGGCCATATGACTAGCTCTACATAGTGGCATTGTTCTTTACAGGGTCAAGAAACATAGTCAACATGTCAATTCCACAATCCAAATTCGAGTAAGTGGAAGGCTATGATAGGGTACTACATTAGAAAATTATGTGAGTATCCTGACCTTAATGCATTAACAAAGACTGTAAGGCTTTTTTGAATCATTTTACAGCTACTGGGGTGACCTTGCTTTGATATCATCCAAGTCGTCGAGTACGAGAGGATATTTGAGTAAATCCAATGAAACCTAAGTCGTCGAGTACAAGATAGCATTCAACACATAACAGGATTGCAGTTACCGAAATCACAAAATAATAAAAGCCAAATAGAAATTTATAATGAATCAAATAAAAGAGTGCTGACAAAAGTAATAAGAGTTCACCACCAGGAAATAGTAAAGGAAAAAGAATACTAGAGTAAAAGAGTACAGTCACTAGAAAACTAAAAGGCAAACCGGCTCAGCTAAGAACTACTGTCCTCACGGACTATCTCTAGGTACCGCGCTTGGTCTTGTAGCAGAAGGACCAACCACATGTTATTACAATAGGATGATATTATATTACATATTGTAATATTACCTTTAATTAATTGTTTTGATGCCTTACATATTCATCTAGATATGTGCGAGTCTTTGTTAAGTTATTTGAGGTCATTTCATTGGTAAATTTGCATCAAGAATGAAGCTAAGAAGGATCCAAATTGATGTGAAAAGAAGCCCAATAAGAGCTTGAAGTTATCTTATAAAGAGCTTGAAGATAGCTGATAAAGAAGGCCATTGAAGATTCCTCAAATAAGGCTTTATTCTTAGTCATTCTTGTTGTAAATATATGTAATCATTGATGTAATCTTTTTATTTATTCTTTGAGTCGTAAATTAAGCGTTAAAGAGCCCTAAAATACAGTGCAAGCAAGCCCATAACTGTTAGTTTACCTAGGGAACCAAAACCCACTTAAAAGCCCCCTAATATAGTTTACCCTTCATAAAGGCACCAATTGGCTCTGTAGTTAGCCAACTTGCCCTATTATGGCAAGTTGACCTGCCCTTCCATCGGCTGACTGGCTTTGTTGTAGCTAGCCAACTAAGGGTCTTCCACTTTCTTGATTGTTGGTCCTTGTTTACGCGTTAAATTGATGTTTTAAAGGATGTAATCGTTGTAGCAAGCCAAAATTGCTTAAAAACACTTAAAATTTATAACAGGAAAGTATGAGGCCGTTCACTAAGAGCAATAATGACAATTCATTCTCACAGATCATAATTCTAACAAAATATAAGCAATTAAGACAAGAAGAATAATTTAAAATAATATATCAATAGATACAAATACTAATGTGCAAAATATTAGGGTAAAATAGTGATTTGAATCACCAGATTACCCCTTAAGTTTAAACCTCACAAATACTCAAATATATGAATAGTAAGCTCAACCACAGAATCAAATGCCTCAGATATTAGATGACAAAAATAAGCCCCAGACAGCTTAAATGAAGCTTGCCACAATGCCTTCAAGTGGCTCAAGGGCCTCTTCCTTCCTTCAAGCCTTGAGAGAGAGGCACAACACAACACTAATCAGAGGCACAAAAGCCTCTTAGCAGCTAAGTATAGAGAGGGTAGGAACAAGGGCAAAGCCCCCCCTCTCTCTTTCTTTACTTCTTTTTCTCTTCACGCTTGCCTAATTGAATCAATAAGAGGGTTAACAGGCAGGTAATCGGGTCAAGAGCAGGGATCAGGGCTATTGGGCGTGGAAGGTAGCCGAGGAGTGAGTGAGTGTGAGTGAAGAGGGACCTAACCCCTCGTGACTGGGCAAGGGGTCTGAGTCACAAATCCCTTTTATGTCATGCCGTGAGCTCCTTATCCTATGATGTGGGACTAACTTTCCAGGTGCTTTCTCATAGTAGCAACAGGCCATGCTTCTTCCAATCGTGAGCAGAGTTGAGGCTGTCTGCTTCAATTGATAGCCTAGGAAAGCCCCTGGAGTGAGAATGCGTCACCTGGAAGTGATTGCGATGAAGAATAGAGCCGGAGAGCTGCAGTCGAGGTCGGAGAAGATGGCTGCGGCGGCGAAGTGACGGTGAGGACCTGAAACAAGTAATACAACTTGATGGCCACGTTAGAGTAGCTCAGGAGCTTCGTTGCGGCACGACGAAGGTGATGGTGGTGGTGGCGTGCTGTGAGAGTGGTCGTGGTGGTCTGGTGAAGGCGAAATGTGAGTGCGGAGGCAGAGGTGTTCGGGGAGGTGATGGGCACAGCAATCCCCTCAATTTCTTATGGGGTTTTGCTCGCATGGACACGGAGATGGTGTAGGAGTCGGAGGAGAGTGGTTTGGTGGCGTGTAATGGGTTGTCCAGGTCACCGGAGGTATGCTGGAGATGGGGGAGACGACAGTGGAGCGGGCGGATTCGTGAGCAGACCTAAAGTCTAATGATGCTAGGAGGATCAGTGGATGAAGAGGAGTCTATGTGGGTAGCTAACGAACGAAGGGGAGTTGGCGAAAGCATCAGCTGTGATGAGCTGGTGCCAGAGAAGGAGAATACTCCAGAAGGGAGAACGACGATGAGGAGTAGGTTGGAGAGCGCCGCATCGGTATTGCACGATGTGGAATAAAGAGGGGAAGAAGATCCGGATGCCTATTGTATGTGGCGCCCGACGAAATGATTGGGGAAGAACAGTCATCGGAGTTGAGCTTGGAGCAGGTCGGAGAGGGAGAAAAGAAGAGATTTGTGGCCCAAAAACTCGCTGAGGTGATGGAGTCCATGAGGGTCTTTTATAGGGCATTAGACGAACTTCCAAGCTTGGAAACAAGGTTGAAAGCTCGAGAAATCAGGGATTGGGATTTGAAACTTTCAAGAGTTTGCATGAGCTTTAGAGCGCGAAATGGAATGTGAGATCAGGTTCAGATTGACAGGGATTTCTTTAAGAGTCTCCCTTCCAATTTTGGAAGGGTTTCACCGCAAAATCAGGGAGAAATCCCTAATTGAAGGTTAGCACATGGTGGGTTTTAGGACTCTGCATACGCGAAGGCGGTGGGGACCTATTAGTGAAGAAGACAACGAAGCTAGGGGGGTTTTTGTAATTATTTCGAAAGTTGAGGGGCTAATTAAAAGATAAAGAGTCAGACAGGTCTAAATGCAAACTAGGTTAAGGTGAACTTTGATTAGGCCCAAATTTTGGTACAAACCTAATTTGGTTCCAAGGAATTTGATGGTGAAGTTGGATTTTGGTTTTGACCAAGTTTGACTGGGTAATTACGTAGAAATCCAAATTAAGGCAACTTTCCGTCTAAGACTATTTTGGGTTAAAATGGGTTCTAAAGGTCAAATCAAAGGTACCAAACCTTATAGAATATTTTTCTATGATTTTTAGACCATTTATATGAAATTTATCCTGACCAGAACCTTTGCTATTTAAATGAGTCTGAAATTAGGATTTTGGGTTACTATTAATTCTCGAAATGCGCGAAAACCCGTTTCTATCTACATGAACCCACTTATTTGGCTTTAATGCTCATTTGACCTTTAATTCACCCCTAGCCAACCCCTTGGTTATTCTGTGTTCATGATTTACTGTTAAAATTATAGAATTAACTTTGGTTTCTTGTTCTCTTCTCAAAACACAATGTGGTGGAGATATAACCCTCAGATGAATATGTAAGAGCTTTTATCATCTTTTTCAGACCAAAATAGGCTAGTTAATGCTCATGATGGTGTTCCCATCAGTCCTCCAACATTCTCTTTTGTCTTGGAATTGAAGTAGTTAATACCCTAATCATTTTGCCTAATCACCCACGAAAAACCCAATTTTTGGTCGACTGGTGGTTGACTGGCCATTCTTGAGGCGCCAGTTGATACTATCAAGCTGTCAACCAGTGGCCTCCTATTCTCAATGCTAGGAACTTTTTTTCTAATAGCACTTCAATAGGGCATTGACTGGGAGTCGACTTGCTAAAACATAATCAGTCGACCCATAGCCGTCTGATTATGAAAGGCCTATTTTACCCCTATCGACCATTGTATGCTACGACTGAAAGTATACTTTGGTTGACTAGCTGCACTCTAAAGCACTGACCGGGCATCGACTGATCAGTATTTTTTGATCGGTCTATTTTTGTTCTAATTTCTGAACATTGACTTTCATTTAATTAAGACTACCAATGACTATTTTAGGTATGAATGCCCATTTAGAGTGTTTCTAAGCCCTCTATAAATACCCTAAGACATTCCCACACTTAGCACAACACATAAGAGATCAATAACACCTAAGAATACCTTCTAGCTTTCATTTTGGCTCCAAGTGCTCTCAAGTGAATTGTTACTCCATTCTCTGAGCTAAGCTTCCCTATGCTGCAACTCCCTAATATCTTAGGGAACCTCGATGATCTCTATACTCCTCATTCTCACTTCATTATATTTTAGGGGCTTTATAGGATATTCTTTATTTTGTTTATTGTAGTTGGGTGTCTGATTTGTGGATTCCCACATCTCTTGGAGGTAAAATGTGCATCGGTTTAAACCGTTGCATTGCGTGTTGAGGTTGTATCACCTTTGATTTCAAGTGATACATTAGTATAGTTGATCGACTAGGTCGATCATGAAATCCTAAGTTGAGAGCCTTAAGTGGTGATTTTTACCCTTGGGGTTTCCACCTAAAATTTCCTTGTGCATTTGTGGCTTGATATTATGTAATTGTTTCATTTGTATTAAATTTCTTGTCCTTCACTATTCACCCCCTCTAGTGTAATTTCCCCACAGTCGCTATCCCTGGATGCATAGCTACATTTGAATACAAAACCCAATGAAGTATGTCAGTAAAATTGGAGTAGAGAAGACCTAAACAACATAATAGGGTACTTTCAAATGTTAAGCCATTTGTTTAACCTTGTTTGTTAATCAACTTGTTTTATCAAGCCAATGGCCATTTAAGTACGATCATCCACCTCTCAATCTATGTCTCGAGCATGAGACAATCTCCGCGTGAAACCTTATGGATTATGACTGATATAGGACACCCTCTTGACCAAGAGAATGACCTATACCTGTCTCACATTTGTTACCCTGGGGTCACTGCGAGGAGTGGTGGCTACACCGTGTAGCATGAATAATTGCTAGCTTCACACGTTGAACCACAGATAACCTTTTGTCCACTTACTGGCCAAGTACAGTAAAAAAAACTCCAACCCTTGAGCCACGCATCCTGCTTTCTCAGTTGGCCGTTAAACCTAACTATAAGTGATAAGGAGGCCAACCACTCAGCCTAACCAATCTAGAAATAGACCAAATCTAGAATTAAAGTCCTAACGAGTGGTGGGGCTAACTAGCTATTGCAAGTAATTCCCAACCAATCAGTCATTAAAAATTTATTAACTAATTTCCGAATAACTACATTACTGTTACCATGATGAATCATGTCTTTTAATCCAACCAACATGTAATAGCTTCTAGATTGGAAATCTATTATAGTCAATTAGTCTTATAATTGATTTCCCACTATCCAAATCATGAAATCAAAAGTTGAATTGTCTTTGTATCTCTGAGAATCAGGTCTGAAAATCAGAGTTTTACTCATTATAATCTAATCACTTGAACCCAATCATTCTTTCATTTAATTCAATTAATCTCAATCTCAAGTAATCAATTTTAACTGTAGCATTAATGATGAAATTTAGTACAGAAAATACTAAGAAACACTAATAGGGGTTTTGATCTCAACAAGAGGTAGAACACACTCTAAACAGAGAATCACATAAAGAAAATCGTGGAAACATGTCAAAATACTTGAGAGTAGATAAAAATACGTATAACTTGTTGGATTTTGAATTCCTTGAGTGAATATCTATGCTTTTGTAAAAAGATTACATTTTATTTGAATAAAAATTTTTATTATTTTTCAGTTCATAATTTGGGTCCCTTAGTACGATTAGGGTTACGTAGTTGGTTAGATCGAATAAACTTGGTTGGTGTTGATTTAGAGATCTAAACAGTTTAGAGGATTTGATAGCACATCAAGAGACCATATGATTCATTTATATGTTTTCGACTTGAGTTCGGAAGGCAACATTCTCTAGAATTTGTCGCTTGATTGAGGTTCTCAAATGGAGATTCGAGAACTGTTGCGCGAGTTGGGTTAAGGAGTTAACTTAATGAAACAGAAGATAGTGAAAGCTCTTCTCCCATGCTATCATTGAAAAGGTGTATCCTTAGACCTGAGATAGATGTCTTTGTTCATGAACACATACATTTGGCATACTAATAAGTTGATGCACCCACCTCGGTGCTGACACTGGAAAACTGGTGTGTGTAGGAAAGGACGGGAAGTACATAATTTCTCAAAGGAATCACACAAATTTGTTGAATAGGTGTATGTAACAAATTACAAGCATGAGCTCACTTTGCGTATATTGGGAATGATGAATTTCCCAGGTTGTCGTAGAGTTCTAATCAGACTTAAGGCAAGAAGAGAAGAAGATGAACCTTTGGGAAATGTTTTGATCTTCGTTCTTGTCCCAATGATACATGGAGATATCAAGAATAATATTATCCAAGGAGAAACGACATTTGTTTAATGGGATTAGACCTTAGGATAATATTTTCCTCCAAGTATGAAAGATTTATGAGTATTCGGAATACTTGAGGTGGTAAAGTACCAAAATTTCAGCCATCTTATGGGCTCATTATTGGAGTAACGAACCAATAATGATATTGGTGGGTTCCTAATTGAACAATAATTAATTGTAACTTAATGAGTTAACTTACATTTAATTTGCCAATTAATTACATCGAATTTGATTAGGTACAAAATTCAAGTGTTGAATTGCAATTAAGTTTGGATAATTGATATAAACTTTTCAAATTTTGTTTTGGGCCAAGGATGCAATTGTCGATTAGGATTCAATCCCATCTGTTGGATAGAGATCCAATGGACCCCATCAATTTAGGAATTGGAAAGGAATCCTTATAATTATCTCCCAATGGGAGAAATCCTAATTGCAACATTCCAATTAATCAATTGTTGATTAATTTCCACCACAAAAGCCACCAAAATCCAACTAGCAGTAATAGGAAGGAGAAGAGGCGGCGCTCCTGCTGCCCTATTGTAGCTGGTTGACCAAAGTTAATTTTGGTCAGCTCTAGCAAGAATAATTGGTTGACCAGTTAGTGAACTAGCCAACCATTTACTAAAGGGCTAAAGCTACAATCCTTTCCTATTGCACCCCTTTCCACTTCCCCTTTGTAGCCGGTTGACTGACACTTCTGGACGTCGATAGACTTATTTGAGGAGGCATCGCCACATGAGGTATTGCACCACACTACTTCGAAAGTATAATCCCTCAACTTGTGGGATCCTGGAACGAGAGGAAACTAGTTCCTTCCATGTGGTTTTGATTCTAGGTGTTTTGATTTCATTTTACTTGATTAATTTCTGGCATCCTTTCGATCTTGTGTGCAAAAGATTTTAAATGCCTATTCTTGTGTTTTTCATTCTTCTGTGATGCCATGGGTTTGCTTAACTTAGTGTTGTTAACACGTTTCAATAGAATTTGAAAAAGTGTGTGTCGTAGTATAGTTGATTAAAGTGGAGTTAACATTTAAATTTATATTCTTGAATTTTGAGAGTAATTCGAGGTCGTCTCTGGGAGCAATTGAAGGCACAAATACTGCTATTTGATTATTTACAGATGGCTTTAGTGAACTTGTAATATGAATTAGATCAGGAAAAATCAAATAAGTTCATAGTACCACTCTAAATTGCAGAACAAGATGATTATATTGAGTGCAAAAAAAACTAATTAAATGCTTATTTAATGCTCAATAATAATTAATAATCACATGTTCATCTAATTAGGCACAAATGAGCATTAACAAGAATGATGGATACAAAGAACCATTTCAGAAGAAAATCATGAATTAATTTAATCAAAAGTGCGAATCAGTCCATGATATGTTATAAGTAGGTCCCTGCGAAGATATTCTCCTTATGTTCATACCCTTAGGAACCCCTGCGATTGGGTCATTTTCTTATGAAAGGGTCCTTAGACTTTTTCTTCCACTCTTCTTCTCCACAACTGGCTAGGGTTGCTGGAGCTCACCGAAGAAGAGCGCTGATGGTTGCGCGAGCCTAGCGTAGGGTGGGGGATGATTGCGCGAGGGTCGCTGACTTGCTGATGGTGGTGGAGTGGAGATTGGATGAACGGAGGAGGCGGAGGCAATGGCTGGAATTGGAGAAGACGAGGGAAGTCCGGTGAGATCTTGTAATCATAATACGAGATCAGTTCACCTCACGTCAGATGCGAAAGCCTCAGGGTGAAGCCCCAAAGCAAAGCCCTAACGCTATTGGGTGAATGGTCATGTGTGGAGGTGTGGCGAAGAAGCTCATCAGAGCTCCTAATTTAGGTGGTCGGTTGGTCTAGTATAGTGGTCGAACGACAAATCAAAGTGCCTAGAAGCTAAAGCTAAATATGTTGAAGGAAATCCCTATGCTAAATGGAAGAAAGGGGGAGAGATTATTTGAGATGGTGGTGGGTCTTTGGCGAGGAAATGGGGATGGAATTGGAGCTGTGGAAGGGGCTAAGTGGTCTTGTCCGGTGGTAGGGAGCATGACAAGGAGTTGGGGAAGACAACTATGGCCTCAGTTGGTGGTGAGATGCAGTAAAGTGAATAGGAAGATGGAGCTCCAAGGTCTTTAATGGCGGCGCTTGACGGAAGGAGAAGGAAGAGGGTTTTGAGTGTGATTTTTGGAGGAGGGGACTCAGAAGACCTCGAGGAGGCTTTATAGCCTAAGATCTGAGATTGAGAGTCCTAGATTTTGTGAGAACGACTCGGTCATTCACGAGTTGGACGTGGTGGCTTTGACCACGAAAATCGAGCTCCAAAAAGGGTCTCAGGAGCCAGCAAGATCGCCGGTAGGTGCGAAGGAGGTTAGGGAATAGGTGCTCCAAGTCTTATGGTGAGCCTAGAGCGGATCGATGGGAATTCGAGGTCAAACCACGCCCATACGAGCTGCTTGCGTAGCCATGGTGAGCTGGAGGTGAAGGTGCTGCAGGGGGTGTTTGTAAGGAAAACTTGAAAATTAGGGGGGTCTTTGCAAGGAATTGGGGTTCAAAAGCCAAATTGCAAACTATATTAAGATGAAGTCCAAATGAGCTCAAATTTTTATGGTAATATAATTTAGGCCTAAGGAATTTAATGGTGACTTCAATTTTGGGTTTTGATGAAATGTGCATGCTCAATTAATGATTTGACCCAAAATGTTTCAAATACTCGCCTAGGTCTCTGTTTAAGGTCAAAATAGGCTCCTCTTGTCAAATTGATCATTCTAAACCTTGTAAAATATTTTTAGATCACTTTCAGAAGGCTTAGATTGCATTTTGCATTTATTTCAATTAGAACCTGATTAATTTAAGTGAGGCCAAAATTAGGGTTTCCTTAATTATTAATTGACCTTTAATTCAATAGAACCCTAGATTGATTAGTTCAGGCTCACTAGTTTGTCTTTTAAGCTTGCTTGACCTTTTATTTAATGTCGCTTCACCCCTTGGTTAATCCACAATTGTGATTGCCTGTTAAATCATCAGAATTAACCTATTTTGTAACAATTCCTCCTTATTCAACCCATAAATTATGCCCTTTTATTTAGCAATTATGTATAATTAGCTTAGGGAACTAGCTAGATTGGCCAAGATATAAGAGATGATGGTGCTACCATCATACCCCCATGCCTATCATTTTCTAGTCCCTTAGCAAATTATTATCACGAAAATAGAGATTTTTCTTTTTTTAACGAAACTAAGCTGTGCTAAATCAAAAATTTCAATACGATTTTTCATCAACTAGAGGAAAATATAGACAAATTCTTAACCGAAAAGACTTAGCAGCACTCAAGTACTGACTCAAATCTGGACCTCCTAGGTCAAATTAGAACTCTTATTAGCTAATAGACTCAAGTCACGAGACCAACTTTCTTTGACTCTGTCAACCCAACTAAGATTTGAAGCAAATGTGAGAAGCAAGCATCTTGTGTGTGACATAGTTTGACTGGCCAAAAAGACAACTACATTGACTCCTAGTATTCAATAAAAGTTAGAATCTTTCTATCTCTCTCTAGGACAATCTTGTCTTCTGTTAAGCCATACTTGGATTTGGCAGCTTTCTCGTCACCACTTTTCTATCCCGAGGTCAACACTCTAGGTGTATATCTCCCTGGCAGATTTCCTAATAAACTATAGGTTAACTCCCATATGTAGCGAGGTATTTTTATTGTGGTGGAAAAAGGGTAGCGTTCATATGTAGCGAGATGCTTTATTTATTTGGTGGAAGATGGTAGCGTTCATATGTAGCGAGATGCTTTATTTATTTGGTGGAAGAATTTGCACCTATTTGTAACGGGATGCATTTTATTTAGTGCAGTAAATAGGATAAGGCTAGTATTTTTTCATTCTCATTTTCCATTTTCTCAATTTTTTTGTTTTCTCCAAATGTTTTTTCTAGGTGAGTGGCTCTTCTTCATCTGTTCTAAATGCATACCCAACAAATAGGAATAGTCCTAAGAACTAGAAAGTTGGCAAGGTCCTTTGGATCTGCATGCCCTAAGACTAAATTTTATTGACTACTAAGGACTCAATAAAGTCGTCCAAAAGACGAGTCAATGCATAGTATAGCATTTTAAGATTCTTGAGACTCCAAGACTATTCAAATCAAATGGTGGAAAGATAAGTCAATCACTTATCACCCTTTTTGACTTAAAACTTTCAGCGTCTTCATATTCCTTCAAAGATTTTGGAAAATAAATTTGGATTTAGGTAAATACTTAAGAAATTAAGTCTATAAAGACCTGAAGAGTTTAGGCAAAAAGGCTTTGTTTTAAATTTCCTAAAGGTTGTGAATCCTCATAATCGAAAATTCTTGATTCCTTTTAGCTTAAATTCGTTAACAACATTTTTCTTTTTTCTCTATTTTTTTATGTGAGAACCTTTCAGAAATGGATTTTCAGATGGTTGCACTTTAATACCTCCCTATGCCTAAGTTTTGCAATGCCCTCACTGCAAACATGATGAGTTCACATTCAATTTAGTTCGTAATTTTAGAATAGGTTAGGTGAGCGGATGGGTCGAAAATGACTATTGTGGATGATTTCAAGCTCCAATACGAACATTGGAGGTGGAGTCAGTTGTTCCTAAATTAGGAACCCTAAAGTGGAATAGGAATGGTTTTCAAACAGGCTATGAAAGGTCTCGAGTTTTTTTTTTTTGAAAATGATGGGTTGTCTCCCATTGAGTGCTAAGTTTACCTCTGTCAGCTGGGCTCAACGTGACTTAAATGGGATGGAGGTTACTAGACTCTTCAGCTAGGTTTGGATCAGTTATCTCGAGAAAAGGTTTAAGCCATTATCCGTTCACAACAAATGGATTGGAATCCTGACTGAGTTCACTAATTTCAATAGCTCTGTTTCCAAAGATCCTCTGGACTAGAAAGGGCTCGGTCCACTTCGATCTCAGCTTGCGTGGGAAGAGCTTGAGTCAGGTGTTTACGCAGTGAAATCAGTGTTTAAAAGATGTTGCGTTGCAGTATAAGTGAAATCGCCTTGTAAACAAATAAGAATTTTATTACTCAAAAAATTATGAATCCGAGATCGAACACGGGGAGCAAATTGGTATTTAAAAATTAAGAGCACAATCTCAAATTAATAAAATGTGATGTTCAACAATATTGTGAAGCAATAGAATGAAATTCAGTGTATATAAATGCTAAAGAGAAGAATAGAGATGTAAAAAGAAATAGAATGTCTGTTCTCTCTTCTTTCGTCCCTCCTCTCTGATGTCTTCTTCTTTCTTCTCTTCTCTTCCTTCTTCTATTTCTCCTTCCTTGATCTGCGGCTACTTTTTCTTCTATCTTCTTCTTTTTCTTCTCTTAGTTTCTGCCTTCTTTCCTCTGCCTTGGCTTCTTTCTCTGTCTTTCTGTCTTCAGCCTTCTATTCTCTCTACGGTTCCTTCCTTCTTTTCTTCTTTTCCTTCAACTGTGCCTACCTTCCTTTCTTCCTTAAGCTTCTGATTTCCTTCCTTCTCTTTTTCTTTTCCTTCAACCGCGCCTTCTCCTTCCTTCTTCTTCAGCCTTTGCCTTCAAGTCTTCAGCTTCCTTCCTTAGCCTCTCCTGCCCTTGGCCTTCTTTCCTTCCTGCAGCTCCTTCTTCAGCTTCCCTCCCTTCCTTCTTTCCCTGCGCACATGAGTGCAAAACCTACTCCTACCCTCCCCCGCGTACGCTCTCTCTCTTCTTCTCTCTTAGGTTCGCTCCCAGAGCCAATCGGGTATACAGGTCGGGTCAAGTGCACCCGGGTCCAGGCGCATTGGCATGGGTGGAGTGCGAGGAGTGCAGGGTTTTCGAGTCAGGCAGGCAGGTCCGCGTAGCGTGGGTTGCGGACGAGGCGGGTGAGCGGGCGAGGGGACCTCACCCCGTGATCTGAGGCGACAAGGTAAGAACACAAAATCAATATAAACCACTCACCTGCGCCCAACGTTTCCGAGGTGGGACTAAAGTCCCACCTGCTTCTTCGCACGCTCGCAGGGAGGATGCCTGTGTAATTGCTGCAGCTGCGGGCGATGTAGCCTTCGATTGCTAGGTGCAAAAGGGTCGAGGAATGCTTCTATGCACCTGGGACTCTTCTGCTTGGATCAACGCGACCTAGAGCGAGCTTGCGAGCGAGCTTTGCTCATGCTCTAATGGCAGAAAGGGGGTGAACCTGAAAATCAACAATACGGCCTCGCGACCCTGTCAAAGCACTTGGGTAGCTTCACCGTGACACGATGAAGGTGATGCGGTGGGTGGCGTGGCGCAGAGCGGCCTAAGCGTGCGTGCCTAGGTCAGACTGTGACCGTGAAAGTGCATGTGTTCAGTGGAAGTGTAGGGTGCGTGTGGTGGTCAGTGAAGGGGCGGATGATGATCAATGGATGATGGCAGAGGTTTTGAGGTAGGTGGTGAGGCATGTGGATGAGTGGAGCGACGGATGCGCCTTTGCCGGTGGTCTGCTGGAGATGAGGAAGACGGAGGTGGTCGGTGGCTGTCGAGGGTAATTTTGTGAAATAAAGAGGGGGAAAGTGAAAGGTAGGGAGAGAGGAACTTAACTAAGGGTATTTGGATGAAGGGGGGAGGCAGAGGATGAGCGACATGTGTGTGCCGTCCCTGGAGAAGAAAACCCTGATATGAGGAAGACAGCGACGATAAAGGGGTTGGAGAAGCGCGCACAGTTATGGCGCGACGCGGAGGAGCAAGGTGGAGAAGACTTTGCCACTGGTATGGTGGCAAAGTGACGAGAAGAGGGAGGAGAGATCACTGGAGCTTGCAGGATATTGGCTGGAGATGGAAGAGGATGAATTTTGGTGGTATCAGCAGCCAAATCAAGCTTGAGAGCAACGACAAGGGCAAGGGGTCCTTTTATAGCTACTGGCAGAGGTCCTTGTGCTTGGAAGGCAAGCTTCCAAGTGCAAGAATCCTTGCCGGAGTAGGAATGTGCGAAGGATACCCATGTCTCTCGAGCGTTCGCACGAGAGATTAGGTGCGAATCAGATCTTGGGATTACGTTCAGATGATTGGGAATTCCTCAGAGAATCTCCCTTCCAAATCTGAGAGGGGATCTCTGAGGAATCGGGGAGAAATCCTCCTTGAATCCTCGTCGGAGTAGGACTCCTCCGCTGTAATGGCAAAGGGACCTAATTGCAATGAGAGGCGTGGAAGATAGGGGGTTTGCGCAATGGTTTTCAAAAACTAAGGGTTAAAATATAATTAGATGGACTGTTTTGCAAAGTAGGTCAAGGTGACCTCCCCTTAGGTCCAAATTTTGGTAGAAACCTAATTTGGACCTAAGGAATCCAATGGTGAAGTTGGATTTTTGGTTTGACCACGTTTGGCTGGACATTTTACACGAAAACCTAATTTAGGGCAAATAATTAGCTAGGACCCCTATTTAGGTCAAAATAGGTTTCAAAGGCCAAATTGAATGTTATAAACCCTAGAGGGTATTTTTTGATGAATTTTAGAGGGTTTAGTTGATTTTTATCTTGATCATAACCTTGTTGCATTAAGTGGGTTTGTTTCAGGGTTATAAAATGTCATTTAATTCTTAGATTGCATATGAACTCATTTATGATTGAACCATCCTACTTTTCCTCTTGTTAAGTCCAATTGACCCATGTTTAACCCCTGAGAAATCCCATTGATGTACTGCAATGGTAAAATTACAGTTTTACCCTTTATTTCTTATTTTCTTTTCAGAATAGTTATTCCCTGAATTAGGCCCTTCTCTAGGTTATATAGGAGTTTTTGTTCTCTTTTCTAGGTCAAAATGAGCTAGTTAGGGATCATGGTGGTGTTCCCATCATACCCCCATGCCTAGCTTTTGCTAGTCCCTTAGTAAAATTTTAAGGTTTTAACTTCTGCTCTAGACCATGAGTTTCTTTCACCAGTTATGATAGGTGCTTTTTCTTTTTCTTTGTGATTAGGTTAGAATGCTGACAGTAGGCCTAGAGGTACTCAAGTACCAACCAAGATCCAGACCTGACCAGCTCTAGCCTTTGTCCTCCGCAAAGGTTTTTAAGACCCGTAGAACTATCCTAAGGTTCATTGGACTCCGCAGATAAAGCACCCATGCTTGAGACATATTTTAGCCTTGGTTCAGATTGCATTGCATTTTTGTAAGAGAGAGACAGAGGATTTATTTGTTTGGAGAGTTTTCTCTCTCTTTTCTTTTTATTTCTAGCTTCGGATTGGCTTCTCAACACGGTCTGTATCCGATTCCTCGTCCCCATCATCAATCCTCGAAGGTCCCTGCTAATCGATGCTTCCTGATAGCACCGCCCATGCAACCCCCAGAACCCTGGCTTTTGAGATTTCGAGATAATCCCACCCATGGCATTTCGTAGCCAAATGCAGACCCTGGCAATCGACATTTCCTGATAATGCCGCCCATGGTATCTGAACCAGTAGAGTGCTTACATGACCCTGGTAGGATATGTAAATATCCTAGGAGACAAGCACCAAGCAGACGATATGTTGTTACGCATCTTCGAGGGAAATTTCTTGCCTCTCTGCACTAGGAACTCATCCAAATCAACTTGTGTTGATCGGCCGCTCCTAATCTAGGCAACTTTTTTTAGAATACCTAAACGCTTTTGCGTGATTTTGATAGTTATGCGCACTGAACCAGACTGTGTGTGGATTGGGGTGCTTAGGTTGCTGAGTCTCGCAAATCGAAGGTTAGTTAACGAGGTCGAATACTCCCAAAGCCTTAGACCTAATACTTAAGCTTCGCATTTTCCCCAACCTCTTGAGGATTATCCAGATCTTAGTGGGTACTTGAATTTTTAAGCCTAAGAGTCTAGCCCAAAAGGCCTAAGGTCAGCATTCCTACTAATCTCTTTTTGTCTCATTAGCACTTTTTCTCATTTTTCTCTTTTTTCTTGATGTGGTCTAGAACTTCAGTTAATTCCTTAATTTCTTACTAATGACTATTCTTTTTCTTTTTCATTTTATGCTCCTTTTTGCCATTTTGCTCTTTTCCTCCTCATGTTTTGTATTGCCTCAACAATTTTCTCTGCCCCCTCCTCAATTTTTTTGTTCTTTTTCAATATTTTTTTTCATTTTTTTTGGGTTTTTTGTGATATGTGATTTTTTTGTTGAAACCTTTTCTTGATATGAGTTTTCATAACATTTTGCGCTTTCATACCCCCCCATGCCTATGATTTGCAATGTCCCCATTGTAAATTAGTTGGGTTTGAATTCAGCTTAGTTCATTCATTAGGACAGGTGTTGGGTGGGCGAACGAGTCGAGGCGATTGTTGCGAACGATTTCTAGACTCGGGTACGTGTACCTGAGGTGGGGTCGGCTGTTTTAATGGATGAACCCTAAAGTGCAATATGAATTCAGCATAGAAATGTCAAGAAAGGTTTCCGATTTTTCAAAGAATGATGGGTTGCCTCCCGTTAAGCACTGAGTTTACGCCATCGACTGGGCGCAATGAGCTCAGGGAGAATGGAGGGTAAAGGATATCTTAGCCAAATTTGTATCGGTCATGTCAATGAACGGTTTGAGTCTCTGACCATTCACGATGAAGGGTTCAGAATCGTGGCTGAGTGGACTGATTTCAATGGCTCTATTTCCAAAGATTCGTCAGACTAAGTAGGGTCCGATTCATTTAGATCGAAGTTTTCCTGGGAACAACTTGAGTCTGGCATCAAAGAGTTGGACCTTTTGATCAGGATGAAAGATCTTTCTAGATATGTGCTTGTCGTGAAAGGCTTTAACCTGCTCTTTGTAAATTTGTGAGTTCTCATATGCGTCGTGGCGTAATTCATCAATCTCGCTCATTTGAAGCTTTCTATGGGTTCCAGCCTTAGAGAGATCTAGGTTGCAATTCTGTATTGCCCAATAGGCTTTATGCTCCAATTCGATGGGGAGGTGACACACCTTCCCGTACACCAGTTTGAAGGGAGACATACCTAGTTGGGTCTTGTGGGCGGTCCCATAAGCCCACAAAGCTTCTGGAAGCCGGGATGACCAATCATTCCTGTTAGGTCGAATACTAACCTGGAGGATTTTCTTGATATCTCGATTTGATAGCTCAGCTAGACCATTAGTTTGGGGGTGGTAAGGAGTAGAGATTCAGTGCGACACCCCATATTTGGTCATCAGTGACCTGAACTGAGCGTTTGTGAAATGGGTCCCTCCATCGGAAATTATTGCACGTGGAATCCCAAACCGTGAGATGATGTTTTGATGAATGAACTTGATAACAACTTTGTGATCATTGGTTCGGGTCAGAATGGCTTCGATCCACTTGGACACATATTCAATAGCGAGTAAAATGTATTCGAAGCCATCTGAGATAGGGAAGGGTCCCATAAAATCAATCCCCCAAATGTCGAAGATTTTGCATACCAGAATCGGTTGTAAAGGCATCATATCTCGATGGCTCATGTTGCCTGAGGTCTGGCAATGGGTACATGCCTTGTAGTGATTGTATGCATCCTTGAAAATTGTGGGCCAGTAAAAGCCACATTGGAGGACTTTTGGTGCGATTTTATGTCCTGAAAAATGTCCACCGCATGCCTGGTCATGGTAGAAAGAGTATGTCTTTGATTTTCGCTTCCGCAACACATCGTCGAATTATTTGATCAGCACCAATGCAGAACAGATACGGGTCTTCCCAAAGGTAATACTTGGCATTGGAAAGCAATTTGTCCTTCTTGGCCTTCGGCCAATCGGACGGGATTTGATGTGATGCCAAGTAGTTTACCATGTTAGCAAACCATGGAAGCCTTGTATTGATAGTCAGGAGGTGCTCATCAAGAAAATGTTCCGTTATGGGTCCAGAAGGGTCAATGATCTCAGAAGGAAGGCGGGACAAGTGATCAGCTACCACGTTCTATTTTCTTGCTTTATAGCGAATCTCAAGGTTAAATTCTTGCAATAGCAAGATCTAGTAGATTAATTGAGGTTTCGCGTCCTTCTTAACAAGGAGATGCCTCACAGTTGTGTGATCCGAGTAAATGATAACATGGGAACCCAGGAGGTAAGATCTAAATTTTTCTAAGGCAAATACTACGGCTAGCAGCTCTTTCTTAGTAACCGTGTAGTTACGTTGATCCTCGTCAAGTGTTTTGCTAGCATAGTAAATGACCACGGGTTTCCCGTCAATTTTCTGCCCCAAAATTGCTCCTACAATGAAGTTAGATGCATCGCACATGTTTTCAAAGGGTTGAGACCAATCAGGGGACTATAGGATCGGGGCTTGGGTAACTCAGTCACGGAGGATCTCAAATGCTTGAGTGCATTCCTTGGAGATTTCGAAAGGTACATCCTTGGAGAGAAGAATAGTCAGGGGGTGCGTGATTTTTGAAAAATCAGGGATAAATCGTCGGTAAAAATCGACGTGCCCTAGAAAAGATCGGTTGCCCTTGATCGAGCTAGGCATAGGGAGTTTGGAAATCAAGTTAACCTTGGCTTGCTCGACTTGGATGCCTTTCTCTGAAATCAGATGTCCCAGGACGATTCCCTTAGGCACCATGAAATGGCTCTTTTCCTAGGAAAGAATCAGATTCATGTCAATGCACCGCTTGAGTATTTGGACCAAGTGCTGGAAGTAATCGTCAAATGATGCTCCAAATACTGAAAATTCATCCATGAAGTCTTCTAGATAATCACCTACCATATCTGAGAATATGGCAAGCATGCACCGCTGAAAAGTCGCAGGTGAATTGTAGAGACCGAATGGCATCCTTCGGGATGCGTACGTCCCGAAAGGGTAGGTGAAAGTGGTCTTTTCTTGGTCCTCAGGATGGATTGCCACTTGGTTATAATCGAGTACCCGTCAAGAAAGCAGAAGAACCTATTTCCAGCTAGTTTCTTGAGGATCTGATCAATAAACGGTAGTGGGAAATGATCCTTCTTCGTGGAGGAATTGAGTCTTCTGTAATCAATGCAGACTCTCCACAAGTTAGCTATACAGGTTGGTATGACCTTTCTGGTTTCAGTCGTAATGATGGTGAGTCCTGCCTTCTTAGGCACAACCTAGATTGGACTCACCCATCGACTGTCGGAGATCGAGTGGATGATCCCTGCATCTAACTACTTAATGATCTCCTTTTTCACGACCTCCTGTAGATTAGGGTTCAAACGTCTCTACATTTCTCGTGAAGGTCGTGCGCCCTCTTCGGTGTAGATTTGGTGTGTGCAATAAGAGGGGCTTATGCCAGTCAAGTCATCGAGAGTCCATCCAATGGCTCTACGATGTTGCTAGAGAACGGTAATCGGACGAGATTCCTGGTCAGGTGTGAGTCTGGAGTTGATAATCATAGGAAATGTCTGATTGGAACCCAAAAAGACGTATTTCAGATGATCGGGAAGGGGCTTGAGTTCCAGAACGGGATTATCAGCAGTAGCGGGCGGTTCAGGGTGTGTGTCAGGAACAAGGGTAGGAATTATGGGTGTATCTAGATGAGGTTCAAACTCCTCTGTTTGCGGGTTTTGATCTTCTGGTGGCTAATTGGGAAAAATCAAGTTGTCCTCGATATGCGGTTCATCAACCACAACTTTGATATCACATATTTGTTCTATAACACTGTAATTAATCCCTTGTTGGGCCTTAAAGATGTCAATCTTTAGAGTTTGGTTCCCAAATTTTAATTCTATTTGGCCCTCCTCACAGTTTATGTTGGCCCTAGCAGTGGCCAGAAAAGGTTTCCCTAGTATAATCGGTGTATTCCTTAGGTTCTCAGGTGCATCCATATCTAGAACTATAAAATCCACCGGGAAGTAGAAATCCCGTACCTTAACAATGACATCGTCGAGTATTCCTTTAGGTGACTTGATGGATCGATTGGCTAATTGCAATGTCACCTCTGTTGGTTTAAGCTCGGACTCTTCAAGGTTGTCAAGGAGGGATGTAGGTATTAGGTTTATGGAGGCACCTAGGTCTAATAAGGCTCTGTCGAATTAGGTATCACCAATTTTACATGAGATCAAGGGAGTACCTAGGTCTTTAGCCTTGGGTGGGAGTTTACTCAAGATTACAGAGCTGGTTTGCTTTGACAGTACGATTGGACTCCCACTTTTGGTTCACAGCTTACGCTTGGGTGTACACACATCTTTCAAAAATCGTGCGTAAGCCAGTACGTGGTGGATTGCATCCATCAAGGGGATGTTTATTTGGACTTGTTCAAAGAGCTTGACCAGATCCTCCTCAGGAGCCACGGGTTTGGTTATCCTCTTTCCCTTGGTCAAGGCCTCGGGAAATGAAACCTTGGTTGGTTCCTCTAGAATAGGTCTAGGTTCTTGATCTGGGATAGGGGTATCCTGGATAACTATCCTAGGGCTTAGGTTACTACCAAGATTGGAGTGGTTTGGATAAGGTGGGTCTTGAGTTGCTTTACCACTATGGGTTGTTACGGAGTTTAATCCTACCTGGTTTTGGTTTGGGGTTGGTAAAATGGGTGGATGCAGTTGAAATCCCACGTAAGATGTCAAAGCTTCCATCCTGTCTGGTGATGGAACAGAAGGGGCCTGATAAATCATATGTGCATGGCATGGATTTAGGTTCATAACGCGCCTCTGGGTCGGCACGTTATTTGGGTTCGGCAGAGGTTGCGAAGGAAAGGTGCCAGGTTGGTAGGAATTCGCCATCTAGGTGAGTTGATTGCAAACCTCTGTGATCTCGTCCTTGTGCTATTTCTGTATTGCCGCATTCATCTTTTGAATGTCAGCCAGTGTTTGAACGATAAGAGTCATTTGATCTTGGTTTGGCCCTGATTGATAGGTGGGGTTGGGTCGAGGCTAAGGCAGCTGATATAGACGAGGAGCTTGTGGACGGGGTTGATAAGGTGGTCTTTGATTCTAAGAATTTCCCGCCCATAGAAAGTCAGGATGATTCTGCCATCCAGGGTTGTAGGTATTGGAGAATTGGTCATTCTGGATGGCGTTGAGGTCCTCGCAGATCTGAGGAGCCTCAAGAAAATCAGAGTACGAGGGTTCAGAGTTCCCCCAACTAGAATAGAGTGGATCGGAGGTCCCTTTGGTCCTGGAGTCAGATAGGGGTGGATACGGATCCATCCCCTGAGAAGATCGGTGATAGATGTTCAGCACAGTTTCCCTCACAAGAGGTGACTGTGCAAATGAGTTTTGCGCAGAGGTGGCTCGCTGCAGATGCTGATCAACTCGTCCACCTTCTTCTTTATGATAGAGACCTTGTTCAACCGACTAGCCATTCGCTCTAAGTCGACGGATGTGGACAGGCCCTGCGTCTCAAGTGCTCCCCTAAGATTTGTTGATGTGTGGGCATTCGTCCGGTAGAATAAGCCCATGGAGTCATTATTGATGGAGTTGTCGCACATATTCTTGAGAATCTCCCACACAGTGTTCTCATGTTGACCCATGATATTTCCTCCGCAGGTTGCATTGACGAACAATCGAATGTTTTCACGGATTCCCTGGTAAAAAGACTAGACTTGTTCCCATTTAGGAACTCCATGATGGGGGCACTTTCGCATGAGATCCAAAAATCGATCCCATGCCTCATGAAGAGGTTCTCCCAATTGTTGAGTGAAATGAGTGATCTAGTGGCACAAGGTATTTGTCCGGCCAACAGGGAAGAACTTTTTCAAAAATTCGGACTGGAGTTCAACCCATGTGTTGATCGGACGAGTTTGAGTCTGGTGCCAATGAGCAGCCTTGTCCATTATGGAGAAAGAAAACATCTTCATGAGTAGAATATCCCGATTTTGTACATCTGAACTGAAGGTCTGGGCCAGATGTTTAAGTTGTTTGATATGCAAGAATGGATCCTTGGAGTTAAGCCCATGGAATTTTGGTATGGCATGAATCATATTAGGCTTGAGTTCACAATCAGGACCTCCAGCCGAGATTTGGACTCGAGGCTCGATTGCCACCACAACGGGATTATAGTGATCTCGCTTCATAGGACGCTGTGGTGGGTTTACAAAGTTTTGGAATGGATCATTTAAGTGTTGAAGTTGGTGCTCAAGGTTGTTCTCTTCTTCAATGGGTTGTGCCATGATGGAAGAAGAAGGAGAACTCGGTTCTGATGAATCAGAGGAGAGATCTATGTGGTGGGGCTGCTGCATAAACACGGGCATCGAGGCTTGGCCTCGGTGAGAGTGGATTTCTAAAGGTGGTCTTAAGGTTGGTCTTAAGGACCTCCTACCAAACATGCACTGAAGGATTTGATGAGATTAGAATGTGCTGGACCCAATTGAGACACCAAAAAAATGTTGGGTGGCTATAGAGGTTCGGGGCAGATGATACCCCTTAGTCAGAAAGGCCGTCCACTTGAGAAATACCTGGACAGCTAGAGAGGGAGAGTCCCGCAAAGACTCCTACATGGTAGAGCATCCCCACGAGTTACAGGGTTTCCCCTACCTGACCTCTCTTGTCACTGAGATTCCAGGTAGACCGGAATGGGGACCTTAGCCTCTTAAGTCTACCTCTTTTAATTAAGATTAAGGTGCTTAGGGTTCCACTTGAGCTTTAGATCTTTTGAGTGCAAAAAGTGACCTAATTTCAAGGTTGGTTGACCTAAAGGGTCAACTTCACCTCTTTGATCCTTTGAGAGCTTTTAGGTCTTCCATTTTAAGGTTCAAGTGAATTAAGAGCTTGATTTTCTTAGGGTTTCTCTTGGATAAATCTCTTCAAACAAGGCTTAGGCACACCTCCTTTTGAAAATTTGATTCTTTGCTTAAGAAAAGATGTGTCTCTAAAATCCTAGATTGAAATCCTTAAGTTGGCTCTTATTTCGTCCAATTTAGTTGCCTTAAAGATGGTATCTAGGGCTCAACCAAGAAGGTGTTAGCCCTAGTTACCTTAAATGGATGTGCAATTCAAAATGTGTTGAAATAAAAAATCAGGCAACTTTGGTGAATTACTAAATATGGAAGCAGGTAGCCCCAGATTGATTTTTCTTTATTTTCCTTTCCAGATTTTGAGGGGATTAAGAGAAAGGGCTAATGAAAATTTACCTGTTCCTGGTGTGGTTGTTGTGCGGCTGTTTTTCTTTTCTTCCCCTGAAACAATCACAACAAAAGAGAGTAAGTACTGAATCAGAGGTTGTGATCAAAGTTTCTAAAATGCTCGTTGCTCCTTGGCAACGTCGCCAAAATGTTTACGTAGCGAAATCGATGTTTAAAAGATGTTGCGTTGCAGTATAATTGAAATTGCCTTGTAAACAAATAAGAATTTTATTACTCGAAAAATTATGAATCCGAGATTGAACACAGGGAGCAAATTAGTATTTAAAAACTAAGAGCACAATCTCAAATTAATAAAATGTGATGTTCAACAATATTGTGAAGCAATAGAATGAAATTCAATGTATATAAATGCTAAAGAGAAGAATAGAGATGTAAAAAGAAATAGAATGTCTGTTCTCTCTTCTTTCTTCCCTCCTCTATGATGTCTTCTTTCTTCTCTTCTCTTCCTTCTTCGATTTCTCCTTCCTTGATCTGCGGCTACTTTTTCTTCTGTCTTCTTCTTCTTTTTCTTCTCTTAGTTTCTGCCTTCTTTCCTCTGCCTTGGCTTCTTTCTCTGTCTTTCTGTCTTCAGCCTTCTATTCTCTCTACGGTTCCTTCCTTCTTTTCTTCTTTTCCTTCAGCTATGCCTACCTTCCTTCTCTTTTTCTTTTCCTTCAGCCGTGCCTTCTCCTTCCTTCTTCTTCTGCCTCTGCCTTCAAGTCTTCAGCTTCCTTCCTTAGCCTCTCCTGCCCGTGGCCTTCTTTCCTTCCCGCAACTCCTTCTTCCGCTTCCCTCCTTTCCTTCTTTCCCTGCGCACACGAGTGCAAAACCTACCCCTACCCTCCCCCGCGTATGCTCTCTCTCTTCTTCTCTGTTAGGTTCACTCCCAGAGCTAATCGGGCATACGGGTCGAGTCAAGCGCACCCAGGTCCAGGCTCACCGGCATGGGTGGTGCACGTGGAGTGCAGGGTTATCGGGTCAGGCAGCCAGGTCAACGTAGCGTGGGTCGCAGACGAGGCGGGTGAGCGGGCGAGGGGACCTCACCCCGTGATCTGAGGTGACAAGGTAGACACACAAAATCAATATAAACCACTCACCTGCGACCAACGTTGCCGGTGGTCTACCGGAGATGAGGAAGACGGAGGTGGTCGGTGGCTGTCAAGGGTAATTTTGTGAAATAAAGAGGGGGAAAGAGAAAGGTAGGGAGAGAGGAACTTAACTGAGGGTATTTGGACGAAGGGGGGAGGCAGAGGGTGAGCGGCGCGTGTGTGCCGCCGTCAGAGAAGAAAACCCTGAGATGAGGAAGACGACGACGACAAAGGGGTTGGAGAAGCGCACGTAGGTATGGCGCGACGCGGAGGAGCAAGGTGGAGAAGACTTTGGAACTGGTATGGTGGCAGAGCAACGAGAAGAGGGAGGAGAGATCGCCGGAGCTTGCAGGCTATTGGCCGGAGATGGAAGAGGATGAATTTTGGGGGTATTAGCAGCCAAATCAAGCTTAAGAGCGGCGACAAGGACAGGGGGTCCTTTTATAGCTACTGGTAGAGGTCCTTGTGCTTGGAAGGCAAGCTTCCAAGTGCAAGAATCCTTGCTGGAGTAGGAATGTGAGAAGGATACCTATGTCTCTCGAGCGTTCGCATGAGAGATTGGGTGCGAATTAGATCTTGGGATTGCATTCAGATGATAGGGAATTCATCAGAGAATCTCCCTTCCAAATCTTAGAGGGGATCTCTGACGAATCAGGGAGAAATCCTCCTTGAATCCTCGCTGGAGTAGGACTCCTCCGCTGTAATGGCGGAGGGACCTAATTGCAAAGAGTGGCGAGGAAGATAAGGGGGTCTGCACAATGGTTTTCAAAAATTAAGGATCAAAATGTAATTGGGTGGACTAATTTGTAAAGTAGGTCAAGGTGACCTCCCCTTAGGTCCAAATTTTGATACAAACCTAATATGGACCTAAGGAATCCAATGGTGAAGTTGGATTTTAGGTTTGACTACGTTTGACTAGACATTTACATAAAAACCTAATTTAGGGCAAATAATTAGCTAGGACCCCTATTTAGGTCAAAATAGGTTTCAAAGGATAAATTGAATGTTCTAAACCCTAGAGGATATTTTTCCATGAATTTTAGGAGGTTTAGTTGATTTTTATCCTAACCAGAACCTTGTTATATTAAGTGGGTTTGTTTCAGGGTTATAGAATGCCATTTAATTCTTAGATTGCATATGAACCCATTTCTGATTGAATCATCCCACTTTTCCTTTTGTTAAGTCCAATTGACCCATGTTTAGCCTCTGAGAAATCCTGTTGATGTACTACAATGGTAAAATTATAGTTTTACCCTTTGTTTCTTATTTTCTTCTCAGAACAGTTATTCCTTGAATTAGGCCCTTCTCTAGGTTATGTAGGAGCTTTTGTTCTCTTTTCTAGGTCAAAATGAGCTAGTTAGGGCTCATGATGGTGTTCCCATCATCGGGCATCAAAGAGAAGCACTTTTTGACCAGGATTAAAAGATTTTCGTGAAATGTGCTTATCTTGAATGGCCTTAATGCCTTCCTTGTAAATTCACGAGTTCTTGTATGCGTCATTGCGTAACTCATCGAGCTCGCTCATTTGCAAGCAATGGTGGATTTTGGCCTTCACAAGATCCAAATTGCACTTCCGTACTACCTAGTAGGCCTTATGCTCCAATTCTACAAGAATGCGACATGACATTTTGTAAATCAGTTTGTAAGGAGACACACCTAAATGGGTTTTATGGGTGGTCCTATAGGCCCATAATGCTTCCAGAAGCCAGGTTGACCAATCTTTTCTGTCAGGTCGAACAGTGATCTATAGAATCTTTTTAGTTTCCCGGTTGGAGAGCTAGGCCAGTCCTTTGGTTTGTGGGTGGTATGGAGTAGAAATTCTATGCGACACCTCATACTTTTTCAACAGGGACTGGATGTGCACATTTACAAAGTGGGACCTGCCATCACTGATGATGGCTTTAGGAACCCCAAATCTGGTAAAGATGTTCTCCTGAATGAAGAGGAGAACCACCTTTTGATCATTGGTTTTGGTGGGGATGACTTCGATCCATTTTGAGATGTAATCAATAGTGAGTAAGATATACTTGAAGCCATATGAGACATGAAAAGGTCCCATGAAATCAATCCCTCAGATGTTGAAAATCTCGCACATAATAATTGAGTTAAAGGGCATAATATCGCGAGGGCCCATGTTGCCGAGGGTCTGGCAATAGGCACATGGCCTACAATAGGTTTGTGTGTCTTTGAAGAGCGTCAGCTGATAGAAGCCGCATTAGAGGATTCACTGCAATTTTACGTTTGAAAAAATGGCCATCGTATGCCTGGTCATGACAAAAGGAGATAATATCATTAACTTCAGCGTCAGAAATGCATCTTCTAATGATTTGCTCACTGCCAATATGAAAAAGTTAGGGATCTTCCCAAAAGTAATACTTGGCATCTGCAATCAACTTTTTTCGTCAGGTCTTGGTCCAATCAGACGGGACTTTCCTAGTGGCCAAGTAGTTCACGATATCAACGAATCAGGGAAGTCCTTGAATGACCAGAAGATGTTTATCCGGAATGTGCTCGGTAATAGGTCCACATGGGTCAATGATAGATGAAGGAAGATGGGAAAGATGATTAGCGACTATATTCTATTTTCTCATCTTGTCACGATTCTCGAGGTTGAAGTCTTGTAGAAGCAAGATCCATCTAATTGGCCTTGATTTTGCATCCTTCTTCGTGACCAAGTGCCTCACCGCAGTGTGGTCTGAGTAAATGACAACGTGAGGACCCAGGAGGTATGATCTAAATTTCTCCAATCCAAATACTACTGCCAGCTGCTCTTTCTCTGTACTAGTGTAATTACGCTGAGCCTCATCAAGTGTCTTGCTAGTATAATATATTACCACTGATTTCCCCTCAACCTTTTTCCTAAGCACTGCTCCTATCGCATAGTCAGATATGTTACACATGATGTCAAACTGTTGAGACCAGTTAGGAGATTGCAGGATTGGGGCTTGGGTTACCCAGTCACGCAAGATCTCGAATGCACAAACACACTCGTTAGTCATCTCAAAGGGAATGTCCTTTGAGAGAAGAGAGCTTAGGGGACATGCAATTTTCAAGAAATCATAAATAAAACATTGATAAAATCCAATGTGCCCTAAGGAAGATTGAATATCTTTAACTGAGGAAGGCAAAAGGACCTTAGAAATCTGATTGACCTTTGGTCGATTAACTTGGATATCTTGCTCAGATACAAGGTGTCAAAGCACAATGCCCTCAGGAACCATAAAATGGCTCTTTTCCCATAATAGAACCAGGTTCACTTTGATGCATTGTCGAAGGTTCTGGACCAAGTGTTGCAAGCATTCATCGAATGTCTGACCAAAAATCAAGAAGTCATCCATGAAGACTTCAAGACAATTACCCACCATATCAAAGAATATGGCTAGCATGCATCGTTAAATGGTGGCAGGCGCATTGCATAGCCCAAATGGCATTTTATGGAATGTGTAGGTTCCATAGGAGCAGGTAAAAGTGGTCTTTTCCTACTCTTCAAGATGAATTGGTAATTGGTTATATCCAGAGTAACCATCTAGAAAACAAAAAAATCGATTTCCTGCCAGCTTCTTGAGAATCTGGTCAATGAACAAGAGCAGGAAATGATCTTTCTTCGTGGAGGCATTAAATTTTTGATGGTCTATATAGACTCTCCACGAATTCATAATTCGTGTTAGGATGGTTTCCCTCGATTCAAAAGTAATCACGGTGAGTTCTGCCCTTTTAGGCACTACTTGGATTGGACTCACCCAACAGCTATCCGCGATGTGGTAGATGATACCCACATCAAGCCACTTGATTATTTCCTTTTTCACGACCTCCTAGAGATTTGGGTTTAGCCTTCTCTGCATCTGTCATGAAGGTCGTGAGCCCTCGTCGACGTAAATTCGATGAGTGTAGTACGGGGGGCTTATTCCAGTTAAATCATCGAGAGTCCAACCAATGGCTCTACGCTGTTGCTGAAGGATAGAAATTAGATGTGTTTCCTGATTAGGAGTGAGGTGGGATTTGATAATCATGAGGAACGTCTAATTCAAACCTAAGAATATGTATTTGAGATGGTCCGGGAGCGGTTTCAACTCCAATACTGGGTTATGAGAAGTAGGTAGGGATTCAGGGTTGGCCTCAGTGACAAGGATAGGAGCTAGGAATGGGGCTAAATCAGTTTCAGAGTCCTCATTCTGTGGGCTGGGATTTCCTTGGGATTGAGGTTCTTAAAAACTTTGGCATTCCTTAGTAATTGAATCCTCAATTACAAAACCAATATCGCGTATTTCTTTAATTGCCCCACAGTTTATTCCTTTTTGGGCCTTAAAGATATCTATCCTCAAAGTCTTGTCCCTAAATTTTAATTCTATCTAGCTCTCTTCACAATTGATATTTGCCCTAACAGGAACGTTCTCCCTAAGATAATGGGTGTTTCTCTTAGATTTTTAGGAGCATCCACATCCAACACAATATAGTCCACTGAGAAATAAAAATCATGTACCCTAACTAGTACTTCCTCGAGAAATCCTTTTGGTGACTTAATCGATCAATTAGCCAATTGTAGCATCACCTCAATTGATTTTAGTTCTGTTTCTTCAAAATGATCTAGTAGGGTGGTTGGAATCAGATTAATGGATGCTTCTAAATCCAATAATGCACGATCATTCTAGATTCCCTATCTTACAAGAGATTAATGGAGTGCCAGGATCCTTTAATTTATGTGGGAGAGCTTACTTAAAGCTATAGAGCTAGCTTGCTCTAACAACACAATTGGGCTCCCATCTCAATTTTGCAGCTTACGCTTTGGTGTACATAAATCTTTTATGAATTGTGCAAAAGCTGATATGTGGCAAATCGCATCCATCAAGGGTATGCTTAATTGGACTTGCTCTAAGAGCTTGACTAAGTCCTTCTTAAGAGCCATGGGTTTTGCCTTTCAATTTATTTTGGTTAAGGCCTCGGGAAATGGGATATTTTTAGGTTTCTCTAGGATGGGTTAAGGTTCTGGGTTTGGAATTGTCCTTAACTTCCCTCCTAGGTATAGAATTAGAACTACTCAGATTGGATTTTCTAGGGTAAGGTGGGTCTAGAGTAGTTTTTCTACTATGAGTTGTAACGATGTGTAATCTCGGCCTGACCAGGGTTTGGGGTTGGAAGGATAGGTGATTATTGCTGATAATTCATGTATGATGTTGAAGCCTCTGAACCGTCAAGAGGTGGCAGTGCAGAAGGGGCCCGATAGACATAGTGTACTTGGCCCTGACTTGGGTTTATAACACGCCTCTAATGCGGCATGTTGTTAGGGTTTGGCAGAGGTTGGGTAGAGGTTGGTTAAGTACAAAAGTCCCTATAGGCACAGGAATCAAAGGTTGGGTGTTTCTAATCAGATTCCAAATCTCTTCAAGTGATTCTCAGAAATCAAGAATTTCTTGCCAAAATGATTTTATCTAAGTAAATAAGTCAAGGTTGCAATCTTTTTTTTTCATTTTTTTAATCTATATAGAGAAATGGGGATTAAGGAATGAAAGGGAAGAGAGTAACCTACCCATGGTGTGGTTGTTTCTTTGTTGAAGTGGTTGACCAAGTCGATCCAAGTTCAAATTATGCAAAAATAGCAACCAAACAAAGCAGATGAGTCAAAAATCATATCATAAAAGAAGAATATTCACAAAAATAGTGGTAGTTACGCATTGTTCACCAGCAACGGTGCCAAAATGTTAACACGCTTCAATGGAATTTGAAAAAGTGTGTGTCGTAGTATAGCTAATTAAAGCAGAGTTAACATTTAAATTTATATTCTCGAATCTTGTGACTACTCCAAATCATCTCTGGGAGCAATTGAAGGTACAAATACCGTGATTTGATTATTTATAGATGACTTTAGTGAACTTGTAATAGGGATGAGATCAAGAAAAATCAAATAAGTTCATAGTAGCACTCTAAATTGCATAATAAGATGATTATATTGAGTGCAAAGAAACTAATTAAACATTTATTTAATGCTCAATGAAAATTAATAATCACAGTAATAATCAAGTGTTCATCTAAATAGGCACAAATGAGCATTAACAAGAATGTTGGATACAAAGAACCACTTCAGAAGCAAATAGTGAATTAATTTAATCAAAAGTGAGAATCAATCCTTGATCTGCTACAAGTAGGTCCCTGTGAGGATATTCTCTTTACATTCAGACCCTTAGGAACCCCTACAATTGGGTCCTTTTCTTTCACTCTTCTTCACAATCGTTTGGGGTCGCCGGAGCTCCCTGGAGAAGAGCGCTAATGGTTGCATGAGCCCAACGAAGGGCAAGCTGAGTGTTGCTGACCTGTTAATGGTGGTGGAGTCGAGATTTGATTAGTGGAGGAGGCGGAGGCGATGGTCGAAGTCGGAGAAGACGAGGGACATCCAAAGAGATCTTGCGATTAGAATATGAGGTTGTTTGACCTTGTGTCAGATGTGAAAGCTTCGGGGTGAATCCCCGAAGCAAAGCCCTAACGCTATTGGGTGAATAGTCATGTGTGGAGGTGTGGTGAAGAAGCTCGTCAGAGCTCCTAATGGAGGTGGTCGGTGGGGGTAGTATCATGGTCGAACGAGCAAATCAAAGTGCCAAGAAGCTAAAGCTAAATACGCTGAAGGAAAACCCTATGCTAATTGGAAGAAAGGGGGAGAAATTACCTGAGACAGTGGTGGGTCTTCGGCGTGGAAACAGGGATGGAATTGGAGTCGAGGAAGGGGTTGAGTGGCCATGTCCAGTGGCAGGGAGCATGGGGAGGAGTTGGGGAAGACAACTGTGGTCTCATTTGGTGGTGAGATGCAACGGAGTGAAAGGGGAAGATGAAGCTCCAAGGTCCTTAATGGTGATGCTCGGTGGAAGGAGGAGGACGGTTTTGAGTGCGATTTTTGGACGAGGGGACTTAGAAGACCTCAGGGAGGCTTTATAGCCTAAGATCTGAGCTCGAAAGTCCTAGAATTTGTGAGAATGGCTCGGTCATTTGCGAGTTGGATGTAGTGGCTTTGACCACGAAAACTAAGCTCCAGAAAGGGTCATAGGAGCTGGCGAGATCGTCGGCAAGCCTAGAGGAGGTTGGGGAACAGGTCTTCCAAGTCTCGTGGCGAGTCGTAGAGCAGATTAACGGGAATTCGAGGTCAAAGCTCGCTCGTCCGAGCTGCTCATGTGGCCATGGTGAGTTGGAGGTGAAGGTGCTGGCAAGGGGGAATTTGTAAGGAAAACTTGAAAATTAGGGGGGTCATTATAAGGAATTGGGGTTCAAGGGCCAAATTGCAAACTAGGTCACAATGAAGTCTAAATGAGCCCAAATTTTTATGGTAACCTAATTTAGGCCTAAGGAATTTAATGGTGATTTCAATTTTTGATTTTGATGAAGGTTGCATGGTCAATTTATGATTTGACCCAAAATATATCAAATACCTGCCTAGGTCTTTATTTAAGGTCAAAATAGGTTCCTTTTGTCAAATTGATCATTCTAAACCTTGTATAATATTTTAGATGATTTTTAGAAGGATTAGATTACATTTATTTTCATTAGAACCTGGTTAATTTAAGTGAGCCCAAAATTAGGATTTCCTTAATTATTAGTTGACCTTTAATTCAATAGAACCCTAGATTGATTAGTTCAGGTTCACTAGTTTGTCTTTTAATCTTGTTTGACCTTTTATTCAATGTAGGTTCACCCCTTGGTTAATTCGCAATTGTGATTACCTATTAAATCATCACAATTAACTTATTTTGTAATAATTCCTCCTTATTCAGCCTAGGCTGAATTATGCCCTTTTATTGAGCAAGTATGTACAATTAGCTTAGGGAACTAGCTAAATTGGCCAAGTTGTAGGAGATGATGGTGCTACCATCAAGTGCCACTAGGGGATTATGGTAACTTCAAAATGTGCACCCAAGGTATGAGAATGCATGCCAAGTAGTCATTGAGATCCGTGCAAACTTCAGGTCGATTTCTAGGAAAGGCACACAACAAACTAGGTCTAAAACTCATTAGAACTCTAATATAATTTTTTTTACATATGAAACAATTTATAAAAAGGAATAGAGCTTATTAGCATGTAGTATGTGCCAAGACGATTCCAATGGTGCCTTATTTACAAAAAATGGAGGTTAGGAAGGTCATGAACTATCTGAAATATTTGAAAGTACACGAACCGAACAAGAACCAAGCCTACATGCCCATGTCTTTGGGTCGACTTTACATGTACACATAGCCTTGGAAAAGCGTAAGGTTTAGTTTTACCTTTGGGAAAGTTTATGTGTATGGCAAAACTTCTCCTTTTAGCAATATGTGTAGGTCCTTTTACTTCATATGAGATTTTGTAGTGGGGTTATATTATCACTTATGATTTATAGATATAAGTTATACTAATAAGAACTAAACTTCTATTTAATTTCTAACTCATCCTTCTCTATGTAATAGATCATTTGATGTATCTTCTTCAATCTTTTATGCAAGTGGATAATTAATTCATCCTAATTTGTCCATGATACTTGCAATGCACTCATTTGATTTGTTTAATATTGTCAATTGGTGCAAATTATCTGCCAATGTTTTAGATCTATATTGAACCTTAAGTTAGAAATTTCACTATGATTCAATTAACAAAGTCATTATTGATTGTCTATAACTACAAAGATGACCAGAGAACTACAAAATAAGACCGTTTGAAAATTTTGTTTCATCAAAATCTTTGTGCTCTCTAGAAAGAATGTTTGTAGTGATTATGAATTATATGTTGGACATGCATATGCATATCAAGCAATAGTTTCCTTGGTTTTGTCATCTTCATGTACAAGTTTTTTACATTATTTTCTCAAATGTCTTCCTCTTCAAGGGAAAACAAAGAGAAAAAAATTTCAAAATCCAAAAATCTCCTTTATTTTGTCATCAAACTATAGGTTGGATGATCCTAGGTGGGGACATCTTTCTTTCTTCCCAATTCTAAACCCTAGTACCACTCCTCCATTACAAGTGTGATCGAGTCCCCGATCGGCCTTAGCTAGCCGATTCGAGACCCCCTTGCCTCTTCCACCACCAATTTCTCATTGCCTCCTCCCCTTGTTCCTTGGTAGGGTTGTCACCTTCATATCTATCATGTCGTAGTGACTTCATCTCCACCTATCTCCCCCCACAGCTGTTCTCGACTTCGATCTCACCTTGGGTCTTATCCTCTTCCTTTTGCCGAGGTTATTCTGGCCTTCTGGTCGGCCACTTTCGTGTTGGATGGTTGCTACCTCATTTGGGCATGCTGCTCATTGGGTCTCATGGTTTGTCTTGCCAGTGGGTTTCACATGTTAGGATTGGCTGCGGCCTACAATGCGTCACTACATTACAAAGTTGGCCACACCCCTTCCAACGGATGATGGAGTTTCTCTTTGTTGTTGTGTGTGTGTGGGGTGGGGGTGGGGGGAAGGTGTTTACTTCTCTGTGCCTTCCTTGCCTTGAGTTGGTACTTTCTGAGCATTATTTCCAAATCTTCTCTATATATGCTACTTGCTTTGCCTTCTTTTGGCTTTGTTGGCTTTCAGTGGAAGTTCCTTCGTAAGTGGCTACCCAACAACAATCCTAGTCCTATGCATCCTTGCATGGGGCTTCATGTGAGGACTTTTGGTTGAAGATGAGAGACTCGTCATGGCTCCTAATTTACCCTAATTAGCTAGTTTTCTTATCTAATTAATATTGAATAACATTAATACAGAGTTAATTATATAATAAAGGAAAAATAGCTAGGACCTTGAAAATAAGTTAAAATAGCTAAATTAAGGTCTAATTAATGTTTACTTAAATTTAATTAATAAATAGGACTCAAATAAAATCAAATAGCTATATGTAAAGCATTATATATATAACTTATATCTATAGTTCTAAATTATTTTAATAATGTACTCATTTAAATAAATATAGCTAAAATGGGAAAAAAATGTAATTTCATGGCATAAACATGTTATTTACATTATTCATAATATTATATAAAAAGTTAAAAAATAAATAAATCAAAATAAGCCATTAAACTCATTGTTTACATTTAAGCCCTTAACTTTCATTTCAATTGAGTCCTTTTTGTTCATTTAGGTCATTTCATATTTTCACACAGGTCCTTGTGTATACCTTCTTCCCAAACTTCTTCCTCCTCACGGACGGTCAACGACCACCAGTGATGGCTTCCTTTTTATCACCACCTTACTGACGACTCACGACCGCCACACTTGCTGCCAAACTCACACTCACCACCCCCTATCCATCCAATGGCTCCAATCATCCTAATCCCAACAAACTCCGACGTGGTGAGTCCACCATCGCTGGAGACGAAACACCCATGACGATGTACCTGGATGCGATTGTCTCCAGATACCTACATCGATATCCTTTAATTCACCTATAAATACCCTCTTAAAACCCCGATTACAGAGGACGGACCCTGATGAGAGCCTCATCATGAGCCATAAATAACTCATTTTGACCCAATAAAGAAGATAAAAGTTCCTACATAACCTAGAAGAAGGCCTAAATGAAGGAATAAGTGCTCTGAGAAGAAAACATGAATTAAAGGTTAAAACTGCAATTTTGCCATTGCAGTGCATAAACGGGATTTCTCAGAGGCAAAACATAGGTCAAATGGTCTAAATAAGATAAAAAGTGGGTTGAGTCAATCAGAAATGGGTTCATATGCAATTTAGGAATTAAATGACATTTGGTAACCCTAAAACAGACCCGCTTAAATTAACAAGGTTCCGGTCAGAATAAAAATCAAGTAAACCTTCTAAAAATCATGGAAAAATATCCTCTAGGGTTTAGAACACTTAATTTGGCCTTTGGAACCTAGTTTGACCTAGAATGGGGTCCTAGCTCATTAATTGACCTAATTTAGGTTTTTACGTAAAATGTGCAGTCAAACGAGATCAAACCTCAAATCCAACTTCACCATTGGATTCCTTAGGTCCAAATTAGGTTTTCACCAAAATTTGGACCTAAGGGGAGGTCATCTTGACCTACTTTGCAATTTAGTACACCTAAATCATAATTTGGCCCCTATCTTTTGAAAATCATTGCAGAGAGCCCCCTAGTTTCCTCGCCACCTTTGCAATCAAGTCCTGCCGCCATTGTTAGGGCAGAGTCGACCTCCGGCGGGGTTTAGAGAGGGATTACTCTCTGATTCCTCAGAGATTCCCCCCCAGAAATGGAAGGGAGATTCTCTGAGGAATTCCCTTCCATCAAAAGCCAATCACGATCTCTGGTGTGAACCCAATCTCTCGTGTGAACGCACAAGGGATTTGGGTATCCACCTTCTTTCCTTCTCCGGCGAGTCGGCGAAGGTGATTGCGCGCCCTCCACGCACTAGAAGGTTCGGCCAACACCTATAAAAGGATCTTCAGACCCGGCCGCAGATCTTCAGCCTTGTTTTGACGGAGATTCCCCCAAGTTTTCCTCCCTTCCATCTCCGGCCAAGAAACCCGCAAGCTCCGGCGACCTCCTCCCCTCCTTCTCGTCGCTCTGCTGCCATACCAGCAGCAGAGTCAACTTCGCCTATTCCTCCCGCATTGCACCGTATCAAGCGCGCGTGCCCCTGACCTCGTCCTCGTCGCCGCTCCCTCCCTCAGGGTTCTTCTTCGACGACGGCAGCTACGCGCCGTCCACTCCGCTGCCTCCCCCCCTTCCAGAACACTCCAGATACCTTCTCCATCTTTCCCTCTCTCTTTTCCCCCTGTTATTTTATTTAATTGCCCCCCGACATTGCTTGACCACCTCCATCTTCCTCGCCTCCGACCGACCTCCGGCGAGCCGCATCCACCATTCCGCCCCTCCACATGGCTCGCCAATCATCTCATACTCTCAGCCTCACCACAAGGAACAATCTCCGCCCCTCCACTGCCACTCCACAGTAGCCCCCCGAACTCACCCACACCTCCGGTCGCAGGACGACCTAGGGATGCATGCCTAGGCCGTCCCACGACTTGCAGCACCGTTCACCACCTTCGCCGTGCCACGGTGAAGGTGCCCAGCTGGTCTGATTAGGCCAATAGGCCGTGCTTGTGTTTGACAGGATTTCAGTCCTGCCGCCATTCACAGTTGAAGCAGCTTCGCAGCAGCTCCAGGCGTCAGGCCTTCCAGGCTTCAGGCGCAGCAGATTCGTGCGAGCAGTGCGAAGCCCTCGGGTCCAGCAAGGAGAGCTGCGAAGCCCGCAGCTTTGGCAATTGCACAAAGAAAGCTCTGCGGGCGCGCGTGAGATTGGGGCAGGCCAGATAGTCCCACATCGGTGAAACTCAACACGCAGGTATGCTTTAAATTGAATTTGTGTTATCTGCTATTCGCCTCCGAACGCACAGGGGTGAGGTCCCTCACTTGACCCACGCCTGCCTCGTCCGCGGTTTCACCTCGCGGATCTGGTGGGATCCGACCCGACCCTAACCTGAGCACTCCTTGCGCATCACCCACCTGCCGGTGCGCCTGGTCCCGGGTGCGAGATCCGACCCGAATACCCGTGGCTCTGGGAGAGCGTCCTTGAGCGAATTGCAGAGAGAGAGAGAGACGTTCGGGTAGAGGGGAAGGGTTAGGTTTTGCTTCCCTGTGTGCTGGCAGGCCGGGCGGTGAAGAGAGGAGACTTAGCCGCAGGGAGAAGAAGGAAGAAGAAGCAGAAGAAGAGAAGACAAGGAAGAAAGAAGGACTGCAGACAAAAAAGAAAGAAGAAGATAGAAGAGAAACAAAGGCAGGAAGAAGCCTTCGTAGGAAAGAGAAGAGAAGAGAAAGAAGTTCAAGGAAGAAAAAGACCTGTGGATCAGAAGAAAAGAAGAAGAAGAGCCAACGAAGAAGAAGAAGAAGGCAGAAGAGAGAAAGAAGACTTACGTTTAAGACGTCCGATAAAAAAATCAAACGTCCAATTCTGTTTTCTTTTAGCAATTCTTTTTATAACTCTCTCCCTTTGAATCAATTGTTTTCATTTAAAAGTTGTATTCTTTGGTTTTAAAAGTACTGAGATTGCTCCCTGTGTTCGACCTCGGATACTCTAGTTTTTCGAGTAATAAAATTTTCTATATTTGTTTGAACGTTTTGTCAACTATATTACAACGTGTTATCTTTTAAAACCCCACAAAAGCGTACAAACATTTTGGTGCCGTTGCCGGGGAGCAACGGGCACTTTGAAAGCTTTTGATTACAACTTTTTGATCCAATATTTGACCTAACTCCTCTCTTTTGTTGTGCTTATTACAGGGAAAGCAAAAAGGAAAGAAGAGCAGCTGCACAACAAACACTCCAAAGAACAGGTAGTTTCCATAAGCCCTCTCTCCTAACTCCCTCAAAACCTGAAAAGGAAAAAAAAAGAAAGAACAATCAACTTAGGGCTACCTGTTTTATATTTAGTAACTCACCAAGTTGCCTGATTTTCATTTCAACACATTTTTATCTGCTCATCCAACTAAGGTAACTAGGGCTAAAACTTTCTTGATTGAGCCCTAGGTACTAAACTCTAAGGCAACTAAATTGGACCCACTAGAGCCAATTTAAGGATTACAAAGCTAAAGTTTTTAGAGACACATCTTCTCTTAAACAAAGAAATAAATTTTTCCAAAAAGAGGTGTGCCTAAACCTTGTTTGAAAAGATCTACACAACAAGAACCCTAAGCAAATCAGGCTTTTAATCCATTTGAACCTTAAAAAGAAAAGGACCTAAAAGCTCTTAAAGGAACAAAAGGTGAAGTTGATCCCTTGGGTCAACCAACCTTAAAATTATGTCACTTTTTCACTCAAAATACTTAAAAGTTCAAGTGGAACATTAAACACCTTGATCTTAAAATAAAAAAAGGTAGACTTAAGAGGTCAAGGTCCCCATTCTGGTCTACTTGGAACCGCAGTGACAAGAGAGGTCGGGTGGGGGAAACCCTGTAATTCGTGGGGACGCTCTACCGTGTAGGGGTCTTTGCAGGACTCTCCCTCTCTGGCTGCCCAGGTATTTCTCAAGTGGACAACCTTTCTGACTAAGGGGTCCATCCGCCCCGAACCTCTATAGTCACCCAACAATTTTTGGGTGTCTTGATTGGGTCCAGCACCTTCTAATCTTATCACATCCTTCGGTGCATGTTCGGTAGGAGGTCCTTAAGGCCACCCTTAAGACCTCCTTTAGAAATTCATTCTCGTCAAGGCCAAGCCTCGACGCCCTTGTTTGTGTAGCAACCCCATTACATAAATCTTTCATCTGATTCAGACCCTGGTTCTCCTTCTTCCATCATGGCACAACCCATTGAAGAGGAGAATAACCTTGAACACCAACTTCAACGCCTTAATGATCTCTTTCAGAACTTTGTAAACTCACCGCAGTGACCTATGATGCGAGATCACTATAATCCCGCTGCCGTGGAGATCGAACCTCGAGTACGAATCCCGATTGGAGGACCTGATTCTGAACTGAAGCCCAATATGATTCATGCCATACCAAAGTTTCACGGGCTTAACTCTGAGGATCCATTCCAACACATTAAACAACTCAAGCATCTGGCCCAGACCTTCGGGTCAGATGTACAAAATCGGGATATCCTACTCATGAAAATGTTTTCGTTCTCCCTCTTGGACAAGGCCGTGCACTGGTATCAAACTCAGACCCGTCCGATCAACACATGGGAGGAACTCCAGTCTGAATTTTTGAAAAAATTCTTCCCCGTTGGTCGGACGAATGCCTTGCGCCACCAGATCACTCATTTCACTCAACAACCGGGAGAACCTCTTCACGAAGCATGGGATCAATTCTTAGATCTCATGCGAAAGTGCCCCCATCACGGAGTTCCTAAGTGGGAACAAGTCCAGTCTTTTTACCAGGGACTCCGTGAAGATATTTGTTTATTCGTCAATGCAACGTGGGGAGGAAACATCATGGGTCAACATGAGGACACGGTGTGGGAGATTCTCGAAAACATGTGCGAGAACTCCATAAATAATGACTTCATGGGCTTATTCGACAGGACGAATGCCCGTGCATCGACGAATCTGAAAGGGACACATGAGATGCAGGACCTATCCAATTCTGTCGAGTTGGAACTGATGGCCAGTCGGTTGGACAAGGTTTCTATCATAGAAAAGAAGGTGGACGAGCTAACTCGGCATTTGCAGCAAGCCACCTCTGCGCAAAACTCTTTTGCACGACCTCCTCTGGCAAGGGAAACTATGCAAAATATCTATCACCAATCTGCCAAGGGGATGGACCCATATCCACCCCCGTCTGCCTCTCGGACCGGAGTGACCTCCGATCCATTCTACTCGACTTGGGGGAACTCTAAACCCTCATATTCTGACTTTCCTGAGGTTCCTCAGAACTGCAAGGACCTCAACGCCATCCAGAATGACCCATTCTCCAATACCTACAACCCTGGATGGCGAAATCATCCTAACTTTCAGTGGGCGGAAAATTCTCAAAAACCACCATATCAACCCTGTCCACAAGCCCCTCGTCTATATCAGCCGCCTCAGCCTCGGCCCAATCCCACCGACCAATCCGGGCAAAACCAGGATCAACTGACTCTTATCCTTCAAACACTGGCTGACATTCAAAAGATAAATGCGGCAATGCAAAAATAGCACAAGGACGAGATCACAGAGGTTCGCAACCAACTAGCCCAGATGGCAAATTCCCGCCAACCTGGCACCCTTCCTTCACAACCTCTGCCCAACCCAAATAACGTGCTAACCCAGAAGCACGTTATGAATCCAAATTTAGGCCAAACACATGTGATTTATCAGGCCCCTACTGCTCCATCGCCAGACGGGATGGAAGCCTCAACATCTTATGCGGGATTTCAGCAGCAGCCACCCCTCCTACCAAACCAGAATCAGGCCGGATTAAACTCTGTAACAACACGTAGTGGTAAAACAACCCAAGACCCACATTATCCGAACCACTCCAAGCCTGATAATAGCCAAGACCCTAGGATAGTTATCCAAGATACCACTGTCCCAGAGCAAGAACCTGGACCTATCCTAGAGGAACCAACTAGGATCCCATTTCCTGAGGCCTTGACCAAAGGAGAAAGGATAACTAAACCCGTGGTCCCCGAGGAGGATCTGGTCAAGCTCTTTGAACAGGTCCAGATAAACATCCCATTGATGGATGCAATTCACCACATACCGGCTTACACAAGATTCTTGAAAGGCATATGTACCCCTAAACGTAAGCCGCGAACCAAGGATGGGAATCCAATCGTACTGTCAGAGTAAGCCAGCTCTGTCATCTTGAGCAAACTCTCACCCAAGGCTAAAGACCCAGGAACTCCCTTGATTTCCTGTAAAATTGGTGAAACCCAATTTGATAGAGCCTTACTAGACCTAGGTGCCTCCATAAATTTAATACCTACATCCCTCCTCGACCACCTTGAAGAATCCGAACTTAAACCCACTGAGGTGACATTGCAGTTAGCCGATCGATCCATCAAGTCACCTAGAGGAATACTCTAGGATGTCATTGTTAGGGTACGAGATTTCTATTTCCCGGTGGACTTCATAGTACTGGACATGGATGCACCTAAGAACTCAAGGGACACACCAATCATATTAGGGAGACCCTTTTTGGCCACTGCTAGGGCCAACATAAACTGCGAAGAGGGCCAGATAGAATTAAAATTTAGGAATCAAAACCTGAAGATTGACATTTTTAAGGCCCAACAAGGGATTAATTGTGGGGTTATAGAGGAAATATGTGATATCAGAGCCGTGGTTGATGAATTGCATATAGAGGACAACCTGATTATCCCTGATCAACCACTAGAGAATCAAAACCCGCTAACAGAGGAGTGCGAACATGATCTAGACACACCTATGACTCCTACCATTGCTCCTGATACAAACCCTGAACCACCCGCTGCTGCTGAAAATCCTATCATGGAACTCAAAGCCCTTCCCGAACATCTGAAGTACATGTTTTTGGATTCAAATCAGACGTTTCCTGTGATTATCAACTCTCGACTCACACCTGACCAGGAACTTCGTTTGATTTTTGTTCTCCAGCAACATCGTAGAGCCATTGGATGGACTCTCGATGATTTGACTGGCATAATCCCTTCATACTGCACACATCGAATCTACATAGAAGAAGGCGCACGACCTTCAAGCGAAATGCAAAGACGCCTAAAACCTAACCTACAGGAGGTCGTGAAAAAGGAGATCATAAAGTAGTTAGATGCAGGGATCATCTACCCGATCTCCGACAGTCGTTGGGTGAGTCCAATACAAGTGGTGCCTAAAAAGGCAGGACTTACCATTATCACGACTGAAGCCGGAGAAGTCATTCCTACCCAAATAGCTAACTCGTGGAGAGTCTGCATTGATTACAGAAGACTCAATTCCTCTACGAAGAAGGATCATTTCCTACTACCGTTTATTGATCAGATCCTCGAAAAATTAGCGGGAAATAGGTTCTTCTGCTTTCTTGACAGGTACTCCAGTTACAATCAGGTGGCAATCCATCCAGAGGACCAAGAAAAGACCACATTCACCTGCCCCTTCGGGACGTACGCGTTTCGAAGGATGACATTCGGTCTCTGCAATGCACCTGCAACTTTTCAGCGGTGCATGCTTGCCATATTCTCAGATATGGTAGGTGATTATCTAGAAGTCTTCATGGATGACTTTTCAGTTTTTGGAGAATCATTTGACGATTGCCTCCAACACTTGGTCCAAATACTCAGGCGATGCATCGAGGTGAATTTGGTTCTTTCCTGGAAAAAGAGCCATTTCATGGTGCCTGAGGGAATTGTCCTGGGACATTTAATCTCGGAGAAAGGCATCCAAGTGGATCGAGCTAAGGTTAACCTGATTTCCAAGCTCCCTATGCCTAGCTCGATTAAGGACATCCGATCTTTTTTGGGGCACGTCGGTTTCTACTGTCGATTTATCCCTGATTTCTCCAAAATCGTGCGCCCCCTGACCAATCTTCTCTCCAAGGATGTGCCTTTCAAAATTTTCAAGGAATGCACTCAAGCATTTGAGATCCTACGTGACCGAGTCACCCAAGCCCCAATCCTACAGTCCCCTGATTGGTCTCAACCCTTTGAGATCATGTGTGATGCATCTGACTTCGCTGTAGGAGCAATTTTGGGGCAGAAAATTAACTGGAAACTTGTGGTCATTTACTACGCCAGCAAAACACTGGATGAGGCTCAGCGTAACTATACAGTTACTGAGAAAGAGCTGCTGGCCGTAGTATTTTCCCTGAAAAAATTCAGATCATACCTTCTGGGTTCCCGTGTTGTCATATACTCGGATCACACAGCTGTGAGGCATCTCCTTGCTAAGAAGGACGCGAAACCTCGATTAATCTGATGGATCTTGCTGTTGCAAGAATTTAACCTCGAGATTCATGACAAGGCAGGAAAGCAAAATGTGGTGGCTGATCACTTGTCCCGCCTCCCTTCTTTAATAATTGACCCTTCCAGACCTATTACAGAACATTTTCCTGATGAGCACCTCCTGACTATCAATACGAGTCTTCCATGGTTCGCTGATATAGTTAATTACTTGGCATCACATTAGATTCTGCCCGATTGGCCAAAGGCCAAAAAGGACAAATTGCGTTCCGACGCCAAGTATTACCTATGGGAAGACCCGTATCTATTGCGCATTCGTGCTGATCAGATAATTCGACGATGCATCGTGGAAGTGGAAATCAAAGACATACTCTCATTTTGCCATGACCAGGCATGCGGTGGAATTTCTCAGGACATAAAACCGCATCGAAAGTCCTCCAGTGTGGCTTTTACTGGCCCACAATTTTCAAAGATGCATACGATCACTGTAGGGCATGCCCCCGTTGCCAGACTCTGGGCAACATGAGCCATCGAGACATGATGCCTCTACAGCCGATCTTGGTATGCGAAATTTTTGATATTTGGGGGATTGATTTCATGGGACCCTTCTCAATCTCGGATGGCCTCGAATACATCTTACTCGCAGTTGACTATGTTTCCAAGTGGATAGAAGCCATTCCGACCCGAACCAACAATCACAAAGTTGTTATAAAATTCATTCATCAAAACATTTTCTCAAGGTTCGGGATCCCACGTGATATAATTTCCGACGGAGGGACCCATTTCACTAACGCTCAGTTCAGGTCACTGATGACCAAATACGGGGTGTCACACCAAATCTCTACTCCTTACCACCCCAAAACTAATGGTCTAGCTGAGCTATCTAACCGAGAGATCAAGAAGATCCTTCAGGTTACTGTTCGACCTAATAGAAAAGATTGGCCTTTTCGGCTTCCGGAAGCATTGTGGGCCTATAGGACCGCCCACAAAACCCAATTAGGAATGTCTCCCTTCAGACTAGTGTACGGGAAGGTATGTCACCTCCCCGTCGAGTTGGAGCATAAAGCCTATTGGGCAGTACGGACCTGTAATCTGAATCTTTCTAAGGCTGGAACCCACAGAAGACTTCAAATGATCAAGATCGATGAATTACGCCACGACGCGTATGAGAACTCGCGAATTTACAAAGAACGGGTTAAAGCTTTTCACGACAAACACATTTCTAGAAAGGTCTTTCATCCTGGTCAAAAGGTTTTACTCTTTGATGCCCGACTCAAATTATTCCCAGGAAAGCTAAGATCTAAGTGGGTCGGACCCTACCTAGTCCTACAAATCTTCGAAAATGGAGCCATTGAAATCAGCCCACTCAGCCACGATTCTGAACCCTTTGTCGTGAACGGTCAGAGACTCAAGCCGTTCATTGACATGACCGATATAGATTTGGCTGAGTCATCCTTTACCCTCCATTCCTCTTGAGCTCATTGTGCCCAGCCGATGGCGTAAAACTCAGTGCTTAACGGGAGGCAACCTGTCATTCTTTGAAAAACCCGAAACCTTTTCTGACATCTCTATGCGGAATTCATATTGCACTTTAGGGTTAATCCATTAGAACAGCCGACTTCACCTCAGGTATCCCTAGCCAAGATTAGAAATCGTTCGCAACAAGTCACTTCGACCCATTCACTCACCACACACCTGTCCTAATGCATGAACTAAGCTGAAATCGAATCCACCTAATTTACAATGGGGACATTGCAAATCTTAGGCATGGGGGGGTATGAAAGTGCAAAACGTCAGAAAAATTCATATCAAGAAAGGGTTTCAATGAAAAAAAAAAAAAGACTTGAAGGAGGGGAGGAACAATTCAGGGTCATACAAATGAGAAGAGAAAAAAAGAGTAAAATGACAAAAAGGAGAACGAAATGAAAATGAAGAGAAATAGTCATTAGTAAAAGATTAAGGGGTTAACTGAAGTTCTAGACCAAATCAAGAAAAAGAAAAAGTGCTACGGAGACATAACAAGAGATTAGCGGGAACGCTGGTCTTAGGCCTCTTGGGCTAGATTCTTTAGCTTAAAAATTCACGTATCTGTTAAAATCTGGATAATCCTCAAGAGGTTGAGGAAAATGCGAAGCCTAAGTATTAGGTATAAGGCTTAGGAAGTATTCGGCCTCGTTAACTGACCTCCGGTTTGCGGGATTCGGTAACCTAAGCACCCCAAATTCACACATAGTCTGGTTCAGTGCGCATAAACATCCAAATCACACAAAAAGCGTTTAATGTTCTGAAAAAGTCACCTAGATTAGGAGCGGCCAATCAACACAAATTGATTTGGACGAGTTCCCGGTGCGGAGAGGCGGGAAATTCCCCTCGAAGATGCGTAACAACATATCATCTCCTCGGTGTTTGTCTCTTAGGATATTTAAATATCCTACTGGGGGCATGTAAGCACTCTGCTGGTTCAGATACAATGGGCGGCATTATCACGAAATGTCGATCGCCAGGGTCTGAATTCGGCCATGGAACGCCATGGGTGGGATTATCTCGAAATCTCGAAAGCCAGGGACCCTTGAGGATTGATGATGGGGACGAGGAATCCGATACAGACCGTGTTGAGAAGCTGATCCGAAGCTAGAAATAAAAAGAAAAGAGAGAGAAAAGCTATCCAAACAAATCTTCTATCTCTCTCTTATAAAAAACGCACTGCAAACTGAACTTAGGCTAAAAATGTCTCAAGAACGGGTGCTTTAACCGCGGAGTCCAACAAACCCTAGGTTAGTTTTTGTGGGCCGTAGAAACCTTTGCGGAGGATTGAGGCTAAAGCGGGTCAGGTCCGGATTTTGGCTGGTACTTGAGTACCTCTAGGCCTATTGTCGGCATTCCTACCTAATCACAAAAGAAAAGCACTTATCATGATTGTTGACAGACACTCTGGGTCTAGTACGGAGGTTAAAACCTTGAAATTTTGCTAAGGGACTAGCAAAAGCTAGGCATGGGGGTATGATGAGAGCCTCATCAAGAGCCATAACTAGCTCATTTTGACCCAATAAAGAAGATAAAAGCTCCTACATAACCTAGAAGAAGGCCTAAATGAAGGAATAAGTGCTCTGAGAAGAAAACATGAATTAAAGGTTAAAACTGTAATTTTACCATTGCAGTGCATAAACGGGATTTCTCAGAGGCAAAACATAGGTCAAATGGTCTAAATAAGATAAAAAGTGGGTTGAGTCAATCAGAAATGGGTTCATGTGCAATTTAGGAATTAAATGACAATTGGTAACCTTAAAATAGACCCGCTTAAATTAACAAGGTTCTGGTCAGAATAAAAATCAAGTAAATCCTCTAAAAATCATGGAAAAATATCCTCTAGGGTTTAGAATACTTAATTTGGCCTTTGGAACCTAGTTTGACCTAGAATAGGGTCCTAGCTCATTAATTGACCTAATTTGGGTTTTTACGCAAAATATCTAGTCAAACGTGGTCAAACCTAAAATCCAACTTCACCATTGGATTCCTTAGGTCCAAATTAGGTTTTTAATAAAATTTGGACCTAAGGGGAGGTCATCTTGACCTACTTTGCAATTTAGTACACCCAAATCACAATTTGGCCCCTATCTTTTGAAAATCATTGCAGAGAGCCCCCTAATTTCCTCGCCACCTTTGCAATCAAGTCCTGCCGCCATTGTTAGGGGAGGTCATCTTGACCTACTTTGCAATTTAGTACACCCAAATCATAATTTGGCCCCTATCTTTTGAAAATCATTGCAGAGAGCCCCCTAGTTTCCTCGCCACCTTTGCAATCAAGTCCTGTCGCCATTGTTAGGGCAGAGTCGACCTTCGGTGAGGTTTAGAGAGGGATTACTCTCTGATTCCTCAGAGATTCCCCCTAGAAATGGAAGGGAGATTCTCTGAGAAATTCCCTTCCATCCAAAGCCAATCACGATCTCTGGTGTGAACCCAATCTCTCGTGCGAACGCACGAGGGATTTGGGTATCCACCCTCTTTCCTTCTCCGGCGAGCCGACAGAGGTGATTGCACGCCCTCCACACACTAGAAAGTTCGGCCCACACCTATAAAAGGATCCCCAGACCCAGCTGCAGATCTTCAGAGTTGTTTTGGCAGAGATTCCCCCAAATTTTCCTCTCTTCCATCTCCGGCCAAGAAACCCGCAAGCTCCGGCGACCTCCTCCCCTCCTTCTCGTCGCTCTGCTGCCATACCAGCAGCAGAGTCTACTTCGCCTCTTCCTCCCGCGTCGCGCAGTACCAAGCACGCGTGCCCTTGACCTCGTACTCGTCGCCGCTCCCTCCCTCAGGGTTCTTCATCGACGACGGCAGCTACGCGCCATCCACTCCGCTGCCTCCCCCCTTCCAGAACACTCCAGATACCTTCTCCATCTTTCCCTCTCCCTTTTCCCCTGTTATTTTATTTAATTGCCCCCGACATTGCCTGACCACCTCCATCTTCCTCGCCTCCGACCGACCTCCAGCGAGCCGCATCCACCATTCCGCCCCTCCACAAGGCTCGCCAATCATCTCATACGCTCCGCCTCACCACAAGGAACAATCTTTGTCCCTCCACTGCCACTCCACACCTCCACAGTAGCCCCCCGAACTCACCCACACCTCTGGTCGCAGGACGACGTAGGGACGCACTCCTAGGCCATCCCACGACCTGCAGCACCGTTCACCACCTTCACCGTGCTGGGCACCTTCGCCGTGCCACGGCGAAGGTGCCCAGCTGGTCTGATTAGGCCAATAGGCCATGCTTGTGTTTGACAGGATTTCAGTCCTGCCGCCATTCACGGTTGAAGCAGCTTCGCAGCAGCTCCAGGCATCAGGCCTTCCAAGCTTCAGGCGCAGCAGTGCGAAGCCCTCGGGTCTAGCAAGGAGAGCTGCGAAGCCCGCAGCTTTGGCAATTGCACGAAGAAAGCTCTGCGGGCGCGCGTGAGATTGGGGCAGGCCAGATAGTCCCACATCGGTGAAACTCAACACGCAGGTATGCTTTAAATTGAATTTGTGTTATCTGCTATTCGCCTCAGAACGCACAGGGGTGAGGTCCCTCACCTGACCCACGCTCGCCTCATCCGCGGTTTCACCTCGCGGATCTGGTGGGATCCGACCCGACCCTAACCTGAGCACTCCTTGCGCATCACCCACCTACTGGTGCGCCTGGTCCCGGGTGCGAGATCCGACCCGAATACCCGTGGCTCTGGGAGAGCGTCCTTAAGCGAATTGCAGAGAGAGAGACGTTCGAGTAGAGGGGAAGGGTTAGGTTTTGCTTCCCTGTGTGCAGGCAGGCCGGGCGGTGAAGAGAGGAGACTTAGCCGCAAGGAGAAGAAGGAAGAAGAAGCAGAAGAAGAGAAGACAAGGAAGAAAGAAGGACTGCAGACAAAAAAGAAAGAAGAAGATAGAAGAGAAACAAAGGTAGGAAGAAGAAGCCTTCGCAGGAAAGAGAAGAGAAGAAGGAAGAAGAAGCAGAGGAAGAGAAGACAAGGAAGAAAGGACTGTAGACAAAAAGGAAGAAGAAGACAGAAGAGAAACAAAGGCAGGAAGAAGAAGCCTTCGCAGGAAAGAGAAGAGAAGAGAAAGAAGTTCAAGGAAGAAAAATACCTGTGGATCAGAAGAAGAAGAAGAAGAAGGCAGAAGAGAGAAAGAAGACTTACTTTTAAGACATCTGATAAAGAAATCAGACGTCCAATTCTATTTTCTTTTAGCAATTCTTTTTATAACTCTCTCTCTTTGAATCAATTGTTTTCATTTAAAAGTTGTATTCTTTGGTTTTAAAAGTACTGAGATTGCTCCCTATGTTCGACCTCGGATACTCTAGTTTTTCGAGTAATAAAATTCTCTATATTTGTTTGAACGTTTTGTTGGCTATATTACAACGTGTTATCTTTTAAAATCCGATCACAAAAACGTACAAACATTTCCCTCTTCCCCTACAATGGTTGATGATAGGCTATTCCTTTATATCTTCGGTGACCTCTCACCTCTCTCTCGGAGCTTGTCTAGCGGTGGAGCTTGTGCCTCTCAGCCCCTCTTCCTCTCCGTTGCCATGACAGGGCTGAGGAGTGCCCCACGCTTCTTCCTTCTCGCTTCCTTTCTCATCGGAGCTTCTTCTTCAACAAGTCTAATTTCATCTAATTTGATGACACCTCGCTATTTGAGCAAAATCAATGTTGTTTACAAAATGCGTCGTAGTATAGTTGACAAGATCGCACAAAACACTTAAATTTATAAAGCTCAGAATCAAATTAGAGTTTGAGGTCGTTCGCAGGGAGTAATTATGGCAATTTAATTCACTAATCACAATATAAGAAATGATATACAATTCAGATCAATAAAATGCTCAAGATAATATTTCAATAAAGAAATAGAGAGCCAATGCAAAAAGATTAGGTTAAAATGGTAATTTGAATCACCAAATTAACCCTTAAGTTTAAGCTTACAAATTTCTCAAATAAATGAATAGTATCTTCAAGAACCAAGCACCAGCAAGGATGAGATGTCAGTATAAGGCCTTAGATGCCTTAACTGAAACCCTCAGAGAACCAATAGAGGCACAGCAACAAACCACCAACAGAGGCGCAAGGGCCTCAGAAGCCAAGTGTTGAGAGAGGGAGGGCACAAATCCCAAGGCAGAGTAAAACTCATCCCTTTTCTCTCTGATTGTCCTTCTCTTTTCTTAGCTCAGACAGACTACACCCAGATATCCGGGTAAACGGATCCACCACCCATACCTGCGAGGCGTGAGCACAGGTGAGGGCGTGAACAAGCGTGTGTGAACACGGGTGCGTTTGGGCGTGCGTGTGTAGGGACCTCACCCCTGTGCTCTTGGAGGTGATAAGCCTAGAGCACAAAATCCTCTTATATGCTATTAGGTGCTTCAAACTTCCCGATGTGGGACTATGTCCCACTTCAGTCCTTTGCGAAGCTCTGTGGAAGCAACAACATATCTCTTTGCTAAATTGGAGCAGCTGATGATGCTCGCTGCTTTGATTGAGTACCTGGGAAGCCTTAAGACCTGGAGCCACGTTAGGAGAAGGTAGCAGTAGAGCTCTTGATGGGTGGAGGGGCCTTGCTGTGGTCGGAAAAGACGAGGGTGGCAGTGACTCTTCGGCGTGCACTTGAAACATGTAATACGACCTTTCGGCCTTGTCAAAGAAGTTCAGAAGCTTCGCCATGAAGCGGCGAGTGCAGTGATGATCGTGGATTGGTGATTGGAGGTGTGCCATGGTGGTGCGAAGTCAGAGAAGGCGTGTGGTTGGTAGGGTGTTCGGTGATAGTCTGGAGCGATCAAAACCCTAAATAAGTTTAGGGCTTTTATTTGTCAGAGTGTAAGGAATGTTATGGTGGTGGTGGTGTGTGGTTTGGTGAATTGTGGTGCTGGCGTGAGCTTGTCGGAGCTCGTGCCGAACGTGGGGAAGATGGAGTGGCCGCTTTGAAACGATGCGTGAACCTAGAGTCTGGGGGGTTATAGGAGGTCGGGAAGGAGAGAGGAAGAGAAAGGGAGACTTAGAGAGGGAGAGAGTGGACGGAGGTGGCCGGTTATGATGGACTAGCATCAGAGGAGAAGTTGACGGTGAGTGGATGACAAAGTAGGGAGAGACGAAGACGACTGGTCCTTGGCTGGATGCAGTTGCGATGAAGAGCTGAAGAAGGAGAGCTAATCAATTTGGCCATTGATGGGCTTGACGAGAGGGGCAGAGGAGCTCACCGGAGCCGAAGTTGTAGTTGATTGGAGAAGAGAGAAGAGGGAATTTCTCGATCCAAACTAGGCTATGGAGCAAGGCCTTGCGTGGGGGCTCCTTTTAAAGGCCTCAGGGCAGGCTCTAGCATGGGAAGAAGCTTGAAGAGCTCAAAGTTTCAGGGAAGAAAATCCCCAAAATTTCAAGCATTAGCATGATCTTTACGGTGCAAATCAAGGTCCAAGATTTGGTTTAGGTGATAGAGAGATCTCTCAAGATCAATCCCTCCAAATTTGGAGGAATTTGATCTTGATTTGGGAGAGATTTCTTCTCTCGAATCTCGACCTGAAGAGCTTTTACACCAACAATGGTGGTAGGCACCTTTTTGCAAGAAAGATGAGAAGTTAGGGACCTGAACACAAGGAATTTGGAAACTTAGGGGTCTGTTGAGAGAAATAGAGATTTAATGGACTGAAATGCAAACTAGGTTAAGATGGACTCTGATTGGAACCGAATTTTGGTACCAACCTAATTTATAACCAAGAAATCTAATGATGAATTTGGATTTCAATTTTGATCACGTTTGGTTAGGAAATTTGCATAGAAGCCTAAATTAGGGCAAAATTCCTTCTGAGTCTCTATTCTAGGTTAAAATAGGTTTAGATGGTCAAACAAAGGGTATCAAACCTCTTAGAATATTTTTATATGAATTTTATCCGAACTAGAACCTCTTTAATTCAAGAGGGTTTAAAATTAGGGTTTTGTGTTATGATTCGGTTCTCAAAATGTGTGAAACCCCATTCCTATCTATATAGACCCACTTATTATACATGCTCATTTGACCTTCAATTTACCCCTGAAAAACCCCGTGGTTATTCTGTGTACATGATATGCTATTAAAATTGTAGAATTAACCCTGATTTCCTATTTTCTTCTCAAATCAGAATATTATGGAATTATGACTCTCAGATGATTATGTAGGAGCATTTATCCATGAAAACCTCACTAAAAGTGGCTAGTTAGGGTATATGATAGTATTTCCATCATACCCCCATCCTAGCTTTTCCTAGTCCCTTAGCAAAATCTTATGAGTCAAACCAGGTCTTTTGGTCAGATGTCACCGTCAGGATGCCCTACTAAGCCGCATCTCTAGAGATCAGATCAAGATACCAGCAATAGGCCTTGATGTACTCAAGTACCAGCCAAGATCCAGACTTGACCATCTTCAGCCTAAGTCTGCTGTGAATGTTTCTAAGGCCCGCAAAATCTGCCCAGAGGTTTGTTGACCCCAGTGATTAAAGCACCCATGTGTAGACGTATCAAGTCCAGGTTTAGTTTGCCAGTGCATTTTTGTAAGAGAGAGATAGATAAAGAATTTTCATTTGGAGAGTTTTCTCTCTTTTCTTTTTTTATTTTTCCCTAAATCTAACCTCAGATTTGCCCTAAGCATGGTTTGTATCGGATTTCTTGTCCCCACCATCAATCCTCGAAGGGTCCCTAGCTTTCGATGCTTCAGGATAGCACCACCCACGGCAATCCCTAAAATCCTGGCTTTCGACACTTCAGGATAGTGCCACCCATGGGATTCTGTAGCTAAATTTAGGCCCTGGCAATTGACATTTCAGGATAATCCTGCCCATGGCACCTGTACAAGCACAAGGTGCTTACATGCCCTCGGTAGGATATTTAGATATCCTAGGAGGCAAGCACTGATGAGACGATATGTTATTACGCATCTTCAAGGAGAATTTCACACCTCTCCACATCGAGAACTCGTTCAATCAACTTATGTTGTCGAGCCGCTCCTAAGCTAGATCTTCGAGATGATTTTTCATAACAGAAGACTTTTGGCATGATTTCGTTATTAAGCATACTGAACCTGCCTTAGTGTGTGGTTTTTGGGTCCTTAGGTTACCAAGTCCCGCAAACCAAAGGGCAGGCAACTGGGTCGTATAGTCCTTAAGCCTTAGACCTATTACATCAGTCTCGCACTTTCCTCAACCTCTTGAGGACTAATCTGGATCTTAACAAATACGTGAGCATTTAAACCCTGAAACAGGTCCAAGAGGCCTAAGGTCAGTACTCATCTCTAATCTCCTAAGTTTTAACCTTCCAGGTCTTAATTCATCATCCGATCCAACCTAGAAGTTAAGTTCCATACTCTATTTCAAGGGATTATCTCATTCTTTTCTTTTTGTTTGCTACTTTTTTTCTCTTTTCTTTTCTTTTCTTCTCCTCAATTGTTTTTCATTTAGCTCAAATTGACCTCTCCTTTCCTCTCTCTCTATTTTTTTTAATAAAATCCTTCCATGCATTGAGTTTCACAGCGTTTTGCACTTTAATAACCCTCCATGCCTCTGATTTGTAATGTCCTCATTGTAAATTAGGTGGGTTTGAGTTTCGCTCAGTTTGTGCATTAGAATAGGTGGGTGGTGAACGTGTTGGATTGACTGTTGTGGACGATTTCTAGCTTTGATACAAGTATCAAAGGTGGAGTCGGTTGTTCTAACGGATGAACCCTAAAGTGCAATATGATTTTAGCAAAAAGATATGTTAGAAGGGTTTCGAGTTTTTAAAAAATGACGGGTTGCCTCCCGTTAAGTGCTAAGTTTAATACCATCAGCTGGGCACAATGAAACTTAGGGAGAATGGAGATCAAAAGATACTGCAGCCAGATTTGAGTCAGTGAGTTCAAAGAACGATTTGAGTCTCTGACTGTTCGTGACAAATGGTTCTGATTCATGGCTAAGTTCGCTGATTTCGACAGCTCCATTTCCAAACACTCTTCTCACGAGGAATGGTCCAATCCATTTTGATCAGAGTTTTCCTCAGAAGGGCTTTAGTTTGGCATCAAAGACTAGTACTTTTTGACCAGGATGGAAAGATTTTTGTGAAATGTGCCTGTCATGGAAGGCTTTGACCCACTCTTTGTAGATTTGCAAGTTCTCATACGCGTCATTGCATAGTTCCTCGATGTCGCTCATTTACAACTAGCGGTGGATTCCAGCCTTTATAAAATCTAGATTGCACTTCCGTACTACCTAGTGGGCTTTATGCTCCATTTCTGTAGGGAGGTGACATGCCTTCCCGTACACGAGTTTGAAGGGAGACATTGCTAACTGGGTCTTATGGGCGGTTTTATAGGCCCACAAGGCTTCCGGAAGGTAGGTAGACCAATCCTTCCTATCAGGTCGAACATTGACCTAAAGGAGGATCTTCTTAATCTTCCGATTTGATAGTTCAACCAATCCATTAGTCTAGGGGTGATAAGGAGTCGAGTTACGATGCGACACCCCGTACCATTTCGTCGAGGATTGGAAGTACACATTTACGAAATGACACCCACCATCACTGATGATGGCTTTTGGAACCCCAAATCTGGAAAAGATGTTCTCTTGAATGAACTGAAGAATAACTTTATGATCATTTATTCTGGTGGGGACGGCTTCGATCCAATTTGAGACATAATCAACAGCGAGTAAGATCTACTTGAAGCCGTTAGATCCTAGAAAGGGTCCCATGAAATCAATTCCCCAGATGTCAAAGATTTCGCACACGATGATCGGATTTAAGGGCATAATATTGCGCAGGCCCATGTTGCTGAGGGTCTAACAACAGGCACATGCCTTACAATATGATTGTGCATCTTTGAACATGGTGGGCCAGAAGAACCCACACTGGAGGATCTTTGCTGCAATTTTACACCCATAGTAATGGCCATTGCAGGCCTACTTGATGGGAACACCATTATGAGCCCTAACTAGCTCATTTTGACCCAGAAAAGAGAATAAAAGCTCATACATAACCAACTGGAGGTCCTAATTTCATGAATAATCATTTTGAGATAAAAGCAGGAAATAAGGGGTAAAACTGCAAGTTTACCATTACAGTACAACAACGGGATTTCTCATGGGCTAAACATAGGTCAAATGGTCTTAACAAGATAAAAAGTGGGTTAATTCAAACAGAAAAGGGTTCATGTGAATTCTAGGAATTAAATGACTTCTTGTAACCCTAAAATAGACACACTTGATTTAACAAGGTTCTGGTCAGGATAAAATTCACCTAAACCCTCTGAAAATCATGGAAGAATATTCTCTATGGTTTATAACCTTTAATTTGACCCTTGGAACCTATTTTGACCTAAATTGGTGTCTCAGATAAAGATTTGCCCTAAATTGGGTTTTTGCGTAAAGTGTCCAGTCAAACGTGGTCAAACCCAAAATCCAACTTCACCATTGGATTCCTTAGGTCCAAATTAAGCTTGTACCAAAATTTGAACCCAAGGGGAATTCATCTTGACCTACTTTGCAAATAGGTCCAGCTCAATTACATTTCTACCCCTATCTTTTGAAAACCTTTGCAGAAACCCCCCTAACTTTATCTTCATTCTTTGCAATTAGGTTCCTCCACCATTATAGCAGAGGGAATCCTACTCCAGCAAGACTTCGAGGGCAAGATCTCTCTGATTTCTCATAGATTCCCCTTCAAAATTGAAAGGGAGATTCTTTGAGAAATCTCCTCTAGTATGAACACAATTTGAGGCTCTATTTGATATCCAATCTCTCATGCGAATGCGTGAGAGATTCGAGTCTCCTTCAAGTTGCCTTCTCCGGTGAAGCTTGTCGTGCTTGGAAGCTTGGCTTCCAAGCACAAATCCATCCTCCAGGGCCTATATAAACATACCCAAATCAACCTGCATCTCCCAAGATTGGCCAGAGAATCCCTAAAATTTGTCTCTTCCCCCTCCGGCCAGTGGCTTAGTAAGCTCCGGCGACCTCCCTCTCTTTCCCTCGTCCCCTAGCCACAATACCAGTGGCTGGGTCCTCTTCCTCCTATTCGTCTGCGTCGCGCCTCACCTGCCGACGCCTCTGCAGCCCCTTCGTCGTCACCGTCCTCCCCCCACTGAGCACTTCATCTCCAGTGACGACAATACGAGCCGGCCACCATCTCTGCCTCCCCCTTCGTCTCCTTACGCCCAGATAAGTCCCTTTTCCCTTCTACTCATTTTTCCCCTCTTTATTTCTTCAAAACACCCTCGATGCACTCAATCACCATCACCCCTTCCAACTCCGGCGAGGCATCCCCATCGCTCTGCATCTCCATCCGCCTTGCCAACCACCCCACAAGCTCTACAACACTTCACTGAACTTAAACCCTCACTTCACTAACCACGCCACACCCCCAAAACAACCCCCGAACACGCCCACTCTCACGCACACAGGGTGCCCTAGGCACGCACACTCCGATAGCCCCACGCCACGCCGACCCCCGCAACACATTTGCCGTGTCTCGACGAAGCCTCCTGAGCTTTCTAACGAGGCCGTGAGGCCGTTTTAGTGTTAACGGGTATAGGAGGTTCACTGCCATTGAAGCAAGCGAGGAGCTTGCTTGCGAGCTCCCTCCAGGTTCATAGCCCCAGGTTGCGCGTAATACTTTCACACACACCTCCAGGCCTCTAATTCCAGTCGAAGGACTTAGCAGCCGCTGCAATCAAGCGAAGAGAACCTTGCGACAAGCACGCATAAGAGAGGTGGGAAGATAGTCCCACCTCGGAAACTCTCGACTGCCCGCAGCTGCATAAATTGAAAAACTACATTAGACTTATCGCCTCCTGGCCATGGGGTGTGGTCCCACTCACCATCACCCACCTTGTCCATGACCCGACCTTCGTGAACCTGGCGTGACCCGTATACCCGACCCGATTACCCGAGATAGTGGCTCTGGGAGAGCGAACCTAAGAGAGAAAGAGGAGAGGAGAACGTGCACGGGTATGGGTAGGTTTTGCTCTTGCAGGGAAAGGAGAAGAAGAAGAAGCCAAGGAAGAAGGCGGAAGCCAGAGAAAGCTAAGGAGAAGGCAAGGCCAAAGAAGAAAGAGTTGAAGAGGTAGGACCTGAAGAGAAGAAAGAGAAGGAAGGAATGAAGGAAGAAGAAAAAAAGGAGTCGCCAGAGAAAGAAAGAAAGAGAACGAAGGAGAAGCAGTTGAAGGAATCAAAGGCAGAGGAAAAGAAGCAGAGAAAAACTAAGGCACAAGATCAAAAGAAGAGAAAGAAGAAGAAGAAAGAAAGGAAGCTTCAGAACAGAGAAGAAACAAAAGCACTGTAGCAACCATAGTTTAAGTCGTCTGATTCATCAAACAAGACGTCCAATTTTTGTGCTTGTTTACATTGATTTGTTTAATTTTGTGTGTCTACATTTTTGCACTATAACTCTGATTTTCATTGCATATTATATTTCTCAAAGTTGTGCTCTTGATTTCTAAACCCTAATTTGGTCCCTGTGTTCGACTTCGGACTTAAACTTCGAGTAATAGTATCTATTTGTTTTCAAAGCGATTTCAACTATATTACAGCGCTTTACTTTGAAACCTGATTTCGCTGCGACAAAATATTTTGGCACCATTGCCGGGGAGTAACGGATGATTTAGAAATCTTAATTACAATTTTTGATTTGGTACTAACTTGATATATCTCTTTTGTTGTGATTGTTTCAGGGGAGAAGATTCAAAGGAAGACGGTCGCACAGTAAACACACTCAGGGTAGGTAATATCTTATTAGTCCTTTCTCTTAACCCCCTCATTCTGAAAAGGAAAAACAAGATAAAATCAATTAGGGCTACCTGTTTTCCATCTTTAGCTAAGTCACCGAAGTTGCCTGATTTGATTTCAACAACAAATATTGATTTGTGCATCCATTTAAGGTAACTAGGGCTACTACCTTCTTGATTGAGCCCTAGATACCATATTTTTGGCAACTAAATTGGACCAAAATTAGAGCCAAATTAAGGATTCCAATTTAGGGTTTTAGTGACACATCTTTCTAAATAAGAATCAACTATCCAAAAAGAGGTGTGCCTAAGCCTTGGTTGAAAAGACTTATTCAAGAAAACCCTAAAAATTCAGGCTCTTAATTTCACTTGAATCCTAAAAGAAAAGGTCCTAAAACTTCTCAAAGGACAAATAGGTGAAGTTGAACCCCTTGTTGGGTCAACCAACCTTGAAATTAGGTCACTTTTGCACTCAATACATTTAAAGTTCAAGCGAAATCTTAATCACCTTTGCTCTTAAATAAAAGTGGTAGACTTAAGAGGTCAAAGTCCCCATTCTGGTCTACCTGGAACCTCACTGACAAGAGAGGTCAGGTAGGGGAAACTCTGTAACTCGTGGGGATGCTCTACCGTGTAGGGGTCTTTGCGGGACTCTCCCTCTCTGGCTGCCCAGGTATTTCTCAGGTGGATAACTTTCTGACTAAGGGGTATCATTCGCCCCGAACCTTTATAGTCATCCAAATTTTTGGGTGTCTTGATTGGGTCCAGCACATTCTACTCCCATCCAAACCATCGGTGCATGTTCGGTAGGAGGTCCTTAAGACCATCCTTAAGACCTCCTTTAGCGATTCACTCCCGCCGAGGCCAAGCCTCGACATCCATGTTTGTGCAGCAACCCCACCACATGTATTCCAAAGTTTCATGGGCGTAATTATGGAGATCCCTTCCAGCACATCAAACAACTCAAACATCTGGCCCAGACCTTCGGGTCAGATGTCCAAAATCGGGATATTCTTCTTATGAAGATGTTTTCCTTCTATCTCATAGAAAAGGCAGCTCATTGGTATCAGACTCAAACACATCCAATCAACACATGGGTTGAACTGCAATCTGAATTCTTGAAAAAGTTCTTCCCAGTTGGTCGAACGAATGCCTTACGACACCAGATCACACACTTCACCCAGCAATCTGGCGAACCTCTTCATGAAGCATGGGACCGTTTCCTGGATCTCATGCGAAAGTGCCCCCATCACGGAGTTCCTAAATGGGAACAAGTCCAGTCATTTTCCAGGGACTCCGTGAAGGCATCCGCTTATTTGTCAATGCAACATGTGGAGGAAATATCATGCGTCAACACGAAAATACTTTGTGGGAGATTCTTGAGAATATGTGCGAGAACTCCATCAATAATGACTCCATGGGCTTATTCGACTGGACGAATGCCCACGCATCGACGAATCCAAGGGGAACACACGAGACGCAGGGTCTGTCCGCATTCGTAAACTTGGAACTGATGACCAGTCGATTGGACAAGGTCTCTATCATAGAGAAGAAGGTGGATGAGCTAACTCAACATCTGCAGCAAGCCACCTTTGCCCAAAACCAACTTGCATAGCCGCCTCTTGGGAGGGAAGTTGTGCATAACATCTATCACCGATCTTCTCAGGGGATGGATCCGTATCCACCCCCGTCTGACTCTAGGACCGGAGGAAACTCCAATCCGACCTACTTTAGTTGGGGAAACTCTAAACCCTCGTACTCTGACTTTCCTGAGGTTCCTCAGACCTGCGAGGACCTCAACGCCATCCAGAATGACCCATTTTCTAATACCTATAACCTTGGATGGCAGAATCATCCCAACTTCCTCTGGGCGGGAAATAATCAGAATCAAAGATCACCATATCAACCCCGTCCACAAGCCCCTCGTCCATATCAGCCCCTCAGCCTTGGCCCAACCCTACCTACCAATCTGGGCCAACCCAAATAGATAAAATGACTCTTATCCTTCAGACTCTGGTTGACATTCAAAAGGCGAATGTGGCTATGAAAAAATAGCACAAGGATGAGATCACAAAGGTACGAAATCAACTTGCCCAGATGGTGAATGCCCGCCAACTTGGCACTCTCCCTTTGCAACCTCTGTCGAATCCAAATAACGTGCTGAACTAGAGGCGCGTTATGAACCCAAATCCGGGCGAAGCCTACATGATGTATCAGGCCCCTTCTATTCCATCACCCGACGAGATGGAAACTTCGACATCGTATGTGGGATTTCAGTAGCAGCCACCTATTTTACCAACTCCGAACCAAAACCAGGTAGGACTAAATTCTGTAACAACCCATAGTGGCAAAGCAACACAAGACTCACCTTATCCAAGCCACTTTCAGCCTGGTAGTAACCCAAGTCCTAGGATAGTTATCCAAGATACCCCTGTCCCAGATCAAGAACCTGGACCTATTCTAGAGGAACCATCCAAGGTTTCATTTCCCGAGGCCTTGACCAAGGGAAAGAGGATAAACAAACCCGTGGCTCCTGAGGAGGATCTGGTCAAGCTCTTTAAACAGGTCTATATAAACATCCCCTTGATGGATGCAATCCGCCACGTACCGGCTTGTGCACGATTTCTGAAGGATGTGTGTACACCCAAGAGTAAGCCGCGAACCAAAAGTGGGAGTCCGATCGTACTGTCAGAGCAAACCAGCTCTGTAATTTTGAACAAACTCCCACCTAAGGAAAAAGACCTAGGTACTCCCCTGATTTCCTGTACCATTGGTGATACCCAATTTGACAGAGCTTTAGTAGATTTAGGAGCCTCCATAAACCTAATACCTACATCCCTCCTTGACCACCTTGAAGAGTCTGAGCTTAAACCAACAGAGGTGACATTGCAGTTGGCTGACTGATCTATTAAGTCACCGAAAGGAGTTCTTAAGGATGTCATCGTTAGGGTATGGAATTTCTATTTCCCAGTGGATTTTGTAGTCATGGATATGGATGCTTCAGAAAACCCAAGGGATACACCAATTATACTAGGGAGACCATTTTTGGCCACTGCTAGTGAAAATATAAATTGTGAGGAGGACCAAATTGAACTGAAATTTGGGAACCAAACACTAAAGATTGACGTCTTTAAGGCCCAACAAGGGATTAATTACGGTGTTATAGAACAGATATGTGATATTAAGGGTGTGGTTGATGAATCGTATATTGAGGACAATTAGATTACTTTCGATCAACCACAAGAGGATTAAAACCCGCAATCAGAGGAGTCCGAATCTGACTTAGATACACCCATAACTCCTTCCCTTGCTCCTGACACACACCCTGAACCGCCCGCTGCTACTGATAACCCCGTTATGGAACTCAAGCCTCTTCCCGACCATCTAAGTATGTCTTTTTGGGCTCCAATCAGACGTTTCCTATGATTATCAACTCCAGACTCACACCTAACCAGGAATCCTGTCTGATTACTGTTCTCCAGTAACATCGTAGAGCCATTGGATGGACTCTTGATGATTTTATTGGTATCAGCCCCTCTTACTGCACACACCGTATCTACACCGAAGAGGGCACACGACCTTCCCGTGAAATGCAGAGACGTTTGAATCCTAATCTGCAGGAGGTCATGAAAAAGGAGACCATCAAGTGGTTAGATGCAGGGATCATCTACCTAATCTTCGACAGTCGGTGGGTGAGTCCAATCCAGGTTGTGCCTAAGAAGGCATGACTCATCGTGAGCATGACTGAAATCGGGGAAATCATACCGACCCATTTGGCGAACTTGTGGAGAGTCTGCATTGATTATAGAAGACTCAATTCCTCCATGAAGAAGGATCATTTCCCACTACCGTTTATTGATCAGATCCTCGAGAAACTAGCGGGAAATATATTCTTCTGCTTTTTGGACAAGTACTTCGGTTATAACTAGGTGGCAATCCATCTTGAGGACCAAGAAAAAACCACTTTCACCTGCCCCTTCGGGACGTACGCGTTCTGAAGGATGTCGTTCGGTCCCTGTAATGCACCCGCAACTTTTCAGCGGTGCATGCTTGCCATATTCTCAGATATGATAGGTGATTATCTGGAAGTCTTCATGGATGACTTTTCAGTATTTGGAGAATCATTTGACGATTGCCTCCTGCACTTGGTCCAAATCCTCAAGCGGTGCATTGACGTGAATCTGGTTCTCTCCTAGGAAAAGAGCCATTTCATGGTGCCTGAAGGAATTGTCCTGGGACATCTCATTTCAGAAAAAGGCATCCAAGTCGATTGAGCCAAGGTGAACTTGATTTCCAAACTCCCTATGCATAGCTCGATCAAGGACATCCAATCTTTTCTGGGACACGTCAATTTTTACCGTCGATTCATTCCTGATTTCTCAAAGATCGTGCGCCCCCTGACCACTCTGCTCTCTAAGGATGTACCTTTCGAAATCTCCAAGGAATGCACTCAAGCATTTGAAATCCTCCGTGATCAAGTTACCCAAGCCCCGATCCTACAGTCCCTTGATTGGTCTCAACCCTTTGAGATCATGTGCGATGCATCTGATTTCGTTGTAGGAGTGGTACTCGGGCAGAAAATTGACGGGAAACCCATGGTCATCTACTATGCTAGCAAGACTCTTGACGAGGTTCAACATAACTACACAGCTATTGAGAAAGAGTTGCTAGCCATAGTATTTTCCCTGGAAAAATTCAGATCTTATCTCCTAGGTTCCCGCGTTATCATTTACTCGGATCACATTGCTGTGAGGCATCTCCTTGTGAAGGACGCGAAACCTCGATTAATCCACTGGATCATGCTGTTGCAAGAGTTTGACCTTGAGATTCGTGACAAAGCGGGAAAACAGAACGTGGTAGCTGACCACTTGTCCTGCCTTCCTTCTGAAATCATCGACCCTTCCGGATCCATCATGGAACATTTTCCTGATGAGCACCTCTTGACTATCAATACAGGGCTTCCATGGTTTGCTGATATAGTAAACTGCCTGACATTACATTAGATCTCGTCTGATTGGCCGAAGGCCAAGAAGGACAAATTATTTTCCAAATTCAAGTATTACTTCTGGGAAGACCTGTATCTTTTCTACATTGGTGCTGATCAGATCATTCAACGATGTGTTGTGGAAGCGGAAATTTAGGACATACTGTCCTTCTACCATGACCAGGCTTATGGTGGACATTTTTTGGGTCATAAAATCGCAGCAAAAGTCCTCCCGTGCAGCTTCTATTAGCCCACGATTTTCAAAGACGATACAATCACTATAGGGCATGCACTCGTTGCCAGACCTTAGGCAACATGAGCCATCGTGATATGATGCCCTTGCAGCCGATTCTTGTATGCAAAATCTTTGACGTATGGGGGATTGATTTTATGGGACCCTTTCCTGTTTCGGACGGCTTCAAGTACATTCTACTCGCTATTGACTACGTGTCCAAATGGATCGAAGCCATTCTGACCTGAACCAATGATCATAAAGTAGTTATCAAATTCATTCATCAGAATATCTTCTCACGGTTCGGGATTCCATGTGCCATAATCTCTGATGGAGGGACCCATTTCACTAACGCTCAGTTTAGGTCACTGATGACCAAATATGGGGTGTCGCATTGAATCTCTACTCCTTGCCACCCCCAAACTAATGGTCTAGCTGAGCTATCCAATCGGGAGATCAAGAAAATCCTCTAGGTTACTGTTCGACTTGACAGGAAGGACTGGTCATCACGACTTCCGGAAGCTTTATGGGCTTATAGGATCGCCCACAAAACCCACTTAGGTATGTCTCCCTTCAAATTGGTGTATGGGAAGGCATGTCACCTTCCCGTCGAATTGGAGCACAAGGCCTATTGGGCAGTACGTAACTGCAACCTAGATCTTTCTAAGGCAGGAACCCACAAAAAGCTTCAAATGAGCGAGATTAATGAATTACGTCACGACGCGTATGAGAACTCGCGAATTTACAAAGAGCGGGTTAAGGCCTTTTACGACAAGCACATATCCAGAAAGATCTTCCATCCTGGTCAAAAAGTCCTACTCTTTGATGCTAAGCTTAAACTGTTCCTAGGAAAACTACGATCAAAATGGAGCGAACCCTACCTCGTCCAATGAATCTTCGGAAATGGAGCCATCGAGATCAGTCCACTTTGCCACGATTTAGAACCTTTCGTCGTGAACGGTCAAAGACTCAAACCATTCATTGACTTGACCGATTCAAATTTGGCTGAGATATCCTTTACCATCCATTCTCCCTAAGCTCATTGCGCCCAGCCGATGGAGTAGAACTCAGCGCTTAACGAGAGGTAACCTGTCATTTTTGAAAAAAAATCCTGAAACCTTAACATTCCTATGCTGAATTCATATTGCACTTTAGGGTTCATCCATTAAAACAGCCGACCCCACCTCAGGTACCCATACTGGAGTTTTGAAATCGTTCGCAACAGTCACTTGGACCCGTTTGTCCATCCAAAACCTGTTCTAATGAATGATCTAGGCTGAACTCGAACCCACCTAATTTACAATGGGGACATTGCAAATCGTAGGCATGGGGGGGTATGAAAGTGCAAAACGCCGTGAACACTCATCTCACAAGAAAAGGTTTCAACAAAAAAAATCACATATCACAAAAACACCAAAAAAATGAAAAAATCTTGAAAAAGAACAAAAAAATTCTGAGGGGAGAGAGTTTTTGAGCCCATACAAAATCATGAGGAGAAAAAGGGGAAAAGTGAAAAATGTCAAAAAAGGAGCACAAAATGAAAAGAAAAAAAGAGATAGTCATTAGTAAGAAATTAAGGGATTAACTAAGTTCAAGACCAAGTCAAAAGAAAGAAAATGAAAGAAAAAAAGTGCTAATGAGATACAAAAGAAATTAGTAGGAACGCTAACCTTAAGCCTCTTAGGCTAAACTCTTAGGCTTAAAAATTCAAGTATCTGTTAAGATCTGGATAGTCCTCAAGAGGTTGGGGAAAATGCGAAGCTTAAGTATTAGGTCTAAGGCTTAGGGAGTATTCGGCCTCGTTAACTGACCTCTGATTTACGGGACTCTGTAACCTAAGCACCCCAATCCACACACAGTCTGGTTCAGTGCACATAATTATCAAAATTATGCAAAAATGTTTAAGTGTTCTGAAAAAGTCACCTAGATTAGGAGCGGCCAATCAACACAAGTTGATTTGGATGAGTTCCCGACGTGGAGAGGCGGGAAATTCCCCTCGAAGATGCGTAATAACATATCGTCTCCTCGATGCTTGTCTACTAGGAAATTTACATATCCTACTGGGGGCACGTAAGCACCTTTTGCTGGTTCAAATGCCATGGGCGGCATTATCATGAACTGTCGATTGCCAGGGTCTGGATTTAGCTACAGAACACCATGGGTGGGATTACCTCGAAATCTCGAAAGCCAGGGTTCTGGGGGTTGCCATGGGCGGTGCTATCACAAAGCATTGATTTCCAGGGACCCTTCGAGGATTGATGATGGGGACGAAGAATTCGATACAGACCGTGTTGAGAAGCCAATCGGAAGCTAGAAATAAAAAGAAAAGAGAGAGAAAACTCTCTATTGACGTTTTCTCAATAGTGTTTTAACAGTTAATTACGTCGTAGTATAGGTGATCAAGCGTCGTCAACAAATAAAAGTTTTATTACTCGAAAACCTAAGTATCCGAGGTCGAACACAAGGAGCAATTGGAATTTATTACTATTCTAAGAATGTAATTGAACACTTTAATTACTCAAAACTTTAATTCAAATATAAATGCAAGAGTTTGAAAAGTAATTGTGGCAAAAAGAAGAAATTGGACGTCTGATCCCATTGATCAGACATCTTAAAAGATATTTCCCTTCTTTCATTCTTCTTCTGATCTTTCTTCCTTTCTTCTTTCTTCTTTTGCCTTTCTTCCTTCCTATTTTCTTCTGTAGTTACTTTCTCTCTACGGGTCTTCTTCTTCTTCCTTGGTTCTGTTTCCTTCAGTTCCTCTTCTTCTTCTTCAGTTCTTCTCTTTTTTCCTTCTCCTCTTCCTTTTCTTCTCTTTTTCCTCTGTGAAGGCTTCCTTCCTTCTTCTTCTTCAGTTCTGTCTTGCTTTTCTTCCTTGGCAGAGCCTCCTTCTTTCTCTCTTCCTCTGCTTGCAGCGGCTAAGTGTTGGCTTCTTCCTTATTCCTTCCTTCCCTGCACAGACCACAGCAAAGCAAAACCTAACCCTCTACCCACACCCGCGCGTCTCTCTGTCTCTGTAAACCACTCATCAGCACGCTCTCCCAGAGCCAGGTAAACGGGTCGGATCGCGCGCCTGGGTCCAGGCGCACCGCCGTGAGGGTGGTGCGCGAGGTGTGCTCAGGATAAGGTCGGGTCGGGTCATGCCAGATCTGCGTGGTGAACTCATGGACGAGGCGCAGTGAGATAGGTGAGGGACCTCACCCCAAGTGCATTCGGAGGCAACGAGCAGATATGAAAAAATCAATATAAACCACACCAGCGCTTTGTAAGTTATCGATGTGGGACTAATACCCACTGCCTTCTCTCATGCGCACCTACAGAAGTCCTTCCTGCAATTGCCACTACTGCAGACTCTCCAGCATCTCTTGCTGGGTCAGATATCTTCGCATGACCTTCCCAAATTCGCAGCACCTAGAATCTTGCGGTCCTGAGGCCTGGAGCGAGAGTGGAGCTTCCTCAAGTTGCCGTCAATGGCGGTCGGAGCTTGAGATCTGTCTAACATAAAAATAGCCTCGCGGCCTAATCAAATCACCGGGGGACCTTCACCGTGTCACGGCGAAGGTGAAATGCTAGGTAGCAGGCTGCGGGGTAGTCTAGGCATGCGTGCCTAGGTCGCCCTGTGGCCGGATGGATGGGTGTGTTTGGGGGATTGTTGGGTAGGTGTAGAGGGACTATGGATGGGCAGAGGTTACTCAGTAATGGTCGGCGAGGCGTGTGGGGCTGCGGAGCAATGGGAGCATCTCGCCGGAGGGTGGCCGAAGATGAGGAAGGTGATGGTGAACAGCGGCGGTTGAGGGGTTTTTGATGAAATAAAATGAGGGAAATGAAAGAGGGGATAGAAGAGAATGGTTTTAACCTAACTAAAGGGACGAAGGGGATGAGGAGGCGGACGGTAGTACCTGCTGTCACCGAAGAAGAAGACGTCCAGTTGGGGATGACGGCGGCGACGACGGGGCTAGGGCAACGTGCGCGGGTGTTGCGCGACGCGGAGGAGGATGAGGAAGATGGCTCTGCAACTGGTTTTGTGGCAGAGCGAAGAGGAAGAGGAGGGGGCTCGCCGAAGCTTGTTGGACCTCTTGGCCGGAGAAGGAGATAAATTTGAGGTGGAATTCCGGCCAAGTCAAGCTGAGGAAGTGCGGCCAGAGTTAGGGTTTAATTTATAGGTGTTGGCTGTGCTTCTGGTGCGTGGAGGGCACACCTTTTGTCACCGACGTCTCGCCGGAGATGGAAGGTGGTTAGATACCCAAATCTCCCGTGCATTTGCATGAGAGATTGGGTGCAAATCTGGGATCATGATCGGGTTCAGATGGAAGGGGATTCCTCAGAGAATCTCCCTTCCAATTCTGGGAGGGGATCTCTGAGGGATTAGAGAGTATTCCCTCTCTAATCCTCGCCGGAGTAGGATCACTCCCAAATAATGGCGGAGGGACCTGACTGTAAGATTGGCGAGGAAGCTAGGGGGTCTATGTGATGGTTTTCAAAAGATAGGGACCAAAATGTGATTGGGTGTACTAAATTGCAAAGTAGGTCAAGATGACTTCCCCTTAGGTCCAAATTTTGGTACAAACCTAATTTTGACCTAAGGAATCCAATGGTGAAGTTGGATTTTAGGTTTGACCACGTTTGATTGGACATTTTGTGTAAAAATCCAAATTAGGTCAATTGATGAGCTAGGACCCTAATCTAGGTCAAACTAGGTTCTAAAGGCCAATTTGAATGTTTTAAACCATAGGAGATATTTTTCCATAATTTTTAGAGGGTTTACTTGATTTTTATCTTGACCAGAACCTTGTTGAATTAAGCAGGTCTGTTTTAGGGTCACAAGATGTCATTTAATTCCTGGATTGCACATGAACCCATTTTCGATTGATTCAACCCACTTTTTATCTCATTTAGGCCATTTGACCTATGCTCTATCTTTAAGAAATCCCATTTATGTACTGCAATGGTAAAATTGCAGTTTTAACCTTTATTTCATGTTTTCTTCTCAGAACACTTATTCCTTTAATTAAGCCCTCTTCTAGGTTATGCAGGAGCTTTTATTCTCTTTATTAGGTCAAAATGAGCTAGTTATGGCTCATGATGAGGCTCTCATCACTTTCCAAACAAAGAAATCCTCCATCTCTCTCTTAAGAAAAACGCACTACAAACTGAACCGAGACTAGAATACGTTACAAGCAAGGGTGCTTTAACCGCAGAGTCCAACGAACCTTAGGATAGTTCCTGTGGGCCTTAAAAAGCTTCGCAGAGGACTGAGGCTAAAGCTGGTTAGGTCCGGATCTTGATTGGTACTTGAGTACCTCTAGGCCTATTGTCGGCATTCTAACCTAATCAAAAAGAATAAAAAGCACTCATCATAATTTGTGAACATCAAGGAACTCATGGTCTAGAACAGAAGTTAAAACCTTAAAATTTTGCTAAGGGACTAGCAAAAGGTAGGCATGGGGTATGATGGGAACACCATCATGATCCCTAACTAGCTCATTTTGACCCAAAAAAGAGAACAAAAGCTCCTACATAACCAACTAGAGGTCCTAATTCCATGAATAATCATTCTGAGATAAAAGCAAGAAACAAGGGATAAAACTGTAATTTTACCATTGCAGTACAACAATGGAATTTCTCATGGGCTAAACATAGGTTAAATGATCTTAACAAGATAAAAAGTGGGTTGGTTTAAACAGAAAGGGGTTCATGTGAATTTTAGGAATTAAATGACTTCTTGTAACCCTAAAATAGACCCACTTGATTTAACAAGGTTCTAGTTAGGATAAAATTCACCTAAACCCTCTAAAAATCGTGGAAAAATATTCTCTAGGGTTTAGAACCTTAAATTTGACCATTGGAACCTATTTTGACCTAAATTGGGGTCTCAGACAAAATTTACCCTAAATTGGGTTTTTACGTAAGGTGCCTTGACAAACGTGGTCGAACCAAAAATCCAACTTTACCATTGGATTTCTTAGGTCCAAATTAGGTTTGTACCAAAATTTAGACCTAAGAGGAATTCATCTTGACCTACTTTACAAACAGGTCTAGCCCAATTACATTTCTACCCCTATCTTTCGAAAACCTCTGTAGAATCCACCCTAACTTTGTCTTCGTTATTTGCAATTAGGTCCCTCCACCATTATAGCGGAGGGAATCCTACTCCAACGAGACTTCGAGGGTAAGATCTCTTTGATTTCTCAGAGAATCCCCTTCAAAATTGAAAGGGAGATTCTCTGAGAAATCTCCTCCAGTATGAACACAATTTGAGGCTCTATTTGGTACCTAATCTCTCATGCGAATGCATGAGAGATTTGGGTCTCCTTCAAGTTGCCTTCTCCGGTGAGGCTTGTCGTGCTTGGAAGCTTGGCTTCCAAGCACAAATCCATCCTCCAGGGCCTATATAAGCATACCCAAATCAACCCGCATCTCCCAAGCTTGACATTGGCCAGAGAATCCCTGAAATTCATCTCTTCCCCCTCCGGCCAGTGGCTCAGCAAGCTCCGGCAGCCTCCCTCTCTTTCCCTCGTCGCCTAGCCACAATACCAGTGGTTAGGTCCTCTTCCTCCTATTCGTCCGCGTCGCATCGCACCTGCAACACCTTTGCAGCCCCTTCGTTGTCACCATCCTCCTCCCATTGAGCACTTCGTCTCCGACGATGACAATACGAGCCGGCCGTCATCTCTGCCTCCCCCTTCGTCTCCTTACACCCAAATAATTCGCTTTTACCTTCTATTCAGTTTTCCTTTCTTTATTTCTTCAAAACACCCCTTGACGCACTCAATCACCATCACCCCTTCCAACTTTGGCTAGACCTCCGGCGAGGTGTCCCCGTCGCTCCGCACCTCCATCCACCTTGTCAACCACCCCACAAGCTCTGCAACACTTCACTGAACATAAACCCTCACTTCACTCACCGCGCCATGCCCCAAAACACACCCACTCTCAAGCACACAGGGTGCCCTAGGCACGCACACTCCGGTAGCCCCACGCCACGTCGACCCCTGCAACGCATTCGCCGTGTCTCGGCGAAGCCTCCTGAGCTTTCTGATAAGGGCCGCGAGGCTGTTTTCGTGTTAACAAGTATAGGAGGTTCACCGCCATTGACGCAAGTGAGGATCTTGCTTGCGAGCTCCCTCCAGGTTTCCCTGCTCCAGGTTCATAGCCCCAGGTTGCGCGAAATACTTTCGTGCACACCTCCAGGCCTCTAATTCCAGTCGAAGGACTTAGCAGTCGCTGCAATCAAGTGAAGGCATCCCTGCAGCAGGCATGCACAAGAGAGGTGGGAAGATAGTCCCACCGCAGAAACTCTCGACCGCCCGCAGCTGCATAAATTGAAAAACTGCATTAGGCTTATCGCCTCCTGACCATGAGGTGAGGTCCCACTCACCTTTACCCGCCTCATCCGTGACCTGACCTCCATGGACCTGGCGTGACCCGTATACTCGACCCTGCACTCCTCGCCCACCATCGCACACTGGTGGGCCTGGTCCTGGGCACATACCCGACCTGATTACCCAGACAGTGGGTCTAGGAGAGCGAACCTAAGAGAGAAAGAGGAGATGAGAGCGTGCACGGGTAGGGGTAGGTTTTGCTCTTGCAGGGAAAGGAGAAGAAGAAGAAGCCAAGGAAGAAGGTAGAAGCTAGAGAAAGCTAAGGAAGGAGAAGGCAAGGCCAAAGAAGAAAGAGTTGAAGAGGCAGGAGCTAAAGAGAAGAAAGAAAAGGAAGGACTGAAGGTATAAGAAAGGAAGGAGTTGCAAGAGAAAGAAAGAAAGAGAAGGAAGGAGAAGCAGCTGAAGGAATCAAAGGTAGAGGAAAAGAAGCAGAGAAAGACTAAGGCACGAGATCAGAAGAAGAGAAAGAAGAAGAAAGAAAGGAAACTTCAGAATAGAGAAGAAAAGAGAAGAAACAAAAGTACTGCAGCAACCATAGTTTAAGACATCTGGTTCATCAAACAAGACGTCCAATTCTGTGCTTGTTTACATTGATTTCTTTAATTTTGTGTGCCTACATTTTTGCACTATAACTTTGATTTTCATTGCATATTATATTTCTCAAAGTTGTGTTCTTGATTTCTAAACCCTAATTTGGTCCCTGTGTTCGACCTCGGACTTAAACTTCGAGTAATAAAATCTATTTGTTTTCAAAGCGATTTCAACTATATTACAATACTTTACTTTAAAACCTGATTTCGCTGCGACAAAACACTAGTCGTGATAGAATGAGATGACGTTATTGACCTCATCGTCGAGAATGCATCTCTGGATCACTTGGTCATTACCAATGTGGAACAAATACAGATCTTCCCAGATATAATACTTAGTATTGGATATCAGCTTGTCCCGCGTGGAAGTTTCCCAATCTGGCGGGACTTTCCCCGTAACCAAGTAGTTCACGATGATGGCAAACTAGGGAAGTCCGTTAATGGCCAAGAGATGTTCATCCGGAAAGTTCTTGATAATAGGTCCGGAAAAATGGTTAGCTACCACATTATGCTTTCCTGCCTTGTCGCGAATTTCAAGATCGAATTCTTTCAACAGCAAGGTCTAGCGGATTAATCTAGGTTTTGCATCCTTCTTCATGAGTAAGTGTCTCACTGCAGTGTGATTCGAGAAAATGATGACATGGGAACCCAGGAGGTATGATCTAAATTTCTCTAGACCAAATACTATGGCTAGTAGCTCTTTCTCTATAATTGTGTAATTACGCTGAGCCTTGTCCAATGTCTTGCTGGTGTAATATATGACCACTGGTTTTCGGTCGATTTTCTGACCTAGCATCGCTCCTACCGTGTAGTCAAACGTATCACACATGATCTCGAAGGGTTGAGACCAATCAGGAGATTGCATGATTGGTGCTTGGGTGACTCGGTCATGCAAGATCTCGAATGTGTGAATGCACTCACTTGTCATCTTGAACGTTGCGTCTTTTGAGAGGAGACTTGTCAAGGGGCATGTGATCTTGGAAAATCAGATATGAATCGATGGTAAAAACTGACGTGCCTCAAGAACGATATGATATCTTTGACCAAGTTAGGCACAGGTAATTTGGAATTGAGATTCACCTTATCTTGGTCAACCTGGATACCTCTCTCAGAGACAAGATGTCCAAGAATGATGTCCTCAGGAACCATGAAGTGGCTTTTTTCCCAGGAGAGAACTAGGTTCACTTCGATGCATCTCTTAGGGATCTGGATGAAATGTAGGAGGCGTTCATCAAAAGATTCACTGAATATCAAGAAGTCGTCCATGAAGACCTCAAGGTAATTACCTGCCATATCTGAGAATATGGCTAGCATGCACCGCTGAAAGGTGGCAGGTGCATTGCATAGCCCAAAGGGAATCCTGCGGAATGCGTACGTACCGTAGGGGTAGGTAAAAGTGGTCTTTTCCTAATCCTTGGGATGAATTGCCACCTGATTATATCCGGAGTACCCATCCAAGAAATAGAAAAATCGATTTCCCGCCAGTTTTCTGAGAATCTGGTCAATAAACGGAAGTGAGAAATGATCTTTCTTCGTGGAGGCATTTAATTTCTGATAGTCTATGCATACTCTCCACGAATTAGCAATACGTGTCAGGATGGTCTCTCCAGATTCAGTCATAATCACGGTGAGTCTTGCCTTCTTAGCTACAACTTGGATCGAGCTCACCTAGCAGCTGTCAAAGATCGGGTAGATGATACTACCATCTAACCACTTGATGATCTCTTTCTTCACGACCTCTTGCAGATTTGGATTGAGTCTTCTTTGCATCTCTCGAGATAGTCACGAGCCCTCTTCAATGTAGATACGGTGTGTGCAATACGAGGGACTTATACCAGTCAGATCATCGAGAGTCCATCCGATGGCTCTTCGATGCTGCTGGAGAACAGAAATCAGCTTCGTTTCCTTATCATGTGTGAGTTGGGAGTTGGAGATCACAGGAAATGTTTGATTGGAACCTAAGAAGACGTACTTTAGATGATTTGGGATGGTTTGCAGTTCCATGATCAGGTTATCAGTAGCAGGTGGGGGTTCAGGATGGGCCTCAGAAGATAAAGTGGGAGCTATGGGTGAATCAGGATTAGCTCTGGGCTCCTCTATCTGTGGGTCAAGATCTTCTTGCGGTTGAGGATCAGGGATAATCGGGTTTTCTTCTATAATTGGGTCCTCAACCATAGAAATGATGCCGCATACTTCTTTAATGGCCCCATAGTTTATTCCTTTTCGAGCCTTAAAGATATCAATCTGTAATGTCTCATTCCCGAATTTCAACTCAATCTGGCCCTCTTCGCAGTTGATGTTTGCCCTAGTTGTGGCTAAGAATGGTCTCCCTAAGATGATTGGTGTGTTCCTCAGATTTTTAGGAGTATCCATATCTGATACAATAAAAACCATCGAGAAATAGAAATCTTGGGTCCGTACTAGAATATCCTCAAGAACTCCCCTAGGTGACTTGATTGATTTTTCTACTAACTGCAAGGTCACCTCAGTCAGTTTCAGCTCAGTTTCCTCGAAGTGGTCTAGTAGAGATGTAGGGATTAGGTTTATGGAGGCTCCTAAATCCAACAATGCCCGATTGAATTCTAAATCACCAATCTCACAGGAGATCCAAGGGGTGCCAGGATCTTTTTCTTTTTGCGGGAGTTTGCTTAAGATGATCGAGCTGACTTGCTTTGACAATATGATCGGATTCCCATCTTTATTTTGCGGCTTATGCTTTGGTGTACATAAATCCTTCAGAAATCTTGCGTAAACCGGTACATGGCGAATCACATCTATCAAGGGGATGTTTATTTGGACTTGCTCAAAGAGCTTGACCAGATCTTCCATAAGTGCCACGGGTTTGCGTTTCCTCTTTCCCTTGGTCAAGGCCTCAGGAAATGGAACCTCTGTAGGTTCCTCTTGGATTGGTTCAGGCTTAGGATCTGGGGTAGGAGTGTCTTGGATAACCATCCTAGGATTAGGTACTGAACTACGAGAATTTGAGTGGCTAGGATAAGGTAGATCCTAAGTTGATTTGCCACTACGAGTGGTAATAGAATTAAAGCCTACTTGGCTTTGGTTCGGAGTCGGCAAAAGAGTTGGTTGCTGCTGATATCCCGAGTATGATGTCGAAGCTTCCATCTCGTCGGGTGATGGAGTAGAAGGGGCCTAATAAACATAGTGAGCTTGGCCCTGATTTGGGTTCATAATGTGCCTTTGGTTCAACACACTATCCGGATTTGGCAGAGGTTGATACAGAAGTGCACCATGCTGGCGAGAACTCGCCATCTATGTGAGCTGATTTTGAACCTCTGTAATCTCATCTTTGTGCTGTTTCTGCATAACCTCATTACTCTTTTGGATGTCAGCCAGGGTTTGTAGAATTAGAGTCATTTGATCTTCCCTTGACAACCCAAATTGGTAATTCGGATTGGGCCTGGGCTGAGCAGGCTGATATGGGCACGGCGCTTGTGGTTGGGGCTAGAATTGAGATCTCGGATTTTGATTATTCCCTGACCACGCAAAGTTGGGATGATTACAGCATCCAAGGTTATAGATGTTCGAGCATGGATCATTCTGGATTGTGTGGAGATCCTCGCAGGTTTGAGGACTTCAGAGAAGTTAGAGTATGAGGGTTCAGAGTTCCCCCAACTAGAGCAGGTAGGTCCAGAGTTTTCTTCAAAACAAAGATCAGACGGGGGTGGATATAAGTCCATCCCCTAGTGATAGTGGTGATAAATGTTATGCACAGCCTCCCTACTGGAGGGCAGTTGCACATACATGTTTTGCTGGGCTGCGATGGCTCTCTGTAGATGTTGAGTCAAGTCGTCCACCTTCTTTTCAGTGATCGAGACCTTGTCCAGGCGACTAGCCACCAATTCCAGATCGATGGATGCGAACAGGCCTTAAGTCTCGTGTACTCCCCCACGTGTTTGTCAATACACGGGTGGTCGTCCGATCAAACACACCCATAGATTCAATGTTTATGGAGTTCTCACACATGTTCTCCAAAATCTCCCAAACGGTATCTTCATGCTGACCCATGATGTTGCCACCACAAGTTGCATTGACAAAAAGCCTGATATCCTCACAGAGTCCTCGGTAAAAAGACTGGACCTGTTCCCATTTAGGAACTTCATGATAGGGGCACTTTTGCATGAGATCTAGAAAGTAATCCTATGCCTCATGAAGTGGTTCTCCCGCATTTTGCGTGAAGTGCGTGATCTGGTGCCTTAAAGCATTTGTCCGACCAACTGGGAAAAATTTCTTCAGGAATTCAGATTGGAGTTCTGCCCATGTTAATCAGATGGGTTAGAGTTTGGTACCAGTGGGCTACCTTATCCATGAGGGAGAAAGAGAACATCTTCATGAGTAAGATATCCCGATTCTGAATAGGTGGCCCGAAGGTCTAGGCTAGATGCTTTAACTACTGGATGTGCTGGAAAGGATCTTTGGAGTTTAGCCCATGGAATTTGGGGTTAGCATGGAGCATATTGGGCTTGAGTTCAGTATCAGGTCCTCCAGTCGGGATTTGCACCCTGGGTTCAATTGCTACCGCAGCGGGATTGTAATGATCTCACATCTGAGGACGCTACAGTGGGTTCATGAATGCCTGAAATAAATCATTGAGGCACTGTAGCTGATTTTGGAGATTGGGTTGTTCTTCTTGATTCTCCATGGATGTAGATGAAGGAGATCTGGGCTCAGAAGCAGAAGAGTCAGAAGAGATATCAATCTAGTTAGATGGTAGCACAAACAAGTGAGTTGAGGCTTGGCCTCGACGAGAATGAACTACTAATGGAGGCCTCAAGGGTGGTCTTAAGGACCTCCTCCCAAACATGCACTAAAGAGCCAGATGAGGGACAGAATGTGTAATGGACCCAATCGAGGCACCCAAAAATCTTTGGATGACATGGAGGTTCGAGGCGGATGATACCACTTTATTAGAAAGTCATTCACCCGAGAAGTACTTGGGTAACCAAGAAGGGAGAGCCCCGCAAAGACCACTACACGGTTGTTACGAACGTGGGCGTCAGACATGGATTAAGACGTCCCTTCCCAGACGTCTGCTATTAAATTTTTTCGGCATACGGGTTCGCGTCTGCGCGCGCAGAATCCGCCGCATTCGTCCTGCTCTTTCTCTCCCTCCCTGCAGACGCGCTGCTTCTCTTCTCTCTCTCCCCGCGCTGCCTTTAAATACCATCGCCCTCTCCCTCACCCTCACTCCACCGCCTTCCTCATCTCCTTCTCCCTGCTAGCGAGAGTGTGAGCGAGCGAGTGAGCGACTGCAGCAGCAGTGGCCGCGGCGAGCGTGCGGGAAGGAGTGTTGCGTGAGGAAGGAAGAAGCTCGACCACGAGGGTGCGAGCTTGCCGGGGCAGCTAGAGCTGGCCAGCGGGGGAGCTGCGGGCGTGGGGTGTCGCGGAGGGGCTACTGCAGCTCGGGCAGCAGGCAGACACGGTGCGGCGCGGCCGTGCGTCGTAGGCGGAGAGTGAACCGGGTTTTGATTCTGGGAAAATTTTCTAGAATCAGACGTCTGGACTTACATCCAGACGACTCCGAAGACGTCTGGAGTACAGTCCAGACGTCTAACAGGTACTATATTTTCCTACCTTCTTCTATTTACGTGTGTACGGCTATGCAGCCGTCCGTCGGGTTCTCTACGCCTCTTCGTGATGAGAGTGGTTGCGTGTGTGCGCAGGTGTTGTTCGGGAGGGCGCGGGGGCTCTCCATCCCACGCGGATCATACGTCTGGCCACAGCACCAGACGACGGAGAGGACCTCCAGACGTCCGGGGTGACAATCGGACGTTTGGAAACCAAGACCAGACGATCCAGCGGACTTCTAGACGTCTGAAGGACTGCGCAACCGAGGTATGACATAATCTAACTTTTAAGACGTCTGGAAGAGGTTCCAGACGTCTGATTTTGGACAGATTCGTCATTTTTGTCCCATTTAGGGCCCGTTCGGAGTCCGTTTTCCGCATTTCGAGTTACGTTCTTTCCAGATTTATGACCTCTACCAGTTTACAGTAATTGTATGCTATTCTGAGAAACTCCTTGTGATTGATCCTTGTGTTATGACCCCGTTCCATTGTAGCTGTGGGGGTTGTGGAGGCACGCGGGATCGCTGACCACGCCTCGAGTACTCCCGGTTTCGCAGGTAGAGTGGCCCTTTAATTTATTTAACAAAAATTGTATAATTAGGAAATAATTATTAGAGTCTAGGGCATTGCATGAACCCTAGGACTAAGAAATTAGATTGAATGATAGATCCTAGGGTATTGCATGAATCCTAGGACTGGAAAACTAGATTGAATGATAGATCCTAGGGTATGGCATGAATCCTAGGACTGGAAAACTAGTTGAGTATATAAACATTGCAGTCTTGGAAAAGTGGAAAGGAAATGATAACTGCCTGTAAATTGGTTAACAGCTACCTGTCATGAATGAATAAATACGGTTGAGAACATGGGTTATATGAACATAAAGCTGGAACGGTGAAACCTAAATTGGCTGAGTTAAAAAAGCATGAACCCTACGGGGAATTAGGAGTAGAACTCCTGGAAAGGAAATGGAATAGAATTGGGGAAGTGTGCTGGTCCTTGAGTACGGAGTACCAAGGGGAGCAACTATCCCCCTGTTTAGTGCAGAGCGGAGCTAGCCGCCCCAGGGACCCGGGGTAGGTCTGGCCACTTTGTACCGACTTTTGGCCCTCGTGTACACAGTACCGAGGAGAGCTACTAGTGTAGGGAGAGTACTAGCTACACCACGGGCCCCGGGGTTCTGCTAGCCCTCTTACACTGACTTGTTAGGCCCACGGGGCAAACCAGGGTAGTTAGGAGAGGGTGCGTGGACTGTGGAGGGGCAAGACCCTTGTTTGGTTACTGTGGAGGGGCTGGGCCCCTATTACTGAGAGGGCTCTGCTCTATACTGGTTTCGTGCTGTGCTTTGGGTGCACCCGTTAACGGAAACGACTGACCGCGTGCCAGTGAGGGGTAGCTACCCGTGCGTTTATCGCGCGTGCCGTAGTCACCGTTACGTCTGTCAGCGACCTTGGGGTGGTTGACTGAGGGTAGGACCACCACGGGGGACTCTCCCGGCCAGGAGAGCACCACGTGTTACTTCTACTTTTCGGAAAAGGATGCAATCAAAATCGTTCCCACGAGGAACATTCGAGATCAAGAAAAAGATATGAGAAATAATTCAATAGTTTATAAATGGAAAAATATAAAGAAAGAAATTAAAATTATAACAGCTACTTTACTGCTTCTTTTAGCTTTTAGTTGCCACTCTACTCAGCGTTTCGCTGACATGTCACCCTTATTACCTTTTCAGGACCAGGTGTTGAGCAGCCAGAGTCAGCGGCTGTAGAGGGCACTGGGCCTAGTAGAGCCCAGTAGTGTTACCTGTAGTACCTTCTGTACTTTTCTTTCTGCTGTAGTGAGTAGTTTTTCTGTTAATCCATGTACTCTCTTTATTGTAAGCTTTATGTTATGTACATGTTTATTTATCTACTGTTGTGGTGGTGTATACTGTCGTATTTCCTTTCTTTACTGCTAGTTATATACACGGTGAATGTGGTTTATTTTACTGCTCTTTTGGTTACTTTCTCGTTGGATGACTGGGTCTTGGGATTAGTCGAGTCGGTCCGATTCTCGTGTCTCGTAGGGATTCGGGAACCGGGTCGTTACAAGATGGTATCAGAGCAAGGTCGTCCCTTGAAGTGAACCAACTAACTGGAAAATAACCAATTCACATGTCTGTAACTAGAGTAGCCACCACAACGTTTCTTTTGACATGAGCTCTTAGACTTCTTCGTTAGATATCGTTCCATATTGACGTGTTTCCGCTCTGTTTCGCGTCTCCTTACAGGAGATGCCTCGTCGCGGGACTAGCGAGGTGGGCCGCGGCCGAGGACGAGGTCGGCGAGGTGGGCGTGTTGCGGTCGACATCTCAGTGGACCAGCCATTGCTCCCGGGCATTTAGGCCCAGGACCTCGCCCAGCTGATACGGGATATAGTGCGAGAGGAGCTCCACCCACCTCCCCAAGCGCCTCTCCCTGGGGCTGCGGATGGGGAGTCCTCTATGGGACCACGCGACGGCCGTGACATTGGACGCGGGGGAGGGGATGGGCTGCCACCGCCCCCACCTTCCTCCAACACTTCTGTGCACGAGGATCCTTTACCCGGAGGTGCACCAGCATCTCCACTGCAGTGTCACTTCGAGCTTTTCGGGCAGTTCCAGAAGCTGAAGCCCCCCTCCTTTAAGGGGGATGAGGACCCGACCGAGGCGGAGGATTGGCTCGAGCAGATCGAGAAGGTTTTCGACGCCTTCGCCCCCCGGTGGAGTGCTACGCGTCCTTTGCCACGTACCAACTAGAGAGTGCGGCACACAGGTGGTGGAGGGTGGTCAGGGGACAGGAGAGGGACGAGCCGACCTGGGACCAGTTCGTCACCCTCTTCTGCGAGCAGTACTTTCCCCAGACGTGGCAGGACCAGAGGAGGCGGGAGTTCCACACTCTCCGCTAGGGGACGATGACTGTGAGCGCGTACCGCACGCGTTTTCTAGAGTTGTCCCATTTCGCCGCGACGGCAGTAGCCATTGACGAGGAGCGCCTTTGGACGTTCACTTAGGGGCTCCGACCTGCGATTCGAGGGTATGTCAAACCCCTAAAGCTGCCTACATTCTAGAGGGTGGTGGAGGCAGCTATGACCTACGAGGAGACCAACCCGTCCGCGTGAGATACTGACAGCGGGCGGAAGAGGCCATACCAGCCAGACTTTTCACAGGGCCGGCGAGAGAGGAGAAACGTAGTGTCCGCAGGAGAGCCGTCACGTTTTGCAGGGCCATCAGTGGCCTTTGGGGGCCCTCGACAGGGGCTAGTTGCCAGTGCCAGACCCCCACCCAGCCGACAGCAGGGACCCACTGAGGGCGGGAGTCGGGTTCCCCTCAGCTACCAGTGTGGCCAGCCGGGCCACATCAGGAGGGACTGGCCGTCTAGGGTAGGAGGTCAGCAGATACTTCTCGCGTCGAGCACTGGAGGGCGAGCAGGAGGCCGCGGTTACCAGGCACGAGGAGGAGGACAGCAGTCACGAGGAGGGTACTGGCCAGCAGCTACCCGTCCGACGCAGAGTGTGGCTGCTTCGTCCGCACCTAGGGCTGAGGGGCATATCAACGCCCTGACACACAGGGATGCCAGAGCTTCGGCATCAGTGGTGGCAGGTATGGTTTCAGTTTCCGGCAAACTCGTTTACACCCTTTTTGATTCCAGCGCCACGCACTCGTTTGTCGCAGCCAGTTTCGTAGTTAGTTTGGGCCAGGATTATATGCTGTTAGAGGATCCGTTCGTGATCAGAGGTCCGAGTGGTCAGCTGTTTGTAGCTGAGGAGGTATACATGGGCTGCGAGGTCAGTATTGGGGGACATAGCCTTCCCGTTGACCTGATTATGATACAAATGGAGGACTTTGACGTTATTCTGGGGATGGACTGGCTGTCCGCTTACCACGCTTTGGTGGACTGCTTTAAGAGGAAGATTGTCTTCTCCATACCGGAGTTGCCTTCTTTCGAGTTCCACGGTCAGCCAGTGGATGGAGGCTTCAGGTGCATTTCTACACTTTGGGCGGCAAGACTTTTGAGCCAGGGGTGTGAGGGCTTCCTAGCTTGTGTGGTGGTAGAGCCCAACCCTGTGGCAGACTTCCAGAGTATCCCGGTGGTCAGAGAGTACCCCGACGTGTTCCCAGACGAGTTGCCAGGACTACCGCCCGAGCGTGAGATTGAGTTTGAGATCTCACTAGTACTAGAGACCAACCCCATCTCCACCGCACCATACAGGATGGCACCACTTGAGCTACGAGAGCTCAAGTCTCAGTTGCAGGATCTTTTGGAGAAGGGCTTTGTGAGGCCTAGTGCGTCTCCCTGGGGAGCCCCGGTACTGTTTGTAAAGAAGAAGGATGGTACCCTACGCCTTTGTGTGGACTACCGACAGTTAAATAGGGTCACCATCAAGAACAGATATCCGCTGCCGAGGATCGACGACTTGTTTGACCAGCTACGAGGTGCCACGGTATTCTCCAAGATCGACTTGAGGTCGGGATACCACCAGTTGAGGATCAAGGAGGCAGACATCTCCAAGACAGCTTTTCTCACCCAGTACGGACACTACGAGTTTTTGGTCATGCCATTTGGGCTGACCGACCAATGCCCCCGCTGCTTTCATGGACCTGATGAACCGGGTATTTAGACAGTACTTAGACTAGTTCGTGGTGGTATTCATTGATGATGTGCTCATCTATTCTCGAGATCAGACGCAGCACGGACAGCACTTGCGGATGGTTCTGGACACACTGAGATGACATAGGCTGTATGCCAAATACAACAAGTGCGAGTTCTGGTTGAGGGAGGTGACCTTGTTAGGTCATGTGATCTCTGGAGATGGCTTGGCGGTGGACCCAGCCAAGGTCGAGGCAATGCTCAGGTGGGAGAGACCGCGTACGGTTACTGAGATTCGCAGTTTCCTGGGACTGGCAGGCTACTACAGATGGTTTATCAAGGGTTTTTCACAGATTGCATGTCCTATGACACAGTTGACTCAGAAGGACGTGCCCTTCACTTGGACAGACGCCTGTGAGGCGTGTTTTCAGGAGCTGAAGGAGAGGCTGACTTCGGCTCCCATGCTCACCATCCCTGACAGTAGTGGCGGGTTCGTTGTGTACACGGACGCCTCCTTGCAGGGGTTAGGGGGTGTGCTCATGCAGAGGGGTCACGTTGTTGCTTACGCTTCGCGGCAACTGAAGCCCCATGAGCATAGCTACCCTACAAACGACCTGGAGCTGGCAGCTGTTGTCTTCGCGCTGAAGACCTGGAGGCACTACCTGTACTGTGAGACCTTCGAGATTTTCATAGATCACAAGAGCCTCAGATACCTTTTTGATTAGAAAGAGCTCAACATGAGATAGAGACGTTGGTTGGAGCTCTTGAAGGGCTATGACTGCAGCATTTCCTACCACCCGGGAAAGGCCAACATGGTGGCTGACTCCTTGAGCTGGAAGGCACCCGCACACTTGGCTAGTTTACAGGTGCAGAGTTGGGGCCTTTTGGAGGAGATGGGCAGTTGGCGACCCCTAGAGTTACGGGGGCACTGTGGGGCAGTGACTGTGACACGACAGACGAGGCCAGAGCTGATAGATCGCATCATCACAGGACAGATGGTTGACCCGTACTTGCAGTCCTTGCGCGACAGAGTACTATCAGGAGACTCGAGGGACTTCTCTTTCACAGACCAGGTGCTGCGCCTGAGGGGACGTTTGTGCGTTCCCAGAGACGAGGAGCTGTTGAGAGAGCTCCTGACTGAGGCACACGGTTCCAGATTCACCATACATCCCGGAAACACGAAGATGTACCATGACTTGAGATGCGAGTTTTGGTGGAGGGGGATGAAGCGGGATGTGGGTGAATTCGTGCAGCAGTGTTTAGTGTGCCAGCAGGTGAAAGCCGAGCATCAGAGGCCTGCAGGGCCGCTACAACCACTTCCAGTGCCAGAGTGGAAGTGGGAGAGCATCACCATGGACTTGGTGGTGGGCTTACCTGTTACCCAGCGAGGACACGACGCAGTCTGGGTAATCGTGGATAGAGTGACGAAGACGGCCCGATTCTTGCCGATCCGAGTCACTTTGGGACCAGCTCAGTTGGCAGAGGGGTATATCCGCGACGTGGTACGTCTACACAGAGTTCCGCGAAAGATCATATCCGACCGGGATACTCGCTTTACTCCCAGTTTTGGGCTGAGTTTCAGCAGGCCCTGGGGACGCGGTTGAGATTCAGTACAACTTACCACCCTCAGACGGACGGACAGTCTGAGTGAACGATACAGACACTTGAGGACCTTTTGCGTGCCTGTGTAGTGGACTAGAGGGGCTCTTGGGAGAAGCACTTGCCCCTGGCGGAGTTTGCATATAATAACAGTTATCACTCGAGCATCGGCACGGCACCCTTGAGTTGGGTTGAGGTGGGGACCAAGTGGGAGGTTGGCCCCAAGCTGATCCGGCAGAGTCAGGAGGTAGTCGAGAAGATTCACAGGCGACTCCGCACTGTCAAGAGCAAGCAGAAGAGCTGCGCGGATCGGAAACGTAGAGAGGTGGAGTTCGAGGTTGGGGATCACGTCTTCCTTCGTGTTTCGCCCATGAAGGGCCTGCAGCGGTTTGGGGTGAGAGGGAAGCTCGTGCCGAGGTTTGTGGGGCCCTTTGAGGTCCTGGAGTGGGTTGGACCCGTTGCTTACAGGCTTGCCCTCCCTCCCCAGCTTTCTGGTGTGAACGACGTGTTCCACGTGTCCAACCTCAGGAAGTATGTCGCCGATCCCAGTCACGTCCTGAGTCACGAGAGCGTCGAGGTGAGCGACGACCTGACCTACCCCGAGCGGCCAGTGCAGATTCGTGACAGAGCCATCCGCAGTCTGAGACGAAAGCAAGTACCCCTGGTGAAGGTTTTGTGGAGGAGCCAGCGGTACGAGGAGGCTACCTGGGAGCCTGAGGAGACGATGCGGGAGCGGTACCCAGAGCTTTTCACAGGTACGTCTTTTCGGACTGGCTTCGGTCCTCTTTGAGTTTGTTATGTATATATATATTGTTCTTTCCAGCACCCTAGTTAGCGTAAGTTTCGGGGATGAAACTTCCTTTGAGTTTGTTATATTGTTACAAACGTGGGCGTCAGACGTGGTTTAAGACGTCTGGGAAGTGGCCCAGACGTCTGGAACCCTTCCCAGACATCTGGTATTAAATTTTTTCGACGTACGGGTTCGCGTCTGCGTGCGCGGAATCCGTCGCCTTCGTCCTGCTCTTTCTCTACCTCCCTGCAGACGCGCCGCTTCTCTTCTCTCTCTCCCTGCGCTGCCTTCAAATACCATCGCCCTCTCCCTCACCCTCACTCCACCGCCTTCCTCTTCTCCTTCTCCCTTCCAGCTAGAGTGCGAGCGAGCAAGTGAGCGACTGCGGCAGCAGCGGCCGCGGCGAGCATGCGGGAAGGAGTGTTGCGAGAGGAAGGAAGAAGCTCGACCAAGAGGGTCCGAGCTTGCCGGGGTAGCTAGAGCCGGCCGGCGGGGGAGCTGCGGGCGTGGGGTGTCGCGGAGGGGCTGCTGCATCTCGGGCAGAAGGCAGACACGGCACGGCGCGGCCGTGCTTCGCGGGCGAAGAGTGAACCGGGTTCTGATTCTGGGAAAATTTCCTAGAATCAGACGTCTGGACTTACGTCTAGACAACTCCGAAGACGTCTGGAGTACGGTCCAAACGTATGACAGGTACTATATTTTCCTACCTTCTTCTATTTACGCGTGTACAGCCATGCAGCCGTCCGCCGCGTTCTCTGTGCCTCTTCATGATGAGAGCGGTTGCGTGTGTGCGCAGGTGTTGTTCCGGAGGGCGCGGGGGCTCGCCATCCCATGCGGATCAGACGTCTAGCCACAGTACCAGACGACGGAGAGGACCTCCAGACGTCCAAGGTGACAATCGGACGTCTGGAAACCAAGACCGGACGATCCAGTGGACTTCTGGACGTCTAAAGGATTGCGTAGACCGAGGTATGACATAATCGAACTTTTAAGACATCTGGAAGAGGTTCGAGACGTCTGATTTTGGACAGATTCATCGTTTTTGACCCATTTAGGGCCCGTTCGAAGTCCGTTTTGCCCGTTTTGAGTTACGTTCTTTCCAGATTTATTTCATCTACCTGTTTACAGTAATTGTATACTGTTCTGAGAAACTCCTTATGATTGATCCTTGTGTTAGGACCCCATTCCTTTGCGGCTGTCGGGGTTGTGGAGGCATGCGGGATAGCCGACCATGCCCCCAGTACTCCCGGTTTCGCAGGTAGAGTGTCCCTTTATTTTATTTAACAAAAATTGTACAATTAGGAAATAATTATTAGAGTCTAGGGCATTGCATGAACCCTAGGACTGAGAAATTAGATTGAATGATAGATCCTAGGGTATTGCATGAATCCTAGGACTGGAAAACTAGATTGAATGATAGATCCAAGGGTACGGCATGAATCCTAGAACTGGAAAACTAGTTGAGTATATAAACATTGCAGTCTTGGAAAAGTGGAAAGGAAATGATAACTGCCTGTAAATTGGTTAACAGTTGCCTGTCATGAATGAATAAATACGGTTGAGAACATGGGTTATATGAACATAAAGCTGGAACGGTGAAACCTAAATTGGTTGAGTTAAAAAAGCATGAACCCTACGGGGAATTAGGAGTATAACTCCTGGAAAGGAAACAGAATAGAATTGGGGAAGTGTGCTGGCCCTTGAGTACGGAGTACCAAGGGGAGCAACTGTCCCCCTGTTTAGTGCAGAGCGGAGCTAGCCGCCCCAGGGACCCGAGGTAGGTCTGGCCACTTTGTACCGACTTTTGGCCCTCGTGTACACAGTACCGAGGAGAGCTACTAGTGTAGGGAGAGTACTAGCTAGCCCTCTTACACCGACTTGTTAGGCCCACGGGGCAAACCAGGGTAGTCAGGCGAGGGTGCGTGGACTGTGGAGGGGCAAGACCCCTGTTTGGTTACTGTGGAGGGGCTGGGCCCCTATTACTGAGAGGGCTCTGCTCTATACTTGTTTCGTGCTGTGCTTTGGGTGCACCCATTAACGGAAACGACTGACCGCGTGCCAGTGAGGGGTAGCTACCCGTGCGTTTATCGCGTATGCCGTAGTCACCGTTACGTCTGTCAGCGACCTTGGGGTGGTTGACTGAGGGTAGGACCACCATGGGGGACTCTCTCGGCCAGGAGAGCACCACGTGTTACTTCTACTTTTCGGAAAAGGCTGCAATCAAGATCGTTCCCACGAGGAACATTCGAGATCAAGAGAAAGATATGAGAAATAATTCAATAGTTTATAAATGGAAAAATATAAAGAAAGAAATTAAAATTATAACAGCTACTCTACTGTTTCTTTTAGCTTTTAGTTGCCACTCTACTCAGCGTTTCGCTGACGTGTCACCCTTATTACCTTTTTAGGACCAAGTGTTTAGCAGCCAGAGTCAGCGGCTGCAGAGGGCGCTGGGCCTAGTAGAGCCCAGTAGTGTTACCTGTAGTACCTTCTGTACTTTTCTTTCCACTGTAGTGAGTAGTTTTTCTGTTACTCCCTGTACTCTCTTTATTGTAAGCTTTATGTTATGTACATGTTTATTTCTCTACTGTTGTGGTGGTGTATACTGTCGTATTTCCTTTCTTTACTGCTAGTTATATACACGGTGAATGTGGTTTATTTTACTGCTCTTTTGGTTACTTTCTCGTTGGACGACTGGGTCTTGGGATTAGTCGAGTCGGTCCGATTCTCGTATCTCGTAGGAATTCGGGAACCGAGTCGTTACAACGGTAGAGCATCCCCATGGGTTACAGGGTTTCCCCTACCCGACCTTCCTTGTCACTGAGAATCCAAGTAGACAGGCATGAGCAACTTGACCCCTTAAGTCTACCAATTTTAGTCCTGAATTATGGTGCTTTGAATTTCACTTGAACTTTAGAATTGATTGTGATTTGTGACCTAATTTGAAGGTTGGTTAACTCACAAAGTGGGCTAACTTCACTTAACCTGCCCTAAAGTTTAGGATGAATTGGGTAATGAACCCAAAATCACCCTGAGTGGTTTGCAAGCATGTTATTAAGTCCCAAGTTTGAAGGATTCAAGTGAATGTTAGAGCCTTCTTTTAGAGTCCTCTTGATTAGATCAATTCAATCATGGCTTGGGTGACACACAATGCAGGAAATCAATTCTCTTTTAATTTAGGCAAGTGTGTTTTCCTCAAACCCTAAAGTAGAAACCCTAATTTGGCTATTTTCCAGGTCCAATTCTTTTTAAATTTGTCACCTAGTGCTCAATTGCATATCACTTAATTCCCTAGCAGGTGCAGATATCTGGATGGGGATGTCTAAATAAATCAAATCAGGCAACTTAAGTGATTACGTCTAAGAAAGAATGCGAGTTGATACTAATTGATTCTTCTTTTTTCCAAAAATAGGGGGCGGGCTTAAGAAGAAGGAAACGGGATTGCCTGCCCTTGGAGTGGTTATTGTGTGGCTGATCTTTTCCTATGTACCTCGCACAACCACAACAAATCAAATAGAGCAAGTTAGAATCCGATCAGAATTGTAATTAGTGATTGAAACTACACGTTGCTCCCCGGCAACAGTGCCAAAATGTTTGAGCGAAATCGTCGTCATTTAGAAAATGCGTCGTAGTATAGTTGATAAGATTACACAAAACACTTAAATTTATAAAGCTCAGAATTAAATTGGAGTCCAAGGTCGTTCGTAGAGAGCAATTATGACCATTCAATTTACTAAGCAAAATATAAGAAATGATATGCAATTGAGATCAATAAAATGCTCAAGATAAAATTTCAAAAAAGTAGAGAATCAGTGCAAAAAGATTAGGTTAAAATGGTGATTTAAATCACCAAACTAACCCTTAAGTTTAAGGTCATAAATTTCTCAAATAAATGAATAGTATCTTCAACCACTTATTACAGTTAAATATTTCCACAGTAAATCAGAACCAAGACCAGCAAGGATCAAACGTCAATACAAGGCCTTAGATGCCTTAACTCAAACCCTCAGAGAACCAACAGAGGCACAATAGCAGATCACCAATAGAGGCGCAAAGGCCTCAGAAGCCAAGTGTTGAGAGAGGGAGGGCACGAATCCAAGGCAGAGAAAAACTTGCCCCCTCTCTCTCTAATTCTCTTTCTCTTTTCTCAGCTCAGACAGACCACACCTAGGTATCTGGGTAAATGGATCCACCACCCATACCCGTAAGGTGTGAGCGTGGGCGACGGCATGAACAGGTGCGTGTGAACGCGGGTGCGTTTGGGCGTGCGTGTGTAGGGACCTCACCCTTGTGCTCTCGGATGTGATAAGCCTAGAGCACAAAATCCTCTTATTTGCTGTTAGGCGCTTCAAACTTCCTGATTTGGGACTATGTCCCACTGCAGTCCTTCGCGAAGCTTTGTGGAAGCAACAACAGATCTCTTCGCTAAATTGGAGTAGCTGCTGATGCTCACTGCTTCGATTGAGTACCTGGGAAGCCTTAAGACTTGGAGGCACGTCAGGAGAAGGCAACGGCAAATCTCTTGATGGGTGGAGGGGCCCTGCTGTGGTCGGAGAAGACGAGGGCGGCGGTGACTATCCAGATTTGGTTTAGGTGATAGAGGGATCTCTTAAGATCAATCCCTCCAAATTTGGAGGGATTTGGTCTTGATTTGGTCTTGATTTGAACATAGATTTCAGTTTTTTCCACGTTTGACTGGGAAATTTGCATAGAAGCCCAAATTAGGGTAAAATTTCTTCTAAGACTTTGTTCTAGGTCAAAATAGGTTCAGATGGTCAAACAAAGGGCATCAAACCTCTTATAATATTTTTCTATGAATTCTAGGAAGTTTAGATGAATTTTATCCTGATCAGAATCTCTTAAATTAAAGCAGGTCTAAAATTAGGGTTTTGTGTTATGATTCAATTCTCAAAATGTGTGAAACCCCGTTTCTGTCTGTATGGACCCACTTATTAGACTTTAATGATCATTTGACCTTCAATTTACTCCTGACAAACCTCATGGTTATTCTGTGTTCATGATATGTTGTTAAAATTGTAGAATTAACCCTGATTTCCTGCTTTCTTCTCAAATCGGAATATTATGGAATTATGACCCTCAGATGATTATGCAGGAGCATTTATCCATCAAAACCTAACTAAAAGTGGCCCTCTACCCTCATTCATCTAGGTAAAATGTAGATTAGCTTTAGAAATTAGTTTAGAGTAGATTAGAGTAGTTAGATAGTGTAATTAGATAGTTTTACTGCATGTTACTTTCTTCTTCTTCCCTAGCTTCGGTAAGCCATGTTAGGTTTGTCTGGATCACTTTCTTACTTTAATTTTTTTGACACTAATCACATTCTATATCTTTCCGCAATCATTTCTTCTTCAGTTTCATGAATTATAACCTATATTGCTTAAATCACCTCACATGCACCTGAGCTCCTCTACTATCCATGGCGAAGGCTCAGAGCTTAGATCACCTCCAATTAGGGCCCTCCTTCACCTCTACACATCATAAGGGTCTTGTTCATTCCATTAATTAGATCAATCATCCTTTATAGAGGAAACGCCTAATTCTCCTCACTCTCTTAAGCTTTTTGTCAATGGTGGCTCAAGAGGAGTCAGTTTGCTAATTCCTTCCACATGCACCTTCATAAATTTCTCCTTTCTAATTCCCCTCAGTCAATTGAGTGAGATCCTTATCCTTGAGTTCTGGCAAACTTAGGTTGATTCTCTGATTAATTCCTTGATCAATCCTTGTTTATAATGATCAATTGAGATAATTGTTGTATTCTTGAGGTTCCTTATGACCTTAGGAAACTTTTGAGTGAGTTCTTGATAGTTTTCATGGAGATTTGATCTCCAACCTACATTTTCAACCTTTATCGAAGTTCCAGTGAGCTTCAACAAGTCCCAATGTGATCCTTAGCCTCCCAAACTGCTTGTAAAGCTCTAGATCATTTTGCTATGATATAAATATAAGAATCCATCAATTGGATTTGAGTTTTAATGATTATCTCTCCGTGTTGATCTCTGTTTTCCTCAGCTCTGGTAGAGCTGAGGAGACTTGTTTATTGATTCTCAGACTTTGGAAAAAGATCCTAAAGCATGTGCAGACTTCATTGATTCTAGAAATGCTTTCATATAGGTTTGATTTTTTCTAATTTGTTCTGACAAACAACACTACTTTTAGACTTAGGCGAAAGAGTTTGAGAGCAAGCTTTATTAGGTCAATTTGAGAATTTTTATGTTAGATGAGTTGTTGATGATGAATAGATTCGATTTGGATGATTGATTCAGTATAGATCTCTTTACAACTCAAAGTCAACCTCTGAGCTCGAGTGGTCAACCTGTGATGATTCTTGGAGTTCTGAGTTTTAGAATTAGGTTTTATGAGTAAATTTGAACTCCTTGAGCTATTGCAAATCTGTTTGAATTAATTTGAGTGAGTTTAATGTTGTTTTCAGTCTAAATAATTTCTTGTCAGTTTGGGTGCATTTCGAGCTTTAGTAGAGTTCATAGGATTTCTGATGAGTTTTGAAGGTCAAATTAATCTAGATTAGTTTGTTTTGACCTCTTGAATTGATCTTGGTTGGTTCTAGAGGTCATTAGCTAGCTGATAAGCTAATTGACCTATTTAATCAGTTGTTCTAAGCTTCAATGAAGTTCAGTAAGCTTCTCATGCTTTCCATACCTTAAAACTCTTCTCCAATCTGTGTAGAATACTCTGCAGAAGTTATCAAAGCTTTTGACTGATAGAACTAATAGGTTTTCATAGGTTTAATAAGGTTTCCTCTCTATTGAGCACAACAGAATGTCCATGACTTCAGGCCATTGTAAGGCCTTGATCTAATGGATCAAATCTGGTGCTTTGATCTAATTAGTATCAATAATCAATAGTAGGCACTTAGGTCTCTCAATCAAGCTTTTGCTTATTTGATTCAACCCTCTGTGCTGTTGGGAATCAGGCATTGAAGTCAAACCTAGATCAGATGCTGTGCTAAAGGAGAGGGATTAAACATGGTCCCACCTCAAAAATCACTGACTGCTCACAATGGTGTAGAGTGAAACGTGTGCGATGGCAAGTTGTCCAGTGTGGGGTTGGATCCCACAGAGCATGCATTCATCTGACCCTTTGGGAGAAAGAGAGTGGGCCTAGCATGGGTGAGTGGCTGGGCCGCATGGCTTATGTGGGCTAGTATTGGCTTGAAACTATGCAAAAACTCACCTAAGTAACAACTATGGGCTCGGCTTAGTAGTGGTCGATTCGACCCATTGGATTGTACATTCTGTGAACTGCTAGGCTCGCCAACCAATAATTTTTGTATAGTAAGGCTTTGTTAAGCCTATGTATTGAGGCAAAGGGCGTGAAATCGCTAAGTGTCGAAGCCACTCGCTGAAGTTTGAGATGTGAAGGCAAAATTAAACAGGCATTGAACTAAGTTCCAAATTAAATATGCCTAAGTTATAAATAAATTGAGCTTAATTGTAGTTGTTATAAAATAACTCTTTTTGATGTAATTTCTTTTGCTCTTAAGTGCAAAATCATTTCTTTTTGTCTATTCTTACTTATGGAATGATTGTCATGTCTTTAATGTTCAATTTTATGCAATTATTTATGTGGTTAACATATTGTAGTAATTAGTAAATAATTAAGTCTTTAATTAAGTAGTTAGTTTAATTAAGTATTGTTGGTGCTAGAGTACCACGATCATTTGTTTTGATGATAACAAAACACGTGTTATTTAACATTTGCACTTTGAGTCCTAGATTTCAGGTCAATCGCAAATGGATACGTGATTAGATGGAGTTCGAGCTCGCATCCAGGACAGATTGGAGGAGCTTGATGGAGAACAGAAGAGATTCGCGAGGAGCGATATATTAAAGATGGAAGGAAATGAAGAATATGATAGATTTCCTTCTTTTGTACTTGTTGTATTTTTCGTTTCTTTTGTTGCTCTTTATTTCCTTAGATAATTCATGTTAAAGAGCCTCAAAGTACCCTAACAGTAGTCCTAGGAACACCTGCACAACCCTAGGATACTTAGGTTTTCTGTAGAATATTTAGAAAACCAATATAGGGTTCAAACAGAGTTTCCAGACGTCTAATTCCCAAATCAGACGTCTGATAAAGTATTTTAAGACGTCTGACTGTTGTTTCAGACGTCTAATAACTATTAGGCTGGACATAGTTAGTTCTGTCTGATTAAATCAGACGTCCATACCTTAGACCAGACGTCTTAGGAGACATCTGATGGATTTGCCAGACGTCCAATTAGTGGACCGTTGGCTGGCTTAGCAAACACTCAGGATATGACTGTTAGAGCCTTATCAGACGTCCATAGGACTGTCCAGACGTCTGATAATTGACCGTTTTGCCTCGGCTGACCCAAAATCTCTTCTCAGAGATTTTCTAGCCGTTGCAACGTTTGGAAATCCATTCCCACAGAAAAAGTAGGTTTCCAGACGTCCAGACATAGTGTCAGACGTCCTATATGTCGTCTGATGGACTTGCGCTAAAACCCTGTTTAGATCTGTTTCAAGTCAGGAAGCAACCCGCCCAAAATCAGACGTCTGACCTTGGAATCAGACGTCTTAAAGTGAACTTCCAGACGTCTGATGACAGAATTAGACGTCTGATAAGCCTGTCAGAACAATGATTGTTCCTGATTTCGGGCTGATTCTCTTGGACTTTGTTTCCAACGGCTATAGAACCTTTCCTAAGCCTTCCAAAGCCTTCCTAAGGCCTCTATAAATAGAGGGGAACCTTTGCAACACAAATACACCAAGAACACACACCTAGAAACACCAAGACACACCTTGCAATATACTTTCAAACCTTTTTGTGTCCCTCTTGCTCTCTAAGCTCAAGTTCTACATCTTGAGAGCATCAAGCTGTTGCGCACCCGCTCTCCCGCCGTAGTCCACGAGAGCGAAGTTGCGCCGTCGCGTGGCTCACGCACCGCGTCATCAACTCGACGCACTCCTTGCAAAGGGGAGTTTCCTAATTCCTATAGAAGCTAGGTTTAAAATTACTTTGTTGGCTCTATAGGATTACTTATTTATTTTATCTTTGTTATTTGGTTGGGTATTCGCTTTGCGAATTCCCGTCTCCTTCGCGAGACAAAATCCTTCTCGTGGAGAGAAGGGGTTGAGGTACGCTACCCTCGTGTAAGTAGCATGGTTGTATTGAGGTTGAATCACCCTCGTTTAAAGTGATTCGGTTTAGTGGATTTTGATCAACTTGGTTGATCGGAAAATCCTAACTCGAGAGGGTTAGGTGGTGGTTTTCACCCGGTTTGGGTTTCCACCTATAAGTTCTTGTGTACTTTGTGTGATTGCTTATTTGTAAGATTATATTTCAATTCCGCAATTATTACGTCACCCCCTCCTGGTAGGGCCGGAAACTTTCAAGTATATCTTAGTGTAGTAATCTATATTATAGAGTAATATAAGCTATATTAGTTAAGTAGTAGTATTAATAGCATAACCTAAGTAATACAATTTAAACAATTAAGAATCACTATAATAAAAAAGATCTAAGGTGACACTTATTTAACATTAACACAAGTGAAATAAACATAGCCATCAATTTTTGTAGACATTAAAAAAATGTCACCGTAAATGTCTCCTTAGGTGCGTCGTCTTAGGTCTATATCGACATTAAAAATCAAATGTCACCTAAAAGAATTCTACTGATGTTAAATAAACGTCGCCTATAACATCTGAGGTGACGTTTAAATACTCCTAAAAGTCCCACAACGTAATTGAACCTATGTAAACGTCATCTTAGATATCTTTCGACGACGTTAAAACGTCACCAAAGAATAACTAAGGAAACATTTAAATGTCACCATATATCATGTAAGATAACGTTTAAACGTCACATTAATTAATTTCGAAGACGTTTCAACGTCGCTTTAACTTTTCCTTAAGTTTCTATAAAATCTTTAGCGACATTTAAACGTCTCCTTATGTATCCTATTGTGATATTTTAACATTACTTTAGATAGCTTTTAAAAACATTTAAACTCCTTATATAACTTTTAATAACATTTAAGCCTCCTCTTATGTAATCTATATTGACGTTTAAATGTTACCTTATGTACCTTTTAAAGACATTTAAACGTCATATTATATCCCTTTTAGTGATGTTAAAACATAACCTTATTTATCTTACTATGAATTTAAGTGTCGTTTTAGGTAATGTTCACCGACGGTTAAACGTCATCTTATGTAACTTTTAATGATGTTTAAACGTCCTCTTACGTATTCCATATTAACATTTAAATGTTATCTTAGATAGTTTTTAAAGACATTTAAATGTCATGTTATATCCCTTTTCGTAATGTTTAAGCGTCACCTTATTTATTCTAGTATGGCATTTAGGCGTCATTTTAAGTACTATCACCAACACTTAAACGTCAACTTATATAACTTTTAACAGCGTTTAAATGTCCTTTTATGTATTCTATATTGACGTTTAAATGTTATCTTTGGTAACTTTTGAAGATATTTAAACGTTATCTTATATCTCTTTTAGTGATGTTTAAACATCTCCTTATTCATCATATTATGATGTTTAAACGTTACTTTAAGTACTTTCACTAATGCTTAAATGTCATCTTATATAACTTTTGACAACGTTTAAACATCCTCTTACGTATTCTACTATGATATTTAAATGTTACTTTATACTTAAATATCATCTTATACTTCTTTTAACATCGTTTAAACATCTTATATATTATACAATAACATTTAAATGTTACTGTAGATTACTTTCAAAGATACTTAAACATCATCTTAAGCTTTATTTCGACAACATTTAAATATCCTCTTACACAATACATTGTAATGTTTAAACATTACTTTAGATTATTTTCAATGCCATTTAAACGTCCCCAGATGCATCATACTATAACGTTTAAATGTTACTTTAACTTGTTTTAAATGATGCTCTTCTTAAATTATGTAAGTTAAAAAACGAACTACATTCATTTTCAATTCAAAATATTCAAATTCTTACAAAAATATACACACATCATACAAGAGATAAATGCAACTCTTCCATGATGTAAACTAATATAAAAAATAATCGTCATCTACATCCTCAGACTTATTCTCGTGAACGTCACCCTTATGTGCTCTATTTCCTACGATGATACTTCAGCTTTAAGAAGTACAAGAGCCGATCCACCCTACAACAATTCAGAAAAATAAATTACAATAGAACAAACCAAAAATATATCAACACATAAGTCAATTACAAAATAGCATAAACTAGTCAATGATAAAGATACAATAACATTGGTGCATAAGTACATCTAGGACATATTAGCTGTTCCATTTTTAAGCTAAAGCAACCCGTGATGAAGACTACCTTATATCATACATTACAGAATTATTTATATCTTATTTAAAAAATTTAATAAGAATAGTGCAACTAGTAAATTTTCACTAAACAAATCAAATAATTTCTATAAAGGGATGCTCCTTATTTAAATAGAGAATATGAAAAATAATTTATTCAAGAAGATTGAGTGGGGTCATATCAATCTATTCATGAAAATAGTTGTCTGTGAAGGACTCGAAAATGAAGGTGGTTGAATAAAAAAAAAACAACCAAAATAAAAATATGTTGTAACATTATAGCTTATTTTATTAAACAAAGTAAAATTCAAGTAGAAGATATTTAATAGTTTGAGATTGAAAAGAAAATATATAAGACAGGAAGCACGTTTTTGCTAGTAATGGGGGGAGTCAGATTGATGATTGTAATGATCGCATCAAAACCACATTTGACCATTTGGCAAATAGTCATTCAGTAAATGCACTCTCCCAGCCTTAGCAATAGCCATTTCATCACTTCCCAATAAAAAAAAGAATTTCATATCCAAAAAAGAGTAAGCCTCTAATTCCTTGAAAATCCACCATACTCCCAGAAGTCTATTTGTATGAAACAAAATGAATAAGTCTACACCTAAAATAATGGTAAAGATAACTTCTGCACTATCAGATCAACATACCCTCTCTCTTGATTTAGTGTCCACCCTATTATTTCCTTGCCAAAATCACATATACCATCCATTAAGTATTACAAGAATGACCAACACACCACAGCTTGCAAATATGGCACTTTTGGCCATCCTAATTAAGTAAAGATAGCACTATTACTATAAGCAATGGACAAACATGAATCAGCTACCTTTCAAAATAATATGAATCCTAAAACTGATCAAATTTAACTTAATGTCTCAAGTAAGCGGGAAAATAAATGCAAGAAAGATCTAACAATTTCTTCTTACAACTTTCATTCGTAAGCTAAACAGTTTCAGGCATACCTGTAGAAAAAAATCCAAAATTCTTCAATGCAGTAACCAGAGCAGCTTCATCTAGTGATGTAGCCTGGTATCTAATCTTTTCATGTGATTCATCACCTTCTGGATGAGCAGCAATTATGTTGTCCCTTTAGGTGAGCAGCTTCACCTATTGATTGGATCAACCATTCAGATGAGGTGAGGACATAGAAGATACAAGGTGATTTAATCCAAATCCATGCATGAAGGGAAAAAGATTTTGTCTTTTATGTGGGCTATTTTGTTGGAAAGGAACAAGTCCTTTTTAAGAAAGATAGGGTGTTTATAAAAAAATTCTATATACCATGTAGGTTGTTTAGCATTATGTTGCATCGGCTAGTTGTAACAATCAAAATTTAAACAAAAGAGAAAAATATAAATGTCTCTAAGATATTTCAACTGCCCCATTTATCCATTGTTATGACATTTCTATAATACTTGCAAATAATAAGCATGCTCATCTATTACCAACAGAGAAACTAGACTAGCCGCTTTGGTTACCAAAAGGTCCTACACCATGGTAGCAATGAAATGGCACTAATAATAATTAGCAGTTGTCCTTCCATTGAGGCAATTAATTTGAAATAAGAGCAAAATCTGTCTTACCTAATTTAGAGTGGTTTCTACTTTAACTTATTAAGTGGCTTATCGTAAGCAAACTGTTGTTCAAGTTATAAGGAAAAAAATAAGGACCCCATAAGATCGAAGAGAACTCAAATGTGAATAAGAAGCAAAACTGAAAGATGAGTTGCATAATACTAAAACATACCACCAGAACCTTGAACAACAACCTCTTCAACATTCATCTTTTTAATTAGTGCTTTTAGAGAGCCAAATTCCTTGCCAAGGGCCTCTGCGAGCTCCTTCTTAGGGGTCTCACCACCTCCCTCCTAGAAAAGAATTGACCAATAATTATACAACAATGCAAGTGTACGTATCTAAGAATTATAATAATTTATCATTTACTTACAAAATAAATTAAATTATCAATTCCTAAACACTAACCCAACTTAACCAATTTGAGCATTAAAAGAATTTCAAAAAAAAATTGATAGAGTTTCTTCTTAAATTTTGATGTTTTAATATAAACCTGCATATCAAAATAACATACAATAAAAGTAGATACACCCCAGATTAAAAATGCATTACATAAGTGGACATATCCCATAATCATTCATTCAAATAAAAAATAATATGTATAAAATATATATTATTTCAAAAAAAAATTATACCAATCCATAATTTACAATCATTAAGGAAGAGGATTTGGGTTGCGTTGGACCCTTAATGTTTTAGGAGGAAGAGTTTTGGTTATTTGTATCTTTTTTAAAAACAACCTCTTTATGCTCTTCAATTACTCTAAATGATGTTTTTACTTGTTAATTATGCACTTCACATAAACTCTTCGAATATAACTCAACAAGGATCAATTTGGGTATATATCTTGAACAAGTGATTTCCTAACTTGAATGGGTGTACTTGAACTCAACTTAAGATTGTGACTACCTATTTGCAATAAAATTTTGGATGGCTACTCAAACAAGACCCACCAACCACGATCCAAGATGGTTCGATGCCTCTATTCCCGATAGAAAGATCTATTCAACTGGTACAAGACTTTCGGAATCAATGCTGGAATGCCTGGACATATGAATCGGGAAGAGGACATATTCGAAACATTAGCACCAAGGACAAGACCTTTCATACATTTCTACTTGTCTAGACATTTGAATCGTAAAAGAGAGACTGACCACGGTGAATAAATGGGACAATATAGTTCAGAGCAAACCATGGGTTAAAAAATATGCAACTGGTGAGTGAATCCTCTAATACAAAAAGTGATCCTTGCATATTTTTCTATGAATAAAATCAAATAGTGCATACTGGTAGGTTTGCTTAGTGTGACCAAAACAAAGAAATAAGATAGCTAGCTCAACATCCAAAATGATTAGTAGCAATTTCAAAGTGGCTATGGTGGCAATTAAATAATCCACCATCAATATTTGTTTGATTTGGAAGACCAGTGCATGAGTGTAGACCAGTAACCAAGCATTCTCTACACATTCTCACGCACTTTACATTGATGGAGTAGGGTGAAGTTACAAAAGTTCAATAGCTGGGATGATAAGTGGCTCCTACATGGATAGCTATGGATACCATCAGTAATGGAGGATGTAGGCCTTAGGGGATGGTAGACCATCAATTTAGTGGGTTACCAACATCCACAACTTGATTTTTCATGGTCTTGATGGAGACCTTGGGCCATTCTTTAACTGAATCATAATGTGACACATAGTAATTCACTCCCTAATTAAAACTGAACATCTTCCCAATCGTAGAAAGGATTGCAATCTTCTTAGTAACTACATGTCACCTGATGTGAGCTTTTGTAGGTTGGATATCCTCTCCACTTGGAATATGTGATTTGAAACTGAAATACGATCTTACCATTGATCAGTGGAACCAACTGTAGAGACGATAGTTGTCTTTCCATATATGTCCTTGCCTAACATTCATTTTTCTTATTATGCATTTCTTTTGTTTGTATGCCTTGATTCCCTCTCTCTAGACCCCCCGTAGCTACTTTCTTTCATCTCCTTTAGCTTTGCAAATGTGGTTACCGGCTTTCTTTGAGCCTTTATACCACGTGCATAGATCTTGTCGGATCTTTTGTGCTTAATGTAGCCCTTATTGCACTAGAATCTTGCATATGTACATCAAGTCTAGGTTTTTATTTTCTCTGTGTCTTCCAAGCAGATTCCTCTGATTTTTTGGTCCTGCTAATTCTGATATGATAACGTGCTCTATGACAAAAAGGGTTGTCTATGAGATATTGTTTGGTTGGTTCTCTTCCTAGCTTGATATATGGCATTAAATCTTAGTCAACTTCTATGGGGATCTCTTTTCCCCTTCCCCCAACAAATCTCCAGAACATTCAAGATACCAGAGTGAAAATGGATGGCTTTTAAATTCTCGACATATAAAGAAGTACCTTATCAAGTTTGAGCCTGAGCAAAAGCCTGGAGGGAATGTTCTTTGGAAGAGGCTGACTTAGTTGTTGTTTGGATGCTCATAGCATGTAGCTTGATATGCTAAGTTACAATGATCCATGCCGCTAAGGTGATATGGGCAATCTTACATCAGATAAGCTCTTGGTAGTTTAATGTGACTCATCTTGTCCAAGTGGTCTAGCAGATTCATATTGAAGAAAAGCTCCATGTCACTTCCTGATCCCTTTGGGATGCTAAAGAACCTATAGGATGAACAAGATCTCTACTAGCCCTTGTCCTTGAACCAGAGAAGATGCATGCATAATGCGAACTATTAAATATTACAATTAAAGACCTTAATCCATTTCTATTCTTTGTGATCCTTGTGTGGATATTCCTGATTTTTCCTACTTCTTTTCTTGCATTTTCCTTCTATGTTTTCCTATCCCTGTCAATGGTTGTATGCCTCCTTAAGTATAGAGAACACACCTCTTCAACAACAAACAAGTTTCTTCCTTGACATGGTGCCAGAATAGGATAGCTCCCATGGCTTTCATGTTTGCTAAACATAGTCATTACATCCCCGAGAAAACCAATTCCCTCTGTCCAAATAAATCTTCCTATCCGACCAACTACTATCCTATCAAAAAACTTAGTCTTTCCCCCCAGCATGTTTTGGTAGCTTGGACAAGTACCCTCATCCCCACCTCCAGGAGGCCTACGTGGCAATCTGCAACCTCTAATCAGTCTTCAGGGGACCAGGTAGCAACTTGCAATCACTAATCATGTTCTTTTAGTGCCAACTTCAGTTGTTGCCAAGCCTTCAACAACAATCTCTGGGAGGCAACTTCAAGATCAGACTTGGGCAGGACATGGGCGACAATTCACTTCTGTTGTTAAGCCTTTGGTAGCAACTTTAGTCTCTTTCAGGCCTTAAGAAGCAAAACTTCATCTTTATTATTGACGTGTGAATGAATAAAATTTGATTCTTGCTGATTTTAGTGTAGTAGGCAAGGAAAAATAGGCTTCCAACTATCTATATAGGCCTATGGCACAGGCTCTACTCTCCATATGCTCGCACATCTACCTAAGATACTATTTTTTTTTCCTTCTGTCATCTCCTCTTTATGATAGTATGATCTATTTAATCATCTATCATCCATAATAAGGTAGAGAAGACTGAGATTTTAAGGTTACTCCTGGTTGTGGTTTTTTCTCGATAGTCGTACTCTTTATACTCCAATCCTTGGGAATAGTTTTATGCTCCAAGCATTCGAGCCTTGTGTTCTAAGTTTCTAGGTATAACCAAATGGATCATGGATGTGATGCCATTCCCAAGCTCAACAACTCATTCACCAACCAAAAACTCATAAACCTACATTATCCTACAAGTTCAATCTAACCAATTGGTGAGGAAAGTACCACATGACATAGCATATATGGCTTCATTCACATCCTATGTGATACATTTAGATCTAATCCGAATATCAAATCATTCCTCATATTTAAAGGAAAATGGTCCAAATAACATGAGATTTTCTCCTCAAACTTAAAGATGGATAGCAACATAAATCAAACTTGATTTTAATCATTCATATCTAGTGAAATACATGTATCAAATTTTAAGGATAAAAATCCAAATGAAATCAATGATTGAGCATTTCACGCATTACAACCCCTTAGAATGAAGCATAGATCAAACTAGGCAAATAGAGGCCAAAGGACTTTTACAATCCCAAGATAACAATTGGTTGGAATGCATTTTCATGCAATCTAGTATTGTAAAAGGCCAAATTCATAACTGATTTGCTCATGTATTTATCATTTTGTGTTTGATGGAAGCTTGGATTCAATCATGTAGAGAAGTCATTTACTTGTAGAGGTGTAGAGTTTGCATAAGCACTTTGTATGAGCTTCCTTAGAGTTTGATTATGGTTGGATCAAAGGCTTCAAAGGGCACTCAGTAAGATGGGAGCTAGGTAAGAAAGCTCGGCTAATCTAAGCACAAATCTCATTAATTGTCATAGAGTGGAGTAGAAAAGGAAAATTGTCTTATAACATAGGAGTCAAGTTATTTTTTGAAGGGTATAGGAGCTAAGTTGTTGGTTAATAACAACTGAGAAGAATGCCATTCATCTCTCAATGGAAAGCCTTCATTGAATTTATGCAACCAAGGTTTGTTTAGTTATGTTCGTATAATCCTTACTTTGATAAAAGTGTAGACAAAAGCTTGATGACATTAAAGTGAACATACATTTATAAAGCATTCATTACTTTTAATGTCAGACAATACAAATTCCTGGTACTATGCCCTTTAGGCAACAGAATGTCAGGAATGACCAAAGAATCCAGTTGGCTCGACTTTCAAAGAGTATCTAGTTCAAATGTTCTACTATGATTCTATACAAGGGCAACTAAACAAGCTTTTACTTACATTAGACATCTTTTTAGTTTGCATATTGTTACGAACGTGGCATCAGACGGGTTTTGAAGATGTCTGGGAAGTGGCCCAGATGTCTGTCCATACGTCTGGAACCCTTTCCGGACGTCTAATAATAAATTTTTTCGGCGTACGGGGTTGCGTCTGCGCGTGTGCGCACGCAGACTGCACCCGCCGCTTTCGTTCCTCTTTTCCTCTCTCTCTTCCTGCAGGCGCGCCGCTCTCTTCTCTCTCTCCCCGCGCGGCCTTATAAAACACCCTCGCCCTCTCCCTCACCCTCATCTCCTTCGCCTTCCTCTTCTCCTTCTCCCTGCCAGTGCAAGAGCGCGAGCGAGCGAGTGAGCGGCAGCAGCAGCGGCCATGGCGAGCGTGCGGGAAGGAGGGTTGCGAGCGGAAGGAAGAAGCTTGACCGCGAGGGTTCGAGCTTACCGGGGCAGCTAGAGCCGACCGGCGGGGGAGTGGCAGGAGTGGGGTGTCGCGGAGGGGCTGCTGCAGCTCGGGCAGCAGGCGGACGGGGCGCGGCGTGGCCGTGCGTCGCGGGCGGAGAGCGAATCGGGCTCTGGTTCTGAAAAATTTTCCAAAATCAGATGTCTGGACTTATGACCAGACGACGCTGAAGACGTCTGGAGGACTGTCCAGACGTCTGATAGGTAAGATATTTCTATCTTCTCCCTTTTTCGCGTATACGGCCATGCAGCCGTCTGCCGCGACTTCGTCTGCGTTTCGTCGTGCTGAGAGCAGGTGTGTGTGTGCGCAAGTTCTGCTCGGGAGGGCGCGAGGGCTCGCCATCCCACGTAAGTCAGACGTTTGGCCGCAGTGCCAGACGACGGAGAGAACCTCCAGACGTCCGGGGAGACAATTGGACGTCTGGAAACCAAGCCAGACGTCCCAGCGGGCTTCTGGACGTCTGAAGGACTACGCAGAACTAAGGTATGACCTGACCCACCTTTTAAGACATCTGGAAGAGGTTCCAGACGTTTGATTTTGGACAGTTTCGTCGTTTTTGACCCGTTTAGGACCCGTTCGGAGCCGTTTTCCGCATTTCGAGTTGCGTTCTTTCCAAAATAAATTCCTTTACCCGTTTACAGTAATTGTATACCGTTCTGAGAAACTCCTTGTGATTGATCCTTGTGTTAGGGCCCCGTTCCGTTGCAGAGATGGGGTTGCGGAGGTGCGCGGGATTGCTGACCATGCCCCCAGTACTCCCGTTTTCGCTGGTAGAGTGGCTTTTTAATTTACTCAACAAAATTTGTTACAATTTTGGAACAATTAATAGATTCTAGGGCATTGCATGAACCTTAGGACTGAGAAACTAGTTTGATGAGAGCCTCATCATGAGCCATAGCTAGCTCATTTTGACCCAATAAAGAAGATAAAAGCTCCTACATAACCTAGAAGAAGGCTTAACTGAAGGAACAAGTGCTCTGAGAAGAAAACATGAAATAAAGGTTAAAACTGCAATTTTACCATTGCAGTACATAAACGAGATTTCTCAGAAGCAAAACATAGGTCAAATGGTCCAAATAAGATAAAAAGTGGGTTGAGTTAATCAGAAATGGGTTTATGTGCAATCTAAGAACTAAATGACACTTGGTAACCCTAAAACAGACCCGCTTAAATTAACAAGGTTCCGGTCAGAATAAAAATCAATTAAACCCTCTAAAAATCATAGAAAAACATCCTCTAGGGTTTAGAACACTTAATTTGGCCTTTAGAACCTAGTTTGACCTAGATTAGGGTCCTAGATCTTCAATTAACCTAATTTGGGTTTTTACACAAAATATCTAGTCAAACGAGGTCAAAACTAAAATCCAACTTCACCATTGGATTCCTTAGGTCCAAATTAAGTTTGTACCAAAATTTGGACCTAAGGAGAGGTCATCTTGACCTACTTTGCAATTTAGTACACCCAAATCATAAATTGGTCCCTATCTTTTGAATACCTTTGCAGAGAGCCCCCTAGGTTCTTCGCCTCCTTTGCAAACCGGTCCTGCCGCCATTGCTAGGGCAGAACCGAGCTCCGGCGAAGTTTCGAGAGAGATTTCTCTCTAATTCCTCAGAGATTCTCTCCCAGAAATGGAAGGGGGATTCTCTGAGGAATTCCCTTCCTTCTAAAGCCAATTACAATCGCTGGTGTGAACCCAATCTCTCGTGCGAACGCACGAGAGATTTGGGTATCCACCTTCCTTCCATCTCCGGCGAGCCGGCAACATTGATTGCGCGGTCTCCACGCGCTGGTAGGTGCGGCCAGCACCTATAAAAGACACCCCAGACCCTACCGCAGAAGGCAAGCTTGATTTTGACGGAGATCCCTTCCAAATTCCTCTCTCTCCCATCTCCGGCCAAACGACCCACAAGCTCTGGCGACCTCCTCCCCTCCTTCTCGTCACTCTGCTGCCATACCAGCAGCAGAGTCCTCTCCGCCGCTTCCTCCCGCGTCGCGCTGTATCCCGCGCATGCGCTTCTGACCTCATCTTCGTCGCCGCTTCCTCCCTCAGGGTCTTTCTTCCCCGACGACGGCAGTTACGAGCCGTCCTCTCCGCCGCCTCCCTTCCTTCCAGACAACCCCAGATACGTTCTCCATCCTCTCCTCTCTCTTTTCCCCCAACTATTTTACTTGATTACCCCTCGACAGTACCTAACCGCCTCCATCTTCCTCGCCTCCGACCGCACTCCGGCGAGCTGCCCACACCACTCCGCCACTCCACACGGCTCGCCAACCACCTCGTGAGCTTCGCCTCACCACCAGGAACCCATTCCACCCCATCACTGCCACTCCAGACCTCCACAAGCACCCCCCGACCAACCCACCATCTCCGTCCACAGGTTGACCTAGGCACGCACGACTAGGCCGACCGGCAACCTGCAGCATCACCCACCGCCTTCGCCGTGCTACGGCGAAGGTTTCCAGCTATTCTGATTGGGCCAATAGGCCGTTCTGTTGGATGTCAGGTGTACGCCCCAGCCGCCATTAACAGCCGAAGCAGCAGGGAGCTTGGAGCAGCAGTAGGCGTTAGGCTTCCCAGGCGGCAGGTGCAGCAGACTCTCGCAAGTGTCGCGAAGCAACCGAGGCCAGCCAGTAGCGCAGAGGAGTCAACAGCTTGGGCAATCGAGCGACAAAACTCTGCGGGCGCGCGTGAAGGCGAGACCAGATGGTCCCACATCGTGGAATTGCAACACTCAGGTACCATATAAGTTGTTTTTGTGTTTTTGTCTTAGTGCCTCCGTAAGCACAGGGGTGAGGTCCCTCACTGCCCTCACACACGCCTCGTCTGCGGCATGACCTCGCGGATCTGGCGGATCCGACCCGACCTAGACCTACGCACTCCTCGTGCATCATCACTTGCCGGTGCGCCTGGTCCCGGGTGCGAACCTGACCCGACTACCCGTGTGGCTCTGGGAGAGCGTCCGTGAGTGAATTTCTTGAGAGAGAGAGATGCTTGGGTAGAGGGATGGGGGTAGGTTTTTGCTACTGTGTGGTGTGTGCAGGAAGGAAGAACTGACCAAGGCAGCGAACACTTAATGGCTGCAGAACAGGAAGAGAAGAAAGAAGAGGCTGTGTAGCAGTGAAAGGAGAAGTCTTCGTAGAGAAGAAGAAGAAGGAAGACAAGGCAGAAGAGAGAGAAGAACGAAGAAGAAGACAAGGGAAGACTGCAAAGAGATCGGAAGAAAAAGAAGAAGAAGAAGAAAGGCAAGGCAGGAGAAGGAAAGATACAGAAGCAAAGATAGGAGAAGAGCCACGAAGAAGAAGAGAGAAAGAGAGATCACATTTAAGACGTCTGATACATAAATCAGACGTCCAATTCTACTTTTTTTTTCCAAATCCTTTTTAAAATTCTCTCTTTGAATGAATTATATTTGCATTTAACAGTTGTATTATTTGGTTTTACAAAGTACTGAGATTGCTCCCCGTGTTCGACCTCGGATACTCTAGTTGTTCGAGTAATAAAATTCTTTATATTTGTTTAAACATTTTGTCGGTTATACTATAACGTAATACGCTTTAAATCCGCACAAAATCGTTGAGAACATAGATTGAATAATAGATCCTAGGGTATTGCATGAATCCTAGGACTGGAAAACTAGATTGAATGATAAATCCTAGGGTACGGCATGAATCCTAGGACTGGAAAACTAGTGGAATATATAAATATTGCAGTCTTGGAAAAGTGGAAAGGAAATAATAGCTGCCTGTAAATTGATTTAACAGCTGCTTGTTATGAATGAATAAATATGATTGAGAACATGGGTTGTATGAACGTAAAACTGGAACGGTGAAACCTAAAATGGCCAAACAAAAAAAAAGAACATGAACCCTACAGGAAATTAGGAGTAAAATTCCTGGAAAGAGAATAGAATGGAACTGAGAAAGTGAAACGTGGAAATGTGTTGTTTCTTGGGTACGTGGTACCAGAAAGAGCACACATTACTTCTTAGTGTAGAGGGGAGCTTGCCGCCCTCAGGTTGAGACCTGGGTAGGTTTGGCCACTGTACACCTACTTGCTGGCCCTCGCATACACAGTACCGAGGAGAGCTACTAGTGTAGGGAGAGCATTAGCTACCCCACGGGCCCCGGGGTTCTGCTAGCCTCCTACACCGACTTGTTAGGGCCACTGGGCAAACCAGGGTAGTCAGGCGAGGGTGCGTGGACTGTGGAGGGGTTGGACCCCTGTTACTGAGAGGGCTCTGCCCTATACTGGTTCCGTGCTGTGCTTTGGGCGCACAGGTTAACGGAAACGACTGACCGCGTGCCAGTGCGGGGTAGCTACCCGTGCGCTTATTGCGCGTGCCGTAGTCACCGTTATGTCTGTCAGCGACTTTGGGGTGGTTGACTGAGGGTAGGACAACCACGGGGGACTCTCCCGGCCAGGGGAGCACCACGTGTTACTTGTACTTTCTCGAAAAGACTACAATTAAGATCGTTCCCACGAGGAACATTCGAGATCAAGAAAAGGATCTGAGAAATAAATCAATAGTGAATTAATAGAAAGACGTAAATAACGAAAGTATAAAATATAACAGCTACTGTGCACTCTTCTGCTTCTTTAGCTTTTAGTTGTCACTCTACTCAGCATTTCGCTAACGTGTTACACTCGTTACTTTTCAGGACCAGGTGTTGAGCAGCCAGAGTCAGCGGCTGCAGAGGACGTTGGGCCTAGTAGGGTCCAGTAGAGTTACCTGTAGTACTTTTTGTACTTTTCTTCCACTGTAGTGAGTAGTTTTCTTTGTTACTCCCTGTACTTTCTTTGTCGAAACTTTATGTTATGTACATGTTTATTTCCCTTCTGTTGTGGTGGTGTATACTGTAGTATTTCCTTTTCTTACTGCTAGTTATATTCATGCTGAACGTGATTTATTTTACTGCTCTTTTGGTACTTCCTCGTTGGACTACTAGGTCTTGGGATTAGTCGAGTCGGTCCGATTCTCATATCTCGTAGGGATTTGGGAATCGGGTTGTTACACATATTGTTAAGATCCACGACATCAAACGTCTTTTAAGACGTCTGGGAGTTGGTCCAGACGTCTAGTAAGACATCTGGACGCCTTCCCAGAAGTTTGAAAATTAATTTTTGCGGCGTACGATTGCGAGTTTGCCCGCATGCGCGTGTAGACTGACCTGCCGCCCTCTTTTCTTCTCTTTCTTCCCTTCCCATCCTGCAGCGCCTTCTTTTTCTTCTCTCTCTCTCCCCCGGTGCCTTCAAATAGCCTCTCTCCCCCTTCCATCTCCCTCACCACAACTCCACCGCCTCCTCCTTCTTCCTGTTAGCGTGAGAGTGCGAGAGCGAGAGTAGCAGCTGCTGCTGGGTGCTCGCGGGGAGGAGGAGATGTAGCGGGAGGGAGAAGAGGCGAAGCGTGTGAGGAAGAGAGGGCGAACTCGTCGGAGCTACCAGGGTCGGCCGGCAGGTGCGCGTAGCACTGGGGAGGTGCTGTTGCAGCTCAGGCAGTAGGTGAGCGCGGCGCGGTGTGGCCGTGCGCAGCAGGAGGAGGGCGAGGAGGTCCTGATTTTGGGAAATTTTCCCAAAATCAGACGTCTAAACCTACGTTCAGATGACGCGGGAGACGTCTGGAGGAAGATCCAGACGTCTGAAAGGTACAATAATTCTTTTCCCCTTCCTTTCGCGGGTACGACCATGCAGGCCGTTCCGCCGAGGGTTCTGCCTCTTTGTCGTGTTAAGGACGGTTGCGTACGTGTGCAGGTTCGTTCAGGAAGGCGCAAGGACATGCCCTCCCACATAGATTAGACGTTTGGGCACAGCACCAGATGGTGGAGAGGGTCTCCAGACGTCCGGAGTGATAGTCGAACGTCTGGAACTAGGTCCAGACGGTTTAGCGGGATCCTGGACGTTTGAAGAATCGCGCAGAAACAAGGTATGATCTGAACCATCGTTTAAGACGTCTGAAAGATGTTCCATACGACTGATTTGGGGCAGACTTGTGATTTTTGACCTGTTTAGGGTCCGTTCGAAGTCCGTTTTCCGCGTTTCAAATTTCGTTCTTCTCAGAATTAGTTCCCCTACTTGTTTATAGTACTTGTACCTTGTTCTGAGTAGTTCCTTGTGTTTGATCCTTGTGTTAGGACCTCGTTCTGTTGCGGATTTGGGGGTTGCGGAGGCACATGGACCTGCCAATCACGCCCCCACTACTCTCGATTTTGCAGGTAGAGTGGCTTCCCTTGATTATTTATCAACATTAATGCACTTGTGAGATAAATAATAGATTCTAGGATATAGCATGAATCGTAGGACTGGAAAGCTAGATTGAATGATAGATCATAGGGTATGACACGAATCCTAGGACTGGAAAACTACATTAAATAATTGATCCTAGGGTGTGGCATGAATCATAGGGACAGAAACACTGAAACGAATATTGTGAATGCTTGAATTGTAGTCTTGGAAAAGTAGATAGAATAATGATAATTATCTGTAATTGGATAACAATTGCTTGTACATATATATGGATATTAACTGCTGGAACATGGGCTGTATGAAAATAAAGCTGAAATGATGAAACCTAAATTGGCCTGGTTAAAGAAATATGAGCATGAACCCTACGGGGAATTAGGAGTAGAGCTCTTGAAAGATAAATGGAATGGAATTGGGGAAGTGAGCTGGCCCTTGAGTACTTCGTACTCAAGGAGAGCGACTGTCCTCCTGTTTAGTGCAGAGCAGAGCTAGCCGCCCTAGGGACCAGGGGTTAGGTCTGGCCACTTTGTACCGACTTTTGGCCCTCGCGTACACAGTACCGGGGAGAGCTACTAGTGCAGAGAGAGCGCTAGCCACCCCATGGATCCCGGGGTTCTGCTAGCCATTCTACACCGACTTGTTAGGCCCACTAGGCAAACTAGGGTAGTCAGGTGAGGGTGCGCAGACTGTGGAGGGGCAATACCCCTGTTTGGTTACTATGGAGGGGCTGACCCCTGTTACTGAGAGGGCTCTGCCCTGGTTCCGTGCTGTGCTTTGGGCGCACCCGTTAACGGAAACGACTGACCGCGTGCCAGTGTGGGGTAGCTACCCGTGCGTTTATCGCGCGTGTCGTAGTTACCGTTACGTCTGTCAGTGACCTTGGGGTGGTTGACTGAGGGTAGGACCACCACGTGCTACTTCTACTTTTCGGAAAAGACTGCAATCAAGATCGTTCCCACGAGGAACATTCGAGATCAAAAGAAAGATCTGAGGAATAATTCAAGAATGAGTAAATAGAAAATAAAGAAAGGAATTAAACATAACAGCTACTTGTCCACCTTACTGTTTTCTTAGCTAGTTGGTTGCCACTCTACTCACCGTTTCGCTGACATGTCACCTTTGTCACCTTTTCAGGACCAAGTGTTGGGCAGCCAGAGTCTGCGGCTGTAGAGGGTGCTGGGCCTAATAGAACCCAGTAGTTTTACTTGTGTTGTACCTACTGTACTGTTTCTTCTGTTGTAGTGAGTATTTTCTGTTATAATTGTACTCTTTTATTGTAAGCATCATGTTTATGTACCTGTTTAATTCTCTACTGTTGTGGTGGTGTGTATTGTAGTAGTTCTTTTCTTTATTACTGTACTTTTGTTACTTTTAGTTACATGCATGATGAATGTGGTTTATTTTACTGTTCTTTTGGTTACTTTCTCATTGGACGACTGGGTCTTAGGTTCAGTCAAGTCGGTCCGATTCTCGTGTCTCGTAGGGATTCGAGAATCGGGTCGTAACACATATTGAAGAAAACCAGAAAAGTAGTTAGTGATTGTTTGGATTTGTAGTTCTGAGAGGAAAAGAGAGGACTGATTTTGTCAAAAAATGATATTCATGGACTTATACTAAACTCAAGTGCCAAAAAAGTGAAATGAAAATGAATAAGATAAAACAAATGGAGGAAAACCTATTCCATGAGCATTTATATGTAATCATTATTTCCATACCAAAAATGGCTTCTTTACATTTTTTTCAGGATGAGAAATCTAATGCTATTTGCATCATCGGACTTCTATAAATTAACTAATTCAGCTGCATAAAGATTGTTACTTCTAAGAAACAAATATTTGTTGATTTATTAAAAACTTGATGAAATTCTCTGCTCCTAACAATAGTCGATAGACTGATCTAACTGGCATCATCTCTTCCTAATAATCCACTTTAGGTTTACAAGGTATTCAGTGACATCTTCAAAGTCCAAGAGGAAGCATCTGTTAGACTAGAATACAAACAAAATTTAATATTTTGTTGCTAAATATATTTTGAAGACAAGACCAATAGACCTGATTAAAATTTATCACCAATACTCTGTACCTTCATTATCCCCTTTTCTGAAAGGAGATAGAAGAAATTATGAAAAAGACTTCATCGAGTGATAAATGAGAAATCTTAAATTCTTGGACACATTGGTGAACTGATATGCTTTTCCTTCCAATTCTTGGGCACATTGGTTTGTCTTACATGAGGTGCATACAAGGATTACCGGTCAACTACAAAATTCTTAACTAAACCATTCCATTTATAAAGAGGAAACAAGCTCTGTTAGATGTCCTTTCTTTTTAATTTTGGCCAAAAATTTAAGTGACAAAGGATTTGACTTAAAATCTAAGATACAATGCTTTTGGATTTTGAAAATTGTGTGAAGGTTCTAATCGTGATTAATATCTGTAAAGCTGTATTGTCAAAATGAAGAAAGCCTGGGCTCATGCTCGAAGCATGGCATTGGAGGGGGAGGTTGAGTGGTACATAGTTGTTAATAAAAGTTTTAAAAGAAATAAGCAACTAAATCTTGAAGAGTGCATAAAAGATTTGCAATAGAAACTTTCTTACAAAGGTTCGTATAAAGGAACAAAAAGCTTGGTTGAAACTAGTGAGAAAAGAGCCAAATTGATAAAAATTACCTTTTAAGTTTTCCAATGGATTCATGTCCCACTAATACTCAGAAAGGACCGATTGCTGTCTCTAATGGGGCACTGGACGGCGGGAAACCTTAGAAGGATCCACCGGTGAGGTTCACCATGGGAGGAGGAGCAATGAGGGAGAGATCCGAAGAAGGGGGGATCGTGGCTAGGGTCGGGGGAAGGAAGCGGGTTTACTAACCTCGATGATAGCAGAAATCATTGGAGAGGAGATACGACGAGGATGAGAATGACTGGAGGGTGGTAGCGGGGCAGATGAGGTGGAGGGTAGGAGGTTGACGATTGCTTGGACGAGGATAACGAGGTGCGCAGAGGGCTACGAGAGCATAGAGGGTGAGGAAGAACAATTATGTTAAGTGGTCGGGTGAGGTTTTGTAGAGTGGGGAAGGGTTTTTCATTTTAAGAATAATACGAAATCACATGACGGGACTCGTAGATTGGCTTTTTTTTTACTGATTTGGTGACGTTGGGAGAGCGGGTGGGGGAAGGATTTTCGTTTTAGGGAGGGAAATACCAAGGAAGGCAGGGATAAGGAATTTTTTTTTATTTTTTTTGGAGACGTTTGAAGGGGGCAATAATCTTACTGTTATCAATTTGGTTATGTTAATAAATTAGCATAGTTGTAGTTAGTGACATTAGATAAAAATAAATGTCATCTTAGATTTTTTTTGTTGTAGTGAATAAAGATTAATTTAAATAAATGTTAATTAATTAAGTTAATTAAATTTTCCTGTGAATGACTTGGACTTAACCAGTTAAAAGTAATTTTCTAAATGTTAGATTACCTTATGTCCTATACTATAATTTACAACGACAAATTAATTTAGTAAGGTAGCTTAAGCATCATTTTTAGCATTGTTGATTAAGTTAATAACCTTAATTAACGGTATTGAGAATTTGCACATCAGTGTTCCCTATCGCAAGAAGATAAAGTTTGATTCGTGGTGGGAAATGGTATCGTTGGTTCTTCAACTTGGATCGTCTTCCACCCCCATGGTATGTTGTCCTTGTTGGGATCATGTAAGACATCAAACCTTCACATGACTGAGATTAAGTTTGACTTGTTCTGACTTTCGACTTTTGTCAGCCTCTCATTCATGCTGATCGAGTCGATCGCTAAAGATTTCTCTTGGTGACACAATTGGCATTTTCGAGCATGCATGGAGCAGTAGTTGAAGCCTTGGGTGAAGCTTGGCTAAGAGTTTTTACTCTATGGATGCTTTTCATTTCTTTTTGTTGTATTTGTATTTTCTTAATTTGATTTTTGATTTAAAATTTTTCCTTTCCCTCTGGGGAGTTCCATTCCCCCGCCATGATACGAGGTGTGGTTGTCTCTTTTCTTCCTTTACCTTTACAAGGGTTACGTCGTCTTGTAACGTGTTGCTTTCCTTATTAATGAAGTATAGCTTGCAAATATAAAAAACGAAAAACTTTAACTGATCAGAGGCATGTCAAATTCCATGCATTGTTTCTATGAATTTTTCTAATTATTAATAGACGTCACACTTGTAGCTGGTAGCAAGATTAGCCCGGCCCTACATTACACGGGCGACTGGTGCGTGGAATATCTATTACCCTATATTAAAGCCGGGAGCCCCTTTCCATCTCACCAAAAAATTGACGCGACTTTGCAAACATATGACACGTTCTATGCCAAACCTCTCATCTGTAATCTCCTTCGCCCCTTTTTGCCTCGTGACCAAACACACTCTCTTCTCACGCAATGTTTTCTCTCAACGCATACTCTCTCTCCTGTCTGATTGCCTATGGATGCTTTTCTCCGCAAGTCGTATTTTTTATACCTTTATATTTTTCTTTCCTTTCTAAGATTTCCTCCCACTCTCTCATTTCACTCATTTATTAACTTCTATCTCCTTGAAATTAATTTCTCCTGGCCGAATCTCTTTCTCTTCTATATTAAAATATTCACATTTCTTTATTCCCTCTTCCCTCTCATAATTTCTTTTATTTTCCTCAATAAATTTCTCTTTACCAATAATAGGAGCTACCTATCATTTACAATAGTTTTTTCCATAAATATTAGCATAGAAATAGATGGCATACTAATAAACTATGAAATATATGACATTGTATAGGCTAAACATTTAAAAATCTATCATTTTCCATGGAATTGAACTATATCTATCAAAATCAGACTTTGTTATGTTGCCTTTCTTTTGCTTCCATAAAATCCATTTTTGTTTGCTTCGTGAATTTTGAAGATGATACACAATATTGCATCTTTTTCTGTGCGTAAGATTTGAATTATATATTACTTTTGATTTATTAAGCAATTTCAAAAAATGTTCTTAAAATTCTCATTAAGACCACGTGAAATCTTATACAAATGTGGAATTACTTGTTAGCATGCTTTAGTAACGTAAAGAGTGAAAACCCTATTTAAAGAACCATTTGGTTTCTTCCTAAAAAAGCTACGTTTTGTGCTATAAGGTCGAATTCCACAAAGTCTCTCGTTTTCTACCGGGGACGTTCACTTTGGGATACCAAGAAGCTTAAGGGCTCATTATCTCTTTATATAGTGTATATAGACAATTTTAGAAACGAATCTTGATAGGTGTAAAAAGTAGAGTTACCATATTTAGAATTTTATGAGATGGATATGAATATGAAAAAATCAAATAGAGCAGGTCATTAACTTCACATCATTTTTATCTCTCTCAAGAGAGTGAACAATTTGTCATTTTAAGATACATACGTAAGACTTCTGAATAATAGATCCTTCATCCAAATGAACCTGTTGTAATTATTTTCATTCTTTTTAATGCTGACATTTGTTAGCTTGGCAATGAGAATGTTTGAGGAGAAATCTGATTTGCTTAAGTGATGTTCCTTTGTGTCGTTTGGGAGGGGAACTATTCTAAATATGATCTTGAAGGAGGGGTGATTGGATTGTTGTGAAATAATTAATGTGATCCTGATCAAGGTGTTCATGTTTCACTTCATGTTAAGTTAATTAAGAACAAAGTGTCACCATCTGATTCTGTGTATGCCTTTTCTTTGCTTTGCTTTTCATGATACATGATATTTTGATTGTTTTATAATTGATGGGAAAAATTTCGAGTATGATAGAAGTTTTTTGATATAAAAGGGTGACGAGGGAGAGAAAATCCTTATCTAATCCCAATTCTTAAAAGGACTCTTTAAGGCTCAAGGCCCAGGATAAAGCCCAACAAAGGTCAATTAAGGCCCAATGGATTAAGTCCAGAAAACCCCCTCTTTCGTGGGTAACCAAGTAATGCTCGAAGATCTGCCTAGGAAGTTCTAGTAGATTGCACTCGGATTTTTGTTGCGCAATTACAACCATCTAGGTCCCTCGTCTAACCGAATAAGTTAGGCACCTCACTTTCGCCTAGAGGATATATCATGCGAGATGTGCCCTTGTCCACTTGGTAAGCTAGGCAGGCAGCTTACTCTGTTCGTCTCAAAACCAGGTAGGGGATTTTGTCCATTCCACCACCTCGTGAGTGACAGTTACTTACCACTAAGTGCACCCATTCTGTTATCATTGGGAATGTGGCATTATGGCGATTAATTCCAAGTGTCCACTCATTGAATGTGATTACTGTAGGTTCTACAGGATGGGGTGAGATTTGCATGATAAGTAAACAATCACACAAAAGTTCAATCACACAGGAACACAATGATTTTCAGGTGGAAACCCAGACCCGCGTAAAAACCACCACCTAAATCTTTCGATTTAGGATTTTCCGATTGACCGAATCGATTAAATCCACTAACAAGTCATTTAAACGAGGGTGACTTAACCTCTTACAACCATGCTACTTTGAATGAGGGCAGTGTACCTCAAACCTTCCTCTTCACGAGGAGTATTTTGTCCCACGAAGGAGATGGGAATTCACAAAGCGAATACCCAACCAAGAACAAAGAAAATAAATAAGAACCTATACAGCCACAAAGTAAATGTAATATTATCCTACTATAGGCAAGAATCTCCCTTTAGTAGGAAGTGCGTAGGTGTGATTTCGACAGAGTATCGATGCTCTCGGATTTGTTGAATGGGGCTTGGAGAGCAAAATCGCTTCCCTTCTTGATAATTGCTTCTCTATGACACAAAGAGTGTGGAAGTAGTGTTACTTGGTGTATCTAACAAAGGAAGGGTTCTCCTTTATTTATAGGTGGCTTAGGAACCCTTAAAAAGGCTATAGAAGCCTTAGGTAGATGTTGGAAACAAATCCAAGGCTAATTAAGCCGGAATCAAGGCTATTAATGATTTTGATAGTGTTATCAGACGTTTGGACTTAAGGTTAGATATCTGGGTCTTCGTCTGATTCTATGATCGGCCGTCTGATATAGAATGGTGGAAGATTTGATTAAGGTTAGATCAAGACGGACATCTAAAGATCAATTATAAGACGTCTGTGAAACAAATTAGACATCTAATTCTAGACAAGTTTCGTTCTTATTTTGTCCAAACCTAAACAGGGTTTTAGGTCTTGTTAGTCAGATGACAGGTCGATCGTCTGGCATAAAGTCTGGACGTTTGGAAATAGGATTTACTGCGGGAATTGATTTTCCGAAGCTCAAACAGCTATAATCACCAACAAAAGTGATTTGAGGATGGGTTGAGGCTAACATCTATTTATCAAACATCTAGGGATCTTTGTGGACATCTGAAAGTGAAAGTAGGTCAGATTAAAGGATGATCCTCAATGATTAAGTCTGACAAGCCAATGATCCTCTAGTTGGATGCTTGGTAAGGTTATCAGATGTCTTCTAAGATGTTTGGACTAAGCGCTGGACGTCTAAAACTAGCAGACAGAAAGCGGTTCTCTAGCCTAAGTGGTTTGGACGTCTGATCAATTAGTCAAACATCTTAAAGTTAAAGATTAGACATCTGATATTTAGATTGGACATCTGATTAGGTTGTCTGATGCCTAGTTTGATTTTCTAAGTTCTCTACAAGAAGTCTAAGTATCCTACGGTTGAGTAAGTATTCTTAGGACTACTATTTTGTTACTTTGGGCTCTTGGGCTCTTTAACACATAATCTAAGTAAAAATAAAGAGCAAAAGAAACAACAACAAATACAAATTACAAGAATAGAATAGACTTCTATCCTATTCTTCATGATTTCAAGATCTTGCTCCACGTTAAGCTCCTTCTCCAATAAGCTCCTCTAATCCACCATTGATGCGAGTTTGAGCTCCTTCACACTTGATTCCATTTGCATTTTCCTGAAACCTTAAACTCAATGTAAATGTTAAATAACAAGTGTTTTGTTATCATCAAAATTAACGATCGTGGTACCCTTGCACCAACAATCTCCCCCTTTTTGATGATGACAAAACCATAAATATTAAATCAAAAAGTTCTCCATCTTTTTGACATTATTAAAAGGTTTAATCAATTTTAGTTTTCCTATACTCCCCCCTAAAACATGCTCTTCTAGTTTACTTTTTGACATAACAAGATAGCTATTCATTTATCCATTAACTCCCCCTTTCTAATGGAAATATAGCAACATTATTTAAGATCTCCCCCTATCTAAACGAAGGAAATCTTTCTCCCTCTTAATGATTAACATATAGCTCAGCAATTTTAAACTCCCCTTATCTAAATGCTATAGATAAAAAGATAGGGTAAAGAATTTACCTCACTTACCAAGGCCAACAGCATGGCCTAAAAGTAGGTTGCTAGAATGGATGGGGCTCCCATTCAAAGTTTGGAGGATCGAGCATTGGAGCTAGTCTCCTATCGAGCAATCGATGCATGGCGGTTTGATTACCTGCCGATCTTGTCGTCAATCTCCTCATATTCGGTTTTGGTCTTGACATTGGTCCATTTAGTTTAAGTAGACCATTCTTGAGCATGTAGGTTCAATCCCTCACGTTGTAGTCTCCTTTGAAACCTACAAAACAAGAGTCGAGTTCTCTTTTTGGTATCCAAGTCAATTTGGATCCGGTTGTGTTAGTTGGTCTCTTTGATGGAGATCCTTTCTTAACCTTATGACTACTATTAGCTCTTTCATTAGAGAAATTGTCTAATTTATTCATCAAGTTATCAAAATTTTCCCTAAGACATGTAAGTTTATCTTCTATAACATGCATCTTGATTTTTAAATTAAAAATTTCTATTTTTAAATTATTATTCTCCTCAATCAATTTTCTATTTTCATTTATTAAGTTATTATTCTCTAACAATAAGTCATCCCTTTTAGAAATGTTAGGACTAATTTTTAAATCCCTAACTTTAATTTCTAATCTATCATTTTCATATTTTAGAAAACTAAGATTCCTTTTAATGCTCTTGTTTTCTATTTTAAGTGACTTACTAAGTTAATACAATTCATCAAAAGCATCTTGTAATTCATTAAACGAGTTTACCTCTATGTCATCATCTTCACTTTCATCATCGCTTGTGATGGCCATAAAGCCCATGCAAACGACTTCATTTTTCTTTTCGGGATCCTCCTTTTCTTCTTCTTCCGAGGTTGAGTTATCCCAAGTAGCTTGGAATGCTTTCTTCTTGTACTTCTTCTCGTTGTCCTTCTCCTTCTTCTTCTCCTTCTTGAGAAGAGGGCATTCGGGTCGAAGATGCCCTTTTTCATTGCAATGATAGCAACGTCTTGGGCTTTCCTACTCCTTCTCCTTCTTCTCATTCTTTTCTCTCTTTGAATCCCTACAAAACTTGGAAATTTTCTTAAATAAAATTTTAAGGTCCTTATCATCGGAACTTACCTCACTATCCGATGCTGATTTGAATGCCAAACTCTTTCTTGGCTTTGGCTTTAGTGTGTCCTTCCCATTCTTCTTCATCTTTGTCTCATAGGCCATGAGGTTGCCTAAGAGGTCTTCCATGTTGAGCTCCTCTACTTCATTTTCGTCCTCTATGGCGATGGTCTTTTATTCCCATTCCGATCTGAGGGAACAGAGAAGCTTTCGTTGAAACTCTCCCTTGATAAAGGTCTTTCCTAAGGCTTTAAGGTTATTTACTATGAAAGTGAACCTAGTATCCATCTCACTTAAAGTTTCATTAGTCTTCATGGAAAAAGATTCAAATTGTTGACTAAGTAAATTAATTTTAGAGGACTTTACCTTGGAGGTACCTTCATGAGTTACCTCTAGTGTGTGTCAAATCTCGTATGCGGTGGTACATTGCGAGATCCAGTTGAATTCCTCTAGGCTTAGTGTGCAATAGAGATCATTCATCATCTTAGCGTTGAGTGATAGCTCCCGAACTTGCTACTGCGAGTAGCCTCCTGCGGGTCTCTCCAAGATGTCGAATGGGGTCTTGCATCTAGCTCAAATGGTGAAGTCGTTGGCTTGAAGCCATGTCTTCATCCTTAGCTTCCAATACCTGTAGTTACTCCCGTCGAAGTAGGGAGGACGGGTAGTGGACTGCCTCTTGACATGTCACGTGGCGGTGATGCTTCCCTTCATGATCACTTGCTGGTGTGTGACGTCTAAATGCAAGACCTACTCTGATACCAAATGTAAGTTCTACAGGAGGGGCTGAGATTTGCATGATAAGAGAAATGATGAGGAAGTAAACAATCACATAAAAGTTCAATCACACAGGAACAAAACGATTTCTAAGTGTTTTGGACGTCTGAGCAAATAGTCAGACGTCTTAAATTCAAAGATCAGACGTCTGATGTCTAGATTGGACGTCTGATCAGGCTGTCTAATGCCTAGTTTGGTTTTTTAAGTTCTCTATGAGAAGTCTAAGTATCCTAGGGTTAAGTAAGTATTCCTAGGACTACTATTTTGTTATTTTGGGCTCTTTAACATATAATCTAAGAAAAAATAAAGAGCAAAAGAAACAACAACAAATACAAATTATAAAAATAGAATAGACTTCTATCCTATTCTTCATGACTTCAAGCTCTCACTCCATGCGAAGCTTCTTCTCCTCCAATGAGCTCAACACAAATGTTAAATAACAAGTGTTTTGTTATCATCAAAATTAACGATCGTGGTGCCCTTGCACAAACAATTACCACTACCCGAGAGATCTGAGAGTGTGGCATTACAAGCGTTACATGTATTCAACAGATAAATAGCATGTGCCTCACCTAAGAGGGGGACATGCATGCACAGAGAGAGAGAGAGAGAGACTATTTTTGTACTTAAACCAAGTGTTAGTGAATTTTAAGAGTATCCCTACTCTCTCGAGATGTACTCCATTCTAGGTAGAACTAGGTAATCAAACATCTCATCTTACTTGTGTTCTTGATTGATTGAACAAACCTACTCCTATTGCGAACCCAAATAGGGTCCATCTAAGTAGGCTTTGATCAAAGGGCTAGCTACTATTGCTATGATGTTCGTGTAGTCAAGCTCACTATAATTATGTAATTCAAGATTAGAAAATAAATTTAAACTTAACAAAATTCAAAAGCATTATTACATTTACATTTATTTCTAGGCTTTATTGATTTATCAATCTTCTTGGATAAACATAGAAAAATTATTAATTTTAATAATATCACTTCATTTTTGGTCATATAATTACATGATGCTTTGAAATAACTATAAGTGATTTTTTCTATAAATAATAAGAAATATATTAACACAGGGAGGTGCAAGTTTTATAGCTAGTATATATATAAAGGGGGCGTGAAGCTAACCTTCACATAACTTAGGTAAAGTTTAGTTAATATCTTCCACAATAAGTAATGTTTTGAAGTGAAATTTTGTGGATTGAGATCGTTTCATATGAACATATTATACATAAAATTTTAATCCAATATGATGCTCCTACCCTGTAGAACGAAGGCGGCTCAATTTCGATGGCCTATGTATTACAAAATTTGGCCCTATTTGATTGAAGTGCTAGGGACGTTTGATTTTAATGAAAGTTTGTGCACTTTATGGTTTTTTTAAAATCATTTCAATGCCTAAGTTTTCATTTTGAAACATTGACTGTATATAGGAATATGCCTAAACTTCACATAACTTAGGTGCAGATGAGCTGCACGCACCTTGCCCTCAATATGAGTTGCATACTCCCTATATGTGTGTGTGTGTGTGTATTTGAAGCAAACATAGCTTTCCATTCCTCATAAAAATTGATTCATACAATTTAAGAGTTCATTAAGAGGATCACAAGCAGAGAACCCATATAAAGAAAGATGCATACAATGCTTACCAATACTATGAACCACTACATTCCAAGATCAAGGGATATAGCAACATTTGACATCTTGTAGCCTATTCAAATAGTGGCGGATATTGTTGATAATAACTGTCCCGTTAATCAGAAATCTCCCCTTTTGTAAATTGTGTAAGAAGTAGAGTTTGTCAATAAAAAAAAAAGAAGAAGAGGAGCTATGTAGGCCATGTCCATCTTGTCCACAAACTCTCTCCAGTGCATGCATAAAGGTGAGACCTTCAACAGCAAGAGGATCTATGTAATTGAGAAACTTCAATTCTAATACCCAATAGATGTTTCCATTGATGTCAAAAATGATGGTAGCTCCAACTAAAAAACCTCCTGAAATAGCAGCATCAAAAAATATAGATTAATCAAAGGTAGCACGAAGGGAGTAAACACCCTAATTATGACAATTAGGGATCTGAGTGGGTATTTAATTGGCTGGTGTATTTACATAGCTATTAGTGTAATGATAGAAAGCACGAAGACTCCAAATGTGATCAACCACCATGAAAGAATTAACTTCTTGTAAAGACTCATTCTGTTCTGAGCCTTTTAAGATGTCTCGACTATCAGTCAGACGTCTGGTCAGACATCTAGAAATTGAAAATTTTGTACGCATACTCACGTCTGTGTGCTGGCTACGTGCAAACAGACTCCCACTTTCCTCTCTCTCTCTCTTTTCTCCCCCACCAGAACCCTACCGCACTCCCTATATAACCCCTCTCCCCTTTCCTCTCTTCCCCACTCCACCACCGCCACCTTCCTTGCTTCCTCTCCACTGTAGCGAGAGGGGCGAGCGTGAGAGAGGGCGTGATAGTGAGGGGCGAGGAGGAGAAGCGGCGTGAAGAGAGAAGGAGGAGCTTGTGCTCGGGAGCTCATGGGAGCTTGCCAGAGGATGCACGGTCGGAGCAGCGCATGCGGGAGGAGGAGCACATCGAGGGAGACGTCCCCGACACTTTGTTGCAGCCGGAGCTGCAGGCGAGGAGGAGAGGCAGCAGCTGCGCGTAGCGAAAGGAGTAGGAGGTCGGTCTGGTTCTATGGTTTTTCCAGAATTAGACGTCAGGAGTGTTGTCCAGACGACGGGTTGGACGTCTGGTGATGACACCGAATGTCTGAAAGCAGAGCTTCGCGAATGTACGTTCCTCTTGCAGTTACAGCCACGCAGGCCGCACCACAGCTTCGATCTGCATGGCTAAAAGTGGGTGATTCGCCTGTCACGTGTAGGGATAGCTTCGGGAAGGCGCGGGGCATGCCCTCCCACGTGTTTCGGACATCTGGACAGCTTACCAGACGACTGGAAGCACTCTCAGATGACTAGAGGAGAGGTCAGATGTCTGAAGCTGGGTCTAGATGGTCAATTAGGGGTTCTGGACATCTGAAGTCGATGCAGGAACCCGAGGTGAGACTCTAGTTACTTTTAAGATGTCTGGACCTTGTGCCAGACGTCTGATTTAGGTCTGCAGTCCTGCTTTTGACCCGTTAGGGGTCCGTTTGAGGTTCGTTTTACACAAACGAGATATCTGTGAATTCCTTGTGAGTTTCTCTACATGTTAGAAGGCCTTTTATACTGTTCTGAACATTTCATTATGTTATGTTCCTTGGTATAGGATTTCGATCTGTTGCATGTTCGGGGCCTATAAAGGCACGTGAGCCTACCGTTCGAGCCTCCACTACTCTCGGATTGTCTGGTAGAGTGGTTTCCCCCTATTTTAATTATAAAACCTGAATGCATATGTAAATTTGGATAATTAGAAACCTAAGATGTGGCATGAAACTTAGGGAAATAAGTACTTGCACTGTTTGTATGCGTGTTTGAGATTGCAGTCTTAAATGAATGAATATAAATGTGAATAATTACCTGTTAATAAACAAGAGCTGCCTGTGAAATATGAAATGCCTGTGCTAGATACCTGTGACATTTCTTGTTGTATATGCAAATTGTGGAAATACGAGCTGCATGTGTAAAATTTGAGATGGAATTGTGAATGACGAAATCTGGTATGGAATAACCTAGGGAATATGAGCATGAACCCTATGGGGAATTAGGAGTAGAGCTCCTATGGATAAATGGAATGGATTTGGAAATGTGAGTGGGAAGTGTGCTGGCTCTTGAGTACGTGGTACCAAGGAGAGTGACTGTCCCCTGTTTAGTGTAGAGCGGAGCTAGCCGCCCTTGGGTTGGGACCCAAGGTTAGGATTGGCCACTCTACACTGACTTCTTTGGCCCTCGCGTACACTGTATAGGGGAGAGCTACTAGTGTAGAGAGAAAGCAAGCCACCTTACGGGGCCTGGGGTTTAGCTAACCACCCTACATCGACTTGTTAGGCCCACTGGGCAAACCAGGGTAGTTAGATGAGGGTGCACGGACTGTGGAGGGGTGAGACCCCTATTTGGTTCTGAGGGGCTAGACCCCTGTTACTGAGAGGGCTAGGCCCTATACTATTCCGTGCTGTACTTTAGGCCTACTTGCTAGCGGAAATGACTGACCGTGTGTCAGTGTGGGGTAGCTACCCGTGCGCTTATCATGCGTGCCGTAGTCACCGCTACGTCTATTCGTGACCTCGGGGTGGTTGACTGAGTGTAGGATCAGCATGGGGGACTCTTCCGGCCAGGAGAGCACCACGTGTGCCTTCTACTCTTCAAAAAAGACTACAATCAAGATCGTTCCCATGAGGAACATGCGAGATCAAGAAAGAGATCTGAGAAGTAAACCAATAAGTGAAAAGGAATAACTTGTAACATAAAATAATTGGAAAAGATAAATTACCTGTTAGCTTTTATTGCTTTAGTTAGTTGGTTACCACTCTACTCAGCGTTCGTTGACTCCGTTTACTCATAACCCTTTTTAGGTTCAGGTGTTGAGCAGCCCAAGTCACCGGTTGCAGAGGGTGCTGGACCTAGTCGAGCCCAGTAATAGTTTCCTGTTGTTGTATTTTATTTTTGTTAGTGAGTTCAGACTCTTGTTATCATTATATTTCTATACTTTTTTCCGCTTTACTGTTGTGGTGGTGATATGTACTATTAGCAGCTTTTACTTCCTTTACTGCTGTATTCTTTTACTATTAGTTACTTAGCATAGTGGATTTGGTTTGCTTTCCTCCTTTTTGGTTATTTCTTGTTGGACGACTGGGTCTTGGGATTAGACGAGTCGAGCCGGTCTCATGTCCTACAGGGATTCAGGAACCGGGTCGTAACACCTCTAGATTAGCAAATTAATTCTTTTAACATCTAGCATCCTAAATGGAATATAGGGTGAAAATAGCAGTATAACACTGGATCAAAATTTTGGAGATTATTGTCAACCTTGTTATTTAGAAAGGATGGCCAATTGTAGTCAACTCTCTAGCCAAGCGTAAATCAAGCGGCTTTACTAAAAGAACAATGTAAGAAAAGATGCTCACAATTCTCAAGATCATAACTACAAAAGGCACATGATCAGTCATGAGTTATCAGCGTTAGAATTAAGTCTACCTAGAACATCACCAGTAGATAAACCATTATGAATTATCTTCCACGAAAAGAACTTGAATTTAGGTGGAAAGCATGGTGCCAAGTTTTCTTAGCAAGCAATACGATACCTTGACTAATGTTTTTTCCATTGCAACAGCAATCCACATGGAACCTATAAGCAGATTTCATAGAGAACAAACCTTTGGAGTGCAATTTCCGAATAATTTTATCCTCAAAGTTATCGTCAATAGGTACAGATTTGAAAAGATTTGCAACCTCCTATTGAAAATACAGTCAATAAATTCACCCTTCCAAGTGTGATTATCATAATCCATAATTTCCTTCACATGAATATGTTAATACCTATTGAGGACATTGACAAAGATAAGTTTAACCAAGTTTGGAATCTAGTTATCCCTCCACATCAAAGTATTTATACCGTCACAAATTTTTCAGAAACATCCCTGGCCAAGAGGATAGGATGAAGATAGCATATATCCCTACAACAACTAAAGTCATATGACTGGCATTTTGCTTCCCAAAAGGAACAGTTTGGGAAATAAACGCTCTCAATTACTTGCACAAGTAAGGAGATGGCTCTTGCTTGATTCTCCAACTAAGTTTAAGCATAAGAGCCATGTTACAAAGTTTACTTTTCCTGATCCCCAAACCACCATTGTTCTTGTGTTTTGCCTAGGTATCCCAACCAATGGTGTGGAACTTCTTGAGAACACTAGAATCCCTCCACCAAAAATCTCTTATAAACTTATCCAGTTTATCGCACAGCTTATTAGGAAGCAAGCATGTGGTCATATTGGAATAACAAAAAGAGTGAAGTTTATAAGAATAGATCTACCTACAATTGCATGTGAGCTTTCCACCCATGAAGAACCTCGTTGAATTTAGAGATAAGCCTGCTAAAGATGGCATGTTTAAAACCTTTACCACCAATTGGGGCCTCAGATAAAGCTCTTTATTAAGACTGTTCTTGATATTAAGTATGTTCATAGCTAATCTCTTTATAGTCATTATCGTAGTTTGCACTAAATTGGATGGAAGGTTTTCTAAAGTTAATGCATTGGACAGGGTAGCAGCATATGCGTAAAGAATATGACGAATAAGATTAATATTGTATGTAGCATCCTGGTAAGCAATTAATGTGTCATTGGCATAGGAAAAAGCGCATTGTATGTTATGGTACATGGTAACGATATTTTTAGGCCTAGTTTGGATGAAGGGATAGATTTCGTGGGATAATTTGTTTACAGATGGGTTATCTTGCACTTTTGTTTGAAAGTTATAAGAGTTATCTTGGTGGGCTAATTTGTAACTATTTGGAATGCAGAGGGAATCAAAGTATTCATGAAAATTTTCATTTCAATAAAATCCACTTTATTTTAGATCATAATTGGAACATCTTTGATCTTGGAAATTGGATTAAATCCTTTAGGTCGGCTCGTATTACAATCTGTAACGACCCGGTTCCCGAGTCCCTACGAGACACGAGAACCGGACCGACTCGACTAATCCCAAGACCCAGTCGTCCAACGAGGAAGTAACCAAAAGACAGTAAAATAAACCACATTCAGCATGAATATAACTAACAGTAAAAAAAGTACAGCAGTAAGGAAAGAACTACTACAGTAGGCACCACCACAACAGTAAAACAACATTTATCATATAACAAAAACTGCAGGTAAAGAAGGTACAGCGGAAACAAAACTACTCACTAGAACAGAAACAAAAGAAGGTACAAAGCTGTGGCAACTCTACTGGACCCTACTCGGCCCAGCGTCCTCTGCAGCCGCCGACCCTGGCTGCTCAACACCTGGTCCTGAAAAAGGTAACGAGTGTAACACGTCAGCAAAACGCTGAGTAGAGTGGCAAACTAACTAAAGGCAACAGTAGAGTGTACAGTAGCTGTTATGTTCTATTACTTCCTTTATTTACATCTTTCAATTTTTCTCACTATTTCATTTACTTCTCAGATCCTTTACTTGATCTCGAATGTCCTCGTGGGACGATCTTGATTGCAGTCTTTTCCAACAGTAGAAGTAGCACGTGGTGCTCTCCTGGCCGGGAGAGTCCCCCGTGGTGATCCTACCCTCAGTAAACCACCCCAAGGTCACTGACAGACGTAACGGTGACTACGGCACGCGCGATAAACGCACAGGTAGCTAGCCCGTACTGGCACGCGGTCAGTCGTTTCCGTTAACGGGTGCGCCCAAAGCACAGCACAGAACCAGGGCAGAGCCCTCTCAGTAACAGGGGTCCAACCCCTCCACAGTAACCAAACCGGGGCCTTGCCCCTCCACAGTCCGCGCACCCTCGTCTGACTACCCTGGTTTGCCCTAGTGGGCCTAACAAGTCGGTGAAGGAGGCTAGCAGAACCCCGGGGCCCGTGGGGTAGCTAGTACTCTCCTAACACTACTAGCTCTCCTCGGTACTACGTACACGAGGGCCAACAAGTCGGTACAGAGCGGCCAAGCCTAACCCCGGGTCCCTGGGGCGGCTGGCCCCACTCTGCACTAAAACAGGTACAGGTACTTCCCTTGGTACTGCGTACCCAAGAGGCAGTACAACTACATCTCAGTTCCATTCCTTTTCTTTCCAGGAGTTCCACTCCTAATTCCCCGTAGGGTTCCAGCCCTTTATCTCAGAACATCATATGTTTCACTTTCCAGATTCACGTTCTCAATTTCCATGATCTCAAACATGTTTCTTTGTTCATAACAGGCAGCTGTTAATTAATTTCACAGGCAGCTTATATATTCCTTTCCATTTTTCCAAGACTGCAGTAATATACATTCCACTAGTTTTTCCATCCTAAGATTCATGCCATATCCTAGGATCTATCATACAATCTAGTTTTCCGGCCCTAGGATTTATGCAACACCTAGGAGCTATCATTCCATACATTTCTCATTCCTAGGGTTCATGCAATGCCCTAGGTTCTAGTTATGGTTCCATACTTTAACAGATTTTATTAATGCTTAAAACCACTCTACCAGGTACAACGGAAGTAGTGGGGGCGTGGTCGGGAATCCCGCGCGCCTCCGCGACTCTCAAGACGGCAACCGAACGAGGTCCTATCACAAGGATCAAACACAAGGAGTGTCTCAAAACAGTGTATAGCTACTGTAGGCGGGTAGAGGAATAAATTCTGAAACGAACGCAACTCGAATCGCGGAAAACGGAGCCCAAACGGGCCCTAAACGGGTCGAGAAAGACAATACTGTGCAAGATCAGACGTCTGGAACTCCTTCCAGACGTCTTAAACGGTGGATCAGAGAATTACCTGTTCGGCGTGGTTCCCCGGACGTCCAGAAGTCTGTGGCGACGTCTCCCCTAGATCCCAGACGTCCGATGGTCTCTCCGGACGTCTGGAGGTCACTCCCGCCGTCTGGTACAACTTCCAGACGTCGGATTCGCAAAGGATGACGAATCCGAACACCTGCGCACAGCCAACCCTCCTCCTTCAGTACGGTCAGTCGACAAAAGAAGAAGGAGAAAGCGGAACTCACCTTTCAGACGTCTGTATGATCACACAGACGTCGACCTTGCCGTCTGGATATCCGTCCAGACGTCTGATTCTGGAGATTTTTCCAGAATCAGAACCTCGCTCGGCCTCCGCTCGCGACGCCGCCCGCGTCGCACCTCGCGCGTCCGCTGCTCCGCCCGCAGCAGGTCCCTCTTCGCGACGCTCTGCGCCCCCTGCGCCCTCCGCCGGCCGGCCAAGCCGCTCCCGGCGAGCTCGCCCTCACGGCAGAGCCCCTCCCTCGCACGCCGCAGCTCCTCCGCGCCTTCTGCTGCGCCGCTGCCGCTGCGCCCTTGCGTCCGCTCGCTCCGCCCGCAGCAGGAGAGGAGGAAGATGGTGGAGACGGGAGGGGAGGCGCGCCCCCTCCCCCTTTTAACGCCGCGCGGAGAGGAGGAGAGAGACGGCCGCAGTCGCCTGCAGCCGCAGAGAAGATGCGAATCGCAGGTCTGCGCGCACAGGCGCGCAGACGAATATCCCGTGCGAGTATAACTGTTCGTCAGACGTCTGCAAACTATCCCGGACGTCTGGTCAGACGTCTGGATGTGATCCCAGACGTCTTGACAGACGTCTGGGCCACCTCCCAGATGTCTTAAAAGACGTCTGGGGTACGCGCTCGTTACAATCTCTTGGATTCGACTTCATTAGGGTTTTAAAGTTAATTTCTCTGCCATATCTCATGACTCTTCCCCGTTGGTGGCCTGGGTTATGTGTGACCAACTTGGGGATTTTCATTACGTTGCTATTAACCACTTGTAACGACCCGGTTCCCGAGTCCCTACGAGACACGAGAACCGGACCGACTCGACTAATCCCAAGACCCAGTCGTCCAACGAGGAAGTAACCAAAAGACAGTAAAATAAACCACATTCAGCATGAATATAACTAACAGAAAGAAAGTACAGCAGTAAGGAAAGAAACTACTACAGTAGGCACCACCACAACAGTAAAACAACATTTATCATATAACAAAAACTGCAGGTAAAGAAGGTACAGCGGAAACAAAACTACTCACTAGAACAGAAACAAAAGAAGGTACAAAGCTGTGGTAACTCTACTGGACCCTACTTGGCCCAGCGTCCTCTGCAGCCGCCGACCCTGGCTGCTCAACACCTGGTCCTGAAAAAGGTAACGAGTGTAACACGTCAGCAAAACGCTGAGTAGAGTGGCAAACTAACTAAAGGCAACAGTAGAGTGTACAGTAGCTGTTATGTTCTATTACTTCCTTTATTTACATCTTTCAATTTTTCTCACTATTTCATTTACTTCTCAGATCCTTTACTTGATCTCGAATGTCCTCGTGGGACGATCTTGATTGCAGTCTTTTCCAAAAGTAGAAGTAGCACGTGGTGCTCTCCTGGCCGGGAGAGTCCCCCGTGGTGATCCTACCCTCAGTCAACCACCCCAAGGTCACTGACAGACGTAACGGTGACTACGGCACGCGCGATAAGCGCACAGGTAGCTAGCCCGCACTGGCACGCGGTCAGTCGTTTCCGTTAACGGGTGCGCCCAAAGCACAGCACGGAACCAGGGCAGAGCCCTCTCAGTAACAGGGGTCCAACCCCTCCACAGTAACCAAACCGGGGCCTTGCCCCTCCACAGTCCGCGCACCCTCGCCTGACTACCCTGGTTTGCCCTAGTGGGCCTAACAAGTCGGTGAAGGAGGCTAGCAGAACCCCGGGGCCCGTCGGGTAGCTAGTACTCTCCTAACACTACTAGCTCTCCTCGGTACTACGTACACGAGGGCCAACAAGTCGGTACAGAGCGGCCAAGCCTAACCCCGGGTCCCTGGGGCGGCTGGCCCCACTCTGCACTAAAACAGGTACAGGTACTTCCCTTGGTACTGCGTACCCAAGAGACAGTACAAACTACATCTCAGTTCCATTCCTTTTCTTTCCAAGAGTTCCACTCCTAATTCCCCGTAGGGTTCCATCTCTTTTATCTCAGAACATCATATGTTTCTCTTTCCAGATTCACGTTCTCACATTCCATGATCTCAACATGATTCCTTATGCATAACAGGCAGCTGTTAATTAAATTTACAGGCAGCTTTATATATATTCCTTTCCATTTTTCCAAGACTGCAGTAATATACATTCCACTAGTTTTTCCATCCTAGGATTCATGCCATATCCTAGGGTCTATCATACAATCTAGTTTTCCGGCCCTAGGATTCATGCAACACCTAGGAGCTATCATTCCATATATTTCTCATTCCTAAGATTCATGCAATGCCCTAGGTTCTAGTTATGGTTCCATACTTTAACAGATTTTATTAATACTTAAAACCACTCTACCAGGTACAACGGAAGTAATGGGGGCGTGGTCGGGAATCCCGCGCGCCTCCGCGACTCTCAAGACTGCAACCGAACGAGGTCCTATCACAAGGATCAAACACAAGGAGTGTCTCAAAACAGTGTATAGCTACTGTAGGCGGGTAGAGGAATACATTCTGAAACGAACGCAACTCGAATCGCGGAAAACGGAGCCCAAACGGGCCCTAAACGGGTCGAGAAAGACGATACTGTGCAAAATCAGACGTCTGGAACTCCTTCCAGACGTCTTAAACGGTGGATCAGAGAATTACCTGTTCGGCTTGGTTCCCCGGACGTCCAGCAGTCTGTGGGGACGTCTCTCCTAGATCCCAGACGTCCGATGGTCACTCCGGACGTCTGGAGGTCACTCCCACCGTCTGGTACAACTTCCAGACGTCTGATTCGCAAAGGATTACGAATCGGAACACCTGCGCACAGCCAACCCTCCTCCCTCAGTACGGTCAGTCGACAAAAAGAACGAGAAAGCGGAAACTCACCTTTCAGACGTCTGTATGATCTCACAGACGTCGACCTTGCCGTCTGGATATCAGTCCAGACGTCTGATTCTGGAAATTTTTCCAGAATCAGAACCTTGCTCGGCCTCCGCTCGCGACGCCGCCCGCGTCGCACCTCGCGCGTCCGCTGCTCCGCCCGCAGCAGGTCCCTCTCCGCGACGCTCTGCTCCCCCTGCGCCCTCCGCCGGCCGGCCAAGCCGCTCCCGGCGAGCTCGCCCTCACGGCAGAGCCCCGCCCTCGCACGCCGTAGCTCCTCCGCGCCTACTGCCGCTGCCGCTGCCGCTGCGCCCTCGCGTCCGCTCGCTCTCGCGCACAGGTAGGAGAGAAGGAGGAGGATGGTGGAGACGGGAGGGGAGGCGCGCCCCCCCCCCCCTTTTAACGCCGCGCGGAGAGGAGAGAGAGACGGTCGCAGTCGCCTGCAGCCGCAGAGAAGATGCAGGATCGCAGGTCTGCGCGCACAGGCGCGCAGACGAATATCCCGTGCGAGCATAACTGTTCGCCAGACGTCTGTAAACTATCCCGGACGTCTGGTCAGACGTCTGGATGTGATCCCAGACGTCTTTACAGACGTCTGGGCCACCTCCCAGACGTCTTAAAAGACGTCTGGGGCACGCGCTCGTTACAATATAACAAACTCAAAGGAAGTTTCGTCCCCGAAACTTGCGCCAACTAGGGTGCGGGAAGAAGGTGTCCAAATAAACATAACAAACTCAAGGAGGACCGAAGCCGGTCCGAAAAGACGTACCCGCGAAAAGCTCTGGGTACCGCTCCCGCATTGCCGCCTCAGGCTCCCAGGTAGCCTCCTCGTACCGCTGGCTCCTCCACAAAACCTTTACCAGGGGTACTTGCTTTCGTCTCAACCTGCGCACGGCTCGGTCTAGGATCTGCACTGGCCGCTCGGGGTAGGTCAGGTCGTCGCTCACCTCGACGCTCTCGTGACTCAGTACGTGGCTGGGATCGGCTACGTACTTCCTGAGGTTGGACACGTGGAACACGTCGTGCACACCAGAAAGCTGCGGGGGAAGGGCAAGTCTGTAAGCAACTGGTCCAACCCGCTCCAGGACCTCGAAGGGCCCCACGAACCTCGGCGCGAGCTTCCCTCTCACCCCAAACCGCTGTAAGCCCTTCATGGGCGAAACACGAAGAAAGACGTGGTCCCCAACCTCGAACTGCACCTCTCTGCGTCTGCGATCTGCGTAGCTCTTCTGTCTGCTCCTGACAGTGCGGAGTCGTCTGTGGATCTGCTCAACTACCTCCTGACTCTGCCGGATCAACCTGGGGCCAACCTCCCACTTGGTCCCCACCTCAACCCAACTCAAGGGTGCCGTGCATTTCCGTCCGTACAGAGCCTCGTAGGGAGCCATCCCGATGCTCGAGTGATAACTGTTGTTGTATGCAAACTCCGCCAGGGGCAGGTGCTCCTCCCAAGAGCCCCTCCAGTCTAGTACACAGGCACGCAAAAGATCCTCAAGTGTCTGTATCGTGCGTTCCGACTGTCCGTCCGTCTGGGGGTGGTAAGCCGTGCTAAACCTCAACCTCGTCCCCAAAGCCTGCTGAAACTCAGCCCAAAACTGGGACGTAAAGCGGGTATCCCGGTCGGATACGATCTCCCGCGGAACTCCGTGTAGTCGCACCACATTACGGATATACCTCTCTGCCAACTGTGCTGGTCCCAAAGTGACTCGGATCGGCAAGAATCGTGCCGTCTTCGTCAATCTATCCACTATTACCCAGACCGCGTCGTGTCCTCGCTGGGTAACAGGTAAGCCCACCACCAAGTCCATGGTGATGCTCTCCCACTTCCACTCTGGCACTGGAAGCGGCTGAAGCGGCCCTGCAGGCCTCTGATGCTCGGCTTTCACCTGCTGGCACACTAAGCACTGCTGCACGAACTCACCCACATCCTGCTTCATCCCTCTCCACCAGAACTCGCGTCTCAAGTCATGGTACATTTTCGTGTTTCCAGGATGTATGGTGAATCTGGAACCGTGTGCCTCAGTCAGGAGCTCTCTCAACAGCTCCTCGTCTCTGGGGACGCACAGCCGTCCCCTCAAGCGTAACACCTGGTCTGTGAAAGAGAAGTCCCCTGGGTCCCCTGACAGTACTCTGTCGCGCAAAGACTGCAAGTACGGATCGGCCATCTGTCCCGTGATGATGCGGTCTATCAACTCTGGTCTGGTCTGCCGTGTCACCGTCACTGCCCCACAGTACCCTCGTAACTCTAGAGGTCGCCAACTGCCCACCTCCTCCAAAAGGCTCCAACTCTATAACTGTAGACTGGCCAAGCGTGCGGGCGCCTTACGGCTCAAGGCGTCAGCCACCACATTGGCCTTTCCCGGGTGGTAGGAGATGCTGCAGTCGTAGTCCTTCAGGAGCTCCAACCAACGTCTCTGTCTCATGTTGAGCTCCTTCTGGTCAAAAAGATATCTGAGGCTCTTGTGATCTGAAAAAAACTCGAAGGTCTCACCGTACAAGTAGTGCCTCCATGTCTTCAGCGCGAAGACAACAGCTGCCAACTCTAGGTCGTGGGTAGGGTAGGTATGCTCATGGGGCTTCAGTTGCCGCGAAGCGTAAGCGACCACGTGACCCCTCTGCATGAGCACACCTCCTAACCCCTGCAAGGAAGCGTCCGTGTACACAACGAACCCGCCACTACTGTCAGGAATGGTGAGCACGGGAGCCGAGGTCAACCTCTCCTTCAGCTCCAGAAAACACGCCTCACAGGCGTCTGTCCAAGTGAAAGGCACATCCTTCCGAGTCAACTGTGTCATAGGACGTGCAATCTGCGAAAACCCTCTGATGAACCGTCTGTAGTAACCTGCCAGTCCCAGGAAACTGCGAATCTCAGTGACTGAACGCGGTCTCTCCCACCTGAGCACTGCCTCGACCTTGGCGGGATCCACCGCCAGGCCGTCTCCAGAGATCACATGACCCAAAAAGGTCACCTCCCTCAACCAGAACTCGCACTTGCTGTATTTGGCGTACAGCCTGCGTCGTCTCAGAGTGTCCAGAACCATCCGCAAGTGCTGTCCGTGCTGCGTCCGATCTCTAGAATAGATGAGTACATCATCTATGAAAACCACCACAAACTGGTCCAAGTACGGTCTGAACACCCGGTTCATCAGGTCCATGAAAGCAGCGGGGGCATTGGTCAGCCCAAACGGCATGACCAAAAACTCGTAGTGTCCGTACCGGGTGCGGAAAGCTGTCTTGGAGACGTCGGTCTCCCTGATCCTCAACTGGTGGTATCCAGACCTCAAGTCGATCTTGGAAAACACCGTGGCACCCCGCAACTGGTCAAACAAATCGTCAATCCTCGGCAGCGGATATCTGTTCTTGATGGTGACCCTGATCAGCTGTCGGTAGTCCACACAAAGGCGTAGGGTCCCATCCTTCTTCTTCACAAACAGTACCGGGGCTCCCCAGGGAGACGCACTGGGCCTCACGAAACCCTTCTCCAAAAGGTCCTGCAACTGAGACTTGAGCTCTCGCAGCTCAAGCGGTGCCATCCTGTATGGCGCGGTGGAGATGGGGCTGGTCCCTGGTACTAGTGAGATCTCAAACTCGATCTCACGCTCGGGCGGTAGTCCTGGTAACTCGTCTGGAAACACGTCGGGGTACTCTCTGACCACCGGGATGCTCTGGAAGTCTGCCACGGGGCTGTGCTCTGCCACCACACAAGCTAAGAAGCCCTCACACCCCTGGCTCAAAAGTCTCGCCGCCCGAAGTGCCGAAATGCACCTGAAACCTCCATCCACTGGCTGCCCGTGAAACTCGAAGGAAGGCAACTCCGGAATGGAGAAGACAATCTTCCTCTCAAAACAGTCTACCAAGGCGTGGTAAGCGGACAGCCAATCCATCCCCAGAATCACTCCAAAGTCCTCCATCTGTATCATAATCAGGTCAGCTGGCAGGCTGTGTCCCCCGATGCTGACCCCACAACCCGTGTACACCTCCTCAGCTACAAACAGCTGACCACTCGGACCTCTGATTACGAACGGGTTCTCTAACAATGTATAATCCTGGTCCAAACTAACTGCGAAACTGTCTGCGACAAACGAGTGCGTAGCGCCGGAATCGAAAAGCGTGTAAACGAGTCTGCCAGAAACTGAAACCATACCTGCTACCACGGATCCCGAAGCTCTGGCGTCCCTGTGTGTTAGGGCGTTGATACGCCCCTCAGCTCTAGGTGCGGACGAAGCAGCCACACTCTGCGTCGGACGGGTAGGTGCTGGCCGGTACCCTCCTCGCGACTGCGGTCCTCCTCCTCGCGCCTGGAAACCGCGGCCTCCTGCGCGCCCTCCAGTGCTCTGCGCGGGAAGTATCTGCTGACCTCCTGCCCTAGATGGGCAGTCCCTCCTGACGTGGCCCGGCTGGCCACACTGGTAGCAGAGGGGAACCCGACTCCCGCCCTCAGTGAGTCCCTGCTGTCGGCTAGGCGGGGGTCCGGTGCTGGCGACTGGCCCCTGTCGAGGGCCCCCAAAGGCCACTGATGGCCCTGCACAACGTGACGGCTCTCCTGCGGACGCCACGTGTCTCCGTTCTCGCCGGCCCTGTGAGAAGTCTGGCTGAAAGGGCCTCTTCCGCCCGCCGTCGATCTCTCGCGCGGACGGGTTGGTCTCCTCGTAAGTCATGGCTGCCTCTACCACCCTCGAAAACGTCGGCAGCTTCAGGGGTTTGACATACCCCCGGATCGCAGGCCGGAGCCCCTCGGTGAACCTCCAAAGGCGCTCCTCCTCAGTGGCTACCGCTGTCGCTGCAAAGCGGGACAGCTCCAAGAAACGCGTGCGGTACGCGCTCACGGTCATCGTCCCTTGGCGGAGAGTGTGGAACTCCCACCTCCTCTGGTCCTGCCACGTCTGGGGAAAGTACTGCTCGCAGAAGAGGGTGACGAACTGGTCCCACGTCGGCTCGTCCCTCTCCTGTCCCCGGACCGCCCTCCACCACCGGTGTGCCGCACTCTCCAGCTGGTACGTGGCAAAGGCCACGCGGCACTCCACCGGGGGGCGAAGGGTGTCGAAGATCTTCTCCAGCTGCTCAAGCCAGTCCTCTGCCTCGGTCGGGTCCTCATCCCCCTTGAAGGAGGGGGGCTTCAGCTTCCGGAACTGTCCGAAAAGCTCAAAGTGGTGCTGTAGGGGAGGTGCTGGTGCACCTCCAGGCGAAGGTGCCTCGTGTACAGAAGTGTCGGAGGAAGGTGGGGGCGGCAGGGGCCCATCCCCTCCCTCGTGTCCAGAGCCGCGTCCGTCGCGTGGCCCCACAGAGGACTCCCCCTCTGCAACCCCAGGAGGAGGTGCTCGGGGCGGTGGGTGGAGCTCCTCTCGTACAATATCCCGTATCAGTCTGGCGAGGTCCTGGGCCTGGATGCCAGGGAGTGGTGGCTGGTCCACCGAGACGTCAACGACAGCACGTCCACCTCGCCGACCTCGCCCTCGGCCGCGCCCGCGGCCAGTCTCGCCAGTCCCACGACGAGGCATCTCCTGCAAGGAGACGCGAAACAAAACGGAAACGTCAAAACAGACGGTACCCAACAACACTTCTAAGAGCTCAAGTCAAGAGATATGTTGTGGTGGCTACTCTAGCTATAAACATGTGAATTGGTTATTTTCCAGTCAGTTGATTCACTTCTCGGGACGACCTTGCTCTGATACCATCTTGTAACGACCCGGTTCCCGAGTCCCTACGAGACACGAGAACCGGACCGACTCGACTAATCCCAAGACCCAGTCGTCCAACGAGGAAGTAACCAAAAGACAGTAAAATAAACCACATTCAGCATGAATATAACTAACAGTAAGAAAGTACAGCAGTAAGGAAAGAAACTACTACAGTAGGCACCACCACAACAGTAAAACAACATTTATCATATAACAAAAACTGCAGGTAAAGAAGGTACAGCGGAAACAAAACTACTCACTAGAACAGAAACAAAAGAAGGTACAAAGCTGTGGTAACTCTACTGGACCCTACTTGGCCCAACGTCCTCTGCAGCTGCCGACCCTGGCTGCTCAACACCTGGTCCTGAAAAAGGTAACGAGTGTAACACGTCAGCAAAACGCTGAGTAGAGTGGCAAACTAACTAAAGGCAACAGTAGAGTGTACAGTAGCTGTTATGTTCTATTACTTCCTTTATTTACATCTTTCAATTTTTCTCACTATTTCATTTACTTCTCAGATCCTTTACTTGATCTCGAATGTCCTCGTGGGACGATCTTGATTGCAGTCTTTTCCAAAAGTAGAAGTAGCACGTGGTGCTCTCCTGGCCGGGAGAGTCCCCCGTGGTGATCCTACCCTCAGTCAACCACCCCAAGGTCACTGACAGACGTAACGGTGACTACGGCACGCGCGATAAGCGCACAGGTAGCTAGCCCGCACTGGCACGCGGTCAGTCGTTTCCGTTAACGGGTGCGCCCAAAGCACAGCACGGAACCAGGGCAGAGCCCTCTCAGTAACAGGGGTCCAACCCCTCCACAGTAACCAAACCGGGGCCTTGCCCCTCCACAGTCCGCGCACCCTCGCCTGACTACCCTGGTTTGCCCTAGTGGGCCTAACAAGTCGGTGAAGGAGGCTAGCAGAACCCCGGGGCCCGTGGGGTAGCTAGTACTCTCCTAACACTACTAGCTCTCCTCGGTACTACGTACACGAGGGCCAACAAGTCGGTACAGAGCGGCCAAGCCTAACCCCGGGTCCCTGGGGCGGCTGGCCCCACTCTGCACTAAAACAGGTACAGGTACTTCCCTTGGTACTGCGTACCCAAGAGACAGTACAAACTACATCTCAGTTCCATTCCTTTTCTTTCCAGGAGTTCCACTCCTAATTCCCCGTAGGGTTCCAGCTCTTTTATCTCAGAACATCATATGTTTCTCTTTCCAGATTCACGTTCTCACATTCCATGATCTCAACATGATTCCTTATGCATAACAGGCAGCTGTTAATTAAATTTACAGGCAGCTTTATATATATTCCTTTCCATTTTTCCAAGACTGCAGTAATATACATTCCACTAGTTTTTCCATCCTAGGATTCATGCCATATCCTAGGGTCTATCATACAATCTAGTTTTCCGGCCCTAGGATTCATGCAACACCTAGGAGCTATCATTCCATATATTTCTCATTCCTAAGATTCATGCAATGCCCTAGGTTCTAGTTATGGTTCCATACTTTAACAGATTTTATTAATACTTAAAACCACTCTACCAGGTACAACGGAAGTAATGGGGGCGTGGTCGGGAATCCCGCACGCCTCCGCGACTCTCAAGACTGCAACCGAACGAGGTCCTATCACAAGGATCAAACACAAGGAGTGTCTCAAAACAGTGTATAGCTACTGTAGGCGGGTAGAGGAATACATTCTGAAACGAACGCAACTCGAATCGCGGAAAACGGAGCCCAAACGGGCCCTAAACGGGTCGAGAAAGACGATACTGTGCAAAATCAGACGTCTGGAACTCCTTCCAGATGTCTTAAACGGTGGATCAGAGAATTACCTGTTCGGCTTGGTTCCCCGGACGTCCAGCAGTCTGTGGGGACGTCTCTCCTAGATCCCAGACGTCCGATGGTCACTCCGGACGTCTGGAGGTCACTCCCGCCGTCTGGTACAACTTCCAGACGTCTGATTCGCAAAGGATGACGAATCGGAACACCTGCGCACAGCCAACCCTCCTCCCTCAGTACGGTCAGTCGACAAAAAGAACGAGAAAGCGGAAACTCACCTTTCAGACGTCTGTATGATCTCACAGACGTCGACCTTGCCGTCTGGATATCAGTCCAGACGTCTGATTCTGGAAATTTTTCCAGAATCAGAACCTTGCTCGGCCTCCGCTCGCGACGCCGCCCGCGTCGCACCTCGCGCGTCCGCTGCTCCGCCCGCAGCAGGTCCCTCTCTGCGACGCTCTGCTCCCCCTGCGCCCTCCGCCGGCCGGCCAAGCCGCTCCCGGCGAGCTCTCCCTCACGGCAGAGCCCCGCCCTCGCACGCCGCAGCTCCTCCGCGCCTACTGCGGCTGCCGCTGCCGCTGCGCCCTCGCGTCCGCTCGCTCTCGCGCACAGGTAGGAGAGAAGGAGGAGGATGGTGGAGACGGGAGGGGAGGCGCGCCCCCCCCCCCCTTTTAACGCCGCGCGGAGAGGAGAGAGAGACGGTCGCAGTCGCCTGCAGCCGCAGAGAAGATGCAGGATCACAGGTCTGCGCGCACAGGCGCGCAGACGAATATCCCGTGCGAGCATAACTGTTCGCCAGACGTCTGTAAACTATCCCGGACGTCTGGTCAGACGTCTGGATGTGATCCCAGACGTCTTTACAGACGTCTGGGCCACCTCCCAGACGTCTTAAAAGACGTCTGGGGCACGCGCTCGTTACACCACTTCCAGGATACCAACCTTCAAAACTATTTACTTTACACTACTATCCATTTTCTTTCCTTTCCCGTTGTCTCTGTGCATTCCTTGTAGGTGGAGATGGATTCTACGCTGCTTTATTATTGGTGAAAAGGGAAAATAGCGGTCCCATGGTATGCTGAATCCTCCTTCCACTCGGTGAAGGCTTCACACGCAAGGATTGAATCATTCCAGTATATTCACCCTGTTGCTAATATTCTGGCTCATCGTCTAGCTGGATTGCTGACTTTGGACTGGCGAGAAGACTTCAGGGGCTTCCAAGAAGACTTTGGACTAGCGAGAAGGATTGAATCTTTGATTCTCCTTCCCAACTTCCAAGCAGACTTCAGCGGCTTCTTAAACTTGACAAAATTCAAATGCCTTATATTATCTAATTATGGTCTCTTTGCTATGTTTCTGTCTTTCGCTGTTTCTTGTAGGTCTTGTGTCTTGCACTAAGCCATGAGTCATGGTTCTTCTTTTTGGTGTACTTTGTAGGTTTTGGTTTAGCCCCCCTGCCTTTTCTTTACTGCCTCCAGGGAGTGGGAAATGAATAAAATTCACTCCTGTATTTTTAAAAAAAAACTTAGAGGGTTATTGTGTGTGTGGAAGTTTATTGTTTGAGAGTTGGTTGATGGGATAAAATATAGAATGACATTTCTATCCTTATAGTTGTTGATTTGAAAGTTAAGTTGATCATTAATGTTAATTAGCTCTGATAAGATAATTATAATTTATTATTTCCCATAAATAGCTTATTTGATGTAATAAGTTTTATTTGTTTTACTTTTAATTAAAATCATATTAATTAAAATGAGTTATCATTATGTAGAACTTGATATGTAATGTTTTAATTATTAACTACATTTTTAGTTAATAATTGATACTTTTCTTTCTTATTTTCATTTAAGTGAAGAGACCTTGATTTTTAGTAACCATCTACACGTGGCGTTCTTTTGAATTTAATAAATATGAGTTCAATTCAAATTTTGGTTAGTAACTCCAGAAGGCATTCTTAGAAGAGCTGCACATCTTCTCATTTGCTTTCTGAACTTTTTTTGTGCTAATAATTACTAATGTATAACTTTTAGATCTCTTTAATTAAGGTATTAAAGTAAAAATAAAATAACAAATAACTATAAAACTATTAAAATAAGGGTTTAAGATCGTAAAGAAAGGTTAACTTTATATATTTTTCTTTTATTTTTATTTTTTTATTTTTGATGTAAATTGCAAAATGATCGAGAAGTTGGATTCATTGAGAGATAAATATAGGTTTGAAATAATGCAAGAGGGATATGATTATAAAGGTTAACCTGTGAAACTTCATCACATAACTCTCTAAAATAATTTATTCTTAATTAAGTATCTTTTAATTTATGTTAAAATATCTTATCTACTCAATAAGATTAACTCTTATTTTCTTCTGACAGATTATCAAATTAGATCTTAAAAAATAATATGTTCACAACGTGATTGTCTTGGGCGATGCCACGTGTCAGCTATCGATAATTGTACTCATTTGTTGAGAAGTCGGCTCCCCACTTTGCTCGAAAAGGCTGCAAGGGTAAGGGACGTCCAACTTGCAGGCAGGAGTCGTCCAGAGAGTGACGAGTCAGAAAAATAAAGAAATTGGAAATCGTCACCAATCCACGTAAGCCATATTTCCAGATCGTCAAGTTGTCAACTTGCACCTCCGCTGCCAATACTTAAAATATTAAATTAGCTGCCCGGAGACTCTCTAGAATCAGTGGGTTTATCATTAATTTTTTAAAATAAATTCATCTACTTTATTATTTAATCATTTTTAAAAGACGAAAGCGTCTGACCTAAACTCATGAGTTATCTTTAAGAGTTATTCTAGTTCAAAGATTAAGAAAATAATATTTAAAAAAATAAAATTAACATTACCCAGTAATTATATTTATTTGTAAAATGACCTTGACATTAATTTGTATTTTCTTGAATTACTATTAAATTGTAATATTAATTCTTATGATGTTTAGTTGATAATGATAAAAATATAAAATGTAAGGAGTGCTTGAGATGCAAGGGACATAAGATTTGAACATAGATTTAACTAACATCAGTGAAAATTAATGTTAGATAAACCCATATATTAAAGTGCTTAAACCTAGATTATTAGATGACATGTTAAGTAGTGAAGTAAATGAGTATCTATGTAAATGTTGGGAAGGTGGAGGTGTGGAAGGGAATTTAGACCCAGAAAGCCAAGCATGGAATCCTATAAAGAAGTTGATCTTGGTTTAGTACTTAATGTGTCCTTCGACAATTGATCCTTGTATCATTAGTTTCTCAACAACCAATTTGCTTTTGCTTTCCTGGAGAATTAAGCTAAATAAATTAATTGTAAATAATTAATTAAGTGAGGAATGGGGAAATAATTATAAGGAAAAAACTAATTCCATTGAGAAAGTGAATTAAATTAATTCTAGGTTTGAGAGGTTAACTGTTTGGTTGGTTAATTCTAGAATTAAGCCCAACAAACACAAAAAAATTGCCAGGTAAACAAACATTATAGAAAAAAAAACTTCCTAGACATTTATTTTTTAATTATTTAGATAACTATAATCTTATATGAACGCTCAAGTAAGATTTATCATAAAATATATCTCTTCAAGATATTTAATCATGATAGACCTTACTTGATGTTAATTTTATTTAAATATTTAAATAAGAAATATTAAAAAAAACTTTTTTTCTTGCAACGAAGGATCATCTAATTAATTTAGTCCTTGGCATTTCACCGACGAAATAAGAGGATTTGACTTGGTCAAGGTCAACAACGAGAGTAGAGCAAGGAGGCTCCTAACAAAATTCAAGGCTGACATCAAATCACAAAGCAGTACCTATAGATTAGAACCGCCACACCTGGCGCAACACGCCGCAATTTATACCTACCACGGTGGGTCCCTAACGACTTTCCCATGATCAACGTTGTTGTTAGGGGCAAAGCGTGCAGCAAGGTATGAGTTATTTCAGATAGATTACTGTATGAATAAAATAATTGATAATATTAATATGATACTATCAGATATTTATATAATATTAAGGTATACATGCGAGTGAATGAATATGATACTGTAAATATATTTTAATATATATTTATATCAATGTGAGACAATAAAATGATATAGAAAAAATATTAATTGATTATTTTGGCAAATGGAATCTATGGACGACGAGGACACTGACAAACTACTGAAACTTTAGTTAGGACAATCTTTATCGACACCCCCTAAAAATATTATCTCACGACTATTTAAAAAAAAATAAATTGCGGCTGTAGTCCTTGCGGCTTTGAAAAAAACCGTGGAACTTTGGCACATCCATGCGATCTCACGCCAAAAGTACTTACATCGTGAAGCTTTAACACAACGTTCCCATCACAATGGCACGTGGTTTTGTTAAGGTGGATGCGCTTTGGCCAATCTATTATTAGAAACATGGCAAAGGATTTTTTCCCCGACCATACTTCAATGCCATGTGAATTTGCCATCCCATGGATACCATCCGAGCAATGCAAATGTGTCAAGAGAAATGCTCTTTGAATATCTCATGCCATACCTAATCTCCTGCCCTTATCCTTAGGGTTAGTTTACTTTGGATATTAGAGATTACAAGTTGAGGTAGAGATTAACCCTTGTTTATGTTAACTTCTGAAGGTGGGTCGACAACTCACACTAATAGTTACCCGATGGTAATTAAAATTGATTGTTTATGTGATGGGATGTGGAGGTGTTTACTTAAAAATGAGAGTTAGAAGAAGGGATAACTTGATATAAGACAATAGGGGGATGAAATGAGGGTTTAAAACAAGGTAGGTGAAATGGGGTTAAAACAAGGGTTAAAGCAACATGTGGAGCAACTAGTGTTAGCCAAAACTTGGATTTTCTTCCTAATTCATGCTTATTTAACACGTTCATAAAACAGGTTAACTCCCGGTGTAAACCAACCCTTAGGGAAATAGGGAGATGGGTTGAAAAGTGGGTATGGGGTGTATACTTTGGCATCTCAAAAATGATACCCAAATGCTAGCATGAATGCCTCTCTGCAGCTTCCCCTCATCTAGCATAGTGCATGCTTGGTGAGGGGAGTTACCTGATAACTGAAGGGTGTTTGCAGAAACAAGCATATGTTTACATCTACTCTTGGCATTTTGTGCATAGATGGAGATGGGTCGAGTCTTAGAATGATATGTGGGCTTACATATATGATCATAGAATTCACACATTACTCGTTATCACTAAGTTGGTTTTTAAAGAAGGCTATTAATGTTTGTTAGACTATATGCACATTTTATAGTATGGAATAAAATGCGCAGATACCTTTTTGGATATTTGAATTCTTTGATGGGAAGAGTTACAAATTTCCAAAACCTATTTCCTATAAATAGGCTTGCAGTTATGGTTCCCAAAGAAGAGAGAGTTATTTCACAATCTATCCCCATCATAGAAGTGAAATCTGGAGTCATTGGGAGTCCATCTCATGTGGACTAGGAATAGATGTCATTGCCTTATCTCTTGTTCTTTGGAAGATCTAACCCTCCTTGAAGACTCATATAGGAAGGCAATATCCTTGGATGTATTTGATAAATGCTAATTTATCATCATTCTGATGCATTAAAACAAACCTAACTTTTAGGATTTTGCTCCGCAAACAGGTTTTTTGGGCTGTATTTAGGCATTAATTAGGTTGGGCATGCATTGCACTTTTTGTTGTATTTTTAATGTATTTTTGTGAGTGTTAGGGATATACAGATTGCCAGATCCCTAAAACCCTAGCACTCAGGAAGACAACTGGTGAAGGAGAAGCTCTCACAAGCTGGAACTCAGCTTGATCCAGCTCACCATAGCTGAAATTCAGCTCACTTGAACTACGGTTAGCTCATCCTAGCTCTATTCAGCTCATCTCAGCTGAATGGCAGCTCAAGAGAGCTCATCTTAGCTTACCCTAGCTCAGGTCAGCTCAGATCCAGCTCAATTTAGCTGAGTCTAACTCATCTCAGCTCCTATTAGTCCACAGGGAGCTCTAGCTAGCTCAGCTGAGTTAACTGGAGTTCACCCCAACTCAGGTCCAGCTACATCCAGCTCCACTCAACTCCAGCTAGCTGAAGATGACTTCATTTCAGCTCAGGAAGCTCAAGTCCAGCTCCCGGGGATTTAGCTTAGCTCAACCAGCTTGATCCTCCCCGGGAGCACTAGACCCAGCTCACCTTAGCTCATTATGGTAGAAGCCAACTCACTTTAGCTTGACTTAGCAGCTAGCAAAGAACTAGCAAGCTAAGCCAGCTAGAGTAGCTTCATGCCACCCCCTTCAGCAGCTGCCAGCTCTAGTTCAAGCTTTAACTTCTCCTCCTCAGCTCCTATCTTCAAACCCTAGCTCCAATACCTCCTCCTCTACTCCACTACTAGCTAAGCTAGCTTAGCTTAGCTAGGCTCTATCTCCCTTCGTAATCCACCACCTAAAAACCCTTCCTAGCTAGCTCCACCAACTCAACCCTACCTAAGCTCACCTAAGCTAACTCCACCCTACTCCAAGTTGGCACCACCACCATCACCACCTTTCATCCTACCACCTCCAAAAGCCACCTTCAAGGTGGCGCCAACTTTCCCTCCAAAACCACCATAAATCCCCACCATTCATCTCCTTTTGATCCCATCTCCACCATCCACCTTAACACCTTCTAGAAGACCCACAATTGGCGCCAACTTTAGGTGCCTTTTGTCCACCATAACTACCCCCCTTAGCACTCGTTAGGTGGTGCCAATTAACCCTAGCCCTAGGATTAACTTAACTACCCATAACCACCACCTAAACACATCCTAGCCATCCACCTAACCCACGCCTACTACCCCCTTCTCCACCTCTATAAATACCCATCATATTCCACCAAAAAATTTCACCCTTGGCTACAAGTTTTCTACCTATATTTCCACCTACATAGAAGGTCAAGAGAAGAAGAATAAGATTAAGGGGATACTCTATCCCCTTGGTGCCTTCCCCTCTTCTCTTCTCTCTTGTGCCCACGCCAACCAAGGAAGGAAGCCGGGCATTGGAGGACAACCTAAGGTACATGCCTACCCTAGGAAGTGGAGGATTTGAGGGTGGTACACTACCACACTTGGAGGAGGAATCAAAGGTGGTCCATGCCACCTTAAGAGAAGCCTTTGAAGGTGGAATTCCATCCATCTTGGAGGAGTCAAGCACGCCCCCCTTGGGCTTGCTAGGAGGAGTTCATCAACTTGGAGAAGCCTTGTGAGAAGGAGCTCTTTTTGATTGCAGGAGTAGCCGTAATTGGAGCAAGAGCCTTGCCATCTTCACCATCATTTTAGAGGATAACTATTTTTATTTTATTTTTGCACTTTTAATTCTACTAGTTGAAGCATTCCTCTACTAGGTTTTTGTGTAAAACAATTTCTCATTTTTATTAAAGTTGCCTTCTTTGCAATTTTGTTACATTTAATTGCTTTTGTTCTAGCACTTTTCACTCCCTCTCCCTAATTTCTCTAGGCCTCCATGTGCCTAGAGTGAGCTTAGGGAGAGGCTTTACTTGTCACCTAAGTAGTAGTACAGTGGATTCGGTGTTAGTTATTTCCAAATCTCTCCAATATTCGTATTGTCGTTATTTCAAAAATCCATAAAAATTATATATTTAAAAAGAACAAAAAGAAAGTTGAGTTTCATTTTCGAGCAAGAGACTTGAATTTCACAAAATATTACCTCCTTGTACGATCCTAGATATTCCCTTATCTAGGTTACATATTTTAAAAGCGAACGGATTTACACGTTGCAGCGACTTAAAACCATAATCGTAAAAACTGCATAATTTTCCGCATCAGTATTCAAGAAGGCCAAAGCATCTCTTGAAAAGATCTAAGATGCCTTCTTCGAAGAAATCAACATGATGGATTCAAGTAGTCCGTTTTGGTTGATTAATGATATCAACGAGAACAGCTTAAAGCAATTAGCATTTGATTTTTGCTTTCACGTTTTTTTTATCAAGTGGTATTAAAGCCGCTATCACACTACAAGAAAAAGAGCCTTTTGCCATGCTTTTTTTGCGATGGTTGTTAAACTGTTGCATTATGTCATATTTAGTGATGGTTCCAAATATAAACATTGCAAATTGTGAATTTCGTACATGGTAGGAGCTTGGATGCATGTGGGGAAAATTTGGATAATTAGTGATAGCTATATAACCATCGTCGAATATATCTAGGAACGGTTATACCTCAAACTGTCGCAGAAATGTTTTTTTAATGCCTTTTGCAATGATTTTATTTAAAATGTCATGAATTCCAATTTTGGAAAGCGCAAGTATGCACGCAAAGGGGGAATTCTTGGTGATTCGCGACGGTATAATAATCATCACTGAAAGTGTAAAGCAATAGTTTTATTTATATCATCGAGAGTATGGTTAGATATTTTGGGAATCAACACATGGAAAATGCTATTTTAATCAAATTGGCAATGCTTTTCACTGAACAGTCATCGAAAGTGGAGTCTAAACCTAACGAATTGTCTGATAGCCCTTCCTCTTCCCCATTCACCTCCTCCTTGAAAGTTCTTCTCCCTTTCCCTCGATGCACGCCACCACCTAGCCACCACACCCTCTTCTTGCCAAGCCTTCTCCCTCACCAGTATCTCCTCCACCTCCTTCTCCTCCTCCCCACCATCCTCCCCGTTGCAACCCCCCCTTCTATTGCCTCTCCAACCCCCTGTAACTCACCCTCTATCACCCCCTGTGCCCCCACATCACCCCTTGCCCCTACCCTTGCCCCTCCGCACGCCCCTCCACCCTTGCCTTCCTCCCCCCTATTTTTTTAACAATTATTTTGTTAATTTTTTATAACTTAATTGTGTAATTTAATTATTTGTTAAAATAGCAATTTAATTGTATAATTGAATTGTTTGTTAGTTGTTTAAAATTTCACTTGTAATTTAATTTGTTAAATTAAATGTCAATCAATTATTACATATGAAACATGTTAAATATTTATTGTTAAATTTGTGTTGTGCATGTGATGTGAAATGTGGGGCGTGCCCACATGTTAAATTTGTTTTATTTATATTAGTTAAATGTAGGGTGTGCCTACATTTATTATGATGTCTTTTTCTTTTATGTAGGAATTGAAAAATATTTATATTATAGAAGAAACTCTACCGAAATTTCTTGATTTTGAGCTTAAGATTTAAGGTTTATGTTAAGGGTTTATAACTATAGTTTTTAGGTTTACGGTGTTACGTTTATGCTTTATAGTTTATAATTTTTTGTTTTAGGTTTTGGTTTTGGGAGTTGGGTTTAGGGTTTAGGGTATTGGTTTACAATTTTTGCTTTTGGGATTTGGGTTTAGGATGTAGGGTGTTGGGTTTACGATTTTATGTTTTGGCTTTGGGTTTAAGGGTTTTGGGTTTAGGTTTTGGGATTTGGGTTTAGAGTTTAGGCTTAGTTTGGCATGGGAGATAACCCATCAAAATAGGGGTTAACCTTGTTTGGTGGGAAGGATAATTTGACTTAGGTTAAGAGGACTTAACCTGGGATAAGTTATTTTGGGATTGATGTGGGATAAGTTATTTTTATGGGTTATCCCATGTGTTTTCATAGGTTAACCTGGAATAGTCACAGGTTAACCTACCAGGATAACCTTTATGACTTCCAAACAAAAATGAAGGATAACCCATATGCAAAAAAGTTATCCCATGAAATCTATCCCTCCATCCAAACTAGCCCTTAAGATTTAGGGTTAGGTTTAGGGTTATGGTTTTAAGATTGTATAAATAACAAGATGGGGAAGAGAATTGGGAGGGAGGAATACAAATGTAATAAAAGGAGCAATGGAGATGAAGTTTATAGTGAAAAAAATATTAAAAACTTAAATGTTTTTATTGTATGCTATATTATCAGCTTTTATCATTATACCATTTAAATACACACACTTGTGGATACCTATAGGATCTATATGTCAACACTAAAGGGGGTTTGAATAAAATATATAAACAATATATAGAATTCAAATTAACAAACGACAATAAGTAAGACAAATGACATCTTGATTTATAGTGGAAATTCTTTCGGGTAAAAATTATTTCCTAAGCCTCCTAGCGTAGAATTTTCTTGACTAGTTGATGCTAGTCGATCCACTAACACACCACTTGAATAAGAGTGGTACAACCTCTTACGAGACCTTCTTTTCTTTAGCACTTGACAAGAGAAGGACTACGAGAACCCCAACAACTTGGGTCCCAATCAAAATAACAAGAATATAAAATCATACAACAAAGATCCTATGGAACCTCAGAAGTAATTTGAAAGGCAAACCATAGTTTTTTGATCCTGAGAACATTGTGCTTTTGAAAGTGTTGAAGTCTAGGTGCAAGGCGCAAAAGCATCAGGAAGAGAGAAAGCACTTTTTCTTTTGAAGTTCTTTTTGAAGTGAGGGTCATGGGGCCCTATTTATGGGTGAATTTCAAGTTGATTTAGAAACTTTATTTAAATATTTGGTTGATCAAAATTAGTGATTGGTTAATCAAAAATATCTTTGGTCAATTAATATAATAAGTTGATCGATTAACTATTGATCGATTAATTTGCTTTATTACTCGATTACCAGCGTGAAAATCAGATTTGACCATTGGACTAATTTGGTCGGTTAATTTAGTCTTATTGGTCGATCAATTGCATTTGGTCAATCAATCATTCTAAGTTGGTCAATCAATACTGCATAGATGTTGCCTTTATGTCTTGGTTAGTTATCTAACATGCAACAATCATTAAGTTGAATACTTTGAGGTTCCTTACAATATTTCTACACTCAAGAAAGGCAAAGAGATACAATAAAGAATAAAAGTACAAGACAAAATATCTTTCTAAATCCGAGAAGCATGTAATCCTTCCATCTTTTAGATAGGAAGAACCTAAATTGGTTAGTTCACAATAAACATAATTTTGTTATATCAAAATAAGGGTATCAACATTTTCCTCTATTTTGATGATAACGATAATTTTCCCCTTATTAAGAACTAAATGTAATGCATGAAATTATGTAAACAATTATGATAGATTAACTGAAGAGAAAGATAAGGCACACACATATATATGGAAATAAAAGAGAATGCATCAAATAAGAGTTCTGTAGGAAATAAAAGATCAAAACAAAAGAAACTAAGGAAAGTGTCTATATTATCAGGAAACTCCATGTCAATGTTGAAGTTGTCAAGACCCTAATAGGAAGTGCTGGGATCAGTAGAGGAGGCCTGTGGAGCCCGGAGGCGAAGTCATCATCTTGTAGTCAGTGCAATCTAACTCATCTTTACTGTTGATGCTCTAGAGGGAGTAGTTTGAGTGCTCAGAGGAGGTTGTGCCTGTGGAGCTACTGGTGGAGGAGGCGGTCTAGTGGAACGCCGAGGTCAAGGAGGGCGTTGATCTCTAAACTGTAGTCCATGAAGTTGCTCTCCTACATGGTTCAAAACCCTACCTTGGGCATTCAGGAAGTTGGCTACCTAAGTGCCATGCTCCATAAGTGCTGCTGCAGTCTCTCTTTATCTATCCATCATCAAGGAATGTAGTTGGTGATGTCCTAAATACCAATAGAGTCCTTCTTGATGAATTGCTTGTCTAGGAAACTCCACTTGTCGTCGTAGAAAGATGGAGTGGGATGAACTGGTGCAGAGTAGAAAGAAGAAAAGTGCTCATATGGTGGGATTGACGGTGGTACTGTAGTAGAGGATTCAACCTGGGAAGTTCGAGGTTGGGAGGAGGAGGAATAATTGGTTGCCTAAGAAGAGGTGAAAAGGGAATCCTGCCTACCTTGTGTTTCTTGATCCATCTTGGAGTATGTGAGCTCACCAAAAATACTGACTTAGATAATGTATTGATTGTGATTAATATCCATTGTCATGCTAAAATGATGGAAGATATGGGAGAGTAGTGAGCCAAAAGGGAAGGAGCTAGAGGGCTTCCCATCCCTAAAGGCAAAAATGAAATGGTTCCAGTTGAACACCTTGTTTTTAATGAAGGCAGAGACGGCCACAAGCATTGAATCTAGATAGTTCTCAAAAGATGTGGATTTAAACATGAAATTCCAAAGAAATACGTGGTTAAGGAACTGTAGGAGAGGTTGGAAATAAGGTGACCTAGTGGGTTTCCCCAAGTCATAATATTCGAGAGTGAGAAGGGCCTCCCTAATGACCACCGACGAAGTCTCATGGTGAAGCTCAATATACGTGGGACCAAAAGAAGCACAACAAAGAATCTCCATCAAAACATTGGAATTGACCAACACGTCTATGCCATAAACATTTGATGTAAGCTGGATATCAAACCTTTCGTCGATGTTTCAAGGGTTGTCATAGAAAATGTGACAAGCCATGGAATCAACACCCTTCATCTGACTCTCTCAAGCACCTACATAGAAATTATGTTCAAAAAGATGGTGAATTTTGTGGAATGCAAACTTGTCGCGGAGGTATGGGATAATGCACTTGAAGCAATCGAAATCAATGGGTCGACAAACATGAGGGGATAACTTTGGCGTACAAGGAAAAATTTTGTCGCTCTTCGTCGGTATTGAAATACCTATCGAAGGTATTGTCACATGAGGATTGCCTAGCATGTTTGGGAGCCATTTTTAGGTTCAGGTGCTAATTTGAGCAATCAGAAATAGGTGATTGATCGATCAAAAGTTGGACTTTGATCGATCAGAAGGAAGGGATTGGTTGATCAAAACTATGAATATGAACAACTGGAACCAACTCGTTTGATCAACTCTTTGAATGGAAAAAGATCAACAACAAGATTGATGAAAGTTAGATCTATCAAGAATGACAACGAGGTTAAGGAGAGGGGACAGTTGGACTTTGGAGATGAGGAGGAGAGGGCAGGGAGGGTGTCATCGGTGAAAGATGAGGGGTCGTCGGAGATGGTTGGCCGAATGATCAACGAATGGGGTCACTAATGGAAGGGAGATCGGGGTGGTGGTCAATGGATGGTAGGGAAGGGGGGTGGGGCATGGCTGTTGTGAGGTACGACACTAGTGAGAGTTGCAGTGATTGATCAAGGGAGGGAGAGTATGTTTGTATTGGTGGTGTCTTTGGTTGGTAAAGTGAGGTAAAATGAATAAGGGTAAAGAAAAAAGGTTTTATAGGATTTGGGTTTAGCAAATATGGTAAATGTATTTTAGGAATCTAATTAGCTGATTTACAAGTAAATGGAAGTTGAATCAAGATGATTAGAGGTGAAAACAACAAATCACGACAAAATAGGATTCACCCAAAATTAATCGATCAACATACCATATTGATCGATCATTCATATTGATTGATTGATAAATTTAAATTTCCAATGGAGGGAATTTTCCTGCCCAAACTTTGATCGATCAAAAATTTGGCTCGATCAATCAACCAAATTGAATTTTGAAGGAAAATTTCCCTCCCAAGTTTTGATTGGTCAAAAACATATATTTGATCAAAAAGAATTTTTGATCAAACAATAGCAGAAGAGTAGCAATTCTTTAGGATGAATTTTCTAGTTCTTGCAGACATGTGAGTCCTAGCTCTCGTCTAATTAAAATAAACCTTTTTTTAGATACAGGTTTTGTGAAGATGTCAGCTAATTGTTTATGTGTTTCAACAAACTCAAGTGTGATTTCCTTTTTAAGCACATAATCCCTTAGAAAATGATGTCTTATATCTATATATATGTTTGGTCTTAAAGTGTTGCATAGGATTCTTTGATAGATTAATAAGTGTTGTCATAGAGAATCTTATTGTTTTTAAAGTTGAGTCCACAAGTGTCTGCTTCATTCACAAAATCTACTAACACGCGAGAGGTGCGGTAATGTATTCTGCTTCAGTTGTGGATAAAGGCACAATTTTGCTTCTTAGAAACCTAAGAGGCTAGTGAATTTTTGAGAAATTGACACGTTCCACTAGTGCTCTTTCGATCTATTTGACTTCTCGCATAGTTAGCATCACAATAGGAATATACATCAAGTGTGATTGACTTGGGATAGAACAAACCAAGATCGATAATATTTCGTAAGTACCTAAGTATTCTATTGATTGCATTAAGATGTGATTCCTTAGGGTTTACTTGAAACCTAGCACATAAACAAATGCTAAATAGAATATCTGATCTACTTGTAGTTAGGTATAAAAGAGATCTTATCATGGTCCTATATAGTTTCTGATCAATAGTCTTACCTGTGTCTTCCTCCTTAAGTTGTGTTGGCTTGGCCATTGGTGTCTCTTTGCCATTTGTGTTGTCCATGTGTTACGAACGCGTGCTCCGTTTTCAGAATTAATTCCTCTACCCGTCTACAGTAGCTATACACTGTTTTGAGACACTCCTTGTGTTTGATCCTTGTGATAGGGCCTCGTTCAGTGGCAGTCTTGGGAGTCGCGGAGGCACGCGGGATTCCCGATCACGCCCCCATTACTCCCGTTGTACCTGGTAGAGTGGCTTTAAGTTATTAATAAATCTGTTAAAGTATGGAACCATAACTAGAACCTAGGACATTGCATGAATCCTAGGAATGAGAATAGATTAAATGATAGCTCCTAGGTGTTGCATGAATCTTAGGGCTGGAAAACTAGATTGTATGATAGATCCTAGGATATGGCATGAATCCTAGGATGGAAGAAACTAGTGGAATGTATAATACTGCAGTCTTGGAAAAATGGGAAGGAATATAAAGCTGCCTGTAAATTGAATTCACAGCTGCCTGTTATGAATAAAGAAACATGATTGAGATCGTGGTTTGTAAGAGCGTGAAACTGGAAAGTAAGACATAAGATGTTCTGGAACCCTACGGGGAAGTAGGAGTAGAACTCCTGGAAAGCGAATGGAATAGAATTGGGGAAGTGAGCTGGCCCTTGAGTACGGAGTACCAAGGAGAGCGACTGTCCCCCAGTTTAGTGCAGAGCTGAGCTAGCCACCCCAGGGACCCGGGGGTTAGGACTGGCCACTCTGTACCGACTTGTTGGCCCTCGTGTACGTAGTACCGAGGAGAGCTAGTAGTGTTAGGAGAGTACTAGCTACCCCAAGGGCCCCGGGGTTCTGCTAGCCTCCTTCACCGACTTGTTAGGCCCACTAGGGCAAACCAGGGTAGTCAGGCGAGGGTGCACGGACTGTGGAGGGGCAAGGCCCCGGTTTGGTTACTGTGGAGGGGTTGGACCCCTGTTACTGAGAGGGCTCTGCCCTGGTTCCGTGCTGTGCTTTGGGCGCACCCGTTAACGGAAACGACTGACCACGTGCCAGTGCAGGCTAGCTACTTGTGCGTTTATCGCACGTGCCGTAGTCACCGTTACGTCTGTCAGTGACCTTGGGGTGGTTGACTGAGGGTAGGATCACCACGGGGGACTCTCCCGGCCAGGAGAGCACCACGTGCTACTTCTACTTTTGGAAAAGACTGCAATCAAGATCGTTCTCACGAGGACATTCGAGATCAAGTAAAGGATCTGAGAAACAAATGAAATAGTGAGAAAAATTGAAAGATGTGAATAAAGGAAGTAATAGAACATAACAGCTACTGTACACTCTACTGTTGCCTTTAGTTAGTTTGCCACTCTACTCAGCGTTTTGCTGACGTGTTACACTCGTTACCTTTTTCAGGACCAGGTGTTGAGCAGCCAGGGTCGGCGGCTGCAGAGGACGCTGGGCCGAGTATGGTCCAGTAGAGTTACCACAGTCTTTTGTACCTCTTTTGTTTCTGTTCTAGTGAGTAGTTTTTGTCTCCGCTGTACCTTCTTTACCTGCAGTTCTTGTTATATGATAAATGTTGTTTTACTGTTGTGGTGGTACCTACTGTAGTAGTTTCTTTCCTTACTGCTGTACTTTCTTACTGTTAGTTATATTCATGCTGAATGTGGTTTATTTTACTGTCTTTGGGTTACTTCCTCGTTGGACGACTAGGTCTTGGGATTAGTCGAGTCGGTCCGGTTCTCGTGTCTCGTAGGGACTCGGGAACCGGGTCGTTACACCATGCCAAACTTCTTGAGTATTTCCTTCATGTACTTAGTTTGCGAGATGAAAATTCCATCTCTAATTTGATCGATTTGCAATCGTAGGAAAAACTTTAATTCTCCTATCAAGTTCATCTCAAACTGATCCTACATTACTTTCTCAAACTCTTGGCACAAAAGATCATTAGTAGCATTGAATACAATATCATCAGCATATATTTGGTGAATAAAGTAGGATCAGCTTGTCCAATTTTAAAGTCATTATCCAGAAGATAGTTTCTTAGTCTTTCATACCAAGCTCTAGGAGCTTGTTTTAAGCCATATATAGCCTTGTTTAATTTAAAGACATAGTTAGTCTTTTGAGACTCTTCAAAGCTGGGAAGTTGTTTCACACATACCTCTTCTTTAATGAATCCATTAAGAAATACACTTTTAGCATCCATTTGGAATAGTTTGGATCCTATATTAGCTGCAAAAGTTAGCATCATCCGAATGGATTCTAATCGAGCCACAAGTGCATGTCTTATCAAAATTAATTCCCCTTCTTGATTGCAACCTTGAGCCACAAGTCTAGATTTATTTTTAACCACTTTTCATGATTCATCAAGCTTATTTCTAAAATTTCGCTTAGTTCCAATTATTGTGTGAGATTCTAGTTTGGAAACTAACTTCCAAACATTGTTTCATTCAAACTGATTCAATTCCTCTTGCATTACAACAATCCAGCAATCATGAATAAAAGCTTCTTTGACTATTTTTGGTTCTACAAACACAGTTAAAGTAATATTTTTTAATGAAGATTTGGTCCAAACACCTTTAGTAACTTTTCCAATTACTAGATCTTTAGGATGGTCCTTAAGATGCGATAGATTTTTGGGTAAGTCACTAACTATGTTTCCCTCGGGAACGTTTGATGGATCTTCCATGGGTAAATCATCATCATTACTTGAATAGATTCAACGAAAGAAACATGTAAGGTTTCCTCAATTGTAGAATACTTCTTATTGTAAACTCTATCGGCTATGCTTCTAAAGAAATATCCTAAAAAGATTCCTTTGTCACTTTTGGCATCGAATTTATCCAAATTTTCCTTTGTGTTCAAGATAATCATTTACTACCAAAGATTCTAAAATAAGCAATTTTTGATGATCTGTCATAATATAACTCAAAAGGTGTCTTTTTTAGAATAGGTCTTATTGAAGCCTTATTTTGTATATAGCAAGCAGTGTTTATTGCCTCTACCAAAAAATATCGAGGTAGTTTTGACTCGCATCATCATACAGGCACACTCTGACAAAGTTCTATTCTTTCTTTCAACCACACCATTCTAAGGAGCTGCTCTAAGAAAGGAAATTTCCTATTTAATCCCAAAATTTAAGCAAAATTCTTGAAAAGTTTGATTATCAAATTCTCCTCCATAATCACTCTTGATTTTGGAGATTGACCATCGTTTCTTTGTTTAAATCCTTTTGGAAATCTTACTAAATTCCTCAAATGTTGAGTCTTTTGTTCTTAAGAGTAATACCCATGTAAATCAAAAGAAGTTATCACTAATAACTAAATAGTATTGTCACCCGCCTAGGCTTTCGGACTTAGATGGTCCAAAGAGGTCTAGGTGAAGTAACTCTAGAGGTTTTGAAGTGTTGACCAAGTTCTTTGATTTAAAAGATGTTTTATGTAATTTACCTAATTCACAAGATTCACATATATTCTTTTTCTTGAAAGAAATCTTAGACCATCCTCTTACTAAGTCATGTTCCACAAGTTTTTTTATGTTTCTCATGTGAACATGTCCTAGACTCATCATCCGATGCAACTAACCAATCATAGGTATTGTAATTATCAAAGTCAATGGTATAGATATCTTTAAACGTAGTTCCTTTTAAATGAGTTTCTTTTGTCTTTTTATCCTTAATTTTAAATCCTTTAGAGGTAAAGTTAACTTTATAACCTTTATCACAAATTTGACATACACTAAGTAAATTATGTTTTAAACCCCTAACTAGATGAACATTATTAAAAGTGGTTTTGGAATTATCAATTTGGTTAGTACCAATAATACGATAGTTGTAGTTATTGCCAAAGGTGACGGTGCCACCTTCCTTGTGGTTGAGCTTGAGAAATAAATCCTCTTTTCTAGTCATGTGCTTGGAGGAACCACTATTCATTACCCATCTCCCTCTGCTTTGGACTTGTCATTCAATGATCTTTGTGAGGTCTAACACCCATTAACCAGTTTTTAGGTCCAGATATCTTTTTAATCGACTCAAGATTTCCATCTCGTTCTCTATACAACTAGTTCTTATAAACTATTCGATCTTCTTAAGGGTAACCTACAAACCAAGATTTCAAGATTATTTTTGGTGCCCATTTTTTCTTCCTAGGTCCACTTTTGCTAGCAAGTGTCTGATAGCATGTGTTACTAGGTGTATACCTTCTCTTAACCTTTTGACTAGTAAAATTATGTGTGTTGTTTTGTTTTGTTGAACTTGAAGCTTCATGATCATTTTGAAGGATTTATCCTAACCCAAATTTGGTGGTGGTTTGGGTATGTGTAGCCAATAGGTTTTCTAGATTGTCTCTTCTTTTGGCAAATTTAGCTAGGTTGTTTACAAGAATAGCTAATTTCTCTTTTAATTTTGCAAATCTAACTCAAGAGAATCTATGTGCACTTTTAAGGAAGTAATTTCTTGTGATAGTTGTAAATTTTGTGAATCATATCTGTGCTTAAAAGCAGTTTCTGCTGATGGAGCGAGTGTTGCCATTTAAAGAATGTACGTCGTAGTATAGCGATGAAAATCGCTACAATATTTAAATTTATAAAGTGCTCCAAAACAAGAAATGAGTCCGAGGTTGTTCATAGGGAGCAAATGTGAAATTCATGCACTAATCGTAATTTATAATCAATGAGCACAATCAATAAAGTATAAAAAGGATATGCAATGAATAATTCATTCAATAATATATTCAATGTTAAGCAAATTTGTTTCTCAGAAGTTATTGGGATAAAAAGAATAGAGAAGTACTAAAAATGGTGATTTAGATCACCAATTGTATCCCACATTAAGCACATATCCCAAGGAAATCAGCTACTCAATATTGCTACAGTGGTTAGAACTACTAATGTCTTAAATAGCCATGTCAGATAAGCATCTCAAATAACTCCACAGTACCTCAACCAATATCAGACGTTGGGTATAATCCCCAGATGATTTAAGTGATCACAACATAAGGCACAGGCATAGCACAAGAGCCTAAGTAGCATAATGTCTCTAGAGAAGCTATGTGTTAAAGCATATCAGCACACATCTCAAGGCAAAACCTACCCATACCCTGCTTAGAATTTCTTCTCTAAGCACTAATCGGATCCTCAAATTAGGTAATTGGGTCGAATAAAGGGGACTAGGATCACTGGCCGTGTGAGGTGAGAGAGGAGTATAAGGCAGAGTGAGTGAGGGACCTCACTCCTCATGTGGAGGTAGTGAGCCCTCTTCACGATTCCCTTCTATACCACTGCGAGTGTCTTGCAGCGAATGATTTGGGACTAAGTCCCCTTTTCCTTCCTTTCGTGCAAAGGCACAACTAATGTCTTCGCAATTAAGCTTCTATTGGAGCCCTTTCTTCAAATCAAGGTAGCAGATGGGGTCTCCAGATGACGCTGCGGCTGCTCGAGGTGGAATCGAAGCCGGAGGTGGGCGGAGCATGGTGCCGAAGGCGAAGATGACTAGTGAACCAGTGAACACCTGCAATCCAAAATACAGGCTCGTGGCCCCAATTAATATGTTCACAAGCTTCTTCTAGGTCTAAGGAAGGTGATAGTGGTGTTTATGTGGAGTTTGGAGGTGAATGGTGGTTGGATGAAGTCGGACTATGCAAGCGGAAGATGGGTTGTCTGATAAGGTGAAAGGAAGGTCAAAGCTCCAAATATTGTTGGGGCTCTTACTTGTGGAGGTGAGGCGAAGGTTTTGGTGGTGGTGGTTGTGCGTTTGGTGGACGGTAGTGGTCGAGCGACCACGCCGGAGGCGGAGAAGACGAAGGGGAAGGAGGGGATTGGTCGGTTGAATTGAGTTGGGAATGAGTTGATTCTAACCTAAAGAAGGAGAGGAAGAAGAAAGACCTAGCTAAGGGATGAAGGGGTTGGAAGTTGGCACCGACTTTGATTGGCTAGTGCCAGAGAAGGAGAGCTCTTCGATGATGAGGGGTGATGATGACAAAGGGGCAGACAGCCTCTACTTTGGTCGGCGAGAGGCGAAAGAGGGAGAGGAAGACAAAGGTGTTTCCAATTTGGCCGTTGGGAGGCCATAGAAAGACGGAGGAGGAATTCGCTGAAGCTACGGTGAAGCAAGCTGGGGAAGGAGGAGAAGAGGTCATGTTGGCCTTAAACCAAGTTAACTTTGATGTTGGGAGCCTGGGGAGCTTTTATAGAGCTCAAACCTGAGCTCTAAATGAGGAAAGAAGTGCAATTGGCCATGGTCTCAAAGGAAAGAAGTCCTCAATTTCCTCGAGCTCACCTAAGCTCTAGGAATGGCTTTGGAAACCCTAAGGCAATTCAAACGATTGGGTAGGATCTCTAAATCAATCCCTCCAAATTTGGAGGGATCTAGATCTGATCAGAGGGACAAATCTTGGATTGTAGGTTGGTGGGTTTGGGTTCACACCTCTAATGGAGACAGGGACCTGTTTGAAGAAAATGATGAGAAGTTAGGGACCTGAATACAATAACTTCGAAAGTGAGGGGCTTAGATTTGAAGAATAGAGTTTTTAGGGACTAAATTGCAAACTATGTCAAGATGGATTCTAATTGAGCCCAAATTTTGATGATAACCTAATTTGGACCCAAGAAATCTAATAGTGAACTTGGATTCCAGTTTTGACCATGTTTGACTAGGCAATTTGCACAAAAGCCCAAATTAGGGTAAAATTCTGTTTGAAACTCTATTCAAGGTCAAAATGGGTTCAGATGGTCAAACCAAGGGTACCAAACATCTTAGAATATTTTTATATGAATTTTAAGAGGTTTAGATAAATTTTATTTTGACCATAACCTCTTCAATTTAAGCTGGTCTAAAATTAGGATTTTGTGTGCTGATTCGGTTATCGAAATGCGTAAAATCCTATTTCTGTTTGTGTTGTCCCACTTTTGGAATTTAATTCTCATTTGTCCTTAGATTAACCCCTGGTTACTCTGCATTTAGGATGTGATATTAAAATTACATAATTAGCCTTTTTTATTGTTCTCTCCTTAAAACAGATCTGAGAGGAATTATGGTCCTCAGTTAATTATTAAGGAGCATTTATCACTTGATTCCAACTAATTCATGCTAGTTATGACTAATGATGGTGTTACCATCAGTTTCTACATTTAGAACTTTTGATAGTTTCTTGTTTTCAACTGTTAGTGCTTTAGCTAAATCATGCAATTGTTAAAAAGCTTTTAAAAGTTTACGAAAATTAAATGAGGATATTGATTCCACAGCAATAATACAACCTAATCTACTTGAATTAAGTTATATTCTAGCATAACTTAGGAACAATGCATGCATAAGCATCACAATTTGCATAATAATTAGTTTGGTAGCTTTATAGATAATACTGCCATTTTATCTCTAAAAGAGAGATGATATTAATTGCAGATGATTTGGGACCACAGATGATAGATCACACTATACAAATCTGATCAAGATGACGACAGGAGTCCAACGCTTCCAAAATCATCTTGATCGAACATCCGTAGCATCACATACAACTCATAGAAGAACAGATGCCAAGGAGTAAGATAGTAGAGATTGAAACCTTAGATGTCAAATTCGACCACATGAATGGATCTGGATCAACGATTGCAATCCAATGGTGCAAAGATCAACTCGATCGGAGCTCTGTAGCACCAACTACAAAGGTAGGAAGATGAACGGCTAGGATAGTGCCACGTGGCATCATCCTAGCAGCCCCTCGCTGCACCCCTGAAATGACCCGTTGCCTTTCTGGGTCATTTAAGACATATGGATGAGCCGTCAGACATCTTTCCAATTGTTTGGATGAAGGGTCAGACGTCTGAAAGTAGAAGAACCATACCTTTCTTTCTTTTCCGTGCACGCTGCACGCGCACTCATCTCTCTCTCCTCACCCCAAATCCCTAACCCTCTCCTATTTAACCCACCCCACACCATGCCACTCTCCCCATCCCCACCAGCCACCACCTCCATTCTTCCCTCCAGTCAGCCGCCACATTCCTCCCTTCCTTCCAGTGCGGCGAGAGGAGAGGAAGAACAGAGAGAGGCAGGGTGCAGAGGAGGAGAGCACAGCGGGAGCGTGGGAGGAGCTTGAGAGGAGGAGCTCACGAGGAAGATGCGGGAGCTCAGAGGATCTCGTGCGGAAGGAGTCGAGGGCGTGAGCGAGGAGGAGGAGCTTGTGAGCAAGACCATTGGCCTCCTGCAGCTGTTGGAGGAGTTGCTGCAACTCCTGTGAGAGAGCTCGCGAAGGAGAGCTCGTAGGAGAGGTTCTGCGTACTGGATATTTTTCAGTATCAGACGTCTGGAGCATCTCCCAGACGTTTGGAATAGCTAAAGGACGTCTGAAGCTAAAGCCGGACGTCTGAAAGCACGCACAGTGCTAAGGTATGTATTTTTATGCAGTTTACGGCCATGTAGGCCTCACCGCAGAGCTTGTTAGGCTATTTATGGCTCTACACATACATGAGCAGTAGGAAGGGCATTGGAAAGGCGCAGGGTGCGCCCTTCGAGGTGCATTTGGATATCTGGATATATAGCCAGACATCTGACAGTACTTTCAGACGATCGGAATGGGAGCCCAACGTTTGGAACTCTCCTTAGACGATCGTGGAAGGTCCAGACGTCCGAGGTAGCTGCAAGAAAACCCAGGGTGAGTTTTGACGTCTTTTAAGACGTTTGGGACTAGACCCAGATGTCTGATTTTGGACAGTGTGCGTGTTTTTGGCCTATTTAGGACCCAAACGGAATCAAATTTCCGCAAACGAAGTACTGTTGTTTTCCGCTTGAGTTTTTCTACATGTTAGTGTCACTCGTATATAGTTTTGAATTCGTTTGATGTGATTGGTCGTCTCTATAGGTCTCTAGCCAGCTGAGTACGCGGGAGCCACGGAGGCGACGGGATCTACGATCTGAGCCCCTATTCCTCCCGTGTTTTTCGATAGAGTGGTCTACACTAATATTAAGATTTGACTAAAAGAGCTGCGTGCTTAGAATAACTTGAGATACATGAAGAACCCTAGGATGAGAATGAACCCTAGGGCAGGAACAATGAATATGGTTTGAGCTACATTGTATGTTTGAGATACATGTAGAACCCTAGGATGAGAATGAACCCTAGGGTAGGAACAATGAATATGGATGAGCTACACTGTTTACTTGAGATGCATGTACAATTCTAAATGCTAGCAAATGAATGGATATCTTCATGTGATGCTTTGTCAGTTAGAGATTCATGAGCTTCATGTTTTAAGAAGGAAACCGGTAATAGAGAGATTGGGCATTTGGAATATGAAACGATGGAATACGAGAATAAACCCTACGAGGAATTAGGAGGACGACTCCTGTAGACGGGAAGTGAGCTGGCCCTTGTGCATGCGGTACCAAGGAGAGCTACTATCCTTTTTGTGTAGAGGGGTACTAGCCACCCGTTGGGTTGAGCCCCAGGGTCAGCCCTAGACACTCTACACCGTCTCTGTTTGGCCCTCGTGTACGTGGTACCGAGGCGAGCTACTTAGTGTAGGGAGGGAACTAGCTACCCCAGGGGGCCCAGGGTTAGGACTAGCCACCATACACCGACTCTTTCTTGGCCCACTGGGCAAACCGGGATAGTTGGACAAGGGTACGTGGACTGTGGAGGGGAGAGACCCCTGTTTTGTTCTGAGGGGTGAGACCCCTGTTTTGAGAGGGCAAGGCCCTATACTATTTCGTGTTGTACTTTTATGCATACCCGTTAGTGGAAACATCTGACCGCGTGCCAGTGCGGGATAGCTACCCACGTGCTTATCACGCGTGCCGTAGTCACCGCTACGTCGCGACTGTGACCTCGGGGTGGTTGACTGGGTGTAGGACTACCACGGGGGACTCTCTCGGCCAAGAGAGCACCATGTGTACATCCTACATCACGGGAAAGACTGCAATCAAGATCATTCCCCTGGAAGGACAGTCAAGGTCAAGAAATGACTGGATCTTAAGAGAATGGACAAATTGGAACTACTCGTTGAGCTAAATGGAAATTTAAAAAATAACTAGTTGCCTGTCTTAAATTAAGTTGCAAGTAAATGTTTTAGTTACCACTCTACTCAGCATTTGCTGACTCCAGAAATTTTATAACCTTGTCTAGGTCAGGGAGTTGAGTAGCCAGCACCATTGGCTGCAGAGGGAGTTGGGCCCAATCGAGCCCAGCCTTAGCTGTTTACTTACTGTTTCCTTAGCTTCTGCTGTGTAGTGAGTTTCTGCTCGATGAACTACGATTTTAGTTACTTTTTCGCTGTACTTTTCTCTACTGTAGTTATGATGGCTTGTAATAATTGTGAGACTATTCGCTCTGTTTCTTTACTTTCTCTTATTTTCTTTCTGCTTAGTTACATTGCATGTGTGGATGTGAATTATTTCCTGCTTTTGGTTATTTCTCGTTGGACGACTGGGTCTTGGGATTAGTCTAGGTGGGCTGGTCTCAGGTCCTGTAGGGATCTGGGGTCTAGTTGTAACAAGATGGTATCAGAGCAATGTCGTCCCGAAAAATGAACCAATTGGTTTGAGAACTGGTCACCCACATGCGTGTAGCTAGGCTAGCCATCACAACGTATTGCTTTGATCTTCGCTTCAAGTCGTATCTCTTGATGTGATCTGTTACCATTGGTCGTTCCTGCTCTTTTTCCTATCTCCTTGTAGGAGATGCCTCGTCGAGGAGTTCAAGAGGTAGGCCATGAACGTGGCTGTGGGAGGGGTCGGAGCGGTTGGCATGCCAGACCTGAGGCACCCGTCGATCCACCTCTCCTTCTAGGCATCCAGGCAAAGGATATCACCCAGATGATCCGAGATATCATACGGGAGGAGCTCCAGCAACCTCCTCGGCCACCCCTTCCTTAGGACATGGAGGGAGAGTCCTCTGTGGGATAGGGGAACCGTCGCAGTGCTGTATGAGATGGAGGGGGAGGTGGTGATCCTCCACCACCCCCACCACCCTCAGACATTTTTGAGCATGAGCCCTCCTTGCCTGGAGGCGTACCTATGCCCCTATTGTAGCTCTACCATGAGCTTTTCAACTAGTTCTGAAAGCTGAAGCCCCCCTCCTTCAAGGGGGATGAGAGCTCGTCTGAGGCATGGACTGGCTGGAGCAGATAGAGAAGGTGTTCGACACGATCCACCCTCCTGCAGAGTGCCGCGTGGCCTTTGCCTCATACCAGCTGGAGAGCGTAGCCCGCAAGTGGTGGAGGGCAGTCAGAGGCCATGAGGGGAGAGAGCCGATGTGGGACCAGTTCATGGCTCTCTTCTGCGAGTAGTACTTTTCGCAGACCTTGTAGGACCAGAGGAGGCGGGAGTTCCACACTCTTTGTCAGGAGGCGATGACAGTTAGCGTGTACCGCATGCGTTTTCTAGAGTTGTCACGCTTCACCCTGACAGCTATGTCTATTGAGGAGGAGCGCCCGTGGAGGTTTACTGAGGGGCTTTGACCTGCGATCCGAGGTTATGTGAAACCCCTGAAGTTGCCCAATTTCTCTCGTATGGTTGAGGCGGCCATGACTTATGAGGAGACTAACCCGACTGCACGAGACACTGACGGTGGATGGAAGAGGCCCTACCAGCCAGAGTACTCATAGGGCCAATGGGAGAGGAGGCACACGGCGACCACTAGAGAGCCGTCTCGTTCTGCGGGGTCACTAGTGGCCTTTGGGCACCCCAGACAGAGGCTAGTTGCCAGATCGAACCCCTGCTCAGTCACCACTAGGGACCGACTGAGGAAGGAGGTCGTGTTCCTCTCTGCTACCAGTGTGGCAAGTAGGCCCACATCAGGAGGGACTGTCCATCTAGGGCCAGAGCACAGCAGATGCTCCCCGCACCAAGCGTTGGAGGCCGAGCTGGCGGCTGCGGTCACCAGACTCATGGGGGAGGACAGCAGTCACAAGGAGGGTATCGGCCAACTGCTGCCTGCCTGACTCAGAGCGTGGCCGATTCGTCTGCACCCAAGGCTGTGGGGCGTATCAACGCCCTAACACACAGATACGCCAGGGCTTCGGGTTCTGTGGTGGCAGGTATGGTTACTGTTTCTGGCCGATTAGTCTATGTTCTTTTCGATTCTGGTGCCACACACTCTTTTGTCTCGTCGAGTTTTGGCGTTAGTTTGGGGCTGGGCAGTGTATTGTTAGAGGTTCCTTTCCTGATTAGAGGGCTGGGTGGATAGTTGTTTGTAGCAGAGGAGGTCTTTACAGACTGCAAGGTTGCTATAGGGGGACATAGTCTTCTCCCCGACCTGATTGTGATCCCTATGGAGGACTTTGGCATGATCCTAGGGATAGACTGACTGTCTGCCTATCACACCTTGGTGGACCATTTTGAGAGGAAGATCATCTTCTCCTTACCAGAGTTGCCTCTTTTTGAGTTTCACGGCTAGCTGGTGGACAGAGGTTTTAGGTGCATCTCCGTGCTTTGGGCAACGAAGCTTTTGGGCTAGGGGTGTGAGGGCTTCTTAGCTTGTGTTGTAGTAGAGCCTAGCCCTGTGGCCGACTTTCAGAGTATTCTGGTGGTCTGTGAGTACCCTGACGTTTTCTTAGAGGAGTTGCCAAGATTACCGCCTGAGCGTGAGATCAAGTTTGAGATCTCATTAGAATCGGGGACCAGCCCCATTTCTACTGCACCTTACAGGATGGCACAGCTTGAGCTGCGAGAGCTCAAGTCACAGTTACAGGACTTGTTGGAGAAGGGCTTTGTGAGGCCCAGTGCATCCCCTTGGGGAGCCCCCGTGTTGTTTGTGAAGAAGAAGGACGGTACCCTGTGACTTTGTGTCGATTACCAACAGCTAAATTGGGTCACCGTCAAGAACAAGTACCCGTTGCCTTGTATCAACGACCTCTTTGACCAGTTGAGAGATGCCACAGTGTTCTCTAAGATAGATCTGAGGTCAGGTTACCACAAGTTGAGGATCAAGGAGACCGACGTCTCCAAGACAACTTTCTATACTTTGTACGGGCACTACGAGTTCTTGGTCATGCCGTTTGGGCTGACCAATACCCCCACTACTTTCATGGACATGATGAACTGTGTTTTCAGGTCGTACTTAGACCAGTTTGTGGTGGTGTTCATCGACGACGTCCTAGTCTACTCACGGGATCAGGCGCATCATGGACAGCATTTACGTATGGTCCTAGATACCTTGAGACGACTGAGGTTGTATGCCAGGTATAGCAAGTGTAAGTTTTGACTGAGACAGGTGACTTTCTTGGGTCACGTGATTTTAGGAGATGGCTTGGCTGTGGACCTAGCCAAGGTTGAGGCCGTGCTCAGGTGGGAGAGACCGCATATAGTGACAGAGGTACGCAGTTTTCTGGGACTGGCAAGCTACTATCGGCGGTTTATCAGAGGGTTCTCTCAGATCGCACGTTCTTTGACTCAGCTGGCCCAGAAGGATGTGCCCTTTACCTGGACTGGCGAGTGCGAGGTGACGAGTCGATTCTCCTCTTTCGATTAAGTTTCGTAAATGAAATAATGCGTCGTTTGTAGTTCTATGTGGTGGAAAAATCGACTAATCAACATTTAATATAACCACTCAATTAGGAGTGGGTCGTGTCCACAGGGAGGAAATGATGCAATAAAATCTCGATTATTTCGTATTCGCTCAATCTTGTGAGAAATCCGTAGTCAAATCTGACATAAAATGGGACGGAAAGAAGATGCACAATAACTTGAAAATGTAAGGGTAGATGTGCAATTTTTCCTCAATGAAATATTCAATAAATATGTGATGATTTTATGCAATTTTCAATTGACATGTATTAGAGAAAAGTTGTACACATTTTAATCCCAAAACCAATGTCAAACAATGTTAATTACAAAAGCCACGCAATTGTAAGAGAGCTTGAGTATGAAGTTGTAATCTTACCATAATAAAATATTCATCAATCAAAATTCTTTTTCCTGGAAATGGCATGAAATGCAATAACTAATTAGAACCAAAATAGAGGATTTTACCTCTCTCCTCCTCGTGATCGGGAGAGAGGTTCAATCGAGGAGAGGTTCGCACAGACGGTTGGCTGAAGTGAGGCTTTCGCGGTGGTGGCAGCCGTACGTCGAGCGGTGGCCGGAGCTGGCCTGCCGAAGGAGAAAGGTAGCGGCGGTGAAGAAGCTACTACTGCCGCAGGGTGCGCACGGAGGTGGCGCGCATGCTGCAGGCTGGAGTGCGCGTACTGCTGCGCGCTGGAGTTGCGTTGGAGGTGGCGGCGAGGCACGGAAGGAGAGGGCGCGGGCTCTGCAGGTGGGAGGCACGGGAAGTGGGTGCTGTAGCAGGTGCACTCTGCAGGCTGCATGGCGGGCGTGCTGGAGTGGGTGCACTGGAGGTGAGGCGTGCTGAGGAGCTGGTGGTCTTGTGCAGGTGATGCACGTGCAGAGAAGAACGTGCGGTGATGGCAGGCTTGGCGCTGGAGTGGATGATGCAGGAGATGGGGCGGAAGTGTGCAGCCAGAGCGGTGCGGGCGTGAAGGCGGTGAGGCGTAGCAAGGGCATGTGTCATGGATGCTACAGGAGGTGCGGCGTAAGTGTGCAGCCGGAGGGGTGAGGGCGTGAAGTGAGCGGCCGGTTGCTGTTGTGTGTGGGGATGAAGCTTCAGACGTCCGGGAAATTTCCCGGACGTCTTAACTGACGGAGGAGATGAAAATGCAGTGGCTGCGGCAGTGGTTGTTGGTGACGACGGTGAGGGTGGTAAACACTGAGGTGCTCACGGTAATGCAGACGAGCTCCAAATGGCGGTGTGGCCTGTCACACCACACGCCCACGGTGGTGGAGGCTCGTCACCACGGTTGAGGTCGGTGGTGGTGGAATGGACGAGAGATGAACTCTCTACACAGTGGTGGGTCGGGGGTGGTGGCCTCTCCAGCTCGGCAGCCTCCCTCCTCCTTTTGTAGCCACCTGCAAAGATTTGAATGGAGAGGCAGGAGCAGATCCACATTCTCCGCTCGTCCTTGAATGTAGGTTTCAGTGCGGCAGCTGGTGGCGTTGGAGCGGCAGCTGAAGGAAATGCAGCCGTTGCTGCAAGAAGAAGAATAAAAAAAAATGATGTTAAAATATTATGGTTATTTATATACAAACCCTCAACTTTTATGTTAACTTATATTAATGTATGCAATGCACCTAATTGGTTAACTAATGAATGCAATTCTAAGTTAATTATGAATGCAATGCATGAATTATGTAATTAAATTAGAAATATGAATTAACTTATGTACATCCTAATTTATGCTAAATAAATGTTAGAATTAACTTAATGTCTAGGCACTTAAATTCTTAAATAGCCCACAAATATGGGCTAAGCAAGAGGTGTGCTTTCAGGAGTTGAAGGAGAGACTAATTTCAGCTCCTATACTTACCATTCTAGACAGTAGTGGTGGGTTCGTGGTTTACACCGACGCTTCGTTACAGGGGTTAGGTGGTGTGCTCATGCAGCGGGGTCACGTTGTCGCTTACGCTTCATGGCAACTGAAGCCTCATGAGCATAACTACCCCACCCATGACTTAGAGCTGGCAGTAATTGTTTTCGCGCTGAAGACATGGTGGCACTACCTGTATGGTGAGACATTTGATATCTTCACAGATCACAAGAACCTCAGGTACTTGTTTCGCCAAAAGGAGCTCAACTTGAGACATAGACGTTGGTTAGAGCTCCTGAAGAACTACGACTGCAGCATCTCCTACCACCCATGAAAGGCCAATGTGGTGGCTGATGCCTTGAGATGGAAGGCGCCCGCCTACTTGGCCAGCTTGCAGGCATAGAGTTGGAGACTCATGGAGGAGGTGGGCAGTTGGCGACCCCGGGAGTCACAGGGGCACTATGAGGCAGTGATAGTGATGCGACAGGCACGACCAGAGCTGATAGACCACATCATTGCAGGACAGATGGCCGATCCGTACTTACAGAGACTGCAAGACAGGGTGTTGACAGGGAACCCAAGAGACTTTTCTTTCTCAGAACAGATACTGTGCATGAGGGGACGCTTATGCGTTCCTAGAGATGAGGAGTTGTTGAGAAAGCTCTTAACCGAGGCGCATGGGTCCCGGTTCACCATACATCCCGGAAATACAAGGATGTACCATGATTTGTGATGCGACTTCTGGTGGAGAGGGATGAAGCAGGATGCTAGTGAATTTGTCCAGCAGTGCTTGGTATGCCAGCAGGTGAAGGTCGAGCACTAGAGGCCTGCAGGGCCGTTACAACCACTTCCTGTGCCAGAGTGGAAGTGGGAAAGCATCACCATGGACTTAGTGGCGGGTCTACCAGTTACCCAGCGGGGACACGGCGTACTTTCGGTGATAGTAGATCGGTTAACGAAGACGGCACGGTTCCTACCGATCTGAGTCACTTTTGGGCCAGCACAGCTAGCAGAGAGATATGTCAAAGATGTGGTGCGTCTGCACGGAGTATCTCGCGAGATCGTATTCGACAAGGATACTCGTTTTACTTCCCAGTTCTAGGCATAATTTCAGCAAGCATTAGGGACCCGTCCAAGGTTCAACACTGCATACCACCCCCAGATAGACGGGCAGTCAGAGCGCACCATACAGACACTTGAGGACCTCCTACGCTCTTGTGTACTAGACTAGAGAGGCTCCTGGGAGGAGCATTTTCCCTTGGCAAAGTTTGCATATAATAACAACTATCATTCGAGCATTGGCCTGGCACCTTATGAGGCTCTGTACGGATGGAGGTGTACCACACCCTTGAGTTGGGTAGAGGTGGGGACCAAGTGGGAGGTTTGCCCTAAGCTGATCCAGTAGAGTCAGGAGGTGATAGAGTAGATTCACAGGCGACTTCGCAATGTCAGGAGTAGACAGAAGAGCTACGCCGATAGGAAGCGCAGGGAGGTACAATTCGAGGTTGGGGATTACGTCTTTCTCTGTGTTTCGCCCATGAAGGGGTTGCAGCATTTTAGGGTGAAAGGGAAGCTCACAACAAGGTTTGTGGGACCCGTTGAGGTCTTGGAGTGGTTGGACCCATTGCTTACCAGCTTGCCCTTACTCCCCAGCTCTCTAGAGTGCACGACGTGTTCCATGTGTCCAACCTCACGAAGTACGTCGCTGATCCCAGCCACGTTTTGAGCCACGAGAGCGTCGTGGTGGGAGACGACCTGACCTATCCTGAGAGGCCAGTACATATGTTAGATAGAGTCGTCCAGACTTTGAGACGGAAGCAGGTATCACTGGTGAAAGTCCTATGGAGAGCTTGAGGCGGCAATGTGAGAGCAGTACCCGGAGCTTCTTGAGGGTACGTTTCCTCGGACCTACTTTGGTCCTCTTTAAGTTTGTTATGCACTTTTACTCTACCTTTTTCCGCACCCTACTTAGCTCAAGTTTCGGGGACGAAGCTTCCTTTAAGTTTGTTACGTTGAAATGACCTGTTGCCTTTCGGGGTCGTTTAAGACATCTGGATGAGTCGTTAGACGTCTATCCAGACGTCTGGATGAAGGGTCAGACGCCTGAAAGTAGAAGAACTGTACCTTTCTTTCATTTCTGCACGTGCTACACGTGCACTCGTCTCTCTCTCCTCACCCCAAAACCCTAACCCTCTCTTATTTAACCCACCCCACACCACGCCACTCTCCCCATCCCCACCAGCCACCACCTCCACTCTTCCCTCTAGCCGACAACCACCTTCCTCCCTTTCTTCTAGCGTGGTGAGAGGAGAGGAAGAAGAGAGAGAGGCGAGACGTGGAGGAGGAGGAAAGCGCAGCAGGAGCATGGGAGGAGCTTGAGAGGAAGCCACGAGAGCTTAGAGGAGCTCATGCGAAAGGAGTCGAGGGCGTGAGCGAGGAGTAGGAGCTTGCGAGCAGGAGCCTTGGCCTCCTGCAGCCGCCAGAGGAGCTGCTGCAACTCTTGTGGGTGAGCTCGCGATGGAGAGCTCATAGGAGAGGTTCTGCATATTTTATATTTTCTAGTATTTGACATCTGGAGCATCTCCCAGACATCTGGAATAGTTGAAGGACGTTTGGAGCTAAAGTCGGACGTCTGAAAGCACACGCAATGCTAAGGTACGTGCTTTTGTGCGGTTTACGGCCATGTTGGCCTCACCGCAGAGCTTGTTAGGCTATTTATGGCTCTGCACGTACACGCGCAGGAGGTAGGGCGTTGGAAAGGTGCAAGGTGCACCCTTCGAGGTGCGTTTGGACGTTTGGATACATAGCCAGACGTCTAACAGTACTTCCAGACGACCGGAAGGAGAGGCGGACGTCTGGAACTCTCCTCAGACGATCGCGGAAGGGTCCGAACATCTGAGGTAGCCGCAGGAAATCCAAGGTGAGTTTTGACGTCTTTTAAGACATCTGGGACTAGACCTAGAAGTCTGATTTTGGATAGTGTGTGTGTTTTTTGCCTGTTTAGGGCCCAAACAAAATCGGATTTTCGCAAACGAAGTACCGTTGTTTTTTGATTGAGTTTCTCTATGTGTTAGTGTCACTTGTATATAGTTTTGAACTCGTTTGATGTGGTTGGTCGTCTGTATAGGTCTCCAGCCAGTTGAGTATGCAGGAGCCGCGGAGGCAACGGGATCTGCGATTCGAGCCCCCATTCCTCTCGTGTTTTCCAGTAGAGTGGTCTACACTAATATTAAGATTTGACTAAAAGAACTACATGCTTAGAATAACTTGAGATACATGTAGAACCCTAGGATGAGAATAAACCCTAGGGTAGGAACAATTAATATGGATTGAGCTACACTGTATGTTTGAGATACATGTAGAACCCTAGGATGAGAATGAACCCTAAGGTAGGAACAATGAATATGGATGAGCTACACTGTTTACTTAACATGCATGTACAATTCTAAATGCTAGCAAATGAATGGATATCTTAATGTGATGCTTTGTTAGTTAAAGATTCATGAGCTGCATGTTTTAAAAAGGAAACTGGTAATAGAGAGATCGGGCATTTGGAATATGAAATTATGAAATACCAGCATGAACCCTACGAGGAATTAGGACTCCTGTAGACAGGAAGTGATCTGGCCCTTGTGTACGTGGTACTAAGGAGAGCCACTGTCCTTTTTGTGTAGAGGGGTACTAGCCGCCCGTTGGGTTGAGCCTCGGGGTCAGGCCTAGACACTCTACACCGTCTCTGTTTGGCCCTCGTGTACGTGGTACCAAGGCGAGCTACTTAGTGTAGGGAGGGAGCTATCCGCCCTAGGGGGCCTAGGGTTAGGACTAGCCACCCTACATCGACTCTTTTTAGGCCCACTGGGCAATCCGGGATAGTCGAACAAGGGTATGTGAACTATGGAGGGTCAAGACCCCTATTCTATTCTGAGGGGCGAGACCCTTGTTCTAAGAGGGCAAGGCCCTGTACTGTTCCGTGCTGTACCTTTAGACGTACCTGCTAGCGGAAACGACTGACCATGTGCCAGTTCGGGATAGCTACCCGCATGCTTATCACGCGTGCCGTAGTCACCGCTACATTGCGACCGTGACCTCAAGGTGGTTGAGTGGGTGTAGGACTACCACGGGGGACTCTCCCGGGCAGGAGAGCATCACGTGTACATCCTACATCACGAGAAAGACTGCAATCAAGATCGTCCCCATGGAGGGATAGTCAAGATCAAGAAATGACTGGATCTTAAGAGAGTGGACAAATTGGAACTACTCGTTGAGCTAAATGGAAATTTGAAAAATAACTAGTTGCCTGTCTTAAATTAAATTGTAAGTAAATGTTTTAGTTACCACTCTACTCAACATTCGCTGACTCCGAAAATTTTATAACCTTGTCTAGGTCAGGGAGTTGAGCAGCCAGCACAACCGGCTACAGAGGGAGTTGGGCCCAGTCGAGCCTAGCCTTAGCTATTTACTTACTATTTCCTTAGCTTCTGCTGTGTAGTGAGTTTCTGCTCTATGAACTACTATTTTAGTTACTTTCCCGCTGTACTTTTCTTTGCTTTAGTTGTGTGGTCTGTAATAATTGTGAGACTGTTCACTCTGTTTCTTTACCGTCTCTTGTTTTCTTTTTGCTTAGTTACATTGCATGTGTAGATGTGAATTATTTCCTGCTTTTGGTTATTTCTCGTTAGATGACTGGGTCTTGAGATTAGTCGAGGCATCTCTTGGGTCTTGTAGGGATCTGGAGTCGGGTCATAACAACCCCCAATCATTGAAGGAGAAACGAGGGTCGTTGAATCGTCATCTAATGGCCACAAGTGAGGCATGTCGCCCAGCTCTCTGTGCATCATCAAGTGGGAATCCATCTCAGCTGTTGGATAGTCATTCAATGATTGAGGGCTTCCGCACGCGAATTCAAAATCAAAACACAAACGCACATGTAACGCATTGGTCACTGACTTCATAGAGGAGTGTGAGACGCATGCTCGAATCGTGCAGGACGCGAAATTAGAAGAGGCGGTGCACTTTAATGAAATACGACCGTGAGATGGCAATCAAAGGGCGCGGACGTGACCGCGTGGCATGCGGATGCTGCGGTGCAAATGACGCATTATTTAACACTTGAACTGACGCTCTGTTGCACGCGGGGTCTTAAGGCAGTGCTACGCGCGACGACAGCTGTCTGATTATCAAATCGGACGATTGAGTTTGAAAGCATGTGATCGTGTGTGAGAGGAGCACGAGGAAGAGTGTGCGGATCTGATCCAGCAGCTACGGGTGTGACTTGTGGCACCATATGAGGTGATCCACGCGTTTAAGGCACGATAGAGTTCCATTGGAGGTGTGATCTGATCCGTCGATCTCCCGATCGACGGATTTGATGGCTCCAAGGTTGTTTCACGAGTTGGGGGGCCTAAATACCCACTTTGCCCCTCATTGAAGCTATTAAAAGAGCCCAGGGCCCCCAGTTGAGAGGCAACTTTCACAAGACAAAATCTCCAGCCTCTCTCTTCTAGAACTTTTCTCCAACCTTCCTCCCGATGCTCTGGATCTGAAGTGCTGCCGCACTTCACACAAGTATCCCTCAAGCGGCATTGTCCATCATCTACTTTTCTCTCGCTTTATTCTTTAGTGTAGTTGTTTTAAATTCTAGTTGGAAAACTGTTTAGAAGTAACAATAAAAATCTGATTCTATGAATATCCCATCTCTATTTCCATGCTTTCACTAGGATAGATTAGTTAGTACGAAAGGCTTTGAGAATCGTGTTTTGCCTCCCTGCGAATGACTCGGTACTCACTGAAACATTTATAAATTTATTTGTTGCGACGTGATTCACAACTATAACGATACAAAATCTTTTAATGCGTTTCACTGTCGAACAAGTTGGCGCCGTTGCTGGGAAGGCAACAATAATTTTTGAAGCCTTTCATTCTAGTGTTTATTTGAGATTTCTAACTTTTGCTTTATTTTCATTAATTTCGTGTGTGTAGGAAGCGTGAAAATCTGAGAAGAAACGCAACAACGGAAAAATTGCAAGTTTCGAATCTTAGGTAAGTACTCGTACCTTAGATTAGGTTAGATTTTCTTTCGAAAAAAAAATCCAAAAATATGTGTTTTGCTTGAACCTTAGGTTAGCATTTGCTTGCTTTTGAAGAAAAAAAAAATCTCTTTTGGTGGATATTATCTCTTCAAAATCAACAAAACCACCTCCTATATTTTCGGGCTGAAATAAACTCTCATCTTAAAAATTCAATTCCCAAAAATTCACTTGTCCAAAACCTCTAAAATTTTTATTGGACGTGGGCTTTGAAGTTAAGAACAACATATTCAAATTTTGAGCTATTCTGAGCTATAGGAAAATTTTAAAAATTCACGAACTGAACTATTATCAAATCTGTTATTGTTCCTAATTTCTCAAAATATCATAAGACTTTTTATACAACTCTGATTGACTTGAAATATGTGGCACTGAATTCTAGTGAAAATAAAAAATTTAGGAAAAGTATAAAAAAATATTTTCTACATGTTTGATTGCACGTACTATTCAATCAACAACTGGGGATCAAAAATAGACTACAAGACCCCCAGTACACTTTAAATCTAAAAAAAATAGAAACCATGCATTAAAATTCTTGAAAAAATATTTCTGAGTGTCTAGTGAGTGGTGCAATAAGACAAATTGATTGCATTATTTGGGTCACACCACTTCCCTGATTTTGGATTTAAAAGAATCATCTAGCACTATCTACTCTTAGGGTTTCACACTAAGGTAGGGCACACTTGCATTTCCATACTTAAAGGAAATCAATCAAACAATTGAGACTTGTAAAACCTCTTGTGTGCCTCATCAGAACCATTGTTTGAAGCTATTTACTCAAGTGAACCCTAAAACTCACCAATATAAGCAAAAAAATTACTTGTGAACCCCTTGCCTATGCACTTTACACTTTTGAAATCAATTTTAAAGGGCAACATCCCCCTAACGCCCATCATATTCCAAAAGCATCTCAAGCCTAAACCTAACTCTGAGTAGACGTGCCCTAGGTGGGACTAATTTTCTTGGTGACTTGAAATTAGACTGGGCTAAGGTTAAGGCCTTGTCTACTTTGACTCATTTGTGACAAGAAAGGTTAGTGCGGTAACCGCGTCAACCCTTAGTGGTGTCCCATTGTGCGAGGTGTCCTAGGGGGTCCCATCCTTCTGGCTAGCCAAGTAATTCAAGGGTTGATCTAACCTAGTCATGCTTTAGGGAGCCAGTATTAGGTTTAATTAGGGTTTACACTCTAAGGATTAGCTTGATTGATTGTACTGTGAGGGCAGAGTTTCTCTCATCTATCTTCTCTCTCTCATCCATTAACTTTCTTCTGGTACATGGATGCTAGAAAGTCTTTGAACCCTAATTTGGTACCACCTTTAGGGAGTAATCTAAGGAGAAGACCTAATTTTTCTGTGTCTGAATCCTTTCCCATGGGTAATTACCATGATGAAGAACCGATTGAGGAGGAGAACTTGGACCCATACTCTTTTGCTCCCCACTATTCCTCCTTTTCCCCCTATCTTAACCCATCCCCTATTCTAAGTTTTTCAGGATGGGAGAACCTTCCTCAACACCCGGGACATGATTCCCTTGCTTACACCTCATATTCCCTGGGTATATCCTCATCCTTACGGAATTCCACACAAATTCTAGATATCAAGGATCTCTACAATCTCAAGAGACACTTGCCATGCAGGACCAACACCTGATCGGCATGACCAACTATCTTGATCAAATTCATCTCTCCCCTGGTCAGGGATATGCCTCAGAGTCTCAATAGCTAGAATATCAATCCTATCCTTGAAATCACTTCGCAAATTATCCCAATTCCACCCAACTACTCCACCTTCTTATTGGGATAACCCTACACCACCCAACCAAGGATATGATTCTTACCCTAGGTATTCAAATGATAGATATTGTAATTTGACTGAGGTTAGAAATCCTGGAAATTATTATCCTCAGCCCACTCAAACCCCTGACCATGGCGGTGATCCTGAGATTACCTAATTACTCCAAGTAGTCCAGGAGATGAGAGAAGCTAATGAGAGAACCTAATAAAAGAAATATGGATAACTTAACAAAAGAGCTCAATAAAATCCAGGAAGAACAGTGTCATAGACCTGGTCAGAGTAGGCCACAAGTTGGTGGTAAGCCATTTAAGGTCGAGGATCCAACCTTAAGTCCCAACCTCTACATACACCGAGCCCACCCACTAGCCCTGTGATTATCCAGAATAGATCCAACCTGGACCTACATCTAAACTAATTGATAATTCTGATATCCCAAAGATTGACTTTGAGGAGAAAGACTTACTCGAGGATCTAACTCTTGATTCAGAACCTGAATTACAATCCTTTATGTCAAAAGACACACAATTGGACCACGTGGATGAATCAGATTTAGATACCTTGAAAATTTTGGGAGAATCAAAACAAGATTATAAAGAACCCCATCAAGAAGATAGAAGGATTGAGGACAGTGATAGTCCCAGCCAGGCTCGGTTGGATGGTTCTGATATGATTTGTCTAAGGATTGCCATGATTAGATGTGCTTAGATGATTCGATATCTAGATTCGACGATAGTAACCATTCTGAGATATTCCATATAGAAGCCAAATCTGCCTTGACTTCTGTATCAGCTAATTTGCACCCTTCTCTTCCCATCCACCAGAGTCCTGAGGAAAACTCTGACTCTTATCCCCAACATCTCAAGATTGAACAAAATAGACAATCCCCTTATGAAAAAGATGTTCAAGAAATTGCAAAATTATTGGGGATGACTTATGATGATTTATCTGAGGAAGCAAAGAATTTAGCTGAATCATGGAATCTCGAGGAACTTGATTTGATTGATGAGAAACAAGAAGACATTTCCTTAGAAGATATAGTTCAAGAGAAAACAACTGAGATCAAATTTATAATCCTACTTAGAAATTCACAAAACAAAAAGGAATTGAAGCCTTGATTAATCTAGATTTCGATCTTCCTCCCTGTGGGGAAATGATTCTAAGAAAAAATGAATTTTTGCCCATTACATTTGAGGATTTGCATCATGAATTAAGACAAGATTTGGGTGACTCATATGAGACTTTTTATCACCCCAAGGATGCGATTGAGGATTTTGACTTGGATATCTAGTATGATTTGGGTGAATATGGAACTATTGAGATAGACCACTGGATTTTATTTGACTCACCTACTCTACATCCATCCACACTTGACTTGACGTACGAAGTGGTTCCTTATACCATTTCAGACTACACCACTCGACTTCCTCCTTTCATTTCCCATCACTTTTAGGACCCGTATGATTTATTCCCCACTAACTACTCTTTACCCACCTCATCTACCTTACTCATGCACCACTTCTTAGGGTTGCCACTATCTACTTTCCACTTTGGCACTCGCATTTATTTTTCTCTCTTTTGTAGCACCTGGTTGCAAATAATTCCAAGCTTGTTTGTTTTATTTTTTTGACCTTTTGGGCTTAGTATTCATCATCAGTTGGTTTGCATTTGTCGATCACTGATTCTTGGACCACACGATCATATCTTCATATTAATCCTGACTTAACCCATTAATTTAATCATTCATTTTTGGGTTTAGGTCCGGCAAATGACATTAAGCTTACCACTGGTTGGGAGGCAACCCAGTATTCTATATAGGTATTTTTCTATCCAAGCTGACTTGGATTAACAAGCTCGGTCAAGTGATATCCCTCCTCCTGCTTATTACATTTTGATTTTTTCTACATACATTTCAATAAGGACATTGTAATAAATAAGCTTGGGGGGGTGGACATTGCATGGCTTATTTTTATGTCAGAAAAAAAAATTGCATTCATGCATAAAGAATTTTTATCAAGAAGGTTTTATTAAGGATTTATTCTTAAGTTGATTCCTAAATTTACAATCCAGTACAATTTTACATTTACATGTAGAATTTGTAATAGATCCACTATGAAGACCAATAGACATCTTTAGTTTGTTGATCATAAGCATTGCTTCTTCTCCTGAGCCCCTAGATAGTAATTAGGAAGCCAGGCAAACCATCTTCTAGTAGATCCACCAAACAAGTGCGAGGTGAGAGTAGAAAGTCTATTGGTGCTCTAAGGCTAGCATACAGAATCTTAGTTTCTGGGTAATTGAATAATGATACTCGGAGTTAGGCATAGTTTTCACTCTCTGTTCCTGAATTTTTGAAGAATCACCAAATAAGGCAAATACACAGAGAGCGGGTTCTAATAAAACTAGGACTAAGGTAGATGGTTACGACTATCCTTTACGGAATTCTCGGTTGAAGAAGGGTATTAATATCAAGGTTAGAAATACGTTATCCCATGCATTCATTTCTTGGTGCCAAGTGTAGGCGCTTCCACCAAATAAGCCACCCGATATCCTCTTGAATACCCTCAATCCTGAATAATGCCTTGTGAATAAAAATGTGCATGGTTGCTATAGTATGTTGTGTTGGTTGAAATAAATATATATGAAGAAAAAAAAAGAATCGAAAAAGAAAAGAAAAAAATGGAAAAAAAGAAAGAAAGAGAAAAGTAGAAAAATATATATAGAAAAAGAAAAGAAGTGTTAATTGCGTAATGTTTACTTCATGTCAAGCACATTGAGGCAACAACACCCATTCCCTTTACAATCCACCAAATACAGCTTTGACCTACTTTTCAGTATTTCTGACGGCCTAAATACTGGTCGAGGATTGCTGACTTAGTCATAGGATTATCAGAACTTAATCAAAGTGTTAATGCCATGAGAGGCCACCAAATATATTGACAAATCTGGTGAGCTAGAAAAGAAAAAGAAAAGAAAAGAGAAGAAAAAGAGAAAGAAAGAAAAAAGAAAGAGAAAGAATGAGTACAAAGGAACTAAAGAGAGCATAGTTTCTTCGCCTCTCTTTGAGTTGAATTATTTAACAATTCTGGAAATCTAGGTTCTGAAGTACTAGTCTATATGTAGCACCAGAAGAGTATGGGCCACCAAATACAAACCTACTTGACTTAGACATCTTCTACCTAAGCTAAAAGCTAGGGTTAAATTTACTGATTATTTTCAAAACCTCAAGGGAAGAAGTTTGCCCATCCTAATAGGATTTTACTAAGGGTTAAGTACAAGCTTTAGATGTGGATTGACTTTTCACTTGGATCTGTTGCATAAGTTAGAACACTACACTTTCACAACTGTTTGGATTTCTAAGATTTTGGATGAAAATAAAAGAAATAAATCTCTAGTTGAACTCTTAATAGAAATTAGTCATATAGGGTCACTTTGCATGTAGTCATGCATTTGTTAGGGATTAGCAAGATTCAGGCATGGGGGTGTGATTGCACAGCAATCATACGACCTAATCTACCTAAATTAAGTTCGATACTAGCATAACTTAGGAACAATACATGCATAAGCATCACAATTTGCATAGTAGTTAGCTTAGTAGCTTTATATATAATACTGTCATTTTATGCTCTAAAAGAGAGACGATATTAATTGCAGATGATTCAGGGATGCAGATGATAGATTAGATTGTACAGATTTGACTAGGACTACGACAGGAGTCCAATGCTTCCAAAATCGCCTTGATCAGACATCTATAGCATCACATACAGCCCGAAGAGGAATAGAGGCCAAGAAGTAAGATAGCAAAGATCCAAGCCTCAGATGTCAAATCCAACTGCACAGATGGATCCTGATCAACAATCGCAGTCCAATGGTGTAAAGATCAACCTGATTGGAGCTCTTTAGCACCAACTATAATGACAAGAAGATGAATTGCCAAGATACTGCCATGTCGCACCATCCCAGCAGCCCCTCGCTACACCCCCAATCACTGAAGGAGAAATGAGGGCCGTTGGATCGTCATCCAATGGCCATCGTTGAGGCACGTTGCCCACCTTTAAGTGCCTCATAAAGTGGGAATCCATCTTAGTCGTTGGATCGTCATTCAATGGCTGAGGGTGGCCACACACAAAATCAAAATCAAGACACAAACTCATGCGTAGCGCACTGGTCACCAACCTCACACAGGAGCACGAGATGCATGCTCAAATCGCATGGTTTGTGAAATCAGAAGAGGCGGTGCGCTTGGATGAAATACGGTCGTGCGATGGCGATCGAAGGGCATGGATGCGACCACGTGGCACACGGAGGTGGTGGTGCAGATGACGCGTTATGTAACGCTCGAATTGAAGCTTTGTTACACGTGGGGTCTTAAGGGGGTGTTGCGCGCGACGAGAGTCGTTCGATTATCAGATCGGACAATTGAGTTTGAAAGCACGTGAGGAAAAGTGCGTGGATTAGATCCAGCAGCTGCGGGCGTGACACATGGCACCATCTGAGGTGATCCACACGTTTAAGGTGCGATAGAGGTCCATTTAAGGTGCAATCTGATTCGTTGATGTCTCGATCAACGGATCTGATGGCTCCAAGGTTGTTGCACGAGTTGGGAGGCCTAAATACCCACTTTGCCCCTCACTGAAGCTATAAAAAGAGCCCTCGGGCCCCTAGTTGAGAGGCAACTTCCACCAGACAAAATCTGCAGCCTCTCTCTCTCTGCAATTTCTCTCTGGCCTTCCTCTCGGTGCTCTGGATCTCAAGTGCTACTGTACTTCACACAAGCATCCCACAAGCGACGTCGTCCTTCATCTACTTTTCTCACTTAATTCCTTAGTATAGTTGTTTTAAATTCTAGTTTGAAAATCGTTTCCAAGTAGCAATAAAAATTTTATTCTATGAATATCTTGTCTCTATTTCCATGCTTTCACTAAGGTAGATTAGTTAGTACGAAAGGCTTTCAGAATCATGTTTTGCTTCCCTGCGAACGACTCGGTACTCACCAAAACATTTATAAATTTATTTGTTTCAACGTAATATGCATCTACAATGATACAAAATCTTTTAACGCGTTTTGCGGTCGAACAAATACCTTATCTTTGAGTGCCACAAGTCCGCAGAGGGCTCATTTGCTTGATGCATCTTCCTTTTCTTCTTCTGACATAGAATTAGTGTGACCCTAAGCGACTTGTAATGCAGTCTTCCTCCCTTCTCTTGGTTGCTTTTTGGTCTTTCTCTTGTTTGAGTCCTTTCTAGCAAGGGGCACTTATTTACCATGTGTCCCTTCTTCTTACAATTATAGCATATGACTTAATCCTCCTTTGATTCTTCCTTCTTTCTCCAATTTTTCTTGTTCCTTAACTTTCTTAATTTGTGTGAGAGAAGTGCAATATCTTCATCATCTTCTTCTTCTGATTCCTCAGAATTTGTAAGTACTTTGAGTACAATATCCTTTTTTTTTCCTTCTCCCTTGTGTTCCTTCATGTGCTCTAGCTAGACCTCATAAGCCATAAGATTTCCTATTAGGTCATCCAACTGTAGTTGTGATAGGTTCTTCAATTCCTGAATTATTATTGTCTTGGTTTCAAAGCACTTGTAAGTGATTGGAGGATCTTCCTGACCAATGCTTCATTCTTCATATCTTGATCGAGGTTTCTTAAAGAATTCACGATATTTGTAAATTTGGTATTCATTTCCTTGATTATTTCACGTTTCTTCATTATGAAGAGCTCATACTTTTGAGTAAGTAGGTTGATGAGAGTCTCCTTTACTTTGGATGTACCCTCATGAGTGACTTCAAGTGTGTTCCAAATTTCATAAGTTGTTTTACAAGCTGATACTCGGTTGAACTCTTCCTTGAAAAGTCCATAGAAGATTGCATTCATGGCTCTAGCATTGTGAGTTGCTCATTTCTTTTCATCTGCAGTTACTGCAACTCCTTCCTTTTTTTTGGTTGTGTGTACTTTGAGGTGATACATCCCAGATTTCGTAGTCCATGGATTCCAAAAAGATCTGCATACATGTTTTCCAATATCCGTAATTAGTGCCATTAAATAAAGGTGGTCATACTGCTAACTACCCCTCATCATAGACATTGATTGATGTGACAGAAGACTTTGACATCGTTTATGTAGAATAACTCAAGCTTTGTCTTTGATACTATATATGGATACTTGTAGGATCTATATATCTATACTAGAGGGGGGTGAATAGTATTTATAAACAATATATAGATTTCAAATTAACAAACCACAATAAGAAAGACAGATGACACCTTAATCTATAGTGGAAACCCTTTCGGGTAAAAATCACTACTTAAGCCTCCTAACTTAGGATTTTCTCAACTAGTTAACGCTAGTCAATCCACTAACTCACCACTTGAATGAGGGTGGGACAACCTCTTATAATACCTTCTTCTCCTTAACACTTGACAAGAGAAGAACTATGTGAACCCCTTGGGTCCCAATCAAAATAATAGGAATATAAAATAATACAACAAAGATCCTATGGAACCTAAGAAGTAATTTAAAAGGTAAATTGTAGTTTTTCATTCCTGAGAATGTCGTTGCTTTTGAAAGTGTTGAAGCATAGGTGCAAAGCTGTGAAAGCACGAGGAAGAGAGAAAGCACTTTTTCTTTTGAAGTTGCTTTTTGAGGTATGTCTTGAAGTGAGGATCGCAAGGCCTTATGTATAGGTGAATTTCAAGCAAATTTGGAAACTCTATTCAAATAGTTTTGGTCAATCAAAATTAGTGATTGGTTGATCAAAAATATCTTGGTCTATTAATATAAGGAGTTGATCAATTAATATGCTTTATTGATCGATTACTAGCATAAAAGTCAAATTTGACCGTTGGACTAATTTGGTCAGTTAATTTAGTCCTATTGGTCGATCAATTGCATAGGTCAAACAATATTGCTTAATTGTTGTTTGTAAGTCCTAGTTAGTTATCTAACATGCAGAAATCATTAAGTTGAATACTTTGAGGTTCCTTACAATATTTCTAGACTTGAGAAAGATAAAAGGATACAATAAAGAATAAAAGTATAAGACAAATTATCTTTTTGAATTCGAGAAGCATGTTATCCTTCCATCTTTTAGATAGGGAGATCCTGAAATGGTCAGTTCACAATAAACATAATTTTGTTACATCAAAACAAAGGGATCAAAAACACTTGCATAAATTTAGATGCACCTAATGACAAACAGTAAGTGTTCTAACCCCTAAGACACAGGTTGTAGGAGGGATGTACACAAGTAGATATCTGTCACGTAGTGGGAGTCGTAGGTCATTGCCAATCCAACTGAGATAGGAACACTGGACTACTATTAAGAATATACTTAAATACTTGAGGAGGACAAAAGACTGCTATCTTATCTTTGGAGATGGAAATCTCTATCTGTTAGGGTACACCAAATCTGACTTCCAATCTGATATTGACAATAGAAAGTCTATGTCAGGGTCCATTTTCTTTTTGAATGATGCTTTTATGAGCTGGAGATGTAAGAAACTGATACCATAGCTGATTCAATGATAGAAGCGAAGCACATCACTGCATCTGATGTTGTGAGGGAGGCGATGTGGTTAGGAAAGTTTGTTGAGGAGTTTAATGTAGTTCCCTCGATACAGTCACCAATCCCACTTTTTGTGCGACAACACAGGTGTCATTACGCAAGTTGTTCGTTCACTTTCGTCGAGATTTAAAATATGCGTTGTAATATAGCGACTAAAGAGAGAAAAACATTAAAAATTTATAATCTCGAAATGTGAGTTCTGAGGTTGTCTCAGGGAGCAAGAATTTGCAAATTACCACTAATTAATCACATATAAAATGAAGCATAGAAGTTTGATGCAAAAGGAAAGTAATTATGCAATAAATTTCATACTCAAACTCAAAATAAAATATGAACTAAGGTAAAAAATGTGTTCTTATCAACTAAGAGTCTTACCCCAACACTTTGCCAAAACTGGCCAACTTCTCTTGGCCCAAAGCCTTCTCAGCTAATCGGATCCAAAACCTGGCCCAGACCAGACCCAAACGTGCTCGCGTGTGTGCGGGCGTGTGCGTGCACGTGAGGAGGACGGGGACTCGACCCCCTGAATCTTGAGTGAACTATAAGGAGGCAGGTTCCCTTATATGGCTTGCTGTAGATGTCGTCCCCACTGATGTGGGACTAAAGCAAAGATCCAATTTCAGACAAAATCATGCTCAGGAACTACAGGCATTGCTTCTTCATTAATAGCTACTGGAGTTGTTGATGACCAAATCGTCGTTGCATCTCGAATCCATGACATGGATTGCTTGCGACAAGAAGTTTGCAGCTGTTGGAGGTGGTGACCTTGTCATTGACCCACTAATAAATGCCAGTTTATCATCATTCTTATGCCATAAAACATATCTAGCTCATAGGGTTTTATCTCCACAAACAAATTTTTGGGCTACATTTAGAAATTCACCTAGGATAGGCATGCATTGCATTTTATTGCCTTTTTAATACATTTACTTGAGTGTCAAGGATAGATATAAAGTCAGATCCCACATACCTTGGCACTCAGGAAGGAAGAAGATGAAGAAGAAGCTCCTATTAGTTGGATCCCAGCTAGATCCAGCTCAACCTAGCTAGATCAACTCATCTCAGCTGAATGGTAGCTTTAGCTAGTTCACCTCAGCTCCATTCAACTCATCTCAGTTGGATGGCAGCTCAAACTTGCTCAAGTCAGTTGATCCCAGTTCTATTCCATCTCCTTCAACTTAGAACAATTCATTGGAAGTCAACCTAACTAGGAATAGCTACTACCATCAACTAGCTAGACTTAGTCAGCTGAAGATGACTTCAACTAGCTCAGGACAGCTCAAGTCTAGCTCTCGGAGACTCAACTCAGCTCAACTTAGTTAAGCTAAGCTACTTGACCTAAGCTAAGTACTCAAGCTAGCTAGGTATTCCCCAAGAAGACCAGACCTAGCTCACCTCAGCTCATATCAGCAGAAGGCAGCTCATCTTAGCTTGGATTAGCAGCTAGGAAAGAATTAGCTGTAATTTCCTACTGAGGGGGTGAGATATGCAGAAAGATAGATAATGCGGAAATATAAAAAATAATCTCACAAAAAGCAACAATCACCAGTGCACAACAGATTTTTAAGTAGAAACCCAACTTGGGTAAAAACCACCACCTAAGCCAATCGACTTAGGATTTCCCAATCAATTGAGTCGATCAAATCCACTATCTAAACTACTTGAACGAGGGTAGTTCAACCTCTTACAACCGGCACTACTTTGAATGAGGGTAGTGTGCCTCAAACCCCTCGTCTTCATAAGGAGTATTTAGTCTCTCGATGGAGATGGGAATTTGTGAGGCGAATACCCAACTGATGAGAGCCTTATCATGAGCCATACCTAGCTCATTTTGACCCAATAAAGAGAATAAAAGCTCCTACATAACCTAGAAGAGGGCCTAATTAAAGGTATAAGTGTTCTGAGAAGAAAACATGAAATAAAGGTTAAAACTGTAATTTTACCATTGCAGTACATAAACGGGATTTTCTCAGAGACAAAGCATAGGTCAAATGGTATAAATGAGATAAAAAGTGGGTTGAATCAATCAGAAATGGGTTTATGTGCAATCCAGGAATTAAATGACATTTGGTAACCCTAAAACAGACCCGCTTAAATTAACAAGGTTCCGGTCAGGATAAAAATCAAGTAAACCCTCTAAAATTTATGAAAAAATATCCTCTAGGGTTTAGAACACTTAATTTGGCCTTTGGAACCTAGTTTGACCTAGAATAGGTTCCTAGCTCATCAATTAACTTCATTTGGGTTTTTACGCAAAATATCTAGTCAAACATGGTCAAACCTAAAATCCAACTTCACCATTAGATTCCTTAGGTCCAAATTAGGTTTGTACCGAAATTTGGACCTAAGGGGAGGTCATCTTGACCTACTTTGCAATTTAGTACACCCAAATCATAATTTGGTCCCTAGCTTTTGAAAATCATCGCAGAAAGCCCCCTAACTTCCTCGCCAACCTTGCAATCAGGTGTTTCCGCCATTATCGGGGCAGAATCCTGCTCCGACGAGGATTTGAGAGGGAATCCTCTCTGATTCTTCAGAGATCCCCTCCCAGAAATGGAAGGGAGATTCTCTGAGGAATTCCCTTCCATCTGAGGCCTGTCACGATCTCTGATTTGATCTCAATCTCTCGTGCGAACGCATGAGGGATTTGGGTATCCACCTACTTTCCTTCTCCGGCGAGCCATCAGAGACGAATGCGTGCCCTCCAAGCTCTAAACACACGGCCCAATGCCTATAAAAGAACCCCCAAACCCGGCCACTCAATTTGAGCTCGACCTGGCCGGGGTTTCACCTCAGATTCGTCCCTTCCTTCCCGGCCAGGGTACCCAGCGAGCTTCGGAGAGCTTTCTTTCCCTCCCTCTTAGCTCTGCCACAAAACCAGTGACGTGGTCTCGTAGTGCGTGTGTGTTAAGAGGTGTCGTTATAGTTGCACTTGATACGTCGATTTTGAAAGAAGTAAACGGAGGTGAGTCCGAGTGTCGGTCTCAGGGAGTCGTGGAAATCGGATTTTGTTTAACACTTGTCACGAAAAAGGCGGAGTTTTGCTTGCGAAAGAGATGGTTTTGAAAAGCGAGAGATAGAGAGAGAGTTTAGGGTTAGAAAGCTCTTGGTTTTGATCATGCACTTTAAACAGAAATTAAAATGGCGACTAAACGGAAAATAATTTCATTAAACATGCATTCATAGTTCATGGTTTACAACATTAAATACATGCTTCAACAAAAGTAAATGAAAGCTTAAAAGAGAGAGAGAGAGAGGTAGAGAGAGAGTGTGGAGAGCGACGAGGCAGCCACGGCGGTGGAGGAGGCTCCGTTGGCGGCTCGTCGTCTCCGGTGATTACAAAAGTGCTTAAAGCTAGCTAAGAGAAGAGTGGAGTAGTTGCAAGTGGGAGAGGATGCCTTGAATGGTGGTAGAAGGGGGTTTAAATAGAGTTAAGGGCTTCCTAAAAGAAGAATGTGCTTTAGCGACATCCAGAACGTCGCTAAAACCGCTTCCAGATACGTCGGTGAAGCCCTCCTGCCGCCGGTTAGCTGCCTGCCCCGCTCTCTCTCCATGCACGATCTGTGGACGTTGAACGAGAGTCTTCCGATCTGAGATCCTCCTGCACCCACGCTGAGATCGCGCCTCGGGCACGCGTGCGCGCGCGCGTTTCCGCCCGGCGTGCGCGTGTGCGTGGGCACTCGGGAGCTGTCATCGCGTCGCGTGGCGCGATTCTGGCCTCCCGCTGCTGATCGAGCAGCCCAATTTTGCCGCGCCCTTCGCTCGCGCTTGATTTCTGCTCTGCGCGATTCGAACGCGCGTCGCTGTGATGTGGGCGTGCAAGCTAGCCATTGCGCCACGCCCGCGCTTTGTCGCGGCGACCGCGGGTGAGCGCGCGGATCTCGGCCGTTCGATCGAAGATCAACGGCCGAGATTCTTCCTTGGCTGGCTTGAGGGAGTGCGAGCGGCGGGGGCGGGGCGACGTGGTGCTTTCTGGGCCGTTGATCTCCAGATCAACGGTCAGAATTTCTTGGGCCCATTATGGGAGCTCCGGATGTCGGATTTGGCCGATCTTGAGTCCGTTGGACTCCGTTCGTCGTTCTGAATCCATCTGTGCGGTCTGATTGCTCATCTGGGGCCTGCTTTGACACATTCTTTACACAAATGGCCATTAATGCAGTTTATAAGCAATCTTGGTACTTGATGCATGCAATGCTCCTATTCTACTTTATGTTGTGCCTTTTATTCTAAATATGGGCCATATTCAACCTAATTACTACCCCCTTGCGTGGTGTTATCAACCAGTGGCAGAGACTTCTTCCTGATTCTCCTCCGCGTCGCGCAATACCCACGCACGCCGCCTCAGCCCCGTCGTCACCGCTATCCTCCTCCACTGGGCATCTTCTTCTCCGGCGACAGCACGTACGACTGCCCGCCTCTCCGTCCCCTTCGTCCCTGTAAGTAGGTTAGAATTACTCCCTATCTTCCCCTCTTTCTTTTCCCCACTGCATTTCATTTGATTACCCCTCGACCACGCCTTACCACCGTCATCTTCCATCCCTCCGACAACCCTCCGGTGAGCCGCTCCCACCATTCCGCCCTTCCACACGGCTCGCCGACCAACTCAGAGGCTCCGCCTCACCACAAGGAACACCCTCCGCCCATCCACCATCCCTCTACGCCTCCACCACAGTCCCCCGAACACACCCACACTCCCGGCCATAGGTTGACCTAGGCACGCACGCCTAGGCCATCCCACGGCCTGCCGCATGGCTCACCACCTTCGCCGTGCCACGGCGAAGGTGCCCAGCTGGTCTGATTAAGCCGAGAGGCTTGTTTTGAGTGTGACAGTATCGAAGCCCCTGCCGCCATTGACGACAGGTGAAGAAGCTTCAAGCCAGTTCCAGGCGTCAGCAGCTCTAGGTTTCGGGTGCTGCGCATTCGGGCAAGCACTGCGAAGCCATCTGATCCAGTAATCAACGCTTACAGAGGCTGTAGCTGTGGCGATTGCATGAAGGTTCTGCGGGCGCGTGCGAGAGCGGGGCAGGCCTGATAGTCCCACATCGGCGAGATACGAGGTGCAGGTATGCTTTAAATTGATTTTGTGTAATACGCTCGTTGCCTCCGAACGCACAGGGGTGAGGTCCCTCACTTGACCGACGCTCGCCTCGTTTGCAGTTTCATCTGGCGGATCTGGCGGGCTCGGACCCGCGACCCATTGTGAGCACTCCTCGCGCATCACCCACCTGCGAGTGCGCCTGGTCCCGGGTGCGAAATCCGACCCGATTACCCGTGTGTGGCTCTGGGAGAGCGTCCTTGAGCGAATTGCAGAGAAAGAGAGAGACGTTTGCGTAGAGGGAAAAGGGTAGGTTTTGCTCTCTGTGTAGGCAGGCTGAACGTTGAGGAAGAGAGACTTAGCCGCGAGGAAGAAGAAGAGAAGAAGTAGAAGAAGAGGCTGAGCAAGGCAGAGAAGAGAAGGAAGAAAGAAGGACTGCAAGAAGAAAAGCCAAGGCAGGAAGAAAAACTCTTCGCAGGAAAGAGAAGAGAAGAGAAAGAAGTTCAAGGAAGAAAAAGACCTGTAGATCAGAAGAAAAGAAGATAGAAGAGAATGAAGCAGAGACAAAGAAGCCTTCGCAGAAAGAAGAAGAGAGACTGCAGTAGAGAAACAAGAAGAAAAGACTGCAGAAAGCAAAAGAAAAAGGGAAAGCACTTTTAAGATGTCTGATCACAAGATCAGACGTCCAATTTCACCTTTTTGTCATAATTACTTTTTAACCGCATACATTCATATTTGAATTCCAGTTTTGAGTAAATTAGAGTGTGTTTAATCACATTTGAGATTAGTAGTAAATTCCAATTGCTCCCTGTGTTCGACCTCGGATACTCCAGTTTTCGAGTAATAAAATCTTTATTTGTTGACGATGCTTGATCACCTATACTACGACATAATAACTGTTAAAACACGATCGAGCCATGTCGCCTCAACACCAACCAATGACAATAAACAAAAATCCTATAGAGCCACAAAGTATGTAAATGAAACTAGCTACTATAGGCAAAGAAGATTTCCCTTTGATGGAAGTGCATCGGCAAGTGACGCAGGTGCGTGATCCACGCAATGGCATGACAGTGCTCTCGCATGCAACAGCGGGAGAGCGAGTGCACAACTAGGATGGTGCTCTCAAAATGTAGACTAAGGCTTGTGAGAGCTAGTACTTCTACTTCCCTAGGACATAAACATGGTGGAAAGAAGTGATTCTTAGTGTGTCTTGGGGTATCTAACAAAGGAGGGCTCCCCCTCTATTTATAGATGGCTTAGGAACCCTTAGGAAGGCTATGGAAGCTTTAGGTAGTCGTTGGGGATGAACCCAAGTTAAAATAGGCCAGAATTAGGGTCATTAATGATTTTGACAGTGTTATCAGATGTCTGGGTCAAGAATCAAAGTATGGAAATTTCTTTTAAGATGTTTGGAAAGTAAATCAGACGTCTAATCCTAGATGGGTTCCCTTATTGATTTGAGTCAGACTTAAACAGGGTTCTTGTGTAAGTTAGGTAGATAACATCTTGGACGTCTGGCACTAGGTCTAGACGTTTGGAAACCTAAATAACTACGGGAATGGATTTCCCGAGGTACAAACGGCTAGATTACATATGAGAGGTGATTTTGGATTAATCGAGGGTGAACATCTATTAATCAGATGTCTGAGGACCTCTATGGATGTCTGATAGAAGATTAAGGGTCAATCCTCAACAATTATATTTCTAAGCCAACATTCCACTAATTGGACGTTTGGCAATGTCATTAGATGTTTGCTAAGACGTCTAGACTAAGGGCTAGACGTTTAAAAATGATAGACAGAGAGTGGTTTCCAGCCTAAGTGTTTTTGGACGTCTGAACAAATAGTCAGACATCTTAAAGTCAAAGATCAGACGTCTGATTTCCATATTAGACGTCTGATCAGGTTGTCTGATGCCTACTATGATTTTCTAAGTTAACTACGAAAAATCTAAGTATCTTAGGATTGAGTAAGTGTTCTTAGGACTACTATTTTGTTACTTTGGGGCTTTTTAACAAGTAATCTAGGAAAATAAAGAGAAAAGAACAAAAGATACAAAGCACAGACTTTAAGACAAATAGAAATCTATCCTATTCTTCTTGTATTCTAGCTCTTGCTCCATGCGAAGCTCCTTCTCCTCCAATGAGCTCCTCCAATCCACCATGATTGTGAGCTCTTCACACCTCTCCTTCAAACATGTATCCATTTGCAAATAACCTGAGATCTTATATTTCAAATTCAAATGTTAAATATAAGTGTTTTGTTATCATCAAAATTAACGATTGTGGTGCCCTTGCACCAACACTAGCAAGCTAAGCCAGCTAAGGTAGCTCCTTGCAGTTCTCTTCAGCAGCCACCAACTCTAGAGCAGCTCAAGACAGCTCCCTCCAGCTCCTCACCTCATAAACCCTAGCTCCCTCTGCTACTCTACCCTACTCTCTACTAGCTAAGCTAGCTTAGCTTAGCTAGTCACCTCCTTGGCATCCCTACATAACCCTAAAACCCACCTACCTAAGCTCCACCAAATAGCCCTAAACCTAGTCCACCTAAGCTCCTTACTCCTAGTCCACTTTGGCGCCAACAACAAGCCACCTTTTCACCCCTCAACCATCATCAAGAGACACCATATAGTTGGCGCCAAACTACCCATGTAGAAACCCTCCACTTTGGCGCCAAACCACCCCTCATCCTAACCCTACATCTCACCACACAACCCATCTCTACCCTCCACATAACCACCTTCTGGAAGCCACATAGGTTGGCGCCAAACCAAAGCATCCCCTCATGGTTGCCGCCACCTTAACCACCCATAACTACCCCCTTTGCATCCATAAGAATGGTGCCAACTATCCTACACCCTAGGATTCCCTTAACCACCCATAACCACCCTACAAATCAATCCTAGCCCTACACCTATCTCCATGCCAACCAACCCTCTCCCTTCCTATATATATCCAACCTAACCACCACCTAAAAACCATCTTTTCCCTTTGTATATTCCACCTACATCACCTTCGATTCACGCCAAGGAAGAAGAAGAGAAGAAGATCAAGGGGGCAACCTACCCACCCCCTTGGTGACTTCTTCCTCTCCTTCTTCTCCCTTGCGCCACGCCAAGGAGGATGTGACCTCTAGAAGGATGGCTAGGCAAGGAGGAGGTCACCTCTAGAAGGACGGCCAGGCAAGGAGGAGATCTTCATCAAGGTGGTTGATGCCCACCTTAGAGGAGAAAGCTTGGAAGAGTCATCAGATTGGAAGCAAGGAGGAATTCTTTTCAAGCATAGGAGTTGCTGTGCTTGGAGCAAGGACCACTCCTTCTTCACCATCTTTGGAGGGCTTTTCTTCATCTCTACTTTCTTTGTAGTTTAGATTCTCTTTGTTTTAAGAAGCATTCGGCTACTTGTCCCTTACTTTGCTAGTAACACAAATCATTTAGTTTGCCTTCCAACTTTCATGCTTTCTAATTAGTGTGTTTTTCTTGTAGTAGTAGCTTAAGTACACCACACCTTCTTCTAATTACCCTAGGCGCATGTGCCTAGGGTGAGCTTAGAAGAAGAGGTTTTCTTATTGTCACTTAGGGTTTGTGATAGGTCATTAATATTCGCATCAAATACCCGATTGTTTGAAAAACTATAAAATCAACAAAAATCAAATTCATAAAAAGACAAGTGTAGATTTGAGAGGCGAGAGAGAGAACCACTTCATGTGATTAATGAATTGGCCTCCTTGGATGACCCTAGATACTCCACTATCTAGGTATTACAAATTTTAAAAGTTGATTGCGGATTTACGTGTACAACGACACTCTCTCATTATTAACAAAACATGTATTTCCCGCATTACTTTGTAGCACTATTGCCAGGGAGGCACGACTTAGTCACACATTTAATCTCTCTCTTGCTTGCTTGATCTTTAAGAAATTTTGTTTTGATTTTAGGTGCAAATCAAGAGCGGGAGGGGGATTTGGAGCACTTGGAGTGGAAGCTTCAAGTTTTTGTTCTTCCCGCTTACTGTAGGTTAGTACCCCAGGCCTTTTCTTATCAAAAAATAAAAAACAAAAATATCTTAAATATATATTTAAATTATAAAAAAAATAAAAACAAGAAAAATTAAAAGTGGTGGAGCCCTAAAATTCATTTTGTTGCTTCTTTGCTTCACTTTTCCATCACCTTTGCTTTATTAGTGTCTGATTTTTGAAAATCCAGACTTCTATCTTGATTTTCAAAAATTAGGTTTGGGTACTTAGGAGCATTCTAAAATCACTAAATTTCATCCAAGGATGCCCTTTGAGTCAGGAACCTTGAGTCCAATTTTCAAGAAATTTTGTTGAATAAAAGAAACTAAAAAATTCATGGACTGAACATGGGTCAGATCTTGTTTCCTTATTGTTTTCTTACTATCCATGAATTTTATAAATTTTTCTACTTATATGATTTGGGTAAAATTTATATTGTTGGAAACCTTAAAAAATTATCTACATCATATAAAATTCTCAAAAATGTTTGAGGCCATTTGAGGTTTTTGCTGAATCAATTCCCCAAATCTATCATTTCTGACTCCTGATACCAATAAGAAGAAAAATGCCAGAAAAAATCAAGAAATTTCTTAAAATCATACAAAAATGACTTTTCGATTCCTTGTTTGATTTTCTATCAGGTGGTGGTGGTTTTTTATCTTATTTAGACTACCACCTGTAAAGATTTCAAAAAAAGATTCATTTTTGGGAGTTGCATAACTAGGATTTCCAACCTTAGGGTTTTTTATTCTCTCTTAGTTACATCAATTTTAAAGGAATTGACTTCCACCAACTACAATTTGTTTGCTATTATTTTGTGGGACATCAAAACCTTGTTTGAATCATTAAGAGTGAATCATAAAAGACATTAAATCTTAATCGAAACCCTTAAATCCTTCAACAAAAATCTTTGTTTGCAAAAAACCTATTTGATTTAGCTTGAGCACCACTTCTCGCCCAATTCACACACACATAAAAAAGAAATAATCAAGCATTATCCCAAACAATGCCCATGATATTCCTTGTGCACTTTAAGCTCCTAGACCTAATTAAAAATTTGTAGCAATTTGACCCCTAAGGTTTCATCAAACTTAGGCTTGCTACCTAGGTCTTATGTTTTCTTTAGTTGGTATCAATTCCTTCATCTATATCTGGTGATAGGCCGAGGGGCCATTGATGCGTTCCTTAGTCAACTCAGTTAATTAAGTTAATTTTACTTAATTAAGAGTAGAGAAAAGTAACTTAGGTTAACTCAAAATTATATCGATTTGTAATATAGGATTGAATTAACCTAACATTTTAGAAATTTTTACTGGTTGAGTTCAGGTCGTTCGCTGGGAGGTATAATTCATCTTAAATTCACTAGTTATCTTTATTTTCCTTTTCAAGTATAAGAGGTATATTAAGTTAATTTTAAGAACATGAATTTTGCTAAAAATTTATTAGAATGGAATAACAAGCAAAATCCCATAAGAGAACATATTTACTCAAATGATTTACTTTATTAGCAAGTAAACATATTAATTTCCAATTTATTTTAAAGAAATTAAGGCAATATAAAGTTCTTCTATTAAAACTTGCCTTATTACAACAATTAACAAGAAGAAATTTAAAATAATGTAAGAAAAATAAATTCTTTTCTTTATTTCTTTAGCCTCTATCTCTATCTTTTCTTCTTCTTCTTTCTTTCTCTCTCTTTTCCTTTTATTTATCCTCTTTTTTTTTTTATTCTCTCTTGAACTCTTTTCTTTCTTCTCCTCTTCTGCTCCTGGCTTCTTCTTCTCCCTTCATTGCTCCTGCTTCTGCCTTTCTCTTCCCTTAGTCTCTTCTTTTGCTCCTTAGTGCCTGTTATTCTCCTTTCTTTCCTTTAACCTTAGCCTTCTGAACTTCACCTTATCTCTGAACATTTTGTTGAACCGAGTTTTTTTTTTCCTTTTCAACCAAAAATTATTTTTATTTGTGGCGAGGTCCATTCAAGGATACACAGCACCCTGAGATCAGGGTGGGACCAGACCTTACTCGGTCCTCACCTAATTTAAATTATGGTTCAATTTTGGTTTATTTTTTGGTTCATAGTTTCGAGCCAATCCGGCTCAACTGCCTCCCAGGCCTCGCCCTCCCAGGGTCACATTCGCACACACCCACTCGAACGCACACCTGCAGTCACACACATGCTCGCACACACACACGCAAATGCTTAGAAAGGCCAGATGTTCAGATCGCGTCGAGCGCTTGACGACTGGCATGCTTACTGCACAAATTCCTTTTATTCCCATGCATGCGCTCGAAAACTACCGTTGTGGGACCATGTTTCCCCCCTCTAGACCCGACTTCAATTGACAATATCTCCCTACTTAGAGCTCTAAATCAAGTGATCCAAAGCTTGTTGGAAAGCTCTAAGGTAGATCTACAAGGTTGCAGGGTCAATTTTAAACTAAGAAGATGTTGTCCTCTTCAATTTGAAGAGTGAATCTAGGGGTTTCCTGCGGGTTTAAACTGCCAGGAAATAGAATAAGGCTTCACAGAGTCCATAGATAGACTTGCCTCCCTCATTTAAAGGTTTGAATAGGTTATACATAGGATTCCGTAGTTGCTGGAGTGAGTTTTGAAGCTCTTAAAGCTTCAGGAACAGCAGAGAAGCTTGAAGCTTCTCTGAAAGCTTCAGAGAACGAATTTCAGACTTAAAATAGGTGTGCAGACACAGAAGAACATTCTTAATTGATTAGAATAAGTTCTAAGGGTTGTTACAAAGTGATTTCGGCAGGTTTGGGTTCGAAAACAACCCAAACTAACAGGGTTTGAATTCTCACCAAATCACTCATCTGAGCTCATTTAATTCACTCTAATATCATTCAACAAGATCTGAGAAACAATTCTATCTCATCAATTCCTCAAATCGAGCTCAGAATCAAAGTTTCCTCCTCAGGTTTGACTGAAAGGCTTAAAATTTGACTTTCTGATTAATGCCTTCTTACAAGAAATTAAAGCCTCAAATAGCATCTCTTCAATCTCAAGAATTTGTTCAGACCCTCAGATAGGTGCTTGAACTTAAGATTCTAGGGTTTCAAGCTTATCGCCTGAGCTTCTAATGTAGTCTGTTCGTTAGAGTATTTGAGAGGTTGTTACAATAATTTGAAGAAATGCATGGCTTCAGTGCACTACACTAAAGCTTCTAGGTTCACTAAATACTTCTCAGATCTATCTGTTAGACTTTTCCAACTCTGCCAGAGTTGGAGAAGATGAAGACTTAATCTAAACTCTAGTGATCAAAATCCTAATTAAACTTCCTCAAATTACTCAGTGATCATTGTTTCATCATTCTGGAGCTCTTCATCAACTTCTAAAGGCTGAAGAACAGAAAATGACCCGCTGGAGCTTGTCGGAGCTCCGGTGAGTCCAGAAAGAATGAAAAGTGTTTACAGAATGAGAATTTGTGCGATTAACGACTTGAAAAGGTTCCTAAGGTCACGAGGAACCTCAGGATCAAGTTAATTTCTTCAATTGTTTGTTAAGAGAAAGATTTATCAGTGAATTCAATTTACATGAAGTCTGAGATGGTTAATGCTCAGGACTTGTTTTCCCACTCGATTGAGTGGTCAAAACAAGTCAACAGATATTTACGATCATAAATATATAGTTAATTAGTAGTTTTAACTACTCCTGAGCCGCCATTGACAGCGAGCTCAGGAGCTTAATTAGATTTGGGCGTTTAAATTATATGTGGTAATTATATATATTAAAGTGTAGAATAGGGTCCTTAAGTGATGAATAGATGATGGAGGACCCTATGGATGTGGAATTAGCTCGACTACTACTACCATGGACAGCAGAAGTAGTCGAAGGAGGTGGAAGTGATTTAGGCGAATTAATGATCAAATTAGAGATTAAGTGAGATAGAAATGATCGTAAAAGATAAAGGAAGGTGGATAGTGATTTCAAAAGACAAAACTAGGGCTTTGGCGAGCTCAAGGAGCTCACCGAAGTCGGAGAAGATGAACATTTGAAATCTAGAATTACAACTAAGCTACTTAACTAACTACCTACCTAAACTACCCTACTCCTACTCCTACTCCTAGTCTACCATTACCTGGACGAAGGGGTCAATAGGGTTCCGCCAAAGGCTCATGGCGAACGACGAAATCAGAAGGTTTCAGAAGAATCTCCGGTGGGCGGATTTGAGGTGAAGCAAAGGATTTCCTTGGTCGTTGCCTATGTCCAGAGACGCGGCTGACTGTGGTGGATCTCCTCAGCAGAACAGGATGGACGGAGGAAGTCGAAGAGTGGTGTGGAAGGTTGCCGAAGTTGCAGACGAAAAGCCTATTGGGTCGGCTCAGTGTTAGAAGAGGGAAGGGAGACAACCTAAGTTAAATCGGAGGGGTAAGGGGGTATTTATAGTGGTTGGCGACGAAGAGAGTGGTGAGGTCTAGACGGAGAAGCTTGAGGAGCTTAACCTCTGGCATCGTCTCCGACGATGGTGAGGTTAAGTCCCACCAGAAATTAGGATTTCCGATTAATCCAGATCGATGGATGAAGATGGAGTGGTGAGCGCAAGCTCCAAGAGCTTGGAGAAAGAAGGATGATGTCGGCAGGGTGGTGATCGCGCGGTGGCGTCACTCTTCGTCATCAGCCGTCCAAACAGATGAAGAAGAAGAAGGTGACAGGGACTTATATGCAATGAAGCTTAAGGACCTATGTGAAAATTAAGGACCCGATTGTAATGAGTTTTAAGGACCAAAATGTAAACCCAGGTTTTAAAGGTTTATTTTAACTTAGATCTTTTTCAACTTTTTATATATGTTAGTAAATAAGGTAAACATTATGTTTTCACCTTGAATTTACATTTTTGACCTTTTTAGGTTAATTTATTTGATTAAGTAAAATTACTTAAGTTATTATATACTTAGTTATACATTTTGTTTAAGTTACTTAACTTATTAATTAAGGAAATGGTTAATAAAATTTCGAGCCCAATTATTAACTAGATTATTAATAATGTTAATTGAATGATAAAATATCATTTTTAACTTATTTTAAGGTCCTTTACTAAATATCCCTTATTTAATAATTAACCCTTATATATTCATAACCTTAGTTAATTAAGGGTAATTAGAGATCATGATGAGTCTCTCATCAGCCGTGTCAAACGACTAGGTGCGAGTTTATACATGCCCCCAATGATTTTCCTAGGACATGCTTGGGCCCAACTCTCCTTTTATTCAACTTAGCCAAATTTTTTGAAAGAACGGGTATTCACTATTGATTTCTTATTACTTAGGTAGACCAAGTCTTAGGTTATTTTAGGGAGTCACCCTTAAGGACTAGAATTTTGTTGCTTGATTACAACTTCTCTCATCTCTCCTACTCTCCTCCTCGTTTCTTCCATTATTTGCATGGGCGGCAATCCCAAACTCCACACTTTGAGGGATTAGCCAGATTTGTTGAAGGAATGGGTATTCATTATTGATTTCTTGTAACTAGGTAGACCAAGTCTTAGGTCATTTTAGGGAGTCACCCTTAAGGACTAGAATTTTGTTACTTGATTGCACACTTCTCTCATCTCTCCTCCTCTCCTCCTCCTTTCTTCCATTATCTGTACGGGCGGCAGTCCCAAACTCCACACTTAGAGGGACCACTTGATTTTTCCCCCTTACAAAAAAGACCTTTTTTCCACATTCTTCCTCTCATTTACATCAAAAAAAAAAGGAAAACCAAAAAGATAGGTCCACTAACCCATCCACATCCACATCTCAACCCGCCTCTAACCCACAATATGACCCACATGATAATTTCACCATTCCTGATTTACCCGCCTTGGAGCCACCTATCCCTGAGATGCCACAACAACGACAACAAGACCCCCTACCTAATCCCTACTCCATGATAGCTGAGCAGTTGGCTCAACTACAAGCTAATCAAAAATAGTTGACTAGGACTATAACAAACCTAGCCAACCAAGGGTAAAACCTACCACCTCGTCAGCAGCTTGTCGTTCCTCTTAAGGATTTCTACAATCCTTCTAATTATGAGGGCAGACTGGGGTGGTAATTCCAGAAGGGGACTTCGAGATCAAACCAACAATTTTGAACCTACTTAAGCACTTCCATGGACTTCCTAAGGAAGACCCGTTCAGCCACCTTAAGGGGCTTACTCTCCTCACGCAAACAACCCATTCTCACAATGTGCGAGAAGATCTTTGGCTGATGCAACTATTCCCATTATCTCTCAAGGATAAGTACACTTATTGGTTCAGAACCATTAGTAGACCCATTATCACATGGCCTTAGCTTAAATCTGCTTTCCTACAAAAATTCTTCCCCATAGGTCGTACTACTTTACTGCGAAGATCTATTACAACCTTTCAACAAAAATCTGGCGAGACTCTACATGATGCTTGGGAACAATTCCTAGATCTCTTAAGAAGTTGCCCGCACCATGAGATTCCCTTATGACAGCTTATGCAAATCTTCGATCATAGATCAAAAGATCAACTTTGATGTTTCATCGATGCCTCGTGTGGCAGAAACTTCTTAAATAAGGATGCTGAAAGTTTCTATGATTTATTTGAGTAAATGAGTGAAAACTCCTTTAATCAGGCATCCATGAACACCTTTGGTAGAACTTCAAACCCGCAGTTCGGTGTTCATGAGATAGGCACTCAATCTATTCCCATTACCCAAGACGATCTTCAATTGATTGCCCAACGACTAGACCAGATGCAAATAGATCAGAAGAAGTTTGAGGAAAAACATGCCACACCTATCCAAGCTCCACATCTAACCCTGCCTAACATTCCAAGAAGAGAAAATATGCATAATTTAAATACTGCCCTCACTAAGTATAACCAACATTCTAAGGCTTTCTATGGTTCACCAGGGACATACACATCCAAATCCCAGTCCCACTGAAAATATTTCCACCCTCCAGGAGCAATTTAAAAATTCTTCCAACTCAAATCAAAGGAATTACCCGACTTACTCCTGGACCAACCTGGTTTCTCACCAAAAATAAAACCCGTTTGGAGGGTATGGGCCAAATCAGACTTTCTATCAACCTGGGCCATCTCAAGAAGACATCAATGCCCAGATGATGAAAACCCTATAGGGAACGCAAAGAAAAATATCAAAAGTAGCCCATGTTATTAACAATCTCCATAACCAAGTTTAGGTTACTTTGACTCAGAGATTTGCAGGACATTTACCTTCCTAACCCATGGCAAACCCTAATAATCAGAAGAACCATTATCAGGGCGGAAATCAAACTCAAAACCAACATAACCAGCCTCCCATCAACACTATATCTCAACAGCCATTAGGTTTTCCACAACATCAGGCCCCCCAACCTCCTCCCCAGAATAACCCAACTGCACATGTAGTTACATTAAGGAGTGGGAAAACCACCACTGTTCCTGGGCCTTCACAACAACTTGATGACACCCCCATTATCCCTATGCAAATTGATTCTCATTCCCCCACTCAGGAAGAAGAAGAAGAAACCTAAAGATCACAAGATTCAAAGTGAAGATGTTGACGTCATTTGTGCAGGTTTATGGAAGCTGAAAATCCCGTTGAAGACACAAATTTTTCTTTGGCTCTACAGGAGGGACGGACTCATCACTAGTGACTTGAGGCATCGAAGAAGGGGGGTGGCTGCTCATACATGTTATCTATGTGGCTTCCAGACTGATAGTGTGCGGCATATTTTTTCCTCATGTGTGGTCATTGATTGCGTGTGGAACATGGTATGTGGTGGTGGGATACCTGTATGGGAGGACATGTGGGGGGATTTTATTAGGAGTGGGAGACCTCATTGTTCCATGGCAGTTGTTCTGTAGCGTATTTGGTGTGCATGAAATGAGTGTCTTTTTCAAGGGAGGCCTGTCAATTTAATACAAATTGTACATGAGTGTCAGGCTCTCATACCTCATTGGCGAAGTTGATGTAATTTATTTTTTGATTCTATTAATAAAATCCTCGGATGGCTATCTCCTTAGATAGCATTCCTTATTTTATCAAGAAAAAAGATTCAAATCCTATCCCTTACCCTCAAGTGTTGCAATCCAAACCTCTTAAGAAAAAGAAATTAGAGCCATCTCACCAAGATCTTATCGACCTATTTGGGCAAATTGAGATACACATCCCCCTCCTACATGTCATCAAATACATCCCTGGCTACACTAAAGTTTTGAAAGACATTTGTACTCCAAAGCGGCAGACTAAGAATCTAGGAAGGGTGGTCCTTTCTGAGACAGTAAGCTCAGTTGTACAGAGCAAGCTACCTCTCAAGAAAATGGACATGAGCGCACCACTCATTTTGATTGTCATAAATGACACCACTTTTGATCATGGCCTTCTCGACTTAGGTGCCTCTATTAATCTCATCCCCACGAACTTATTCAAGGAATTTCAATTCGATGAATTAAAATCTATTGAGGTTTAATTACAATTGGCAGACCGATTTACCATTAAACCACGGGGAGTTGTCGAGTATTATTATCAAGGTCCAGAATTGTCTATTTCCAGTTGATTTTCTGGTCCTTGACATAGAGGCACTTAAAAGACTCAAAGATGCCCCTATCATCCTTAGAAGACCTTTTCTGGCTATCGCAAAAGCTAATATCAATTGTCATTCCGAAAAAATGGATATAAGTTGTGGTGACCAGACTATCTCATTAGATATTTTCAAAGCTTTCAAAAGGTCCATTGATCATGAATTTTTTGAGGACTCTGATAATGAAATGGAAGCAGTAATTGAGGAATCTATGTTGATCAACTCTTGCTCTACTTTGACCACCATTGAACCTGATTTCACTTATTCAAATTTTGATTATAATAATGGGGTCCAAGTCATTTCAGATCAACTAGGGTTTGACTTTTACTCTTCTAATCTTCCTAATTTCTCACCAAAAACATCCACACTAACTTCACCCACCCGTCATCACACTAACTTCTCTCCCACTCCCTTTCCATTGGACTTACCACCAGACCAACCCAAGTTTGAAATTTATCATGAACTCAAACCATGACTAGACTCGAGTCATCCTTCCATTTTCCATCCAATTTTGATCCCCATAATTTTACCACTCATCTTTTAGGGGATCTTGAGGGAGACACCTTTCTTGAGGGCATTCATGTGTCCAATTTTTTACATGATAATCCGTCTTCTGTGCATCACTTTATGTCCAGCTGAATGGCGTAAAAAATAGCACTGGATGGGAGGTAATCCACCATTTTTCTTACTTTCCTTTTTCTTTCTTTTCCAGGTTTTGACCATCCTGAATCAGATCGCTTATCACTAAGGTGATCTCTTTTCCCTCCTAATGCATGAGGACATTGCATATCATAAGCATGAGGGGGTGTTTTTAAATTTTGACGATAAATTCAGGATTTTCAAAACCTAAAAATATGCAATTTTTCTTTCATATGCATCTCATTATAGAAAAATCATAAAACTCTTTTAGGAAAATTTTGAAAATTGGGACTAAGGTTAGAAGATTCGTTTTTAGGTATAATGGGATTTAATATTTAACAAACTAGGGACTAGGATGCAGATCTAATTTTTAGAATTTTTGGGTCAATTCTTAGATTAGATCAAGTATCTTTCTCTAAATTCTACCAGAACTCATGGTGATTCAGGTAACTTGATCTCTTTTTGTGACCTAGAAATTACTTGGCTTAGTTTTTGATCCAAAAACTTGAGTCTCTTGTAAAATTCTTGTGTCTTATTTCACACACACAACCAACACCTAAAAATAATTTAGAAAATAGAAAATCCCCTTGTTTAGTCTTGGTGAATTTTAAAGCAGATGATTGGTTTGAGTTCCCACCTCTGAGAAGGAGGAAAATGTCGCCTTTGACGACACGATGTCAACATGTTACTAGCTTGACACTTCTCTATATATATATTTCATATCTTTAGATGGAGCATTAAGGAACATTTTGCGGCTCAAGTGTCTTAGACGATGCTCTACCTATAGCGTCGAAGCAAGAGCTTGAGTTCATTTGGAGAGCCCCTTTACAATTTTGGACCTTGTGTTTTGGCGTTGTGAGCTCCTAAGTGGTGTCTTAGACAATACTATCTCAAAGTGTTGGCACCAGAGCCTTGATGCGAGAATTGCAAGATTTTATAAATGGGGATTTTAATGTCATTGCAACGTGCATAATCGATCAGCTTTTAAATTTATATTCCTAGAAAGTGGTGGTATCTAGGGTTGTCTAAGGAGGCCAATTTATTAGTCAAATAATTGATTCTCTCGCTCGTCTCTCAAATCAACACTTCTCTTTTTGTATTTTGATTTTTGTAAATTTTTATGTTTGGAAATAAGTGGGATACGAATGCAAAGATAAAACTACGCTAAAGAAACTTACCTAACAACTAGAACCTAAGTGACAAGAGAAGTCTTCTCTTCTAAGCTCACCCTAGGCAAGTGCGCTTAAGGTAATTAGAAGAGAGGTGTGGTGCACTAAAATAAATAAAATTGCTACTTAAAATTGAAAATTCAATAATGAAGAAAGGCACTTTGCTATTAAGAAGAAATGTTTACAAAGTACCTAAGGAGCTCGACTAAGCAGAGGTTACACTTAGTTAATCCCTATGTAGATGAATGCTTAACAGGAATTAAAATGCAACAAAATAAAAGACAGAAAATTCTCCCAAGTAGTTGAGGCAGTCTTCGCTCCAAGAATGGTGGCCCAGACTTGAAGAAGACTTCCCTCCTTGAGTTTCTCGTGTCAAGAGTGGACGTCCTCCACCCTTCTTTCCTCCTGCCTGGCCCTCCTCCATAGTGAAAGCTTGATCCTTAGCGTGGCAAAAGGAAGGAGAGAGAAGAGGAAGAAGGCACCAAGGGAGCGGGTAGGTTGCTCCCTTAATCTTCTTCTCTCCTTCTCCTTTCTTGGCTGTGGGATGTATGGTGGCTATAGGTGTTTGATAGGAAGAATTGTTGCTTTCCTAGGATGGTTTGAATGGTAGGATGGGGAGTCTTTTTATAGGATAGTATAGATGGTGGTTAGGAAGCTTCCTTAGCACAATGTGAAAGGGTGCCAAGGAGGGTGGTTAGGAAGCTTCCTTGGCACCATGTGAAAGGGTGCCAAGGAGTGTATTTTAGGCACCAATGGTTGGTGGTTTTAGTGTAGGTGGACAGCCATTAAGGTGGAGAGGGAGTAGGGTAGGAGTTGGATTTGAGTTGGATCCAGCTGAGTTGAGCTGGGGTCCAACTACTGGAGCTTCTGTCTTCACAAATGTTCCAAGTGCTTTCCATGCTACCAGGATTTCTCTGATGTCCAATGCATTCATCCCTGACAATCAAACGGAAACTACATGAGATAATGTGAAATGAATGCTAATGTATGCTCCAAACCCTAAATGCACATGAATGCTAAATGCAATGATATAATGCAATGCAGTGGACAAAATCTTAGGAACTAGATGTGAATGGATGCTAAGGATGATGATAAAATGGCCTTTATCACACCCCCAATGTTATGTTTTTGCTAGTCCCTTAGCAAAAATTGTGATTGCACCACATTATTTCTCAAGAAACCAATATTTTGTGTTTTGAGGAAAAAGTTCAAGATAAGACCTTGGTTGATTTTTGGTTAAGGTGGGTACGAGGTTTATTAAGGATAAAACATCTGGACTTAGCTTTGGATTCAAAGATTAGACAAATCAGGACCACTGTATCCTTTGAGAATTCACTACTTAACTCCTTTTTAATTCAAATATCCCGAAATCATTTTTGTTGTTAGGATTTCCCTGGTTCGTGAACTTGATTCGTAACTCGCAAGTTGATGAAAATTCAAGTGTCAGTGCTTTGTGATATGCCAACGTTATTGGGATAAGGTCATGTTATTGAAACTTTTTTTTTTCAATTATTTCCCCATACTTAGCCTTAGCTTAGTCCTACTACAGATGTGTCGGGATCATCATTCCCGTTACCAATCCTCGTGGGGGCTCTGGTGCTGGCACTTCGAGATAGTACCATCCAAGACACACCTTAGGAGCTCACAACCCCAAAACACAATGCGGTGTAAAGGGGCACTCTAAGCAAACTTAAGCTCTTGCTCTGATGCTATGGGTAGAGCACCATCCAAGACACCTGAGTTGCAAAATGTGCCTTAATGCTCCATCTAAAGATATGAAATATAGATATAGAGCAGCGCCGAGGCAGTAACATGTTGACATCGCATCCTCAAAGGAAGTATTTTTCCTTCTCGACAGTGGGAAGTCAAACCAATCATCTGTCTCGATCTTTTACTAAGATTTTGCAAGAGTTTTTTAATTACTTAGATGTTTTTGGGCTTGGGTAGTATTGGCTTTGTGTGTGAAATGTTTGACACCAGATTTTCAAAAGAAAAGCAAATTTTTGGATCGAGAGCTATGTCAGGTACTACCCAGGTCGCTAAACAAAGTCGGGTTACTTGAATCATCAAGTGTTAAGATGGAATCCATTGAAGGATACCTGATCTAGTCTAGGTTTCTAGACCTGAAACGTCTAAAAATGAATCCACAGCTTCATCCTTAGTTTGTTAATGATTAAACCCCAGGTGTACCTAGTTTGAATTAAAGTTCAACCATTGGTCCTTTCTTTCACTAAAAATTCTCAAAACATTATTTTTAGAAGTTATATAAATAGAGTGCATATGCAGATGTAGATGATGCGAATGTAAAATATTTTAATATTTTTAGGTTCTGAAAAATAATGAAATGCCTAATAAAATTGAAGTACCCCCCATGCTTAAGGTTTGCAAGTCCCTTGCAAAAGGAAAATAGCAGAAGATATCCCCTTAGAGAGGAAGTCAGGATAAAGGTGAAGTTTTGCAGAACCAAAAGAAGAAAATGAAAGTGAAAATGAAAATGTTGCTTGGTTACCTCCCAACCAGTGCTATCTTTTACGCCTATTCAGCCAGGCGTGAAGTGATGCACAGAAAATGGACAATCATGTAAATAATTAGACACTTGAATGTCATCAAGAAATGTGTTTTTCTTAAGATACCTAAAAAGATGATTGGTAAAGAAATAGGGATCAAAATGAAATGGAAGAATGGAAGAATAACTTGGGTCTGGACATGGTTTGAGTTCATGATAAAATTCAAACTTGGGTGGGTTGGGTAGTCGGTCCAATGGAAAGGGAGTGTAGGAGAAGTCAGTGTGACGAAGGGTGGGTGAAGTTAGTGTCGATAGGTCGGGTGGAAAATTAGGAAGATTTGAAGAATGAAGGTCAAACCCTAATTGATATGAAATGTCTTTGACCACATAGTCATATTCAGAATATGAATCAATAAAATCTGGATCAATGGTGGTCAAAGTAGAGTAGGAATTGATCAACATAGCATGATCAATGGAATTCTTGGAATCTTTGAAAATATCTAATGAGGTAATCTGGTTACCGCAAGTTATATCCATTTTTCTAGAATGACAATTGACTTTTACGGTAGCCAGAAAGGGTCTTCCAAGGATGACAGGTGCATTTTTGAGAGTCTCAGGTACCTCTATGTCAAGGACCAGAAAATCAACCGGAAATAGACAATTTTGGGCCTTGACAATAGTATCATCGAAAACTCCCAGCGGTTTAATGGTAAATCAGTCTAGCAATTGAAATTGAACCTTAATAGGTTTTCACCGAATCGAAATTCCTTGACTAAGACTGGGGGAATGAGATCAATAGAGGCACCTAAGTCGAAAGGGGTGAGATAAAAGGTGATGTCATTTATGACAACTGAAATGAGTGGTGCACCCAGGTCCCTTTTCGTGAGAGGCAGCTTGCTCTGTACAACTGAGCTTACTGTCATGGAAAGGACCACCCATCCTAGATTCTAGTTCTTCCACTTTAGAGTACATTTTTCTTTCAAAAATTTAGCATAGGCAGGGGTGGCATCTAGGATGGGGATGCTAGTCTCGACTTGCCCAAATAAGTCCAAAAGATCTTGGTGAGAGGGCTCTGATTTTTTATTAGAAGGATTGGATTGCAGTGCTTGAGAGTGAGAGATAGGATTTGAATCTAGTGTTTGTGGTATTTCTTTTTCTTCTTCCTGAGTAGGATTAAGAGAGTCGATTTGCATAGGTTGAGAGTGGGTTTCATCAATTTGATTTGAAGGCCCTAAATTAGTGGTGGTTTTCCTACTCCTCGATGTATCTGCATATGTGGTTTAGTTGTCACTGGGAGGAAGTAGGGGGGCCTGTTGTTGATGGAAACCAAGTTGGTGCTGAGGTGTCGGGTTAATAGGAAGCTGATTAGTGTGGTTTTGATGTTGGTGTCAACCCGAGTGTTGGTTCCTTTGATTGACAAAGTTTGGTGTGGGCTAGGATGGTGAATGTCTTGCAGGTCTTTGAGTCGGAATAACCCCAATTTGATCATTGAGATTGTTAATAACATGGGTGATTTTTGTAGTTTTTCTTTGCATCTCCTGTAAGGTTTTCATCATCTGGGCATTGATGTCTTCTTGGGATAGCCCAGATTGATAAGTTTGATTTGAATCATACCCTCCAAATGGGTTTTGTTGTTAGTGAGGAACTGGATTGGTCCAGGAGTGAGTCGGATAATTCCTCCAATTAGAGAAAATTTTCAATTGCTCCTGGAAGGTGGAGACATTTTGAGTGAGGTAATGATTGGATAAGTATAATTCCCCATTGAACCATAGCAAGCCTCGGAATAATGATTATATTCAGCACGGATAGTATTTAGGTTATGCAAATTTTCTCTCTTAAGGGTGTTAGAAGGGGTGAGATGTGGAATTCGTGGAGCTTGGGTAGGTGTGGCAGGTCTCCCTTGGTTGGCTAGGTTTGCTACATGCCAATTCAACTACTGTTGATTAGCTTGTAGCTAAGCCATTATGGAGTAGAAATTAGGTGGGGGGGCCTGATTAAGTAGCAACTGGGTGGATAGATGGGGGAAGGAAAAGTTAGCATGCAGGTTAGAGGACCTAGTTTGATTTTTCATTTTTAAAGAAGAGGAAGAATGCAAAAAAAAGTCTTTTGTGGGGGAGGCAAAAATCAAGTGGTCCCTCCAAGTGTAGAGTTTTGGATCGTCGCCTGTGCAAAATGGAATAAACGGTGAGGAGAGGAGGGAGAGATGATAGTTCAACTACTCATATCTAATATTTTGATGATTTTACAAAATGAAGAAAATGAAATAAAAAATAAGCGTAGCATATTGTTTCTCTCTGTAATAACATAATTGCAGGTTTCATAAAATTTTCCAAGACGGGAGATTAAAAGCATGAAGACAAGTAGCATAAGTATTAGGTCATAGGCTTTTTCATGTAAACTTTCAAAGGTTGTAATTTTCATTTTATTTGAGTCTAGAAATGTTGTAAAGAGCCCCCAAACATAACCTAACACTAAGGCTCTTATCAGACGTCCAAAACAATTGTCAGATGTCTAATTTTCAACTTTAAGATGTCTGACAAGTGTCTCAGACGTCTAACTACCTATAGTTCCGCCTTTAGTTCTGTCTTCATAAACATCAGTTGAAGCACTCCTCTATCAGACGTCCACAACCTCATCCAAACGTCCGATGCTTTACCTGGACGTCCTCCAAATAACCGTTAGACTAAGCACCTATCTTCGTTGTTTAGATAACGGGAAAAAATGTATTTTCAGACATCTAGACATGCTTCCAGACATCGACCTTTGGACCGTTGCCCGTGTGTTTCTATGTGTATCTCATTACGAACATAAGATCTTTTGTCAGATATCGTAAGCAAGTCCTTTTAGGTTTCCAGACATCTGGTGATTCCCTAAATATCCATAACGACGTCTGATTCTTTAAACTTAGAACCCTATTTGGATTTGATCAAAACAGGAATGAATTCAGACGTCCAATAACTTAATCAAACGTCTTATGTGAAAATATCAAACGTCCTTCTTTCGATTCAATGAAGTCAGTTTAGGATGGCCTATAGTATTAGACGACCAAAATTATAATCAGACGTCCTATAAGACGTCTGACCCTAAAATTAGACCTCTGATATTGCTGTCAGACTCATCATTACCTTGATTTATGGTGGATTTCATCCCAATCTCTTAGGATTTGTCTCCAACGGCTATGAGAACTCTCCCAAGTGTTCTTGAAGGTTCTAAACTTGCTTATAAATAGACTACAACCCCTCTTAGGCATGATACACCTCTTGAGATTCAATTCCCTTAGAAAAATCACTTGCCCACTACTTTAAACTTCATCTTGCCCTTGTGCTGCACCAACACTCTGATCAAAGGGCAAATCCATACTCCCGGCTCACTCCGTTCTGCAAATCCTCAGAGAGTTCTTTTTATGCTTAGTAGATAAGAAAGTAATTAAAGTATTGGGGTGCACTATAGGTGTTGTTTTATTTCTTATTTTTGTACTTTGAGTATCCGGCCTGTTGGGTCCCCATCTCTTCATTTTGAAGGGAGAAACCTCCATTCAAGGATCGGAGGTGGGATTTTTAATTGATGTACACTACCCTCGTTTAAGTAGTGTGGTTAGTGGATTTATTACCTTGTGATCGTAAATCCTAAGTTAAGGGATTGGCTTAGGTGGTGGTTTTCACCCATCTTGGGTTTCCACCTAAAAATCTGGTGCCACCTTTTGTGATTGAATTTTTTATATTACAATATTATATAATTTCACTATTCACCCCCCTCTAGTGCAATTTCAGTATGCAATCCCTAAAAATTAACCTAAGACTTGGTCTACCTAGGAGATAAGAAATCAATAGTGGATATCCGTTCTCTCAACAAATCTGGCCAGGCTGAATAAGGGGAGGTTTGGGCCCAAGCATGTCCCAGTAAAATCACTTGGGGCTTGTGTAAACCCGCGCTTGGTCATTTGACACGGCCCCTTAGCCTGACAGCAGATATAGATAAAAGAATTGATACCAACTAAAGATAACTTATGACCCAGGTAGCAAGCCTAAGTTTAATGAAACCTTAGGGGTCAAATTGCTACAGATTTTAATTAGGTCTAAGAGAGTAAAGTGCACAAGGAATGTGATGGGCATTAGTTGGTGTAATGGCCGATTATTTCTTTTTTATGTGTGCGAATTAGGTGGGAAGTGATGCCCAAGCCAAGTCAATAGGGGGTTTGCAAATAAGGATTTATTGTTCAAGTGTTTCAGGGTTTTAATCAAGAATTTGTGTCTTTTAGGATTCTCTCTTGTTAAAATTTCAAAGAAGGTTTTGAAGCTCCACAAATAATAAAAATAAAGTTGTAGTTGGTGCAGTTCAATTCCATTAGAGTTGATGTAACTAAGAGAGAAATTGAAACCCTAAAGTTGAAAAATCCTATGCATGCAATCCTAAATGAATCTCATTTTAACAATATTTTGACGTGGTGGTTCAAACAAGACAAACAACACCACCACTTGATAGAAAATGAAACAAGGAATCTAAAAATAATTTTTGTGAGATTTTAGAAAATTATTTAATATTTTTTTGGAATTTTTCTTTTTACTGGTGTCAAGAGTCAGAATCGATAGATTCGAGGAATTGATTTTGCAGAAATCTCAAATGACCTCAAACATTTTTGGGAATTTTATATAATGTAGAAAATTTTTTAAGGTTTAATTAAATATAAAGTTTGCCCAAATATGATGAGTAGAAAAATTTTAAAAATTCATGGACAGTAAGAAATCAATAAGAAAACAAGGTTTGACCCCTGTTCAATCCGTGAATTGTTTAGTTTCTTCTACTTAGTGAAATTTCATGAAAATTAGAATCATGGTTCTTGACTTAAAGGGCCTTCCCTGGATGAAATTTGGTAATTTTAGAAAGCTCCTAAGTGCCTAAACTTGATTTTTGAAATTCATAGCAGAAGTCTAGATTCTCAAAAATCAGACACCAATAAGGTGAAGGTGGTGGAAAAGTGAAGCAAAAAAGCAACAAAATGAATTTTAGGATTCCACCACCCTTAATTTATCTTGTTTTTTATTTTTTTGATAATGTCAAGATTTTTTAAGAGATTTTATCTTTGTTTTTGATGAGAAAAGGCTTGGGGTACCAACCTGAAGTATGCGAGAAGAAAAGAAACTTGAAGCTTACGCTCCAAGTGCTCCAAATCTCGCTCCCGCTCCAGATTCGCCCCCAAAATCAAAAGAAACAAAATTTTGTGAAGATCGAGAATGCAAAAGAGAGATCAAAATGTGACTAAGCCATGCCTCCCTAACAACGGTGCCAAAAAGTGATGCGAGAATTGCACGATTTTATAAATAGGGATTTTAATGTCGTTGCAACATGCAAAATTGATCAACTTTTAAATTTATATTCCTAGATAGTGGCGGTATCTTGGGTCGTCCAAGGAGGCCAATTTGTTAGTCAAATAATTGATTCTCTCTCTCATCTCTCAAATCAACACTTCTCTTTTTGTATTTTGATTTTTGTAAATTTTTATGTTTGGAAATAAGCGGGATACGAATGCGAAGATAGAACTACGCTAAAGAAACTTGCCTAACAACTAGAACATAAGTGACAAGAGAAGTCTTCTCTTCTAAGCTCACCCTAGGCAAGTGCGCCTTGGGTAATTAGAAGAGAGATGTGATGTACTAAAATAAATAACGTTGCTACTTGAAATTGAAAATTCAAGAATGAAGAAAGGCACTTTGCTATTAAGAAGAAATGTTTACAAAGTACATAGGGAGTTCAACTAAGCAAAGGTTCCACTTAGTTAATCCCTAGGTAGATGAATGCTTAACAGGAATTAAAATGCAACAAAATAAAAGATAGAAAATTCTCTCGAGTAGTTGAGGTAGCCTTCGCTCCAAGAATGGTGGCTCCCAGACTTGAAGAAGACTTCCCTCCTTGAGTTTCTCGTGTCAAGAGTGGACGTCCTCCACCCTTCTTTCCTCCTGCCTGGCCCTCCTCCATAGTGAAAGCTTGATCCTTAGCGTGGCACAAGGATGGAGAGAGAAGAGGTAGAAGGTACCAAGGGAGCAGGTAGGTTACTCCCTTAATCTTCTTCTCTCCTTCTCCTTTCTTGGCTATGGGTTGTATAGTGGCTATAGGTGTTTGATAGGAAGAATTGTTGCTTGCTCAGGATGGTTTGAATGGTAGGATGGGGGGTCTTTTTATAGGATAATATAAATGGTGGTTCGGAAGCTTCCTTGGCACCATGTGAAAGGGTGCCAAGGAGTGTATTTTAGGCACCAATGGTTGGTGGTTTTAATGTAGGTGGACGACCATTAAGGTGGAGGGGGAGTAGGGTAGGAGTTGGATTTGAGTTGGATCCAGCTAAGTTGAGCTGGGGTCCGTCTACTAGAGCTTCTGTCTTCACAAATGTTCCAAGTGCTTTCCATGTTGCCAGGGTTTCTCTGATTTCCAATGCATTCATCCCTGGCAATCAAACGGAAACTACATGAGATAATGTGAAATGAATGCTAATGTATGCTCTAAACCCTAAATGCACATGCATGCTAAATGTAATGATATAATGCAATGTAGTGGACAAAATCTTAGGAACTAGATGTGAATGGATGCTAAGGATGATGATAAACTAGTGTTTATCAAGCCCCCTGGAGGACTGGTAATGGGAATGATGATCCCAACACATCTGTTGTAGGATTAAGCTAGGAGTAAGCATGGGGGAGACAAAAAAAAGGTTCAAACCAAAACACGACATTATAAATGTTGGCACTCACAAGGCACTGACACAAGGTTTTAAAATTTATGCAAGTTGCGAGTCGGATTCAAGAGCCAAGGAAATCCTAAGTACAAACTGATTTTGGGTTATTTGAATTAAGGAGTTAATTTGTGAATTTTTGAAAGATACATTGATCCTGATTCATCTAAGTTTTGGATCCAAAGACGAATCCTAATGTTTTACCTTTAACAAATCCCGTGCCTTTCATGTTTTCAATGAACCAAGGTCCCGTATTTTTATCCTCCTCAAAAGTAAAAAAAATTAGTATTTGCCAAAATCCATTTTGTGAATTTTGTTTTGCTAAGAGACTAGCAAAAGATAAGTGTAGGGGTGTGATAAATGCCAATTTATCATCATTCTTATTTCCTAAAACATATCTAGCTCTTAGGGTTCTAACTTCGCAAATGAATTTTCGAGCTGCATTTAGGCATTCACCTAGGATAGGCATGCATTGCAGTTTATTGTCTTTATAATACATTTACTTGAATGCTAGGGATAGATATAAAGTCAGATCCCACATACCTTAGCACTGCCGACATCTTCCTCTCTTCCTCACGATGCTTGCCAGCCAAAGCAAGGGCGTTTCTAGCCCCTTCTTCCTTATCATTCCCTCGTTGCCTTCATCGTCTTCCCCACGTCCGATCGGCCAAGCCGGATGTGATTCCTCTCCCTCTCATCCCAATAAGTAGCTTGTCTCCTTTTTTCCTCCTAGGTTAGTTTTAGGTCTTTAGCATTGAGTTTCGAGCCCCCACTTCACCGTTCGAACTCCTTCGTGTTTGGCAAAACTTCGGCAAGCTTCAATGGCCACATCACGCCATGAAACGTTTATCCACCTACACCACAAGCTTCACCTCATCTTGTATATCAAAAGCCCTTATGAAATTGAGGGCTTTGACCTACAAATCACCACACCAGACAACCCATCAAAAAGTTGCCCACCACACGTCCAGCCAACCATCCCACACACTCAACCACCAAATCAACACTACCACCACATTCTCCACTTCATGGAGAAGCTTTTAAGCATTCTAATTGGGGTCAAGAGCCCATATTTTATTGTGGGACCTTCGACTGTCGACCTTCATTTCCACACTGTCGACCACCTTCATCCGGTGAGTGAAGCATCAAGCAAGCACCATCTTCTCGTGCGGAATCATGCAAGCAAGCTTCCCACGCCGTTGGATTGAAGACCAATGGATAACTTTGGCCAATCAACGCGAGCAAGATCGCACCGTTGCAGTACAAAGATGGGCCTGAGCATTTGTCCCACATCGTGGGATTTTGGTTTTAAATTTTGCATAAAAGGAAATTCACATCCTAAAGGGTTGCCCAAGACCACGGGGGTTCTGGTCCCCTACCCATACGTATGCACATGCACATGCCTATGCACACGCGGGTATGCCTGGGCGTGAGCCTAGGTTGGTTTTTGAACCTCGATTTGCATGTGTGGTTGGGTGTCTTTTGAGCTTGGCTTGGGTTGAACTATAAACGTTTGATTTCTCACTTTAAGACGTTCGAGAGCATATTCTGGATGTCTGATTGGCTTGAAATAAGGCTAAGTGTTGAGGATATTTGTGCTTAGTTAAAAATAATTTTTTTAGCCTTGCAAACCTATTTATTTTTTACTCTTGAAAGTTCATTTCTTTATCTATTGAGAATGATATTCATTGCAAATTATATCTTTTCTTATATCAAATTTTTATGCTTCATTTTCATTATGTGATTAGTGGTTGAATTGCACATTATTTGCTCCCTAAAACAACCTCAGACTCACATTCGATAATATAAATTTAGGTGTTTTCGTCACTTCAGTCACTGTACTATGACGCATATTTGAAACCCGATTAGAGTGACGTAACATTGGAGTAATGAAACCAATAGCGATTTTGATTGATTCCTACTTGTAGAATAAATCAATTATAATTCAAATAGTTAAGTTGCACTTGATTTGGTGATTAATTGCATCTAATTTAATTAGATCAAGGGTTGAATTACAATTAATTTTTGTTTGGATATTAAATCTAAACATTTCATAAGCTGTTATAGGCCAATCCTATAAAAATCAAGTATGATTTTATCCCCACCCTTACATGGAGATCCAAGGGTTGCCATCGAATTGTTATTAGGTTTAGGAATCCCTATAAATATCTCCTAGAGGGAAAGGGAAATCGTAATTGCTAATTGATAAAATCCTCCTACAATCTCAGCCCAGAGAGAGTGAGGAGGAGTAGCGAAGCGGTGCTTAACTCCTTCCTCATCTAATGCCCATCTAATGCTGGAAGTTTAGCTCTAGTGTTGGACGTCCAGGCTACCAAGGGCTTTGAAGACCTTTTGAACTAGAGGCCATTTCTTTTCATTGAAGGCTAACGAAGGTGTTCTAGCCTTTAAGAGAAGTATGTGGATCGAGGAGGAGAGTAATCGTCACTCTCAAAATTTGTGAGGGCATTTGCAAATATCAGAAGGAAGTGTTCTTAGCATGATGGGACTCATTATCCTATCGAGAAAAAGGGTCTTCCTCATACCGAGACTTGAAGGAGAGGAGGAGAAGGGTAGTATGGCTAGCTCCTTGCTAGAGGCATGAAAGTGGCCGGCAAAGGGCAAGCGGTTGGTGGACGGTGGAGGCAGCCTACGCTAGGTGCAATGCTTGATGGGGAGACCCCTATGTGCATGGGTGCACATGTAGGGGAAGAAGAAACAAAATGTAGGATGGAGGAGGAAGAAAGAGGGGAAAAGCATGGTCTGAAAATCATAAGTTTTCATTTTTGCATTCCGATCCTTTTGAAGAGATCTTTAGTTATTTATATATGACAACTAGGAATTATTTACTTTGACCTAGGTCATCCGGAGGTGAATTTTGGTGATCTAAGAGTCGATCTCAAGGTTCTTGAGAGTGTTAGAGACATTCGTACAATTGGATTGGATGTATCCTGCTTCAAATCCTGAGGCACAGTATGAGGACATGTGGGTAGTGCCTCTTAACCTCAATCCTTGTTTGAAATCTCTATGACCCTGTGACAACATTAGGTAGAGTAGACATCCTCTCTCTCGTATTTTTGGTTTGTTATCATGAATTCTTCGCATTATGCTTTGTTTAGCATGCATTTCTCTCTTGCAGAGTTCGAAGTCTGCTGACGAGCTCTTGTTATTTCTTGTGTACTTGAACATAATAATAATGTTGTGGTTCAATCTTAGTTCATGAGATGTCACTAATGAATAATTGAACAAAGCCAGGTGAATAACCATGCAGGATTGGATATTTTGATTATTAATGAATGAATAGGTAGCATTTGTTAAATGCATGTTGGACTGTAATAAACCATGAACGGATACTAATTAATGATCTAGATCTCATGTGTTACTCAAAATGTAATTTTTGTCAAATAATCGCCTAAGAAACCCTAATGGAATAATGATTCCGTTTTGGAATGCTATAATTAGAAACCATTCTAAATAATGAGACATACTGCTGAACTAGTAAATGAGGCGTGGATTGGTGATGTCATAATCCAATTATCTAGAAATTTTGTTATTAAAGTTGATAATGATGGTTTTCAACAATTAATGAATGGGATAATTGGTTCAGTCCTTACTACTTACTAGAGTTTGGGTTATAGCATCGGTCTAGATTTAGATCGATTAGACCAGTCAGGGAGTTGCTAGCCTTTTTGCAACTCATAACTAGGCTTAACAGCCAACTAGTATAGAAGAATGCATAGCTCAAGGGTTGGAGATGGTTTGTACTTTACTCGGTTGGTGAGTGGATGAACGACTGTTTGTGGTTTAGTGTGTCTAGTTAGCATGTGTTCACGCCACATGATGTAGCCACCACTCCTTATAATGACTCCAGGGTGATGGACTGAGGTGTGGAACAGGTATGAGCCACTCTCTTGGCCAAGAGAGTGTTTTATACTAGTGGTACTTTTTAGGGTATCACATTAAAAAATCATCTTGTGCTTTGAGACATTGGTTGAGATCATCACAATCATGTTTCTGGAACAATTGAATGGGAAATGGTTTAGACATCAGAATATTCTTTAACAGTTGTGATGAGGTAACTACCAACATGCCTTGTAATAAACCATGATTGGATGCCATCACAGTCATTTTGTAACCATTGAATGGGAAATGGTGTAATAATAAATGGACTCTTAAATAATGAACAATGGTTGATAAATAGATTAATATATAAATAGTACTTGTCATACGCTCTTGTTCATTTTTTTTATATACCACTTCATTTAGTCTTACTCTATTAAACGTTTCCTAACATATTACTTCGGATTGTATACTCAGGTGTATTTTGATAACAAAGGTCGGTAGCTACTTTTGGAGCTCATCCTTACATGTGTAATTACAATCTACATTACTCATTCTGGTTAGTATTTTTTTCAATTAAGTAATGCTTTATGATTTACTTGTTTGACTATTGTTGTTTTATGATCATGTGCTAGGTGTCCATAATCCTATTGTTGAGTTGATAATTTGTTTCTCAGCAACTCAAGTTCTAACAGGTTTACTCAGTTGGTGGGATTCAGGACATTGTAGCCAAAGAGATGAAAAACATTCCTTATGCATTGGTTGTGGGAAGTTCGATGTATGCACAACTCTACACATGTTCAAACATTGCATACCTTATTGGAATGCTAGGTAGATATTTAAGCAATCCGGCCAGATTGGATCATTGGAAGGCAACTGATCATTTAAATCCTCAACATAGTTAATTAAGTTATTTAGGATTAATTAATTGCATGAGAAAGTAACTTAAATTAACTTGAATTAATGTCGTAAGTATAGTATAGGATCAAGTTAACCTAACATTTTAGATTTTAAATTCTTTTTAACTGGTTGAGTCCAGGTCGTTCACAGGAAGGCATAATAGTAACTTAATTCACCATTTAATTCCTAAGCATAATTAAGAATCAATTAATTAATCAGATTATAATTAAAATACTTTAAGTACATGAATAAATGCATAAGAGATAAATCAAATTAATACATGCAATCATTCCAAATAATAAGGAACATATTTACACATGTAATTTATCATTAAGAATCAAGTAAACATGTTTATTACATCATTACATCTAATTACAAGAGATTAAGGCAAGAAAAAGTTAATCAAATGAGTACAAATGTCTTATTACATTAATTAAGCTCAAAATAACAAGAGGAAATATGTTATAGCAATGAAAGCACAAATCAAACGTCTGAAAATAATATTGGTTGTCTTAAAAGTAGAAATTGGAAGTCTGAAATGATGGCAAGACGTCTGATTCTCTCTTAACATTTCGTTCTTTCAATTCTTAATTTCTTCAGCCCTTCTCTTCTTCTTTGTTATTTCCTTTCTTCTCTGTCGTTGCTCTCTCTCTCTCTTTTCCTTTACTCATCCTTTTTCTCTTCTTCCTCTTCTTAAGTTGCTTTAGTATTTATCTTTCCTTAATTCTCTTACTTTGTCTTCGATTCCACACTTAACCTATTAATTATAAAAATTTGATTTTCTTATTGGTCGCTTAGACTGGTCAGGGATACACAGTACCCTGTAAAGGGTGGGACTAGACCCTACTGGGTCCAAGCCTAATTTTTCTTTAGTGGTTTCATTTCATTTTAAGCTCAAGCACAGTAACTAGCCTCCCAGGCACACACACCCACACACGGGCCCACTCTCACGCCCACAAGCACATGCACACACAACCATGCACAAGAACGTGCACACGCATGCGCCCGCACCCAATATGCCCATTTCATTTTGCACCCTATGCTGACGACCGAAATGTCGTCTGCACAAAATCGTAATATACCTTGTCCTGCAGCCGTGGTTTTCCGATGTGGGACTTTGTTTCCCAGGTTTTGGCCTGACTTCAACAGACAATTTCGGCTGCTAGGATTCACGGTTTCGATCGAGCAAAGGCTTGATCGAAAGCCCTTTGGATGCTCTATCTGGATTCAACACCAATTTGGTTCCCAGATCTGCTCTAGCCCTCCGATTTGAATGGAAAAGCTGGGAGGTTCGCACGACCAATCATGGCCAACAAATGATGGAATAGGGTCTAAGGATCTGAGGGAGAACTTCTAACCTCCATATGAGGTTCTGGCTAGGTTCAGAATGTGTTTTCGCTTCTAATGGATAAAGAGTGAAGCTATGAGACGCTTTAGAAAGAGGAAGAAGCTCATGAGCTTCGCACAGGAGCTTCAGAGCTCCATTTTGAACTCTGAAAGGCTCGATAGAAAGAGAAAGACCTCTGGAATAGAATTAAACAATCTCAGCAGATTGTTTCGCACAGATTTGGGTAGAATTGGCGGTTGAATCTCTCCAAGAACACACTGAAGGCAATATGGGTTCGAAAACATCCCATACTAGACAGAGACCTGATTGGTCCTAAATCCTCAATAAAACAACTTAAAATTTATTCTAACAACCTCAGAATCATCCTAACAACAGATTCAACTCATCAAACCTCAATTTTAACCAAAAATTCTCTAAATCAGACTTGAGGTTGACTATAAAGCTCTAGAAGTTGACTTTTTGAATTAACCAATCTCTGACCTAATTAAAACTCTAGATTTGCCCTACATCATCACAGAAATTGATTCAGATCATCAAAACTAAGTTTTGAGCTAGAATTCTAGGGTTTCAAGTTCATCGCCTGAGATCCTGAAGGGTTTTGTTCGGTGGAAAATCCTAGAGGTTTTTAGATCAATAGAAGATCAAAGGTGAATTAAACAAGTCTTACTCTTACTTCTGAACCTCTTGCAGTAATCTAAACCCTAACAGAGACAACTCTCCAACTCCACCGGAGTTGGAGAAGACGCAAATTGATACTGAGCTCCAGATGATAAAACAACAAAAGAAACACTGAGATATAATCCTTAAGCCTCAATGATGCATTCTGGAGCTTCTCACAGAGCTTCCAAGGCTGATTCTCAGAAATGACTCGCCAGAGCTCGTCAGAGCTCCAGTGAGTCCAGAAATGTGTTCAGAGTTCAAAACTTTAAGAAATTGATCATTAAAGATCTCAAGAGCTTCCTGAGGTCATAAGGAACCTCAGGAGCACAATAATTAAAGCAATTAGAGATCAATTCACAAGTTAAGCATCAAATTCAAAAAAGATGTAATCTGAATTCGCTAGAACTCAGATCACATCCACTCACTCAATTAAGTGAGGAGAAGTGTTCCATAGTGTTCAGAGATGGTTTGTGGGTGATCAAATAGGTGTTTTAACTCTATTGAGCTCACCATGGACAATGAGCTCAAAAGTTGAAACGTAATTAGGCATTTACAGTATAGGTGGTCATTAGTTAAATTGGAGTGAAGATCGGGGCCCTTAGCATGTGAATAAATGATGGAGGGCCCCAATGAGTGTGTTTTAAGCTCCGAGGCCTCCGCCGTGGACAGCGGAGGTCACTGGTGAATGTGGAAATGATCTAGGCGATAAAGCTGATAAAAACGAGGGAAAAATAATGCAATGAAATCATGAAAAGGAGAGAAAGATGATCAGTGCGTAAAAATGGCAAAAGAGTGCCCTAAACGAGCTCAAAGAGCTCACTGGAGTTGAGGAAGATGGCATACAAATTAAACATTTAAAATTGACTAACTACCAAATCTACTGAATTAAGCTACGCTACCCTTACCTAAGCCTAATCCTATTGTTACCTGGACGAAGGAGGTGAGGGATCTCACCGTTGGTAGGATGAAAATGAGATCGAAATCTAGACTGGATGAGAAGAGAAGCTCCGGTCGATCGAAGGGGAGATCAGAGTGAAGATGGCGCGCTCAATCACCATTAGCAGGGCAAAAGAGAGGAAGAGGTGGTGAGAGAGGCAGCGCGTCCTCGGCAGCTGCGCTCGAGAAGGAGAATGAAGATGCTGGAGTTGCGGATTTACCTACTGACCAGCTACAGTGAGGTGGAGAGGGGAAGGGAGCTGATGAAGCTCAAATCGTAGGGGTTGATGGGTATTTATAGGTTGCGGCAGCTGTGAAGGGGGCTATATCTGGACGGAAATGCATCTAGGTGCAAGGTAACCACCGACACCTTCTTTGACAATGGTGAAGTTATTGTCGAGCCCTAATTAGGATTTAGAGATCATCCAGACTGTGAGATGAAATGAAGAGGGTGAGCGCAAGCTCCAAGAGCTTAGCGAAGAAGGAAGGACGCCGGATGTGAGGTGATCGTGAGGTGTCTTCACTGCCGCTCGTCAGCCGTTGAAGAGGTTGAAGAAGAGAAGAAGAAGAAGAATGTTCACAGGGACCTAGGCGTACGAAAAGTGAAGGACCTAAGTAAAAGAAAAGGACTCAAATGCATTGAATTCTAAGGACTAAAATTTAAACAGAGGCCATTTAAGTTAATTTTAATTTAATTCTTTTCCAACTTTTTATATATAATTATAAATTAGCGAATATTATATTAAAGCCATGTATTCACATTTTTGATCATTTATTTATATTTATTTACTTATTAACTTAAGTTATTAAAGACTTAAGTCTTAAGTTACACTTAAGTTAAAGTATTAATTAGGTAACTAATTAATGGTATTTCGAGTTCATTTATTAATTAAATTATTAATAATGTTAATTGACTTATAATTTAGCATTTTTAACTTATTGTAAGGTCCCTTAATGATCTGTCCCTTATTACATAATTAACCCTTATATATGCATATTCCTAGCTAATTAACTAGGGAAACTAGTTAATTAGGGATAATTAGAAGCCATGATGAGCCTCTCATCATAACCCCAAGCCAAAGTTTTGCTAGTCCCTAGCAAAATTAACTAAAAATATGATGATTTAAACACCAGGGTTTAAATTATTATAAATAAAAACTAAGTAGAGAAATGCTTAGGTCAGAATTTTAGATATTCAATTTTTTAGATTTTATGTATATATAAATAAGTATCCTTAAATATGCAGAGTATTATGCGGGAATCTCTTTACTTAGACTTAAAAACTTAAATACCCTTCTCAAAACACACTCTATTAAAGATAGAGCTTTTGACGGGAATTTTGAAAAAAATCAGAATACCGGAAACCCACTTATTCTCTGTAATCTCTCTAAACACTAGAAATTCAGAATTCAGAGTGTTTTAAGAAAACAAAACTCAAGAGTTGGAAATTAAATTTAACTCAAAAACTCAATATACTTAAGTTAATCCTTAAGTTTATGAAATCTAATTTTTATCAAACTAAGGTTTAGTAAATTAGCCAGACACTCATTATTAACCAAACTCAGAGTGGTGAAACCCTAATCTACCAGCCCACAGCACCAAGTACAGACTTCTAGACCTAGGGTTTTGTCAATCTTTCTCCTTTAGGCCTCAACAACAAGTCCTCAAAATCTAATTTCTTAGGCTTCATTGCCCAATACAAAGGTTTAGTAGCTATGATTTTAAAGCATTCGTGCTTGTGAAGAGAGAATTATCCTAAAGGCATCCAAAGTTGCAAAAATCCAGATCTTAAGACATCAATTTTAAATCCAGGTTATTCCAATTCAAGCCTTTGGCTTGGCCTTACTTAGATTTGGTTGCTTTCTCCTCACCAGTTTTCTATCCCGAGGTCAACACTTTTGTATATATCTCTCTGGTGGACCACTGGGTCTCTTATTCCTAATTTTTATCTCCATATTTTTTTTCAACTCTTTTCTATAGGATAGAACACCCATATGTAGCGAAGTGTTTTTTTATTTGATGGAAGGAAGGGTAGCATCCATTTGTACCAAGATGCTTTATTTGGTGGATAAAACTACATAAGCACCCATTTGTAGCGAGGTACTTAACTGCAGGGTGTTTTATTCTTTTTTATTTTATTTTATTTATTTTCTTTTCCTCCTTCTCATTTTTCTTACTAATATAATACTCCATATCCTTTTTCTAGGTGTGTGGGACATCCTTCACCCTTTCAAGAGCCGCCCTGCGGAAATCCTTGGACTAAAGAGTATTTAGAATCGATCTCTTAACCTCTATGTTTTCGCGGTCTCAAATGCCAACAAGTCAACTCTATGTGTGAGAATTTTAGATGCTTAGGTTACTTAGCTCTCAAACTAGAGCTTGGACAGCAAAGCCATTCACTCTTAGGTCCTTTAAACTCTTAGTTTCCTCCCACAGGATCTGTCAAGACACAACTCGCCAAGTCTAGCTGAATGTCCTTAGTTGATTAAGCTAACTATAGCCTGATAGTCCTTAAGACTAAGATTCTACCAACCCTTTACTTAATTAACTCTGAATATCTGGCCTTTTTACTTAACTTGGTGATAAAAACAGATGTTCAAAAAGCAAAAGGACCTACATAGTCTAATTGACCAAGAAAGTTACAATTTAATTTCAAAACTCAACTTTTAAACTTAATACACCTTAGTTACTTTATTTCAAGGTAAAGAGCAGAAAAAACAGATCCTTAGGGTTTCAGACTCTAACTTAAACAAAATCCAGTTCAAAAATTTGCAAACAGATGCGTGTTTTGAAAAGATTATTTAAGTAAGAATCTAAATAAGGATTTAATGCTCATATTGCTCATATAAAATGCTATTTACAATATATATATATATTTGGTTTCTGACCTAAAAGGAAAAATTAAGCTCTTAATTGCTAATATAATTAAGTATAAATATATTTTTTGGTATCTTCTTCTTTTTCTTCTTTATTATAAATGTAAAACCCCTTTATTATTTTTATGGATTTGAAAATTTTCAATTTTTATATTTATATATTTTTGTTTTTATGCTTTATAAAATTTTCAAATTTTAGGGTACTTTTGACTTTTCTAAATTTTTAATTTCGTGGGTATTTAATTTTTTGTGTTTTTATACTTTTACTTTTATCTACAAATATACTTGAAGTGAAAATTGTCACTTCACACCCCCCAAAGCCAAAATATTACAATGTCCTCATTGTAAGAAAGGTGGAAAAGAAATTACACTTCACTTAGTGTAGGGTGATGGAAGGAGTCAGAAAGAGGAGATCAAAGATCTCTGTGCAGATGATTTCTATTCTAACTGAAGGTCAGAGTGGTCAGTCGGACTAAGTGAAAGTAATCAGTGTAAAATAAGTGACAATTTAGGTATAGATTCGAGTGTATGTGGAAAGATGGATGTAAACCCTAGTGGAACATGTAACCGTCTCCAACAAGACCCAAAACATGTGGTTCCAAGAAAGGTTTTAAATGTTGACCATTAACTTTGAAGGGTTGATTCTTGTTGGGTTCGGTGATTTCGACAACTCCATTGTCGAAGACTCTAACTACAATAAATGGACCTTGCCATTTAGACCTAAGTTTCCTAGGGAAGAGCTTCAAACAGGCATCAAAGAGCAACACCTTCTGACCAGGTGCAAAAGATTTGCAGGAAATGTGTTTATCATGGAAGGCTTTAAGTTTTTCCTTATACAACTTTAAACTCTCATAGGAATCATGTCGTAATTCCTCAAGTTCACTAAGCTGCAATCTACAGTGATCACTAGTCTTCATGAGGTCCAAATTACAGGCTTTAATTGCCCAATGGGCCTTGTGTTCGATTTCTATGGGAAGATGACAGGGTTTCCCATAAACAAGTCTGTATGGTGACATGCCTATTGGTGTTTTGTGAATGGTTCTATAAGCCCACAAAGCCTCGTCTAAATGGGAAGGCCAATCCTTCCTATCGGGTCGGATTGTCACTTGAAGGATCTTTTTGATCTCCCGATTAGAGACCTCGGTTTGTCCATTGGTTTGGGGATGATAAGGTGTAGAAATACGATGTGTGACCCAGGTTCCTAAACTGGGCATTATTAAAATGGGATCTGCCATCAGAAATGATAGCACGTGGTACCCCAAAATGAGAGATGATATGATTTTGAATAAAAGGTATGACAACTCGGTGATCATTTGTGCGTGTGGGTACAGCTTCGATCCAATGAGATACGTAATCAGCAGTGAGTAAAATAACTTGAAGCTAGAAGAGGACCGAAACGGACCCATGAAATCTATGCCCCAGATATCAAAGATCTCCGAGACTACAGTTGGGTTTAAAGGCATCATGTCTTTTCGGGACATGCTATCAAGAGTTTGGCAGCGACTACATGCCTTAAATATGTTTGTGAATCTACAAACAAAGTAGGCCAATAAAACCTTCATTGCAAAACTTTTACAGCGGTCTTACGAACAGAAAAATGACAACCACAAGCCTGGTCATGACAAAAGGAAAGAATAGAATCGATCTCGGAAGAGGAAACACAATGCCTGATGATTTGATCGTTGCAGAGTCAAAACAGACACGGATCTTCCCAGAAATAGTATTTGGCTTTTGACTTGAGTCGTAATTTGTGATTCTAGTCCCAATCGGGAGGGAATTTATGTGTAACCAAATAATTGACGATGTCTGCATACCAAGGAAGATTTGATGATATAGCCAAAAGATGTTCATCAGGGAAGTGCTCAGTGAAAGGAGGAGATGATTCAATAATCTCAGAAGGAAGGCGGGAAAGGTGGTCGACAACGACATTCTGTCGTCCCTCCTTATCACGAATTTCTAGGTCAAATTCTTATAAGAACAAGATCCATCTGATCAACCTAGGTTTTGTGCCCTTTTCGGATAGAAGGTGTCTAATAGCAGAGTGATCAGAGTACACAATGATTCAAGATCCGAGTATATAAAATCTTAACTTTTCTAATCCAAATACTATCACTAGTAATTCCTTTTCTGTAACTGTGTAGATCCATTGTGCCTCATTCAAAGTCTTACTAGCGTAGTAAATCACTACCGGATTTTTCTTGATTTTCTGTCCCAAAATAGCTCAACTGCGTAATTTGATGCATCACACATGATTTCAAATGGTAAATCCCAATTAGGTGGTTGCAGAATCGGAGCCTATGTAACTTTGTCTCTCAATGTCTCAAATGCAGATATACACTCCTTACTCATCTCAAAAGTCGTGTCCTTTGTGAGGAGGTTTGTGAGTGGTCAAGCAATCTTTGAAAAGTCGAGTATAAATCTTCTGTAGAAACCTACATGCCTGAGAAAAGATCCAATGCTCTTGATTGAGTTAGGAATTGGAAGATTTGAGATTTGATTGATCTTGGCTCGATCTACTTGGATACCTCGCTCAGACACGAGGTGGCCAAGTACAATGCTCTCTGGAACCATAAAATGGCTCGTTTCCCAGCTGAGGACAAGATTCACACCTATACATCTCTTAAGAATCTTCGACAAATTATCTAGACAAATATCAAATGTCTCCCCGAAGATTGAAAAATCATCCATGAATACTTCCATACATTCACCCACCATTTCAACAAAAATGGCTAACATGAAACGCTGAAACGTCGCGGGTGCGTTGCAAAGCCCAAATGGCATTCTTCGGAAAGCAAAGGTTCTGAAGGGGCAGATGAAAGTCATTTTCTCTTGATCTTCGGGATAAATTGCGACCTGATTGTATCCAGAGTAACCATCCAAAAAGCAAAAGAACCTATTACCAGCTAATCTCTCAAGGATCTGATCAGTGAATGGCAAGGGAAAGTGGTCCTTCTTTGTAACCGTGTTGAGCTTGCGATAATCAATGCAAACCCACCACGAACTCGCAATTCATGTGGGAATGGTTTCTCTAGATTCAGTCATGATTATGGTGAGTCCTTCCTTTTTTGGTACCACTTGAATTGGACTCACCCAAGGGCTATCGGATATAGGATATATAATGTCAACATCTAGCCACTTGATTATTTCCTTCTTTACGACCTCCATATTTGGATTTAAATGTCTTTGAGCTTCTTTTGAAGGTCGTGCCCCATCTTTTATATAGATGCAATGAGTACAATAATTGGGACTAATCCCGGTGAGATCGTGTAAAGTCCACCCGATTGCCTTCTTATGTTCTCATAAAACCTCGATTAGTTTCTTTTCTTGTTTTAGAGATAAATGAGAATTGATGATCACAGGATGTTTCTAATCGAAGTCGAGATAGACATACTTCAAATTGTTAGGCAATGGCTTTAATTCGAGTGCAAGAGTCGGATCAACAATAGGATTTGGGGCAGGATTTTCGATTGCAAAAAGTGGCTGAAATGATTCATGTTATTCACATTCAGGATCGAGTACAGATTCTGATAGCGGGTTTTCGATTTGAGGGTACAAGATATCAAAAGATGTGTTTCTAGTTCTAAGGAACTAGGGTCATCCTAAAAAACTGAAATAGATCTAATTTCCTCAATCCATTTGCAATCTAATCCTCGAGAAGCTCTAAATATATCCAATTTTATTGTCTTCTCCCCAAATTTTAACTCAATCTTTCCAGACTCACAATCTATGTTGTCCTTTGCAGTGGCCAAAAAGAATCTCCCTGGATAATTGGGGTATCACTAACTCATTCAAGAACTTCCATATCTAAGATAATATGAAGTCTTGAACTATAATGATCACATCTTGCAAAACTCCCTTAGGTGACTTAATAGATCTATCTGCTAATTGTAGAGTCACATAAGAAGCTTTAAGTGTGTCAACATCAAAATATTCAATTAGGGAAGTTGGAATCAGATTAATGGATGCTCCTAAATCTAGGAGGGCTCTATCAAAGCGTTGGTCCCCAATTATACAGGAAATAAATGGAGAAGCGTTAGTCCCCAATTATACAGGAAATAAATGGAGAACCTGGGTCTTTCTTTTTCAAAGGAAGCGTACTCGAGATAATAGAGCTCACTTGCTCCAAGAGTACCACAGTGCTTCCTTTCCTCGGCTTACGCTTAGGAGCACACCACTCCTTGAGAAATCTTTCCTAAGTCGGAATGTGCTTGATAGCATCTAGGAGTGGAATATTAATATGTATCTATTCAAAAATTTTAACTAAAACTTCATCTAATGTAACAGGTTGCTTTTATTTCCTAGTATTCTTCAGGGCTTCAGGGAATGGGACTTAGATTTCCTATTCTACTGAGGTATTACCCTGATCTCACGAATTAGAGGGAATTGTGGGATCGGGTTCTGCACCTCTCACAGGTGTAGAAACAGGGGCCGTTCTAGATGTACTAGGGTCTTGGGATAGGTTTCGTGGATCTACTGGATCCCTAGTGGAAGTCCCACGGCTGGTTGTAACAGAGTTAATACCCGCATGTGAAGAAGAAGCTAGTGAAGAAAAAGATGCCTGATTCTGGAAAGATGGATTTGAGAGTAGTGGCTGGTTGCTTTGAGTCGAAAAAGATTGTTGCTAATTTTGATACTCGTAATCAGGAGTAGTAGAGGGTGGATTCTGATTCGGATTTTGATTCAAGGGTATTTGATTAAGGAAATGGACTTGTCCCTGATTCAGATGTTGAAATCCCGAGTGTGGTCTCCACTGAATATTCCTAGGGTTTGGAATTGGCTGGGATGGAAGGGTTCCTAGCTGACGAGACTCAGCTAACTGCGTGATTTAGCTGCTGAGATCAGCCAGTTCAGCCAAACATTGTCGTTGTACCTCAGCAAGAGCCTCAGCATTCTGTTGCTGGCTCTCAATAACAGCTTGCAAAATCTGGTCGAGCTGCGAGTCTCTATTTGGCCCCGTGAAGTTCTGCGAACCCGCGTGAAATGGCCTCGCATTTGGTTGCTAAAATGGCAACGAAGGTGGGTTATGCCTGGTCTGAGTCAGATATGATGGTCTTTGTGAATGGTCAGACCAAGAAAAATTAAGGTGATTACACCATCCAGGATTGTAGGTATTCGAATTTGGGTTTGATCTTGGTGTGTATCCCTAAATGGCGTTCAAATTAGAAGGATAAGGCATGTTTTCTGCGAAAATAGAAAGTGGGTACAGAGGTGGGAAAGATTGTGGGACAAAGGTCCCTCCTTGGATCAGTGCAAGAGTAGATAGAAAACCCAAGGAAGATGGATCTCTAGAATCTAGATTATCCACAAATTCCCTCCTCGCGAAAATTTGCGAAACAGGTGAACGTGCGGAATTCTGCGTAGCGAGTAGAGGCGTAAGAGATTTCATCGTGTTTCTAACCTCGTCAAGATGCTTCGCTACAATGTCGACTTTGACCAGTTTCTCTGCTATAATCTCTAAATCCTTGGAACTGAACAGATTCCCAATCTCGTGAATGCCCTTCTGCGGGTTTTGATGCATTGTATTGGATCCCAACGTGAATTGCGACATGGATGCGTTGTTGATCAAGTTCTCCGCCATCCCTTTAAATATTTCTGAAGCAGATTCTACGTCGCAATTCAAGAAATTCCTTCCACAAGAGGCATCAACTAGATTGTGAATGCCCTCTTGCAATCCATAATAAAAGATGTGCATTAGTTTCCAACGAGGGATGTCCTGATGTAGGCATTTCCTTTGCAATTCATGGAAGTGTTCCCACGCTTCATGAATTGGTTCTCCTTGATTTTGAGTAAAGGTAGTGATGGCTCGCCTAAGTGCATTAGTGTGACCAATAGAAAAGAATTTCTTCAAAAATGTAGATTCAAGTTCATCCTAAGTTGAGATTGGTCATGCTATAGTTCTATACCAGTAGGCAGCCTTGTCCTTAAGGCTGAATGAGAACATTCTCATCAATAGAATTTCTCGACTTTGTTTTCAAAGACCAAGAGTCAATGATAGATTTTTTAGATCTTCAATATGCTGAAATGGATCCTCAAATGCAAATATGTGAAAGTGTAGGATTAGATCTATAATATTTGGCCTTAATTTAGGTTCATTTTCCCCAACGGGAATCCTAACATTAGGCTCTACTTGTGCATTGGATGGATTATAATAGTCTCAAAGTAGAGGCCTAGGACGAGGGATCGGTAAATCAAGGATTTCAAAACCCGCCTCAGGTTGAGGTGGAGGATGGGTTTGTAGGTTCTGTAAATTTTGAAGAGTAGTCGTTAATAGATTGATTTGATGGTTTTGCTCGCGCATCTGTAAATTCTGGTTCAGGAGCGCCTAACCAGAAGAAGAAGCGATCTCGGGATTCTTGTTCTGCGTTTGGTCCATAGGATCAAATGCAGAAAAAGCAGATGTATCTGATGGGAAAATTATTTGTTGCCTCAGTGCAACTGGCTTAGGAATACCTGTCAACGGAGATACAAGAGGCGATTTCAGGGATCGCCTCCCATGCATAAACCAAAAGAATGTGCAAAGGCACACTCACACCACTGAAAACAATGGCAAACATGACCCAAAAATAGCTCAAAAAGCAGGTTTTTCTCTTCTTTCAATGGAAAAAAGAGAGTCCTAAAATACACAAAAATAATTTAGACGTAAACAGGTATAATATCAGTATCAAAATAAGCGTCCTAAACCCGTGTCTACGCAAGTGCGTATCCTTAAGGCTCAAAGGTCTAAGGTCTAGGATCGAGACCGCTCACTACAAGCTCCTTGGAGCTTAATAGTGAGACAGACTTGTCGATCTTAGACCAAAGCCCTAAGAAGTGCAAAGAGAAAAGGTAGAAAAATCAAACTCGTGTGACTCTAGTGATCGCACTATGTGCATGATAGCATGCAACTGACGAGAGCGTAAAAAAAAAATCGCATGTATTCTGCAAACAGATTGAGTCACGAGTTTTAATTATCCTCTTTTTACTTAATTTTTTCACAAAAATGATAGAAAGAAGTAAGGTGACCGCTTTTTAGGTAATTTCAAACAAATATACGGTCTTGTTTATTTTTCAATGACAGGGATCTATGCGGGTTTTGAGCATGTTTTGCCGCTAATGTGAGAAAAATAGTAGAAAATCCTGAGTTAGATTTCGCAGATACAAGCAGATAATGCACTCCTAAGATTGTATGCTTAAAACATGCTACTGCTAATCAAAAAGGTATGCGTATTTTTGTTTAATTTTTCTAAACTTAATGCAACAAACAAACTATACTAAAGACTAAGTAAAGAAAATACTCGCAATGGGAATGTATAATGGTCTACGAAAAACAACAACAGAAAACTCGCATCCTTTCCTGAGAATACTCACAAAGGTAACCGTGAAAAAAAGACAGAAAACAAACAAAACAAAACTAATTAGTAGAAAGAAATATGTACAAAACAAAAACAATAATGGCTAATATAAATTATAGTTACCTCCCCGGCAACGATGCCATTAAATGATCATTTAAATCCTCAACACAGTTAATTAAGTTATTTAGGCTTAATTAATTGCATGAGAAAGTAACTTATGTTAACTCGAATTAATGTCGTGAGTATAGTATAGGGTCAAGTTAACCTAACATTTTAGATTTTGAATTCTTTCTAACTGGTTGAGTCCAAGTCATTCACTGGGGGGCATAATAGTAACTTAATTCACCATTTAATTCCTAAGCATAATTAGGAATCAATTAATTAATCAGATTATAATTAAAATACTTTAAGTACATGAATAATTGCACAAGAGATAGATCAAATTAATACATGCAATCATTCCAAATAAGAAGGAACATATTTACACATGTAATTTATCAATAAGAATCAAGTAAACATGTTTATTACATTATTACATCTAATTACAAGAGATTAAGGCATGAAAAAGTTAATCAAATGAGTATAAATGCCTTATTACATCAATTAAGCTCAAAATAACAAGAGGAAATATGTTATAGCAATGAAAGCACAAATCAAATGTCTGAAAATAATATTGGTCGTCTTAAAAGTAGAAATTAGAAGTCTAAAATGATGGCAAGGCATCTGATTCTCTCTTGACATTTCGTTCTTTCAATTCTTAATTTCTTCAGCCCTTCTCTTCTTCTTTGTTATTTCCTTTCTTCTCTGTCGTTGCTCTCTCTCTCACTTTTCCTTTACTCATCCTTTTTCTCTTCTTCCTCTTCTTAGGTTGCTTTAGTCTTTATCTTTCCTTAATTCTCTTACTGTGTCTTCGATTCCACACTTAACCTATTAATTATAAAAATTTGATTTTCTTATTGGTGGCTCAGACCGGTTGGGGATATACAACACCCCATAAAAGGGTGGGACCAGACCCTAGTGTGTCTGAGCCTAATTTTTCTTAAGTAGTTTCATTTCATTTTAAGCTCATGCACAGTAATCGGCCTCCCAAGCCCACACACCCACACATGGGTCCACTCTCACGCCCACAGGCGCACGCACACACACCCATGCGCAGGCACGTGCAAATGCATGCGCCTACACAGAATATGCTCATTTCATTTCGCACCCTGTGCTAATGACCGAAACGTCGTTTGCACAAAATCGTAATATACCATGTCGTGCAGCCGTGGTTTTCCGATGTGGGACATTATTTCCCAGGTTCTAGCTTGACTTCAACAGATAATTGTGGCTGCTAGGATTCACAGTTTCGATCGAGCAAAGGCTCGATCGAAAGCCCTTTGGATGCTCTATCAGGATTTAGCACCAATTTGGTGCCCAGATCTGGTCTAGCCCTTCGATTTGAATGGTGAAGCTGGGAGGTTCGCACGACCAATCATGGCCTATAGATCATGGAATCATGTCTAAGGACCTGAGGGAGAACTTCTTACCTCGAGATGAGGTCCCGGCTAGGTTGAGAAGGTGTTTCTGCTTCTAATGGATAAAGAGTGAAGCTATGAGATGCTTCAGAAAGAGGAAGAAGCTCATGAGCTTCAGAGCTCCATTTTGAACTCTGAAAGGATAGACAGAAAGAGAAAGACCTCTGGAATAGAATTAAACAATCTTAGTAGACTGTTTCGCACTGATTTGGGCAGACTTGGCGGTTGAATCTTGCCAAGAACACACTGAAGGCAGTATGGGCTCGAAAACAAGCCATACTAAAAAGAGACCTGATTTGGCCTAAATCCTCAATAAAACAACTTAAAATTGATTCTAACAACGTTAGAATCATCCTAACAACAAATTCAACTCATCAAACCTCAATTTTAACCAAAAATTCTCTAAATCAGACCTGAGGTTGAGTATAAAGCCCCAGAAGTTGACTTTTTGAATTAACCAATCTCTGACCTAATTGAAACTCTAGATCTTCCCTACATCATCCCAAAAATTGATTTAGATCATCAAAACTAAGTTTTGAGCTAGAATTCTGCGGTTTCAAGTTCATCGCCTGAGATCCTGAAGGGTTTTGTTCGATGGAAAATCCTAGAGATTTTTAGATCAATAGAAGATCAAAGGTGAATTAAAAAAGTCTTACTCTTTCTTCTAAACCTCTTACAGTAATCTAAACCCTAACAGAGACGACTCCCCAACTTTGCCGGAGTTGGAGAAGACGCAAATTGATACTGAGCTCCAGATGATAAAACAACAGAAGAAACACTGAGACAATCCTTAAGCCTCAATGATGCATTCTGGAGCTTCTCACAGAGCTTCGAAGGTTGATTCTCAAAAATGGCTCGCTGTAGCTCCGGTGAGTCCAGAAATGCGTTCAGAGTTCAAAACTTTAAGAAATTGTTCATTAAAGATCTTAAGAGCTTCTTGAGGTCACAAGAAACCTCATGTTGTGACCCGACATCAAACGTCGTTTAAGACTTCTGGGAGTTGGTCCAGACGTCTGGTCAGACATCTGGAAGCCTTTCCAGATGTATGAAATTTAATTTTTTCGACGTACGAGTTCGCGTCTGCACGCATGCATGCGCAGACTAAACTGCCGCCCTCTTTCTTCTCTTTCCTTCCTCCCTGCAGACGCAGCCACCATTTTCTCTCTCTCTCCCCATGGCAGCCTTCAAATACCCCCCTCTCCTCTCCCTCACCCTCACTCCACCGCCTTCTTCTTTTTCTTCCTGTCAGCGAGAGAGTGAGCGGGCAAGGGCAGCAGCAGCTGCTGCTGTGAGTGCATGGGGAGGAGGGGCAGCTGCGAGAGGGAGAGAACTAGACCGCAAGGGTGCGAGCTCGCCGGAGCAGCCAAGGTCGACCGGCGGGTGCGCAGCGGAAGCGTGGTGTTGGGGAGGAGCTGTTGCAGCTCAGGCAGCAGGCTAGCGTGGCACAGCACGGTCGTGCGCTGCAGGCGGAGGGCGAGGAGGTCCTGATTCTGGGAAAATTTCCCATAATCTGACGTCTGGACATACCTCTAGACGACGCAGGAGACGTCTGGAGGAAGGTCTAGACGTCTGAAAGGTACGATATTTTTACCTTCCTTCTTCTCTCGCGTGTACGGCCACGCAACCGTTCTGCCGAAGGGTTCTGCATCATTTCATGTTGAGGACGATCGCGTGTGCATGCAGGTATCATTCGGGAAGGTGCAAGGGCACGCCATCCCACACAAATCGGACGTCTGGGCACAGCACCAGACAACGAAGAGGGCCTCCAGACGTTCGGAGTGATAATCGAACGTTTGGAAACTAAGTCCAGACGGTTCAGCGAGATTCTAGACATCTGAAGGGCCGTGCAGATCAAGGTATGACCTGAGCCACCGTTTAAGACGTCTGGAAGATGTTCCAGACGTCTAATTTTGGGCTTGTCGTTTTTGACCCGTTTAGGGTCCGTTCGAAGTCCGTTTTCCGGGTTTCAAGTTTCGTTCTTCTCATATTTAGATCCTCTACCTAATTACAGTAATTGTATTCTGCTCTGAGTAGCTCCTTGTAATTGATCCTTGTGTTATGACCCCATTCCGTTGCGACTCTGGGGGTTGCGGAGGCCGCGGGCTTGCCGATCACGCCCCCGGTACTTCCGATTTTGCGGGTAGAGTGGCCCCTTTAATTATTTATCAAAAATTATGCACTTGTGAAATAATTAGTAGATTCTAGGGTATTGCATGAATCCTAGGACTGAAAAACTAGATTGAATGATAGATCCTAGGGTATGGCATGAATCCTAGGAACTAGATTGAATGATCGATCCTAGGATATGGCATGAATCCTAGGACTGGAAAACTAGATTGAATATATATATTGTAGCCTCGGAAAAGTAGAAAGGAAAATGATAACTGCTTGTAATTGGTTAACAGTTGCCTATTTATGAATGGATAATTATTGTTGAGAACATGGGTTATATGAATATAAAGCTGAAATGATGAAACCTAAATTGGCTGAGTTAAAGAAAAATGAGCAAGAACCCTACGGGGAATTAGGAGTAGAGCTCCTAAGAAGTGAATGGAATAGAATTGGGGAAGTGAGTTGGCCCTTGAGTACGGAGTACCAAGGAGAGCGACTGTCCCCCTGTTTAGTGCAGAGCGGAGCTAGTCGCCCCAGGGACCCAGGGTTAGGTCTGGCCACTTTGTACCGACTTTTGGCCCTCGTGTACACAGTACCGAGGAGAGCTACTAGTGTAGGGAGAGCACTAGCCACCCCACGGGCCCTGGGGTTCTGCTAGCCTCCTACACTGACTTGTTAGGCCCACTGGGCAAACCAGGGTAGTCAGGCGAGGGTGCGCGGACTGTGGAGGGGCAAGACCCTTGTTTAGTTACTGTGGAGGGGTTGGACCCCTGTAACTAAGAGGGCTCTGTCCTATACTGGTTCCGTGCTGTGCTTTGGGGTGCACCCGTTAACGGAAACGACTGATCGCGTGCCAGTGCGGGGTAGCTACTCGTGTGTTTATCGCACGTGCCGTAGTCACCGTTACATCTGTCAGTGACCTTGGGGTGGTTGACTGAGGGTAGGACTACCACGGGGGACTCTCCCGGCCAGGAGAGCACCACGTGCTACTTCTACTTTTCGGAAAAGACTGCAATCAAGATCGTTCCCACGAGGAACATTCGAGATCAAGAGAAAGATCTGAGAAATAACTCAATAACGAGTAAACGGAAAATAAAGAAAGAGATTAAAAATATAACAGTTACTGTCCACCTTACTGTTTTCTTAGCTTTTGGTTGCCACTCTACTCAGTGTTTCGCTGACGTGTCACCTTTTCAGGACCAAGCGTTGAGCAGCCAGAGCCGGAGGCTGCAGAGGGTGCTGGGCCTAGTAGAGCCCAGTAGTTTTTACTTGTGTAGTACCCACTGTACCTTTCCTTCTGTTGTAGTGAGTAGTTTCTGTTACCACTGTACTCTTTTATTGTAAGCATCATGTTTATGTACCTGTTTATTTCTTTACTGTTGTAGTGGTGTATAGTGTAGTAGTTATTTTCTTTACTGCTGTATTTTGTTACTGCTAGTTATATACATGGTGAATGTGATTTATTTTACTACTCTTTTGGTTACTTTCTCATTGGACGACTGGGTCATGGGATCAGTCGAGTCGGTCCGATTCTCGTATCTCGTAGGGATTCGGGAATCAGGTCGTAACACCTCAGGAGCTCAATAATTAAAGCAATTAGAGATCAATTCACAAGTTAAGCATCAAATTCAGAAAAGATGTAATTTGAATTCGCTAGAACTCAAATCACATCCTCTCACTCAATTGAGTGAGAAGAAGTGTTCCATAGTGTTCAGAGATGGTTTGTGGGTGATCAATTAGGTGTTTTAACTCTGTTGAGTTCGCCATGGACAGTGAGCTCAAAAGTTGAAACGTAATTAGGCGTTTACAGTATAGGTGATCATTAGTTAAATTGGAGTGAAAATCGGGGCCCTTAGCATGTGAACAAATGACGGAGGGCCCCAATGAATGTGTTCTAAGCTCGGAGGCCTTCGCCATGGACAACGGAGGTCGCCGGTGAATGTGGAAGTGATCTAGGCGAAAAAGCTGATGAAAATGAGGGAAAAACAGTGCTATGAAATCATGAAAAGGAGAGGAAGATGATCAATGCGTAATAATGGCAAAAGAGTGCCCCATACGAGCTCAAAGAGCTCGCCAGAACTGAGGATGATGGCATACAAATTAAACATTTAAAACTAACTAACTACCTAATCTACTGAATTAAGCTATGTTAACTTACCTAAGCTTAATCCTACTGTTACCTGGATGAAAGAGGTGAGGGATCTCGTCGTTGGCAGGGCGAGAACGAGATCAAAATCTAGACTGGATGAGAAGAGAAGCTCCGGTCTATCAAAGCAAAGATCAGAGGGAAGATGGCATGCTCAATCGCCGTTGGTAAGGCAAAAGAGAGAGAGGTGGTGAGAGAGGTAGCGCATCCTCGACTGCCGCGCTCGAGAAGGAGAACGAAGATGCCAGAGTTGCGGATGAACCTACTGACCAGCTACGGTGAGGTGGAGAGGGGAAGGGAGCTGATCAAGCTCAAATCGTAGGGGTTGATGGGTATTTATAGGTTGCGGCAGCTGTGAAGGGGGCTGTATCTGGACGGAAATGCATCTAGGTGCAAGGTAACCACCAGTGTCTTCTTCGACGTCGGTGAAGTTATCGCCGAGCCCTAATTAGGATTTAGAGATCATCCAGACCATGGGATGAAATGAAGAGGGTGAGCGCAAGCTCTAGGAGCTTGGCGAAGAAGGAAGGATGTCGGATGTGAGGTGATCATGAGGTATCTTCACCACTGCTCGTAAGCCGTTGAAGCAACTGAAGAAGAAACAAAGAAGAAGAATGTTCACAAGGACCTAGGCGTATGAAAAGTTAAGGACCAAAGTAAAAGGAAAGGACTCAAATGCATTGAATTCTAGGGACTAAAATGTAAACAGAGGCCATTGAAGTTAATTTTAATTTAATTCTTTTCCAACTTTTTATATATTATTATAAATTAGCTTAATATTATATTAAAGTCATGTATTCACATTTTTAACCCATTTATTTATATTTATTTACTTATTAACTTAAGTTATTAAAGACTTAGGTCATAAGTTACACTTAGGTTAAATAAAGCATTAATTAGGTAACTAATTAATGGTATTTCAAGTTCATTTATTAATTAATTTATTAATAATGTTAATTGACTTATAATTTAGCATTTTTAACTTATTTTAAGGTCCTTTAATGATTTATCCCTTATTACATAATTAACCCTTATATATGCATATTCCTAGCTAATTAACTTGGGAAACCAGTTAATTAGGGGTAATTAGAAGCTATGATAAGCCTCATCAGCAACCAACCGGGTGATGTGGTACCTACAAAGAACAAAGGATTTTATGCTCACTTATAAGAGATCAATCGATTGCGTATTCGAACTTTGACTTCGTTGGATACTAGGATAGCCACAAATTCGCATCAAACTATATTTATCTACTAGCAGGAGCAGCTATTTCTTGGAGGAGTGTTAAGAAAATGATAATAGCTACCTTAATCATGTTGGCAAAATTCATAATCTATTACGAGGCATCAAATCATGGAATATGGTTGCAAAATTTTATGACAAGACTGCGGATTATTAATGACATAGATAGGTAATTAAAGATATTCTGTGACAATAAATCAACAGTACTATATTTCAAAAACATTAATAGAAGCTCATTAAGGTCAAAACAAATTGAAATCAAGTTTTTGGCTGTTAAAGAATGAGTACAAAATGGTCAATTGTCCATAGAACACATTGGAACTAACTCCATAATTGCATATGAACTCACTAAAGGGTTGCCATCTAAGGTCATTCGTGAGTATGTTTCCCAGATAGATGTTATATCATTTAATGATACTATGGTTTAGTGAGAGTTTTTCCTTTAATGTTCTTTATCTCTAAACATGTTTGTTATTTGTGTATAATATGGTTTAAGTTTTATTTTGAACTCATATTTTATGATCTTATGATCTCTTGGCGTATTTCCATTGAACCAGTTGAAAGTAGACATGTTTTGGATAACATTGGCATACAATTTTCATACTACACATTCATACTTGATATATGTCACTAATTAGATTGATGTATGTGAAATTGTGGGTCTAGTCATATCTAATGTTGACAAAGATCGCTTTGGTTATGCAATAATATAATTATGGACTAAATTGGTATAATAGCGATTTTTTGAGCTCATAAAATTGTCCAGTAATATGTGACTATAAACATGATGTATATAACTTAAGTGAGAGGTTGTTAGAATTATACGTGAACTTACATACATTATTACAGGAATTACACGTTAGTATGGTACGAAGTAGAGTGTCGTCCAGTACTGGGAAGCATCACACGAAACCGAAGATTCATTCTATGAATCCAAAATCAGTGTGCACTCATTTTATCAAATCAGAAATTGAAGCTAAGAAGAAGGAAAAAAAACGATAAAGAAAAGAGGGTAAACACCGAGGTGGATGTCAGAGACGCACGTGGAGCTGCGGGAGCTCGCGTAGGTCTCGTTGGAGGCTTGTCGGCGACTAGAAGGTGTTGTTGCGGGTGCACGCACTGTCACTGCGTGCAGGGTGGAGATGCAGGAGCAGTGTGGTCTGCACACACGAAGGGGCAGGGGGTCCATGGTGTCCTCGTGTGTACGGCGGAGCTCCGGCGAGGAGAGGGACAGTAGTTGTAGGGCTCTCCACGCTGGGCAGGGCGGTGGCGCCAAAGGTATGGGATGCTGCTGCTGTCGTGGATGGAGGGTGGTTGCGGTGTTGACCGACCCTCACAAGCGGGGAGGGTGGTCCGGTCCTCTCACAAGGGGCGGTGGTGGATGGAGGATGGGAGGGGACGGTGGAGAGCCCTCTGGCGATAGAGAATGTCTGAGATCGAGTGTGCGATACTGATGGAGAAGATGGGAGTGACATCGGGTCTGTTGTTGCCGCTGGAATGGGGTCGAGTGGTGGTGTCTGGATGTGCGCTGGAGTAGGGTGGATCGAGTCGGAAGGCCTAGCGCTTGAATTGGGATCGGGTGATGGTGTCTGGATTGGAAATCGGAGAGAGGAGGGCCGTGAATCGGAAGTGGAGATTGGGGGCGCGATGTGATGGCAGGAGCGTAATCGGTGGTGCTCTTGGAGTGAGGTCGGGTGTGGCACTCGCATGGAATTGGTTGGGGAGAGAGAGAGTGAGGTGAAATTGCGAGGAAATTCAAGGTGAGGAGAGTTTTATTTTGGGGATAGGATTGAGAGAAGGAAAAAATGGGATTTAAAGTGGGAGAAAGATTGCTAACATAAGGTCCAAATAATAATGTGGTTCCAAACTCTTCCACGACTCTTCCTCGTATATCTTTGCCTGCATCCCACCTTCTTGCATAGAAGAAAATTACTTATTAATCATTTGATAAAAATAAATTAACTTATGCATTCCTATCTAAATGCAATATATAAATGCATGTATTGTTATGAAATTAATGCAAATTAAGCATGGTTAATGTAATTATGCATGTGCATCACTTACCGTCGTTAAGTTGATCTTTAAAGTGATCCATTAAAGTTTGTTAGATTATATACACCTCTTATAGTATGGGATAAAGTGTGTAATTGTCTTTTAGGAGTTTTCAATTCTTTGGTGAGAACACTTGCAAATTTTTAAAACCTATTTCCTATAAATAGGCATGCAATTATGATTTTAAAAGGAACGAGCGTTCTATCACAATCTATCCTCTTCATAGAAGTGAAACCCAAAATTGTTGGGAGTCCATCACGTTTGGACTAGTGATAGACCCTCGTTCCTTCTCAGTTGTTCTTTGGAAGATCAAACCCTCTTTGAAAACTCATATGAAAAACAATATACTTAGACGTATTCAAGAAGCCCAAAGCATCTTTTTGAAATGATTGAAGAGACATTCTTCAAAGGAATCAACGCAATAGATTCAGGTATTCCTTTTCGATTGAATTAATGATGTCAACGAAAATAGTGTAAAGCAATTAATATTCAAAAATATCCTGAGACATATTCAAGAAGCCCAAATCATCTCTTGAAATGATTGAAGACACATTCTTGAAAGGAATCAATGCGATAGATTTAGGTATTCCTTTTTTATTTAATTAATGATATCAACGAAAATAGTGTAAAGCAATTAATATTCAATTTTCGCTTTCAAGATTTTTTTCCATCACCGAGCATTTAGTTGCAGAATAAGTTCCAAAATTTGTTAAATCCATGTCTTACCAAGATTCGTAAATTCAATCTGTATTATTAGAGCAGTGGTATCACCACTCCTGTGGCCACAACCTATATAGGGCATGGCAACGAGCATCGTAATATCCCCACTAATTGAGTGGCAAAAGTTCTACATGCTGCAACTTCCTGTTGCAACTCCCCAAATTACAATAAGCCCTGGTTACCTAAGGAATGGGATATCTTTTTGATTGGGATATTTTATGGGTAACTTCTTCAATGGAAAAGGTAAGTTTACAAGAATATTCATTATTGGTGACCGTTAAAAACGGTTGGCAATATGAAATCCATGAACAAGAAAAAAGGTCGAGGAATGTTGTGTTAATGTTGTATTTTCTTAACCAGTTTACAACATTACCAATGGGACAAAAGTAGCCCTTCATCCGACACATAGGTGTTTTTCTCATCTGTTTCCAACGGTGGAGGAAGGTTTAATTTTCTCAACCGTTTCAAATACATCGTTGACATAAACATTTACATCGATCATTATTATAACAGACGAGGATGTTCTCATTCTCATCGATGGACCAAAAACGGATAAGAATAAGCACATCCTTGTCAGTTGGGTAATAGTCGATTAAGGAGTTATTCTCGACCATGCAGTAAAAATGAACGAGAATAATGACATTCTCATCCGTTCTATGACAGTCGAGAATGAACCAAAATTCGACAGCAGCTTATTCTCGTTGATTCTAAAACAGGCAAAAATAGTGATTTTTTTAAAATCAAAAGTTTTAGCTATGTGGATGACCTGTAAAAAATTAAAAACCCTGTAGAGAAAAATCACACAACCAAAACCAAGGCATTCATTCAAAACAAGAGAAATGAGATTCAAAATCAAAATTTCATATATGTAATAATGTCTACAAAGTATATGTACAAATAGTAATGTATGAAATACAGAAATCAAGTTGGGGTACCGACGCCCTCCAGCACCACCTAAATTGTCATCGCCATAACGTTCTCTAAACTGGCTAAGTGATGGGTGATCTATACCTCCCAGTTGAAGTACCTCCAGGAGCTCGTAAATACTCTGAGTCGACTGCTGCAACTACGCAGTCGACTCCTTGAATTGCATCGTAAAGTCCCTGACTTGCATGGTCAGCTCCTCGATCCACTGCTCCTCATCTCGGTGGCGTAATGTTGTAATCTACTTCCTCATCTCCAGTACCTTAGCTGAAGAGGACGATGCCTCCTTTCTCGCTCCTCCCTACACTACGTACGTACCCACTATGTTTGGGTAGCATGACGGTCCGGAATGCCTTCTTTGTTGTCAGTGGCAACTGAACTGTACCTGAGTTGGCTTCTTCAGGAAGATGCATTAAGTTGACCATATTATAATGAAAAAATTCAATTACATTAAGTAATATCATATAAATTTAATTAAGAAATGAAATAAAAACTTGTTGTAATTTGACTTAGGTGTTTATGCTGGTATGTGTCATGAAGTCACTCTCTGTTTCCCTCATGACTAAACTTGCTACGAGTGTCCTTATATACTCACACTCAATCAAGTTCGGCACCTTGATGCATTTGGATTTGCAATTTGAAAGAGTTAATTGAAACAAATTATAAATCTTGTAAGGTGTAAAAGAAGAAAATGATTAAAAATACTAACATATAAGGATTTCATCCCGCCTATGCTCCTTCTACCCATGACATGGGTCTTCGCTAGAGCTTTAGTCCTATTATCCCTATTCTTCTAGGCCTACTCCTGAACTAAAGGTAGAGCTTATTAAGCTCAAAATTAGTTAAATTGTCATATATACAATATGTTTACTTGCGTCGTTAGATCATGCCAATGCTTACACGCTTCCTTCCAAATGTGCAGTTGTATCAGAAGAGGCCCATTATGCAATGCCTCATCATGGTTCCTGTTCTTATAAAACTAATATATATCTTTTTAATGTCAGAAATATTATTGCAATTGTGGTGAAAAAAATAAAAATATAAAGTTAAAATTTTCTTTTACTTTACTCTTCATCTCCAATCTCCAATCTCCAATCTTTATGAATCTTAGCCACGTACTTAAGGATATATTTGGAGACGTTCGGATCATCGTCCCAATCGAAGATCGCCTGCATTAGTAGGAGAGTAGTAATTGTTATGTAATTTAAACTTATATAAAGCAATGTAAATAAGTTATAATTTTTTACCAATTACCTCTAACTCTCGAATGAGCTGTTTCTTCAGCACTTTTGGCACCTGATGTAAACACACACTACTTAAAATGTCTATTTATGCATGTTCTTAAGCATAGGATTGCATTTCATGATATAAATATTGCATAACATGCATCATCTTACATTTAGAGTAGTTTGAATAAAATGGAGGTTAATTATCTCCTTTTATGTGCTTGGACAGGGCAAACATTTTATCGGGGCCTTGGATCAAAGATCCAACCATATGGATGTGATCAGGGCGATGATTGGAGTTCAACGACTCCAAGATCGCCCTAATCAGGCATCCGTAGCATCAAATAGTGACCGGGGAACCCTAAAAGATCAAGGGCCAGGATGGTGAAAATCTGCACTTCAGATGACAAATCCGACCGCACGGATGAATTCGAATCGACGATCGCAGCTCAACGACACAAAAATCGAGTCAATCCGACATCCGTGGCACCATCCACAACTTTCAGAAGATGGACGGCCAAGATGGCGCCACGTGGTGCCATCTCAGCCGCCCAAATGGCCTCCAGCACCGCCGCACCTCTTCTTCAATCAGCGTGTCGATTCTCCGCCATTGGATCAAGATCCAACGGCTGTGGATGCGGCTGGCTAATTCATCCGCGCAACCATTTCGAAGGAGTAGCGCAGCGATGACGCAGCCGCATGCGAAGCGGAGGTCGCGGGATCGAGTCCCACGAGCCTCAAATTGGGCACAAGCTATCGAGCGCGCGGAACGCCAGATGGAGATCAGACAGCCGCGCGCGCCCGATAGCGTCGACGTGCGATTGAACGCGTGGCGCAGATGCGCAATCGAACGCGCCAGGCAGGCGAGCTGCAGCGGGTGAAGCGCGATCTAAGCCGTCCGATCTCACGATCGGACGGCTGAGAATCGACGAACGTGCGCAAGCATTGTGCGCGCAGGCAGCTGAGCGGGCACGCGTGGGCGCGGAAGCTACACCCATGTTGGGGGCTTTAGCGACGGTTTTATCCGTCACTAAAGACCCCTCATTTGTTGTTTTGAAGTTGTAATGTCCATTTTGCCCCCACTCCTTGCAACTATAAAAGGAGACCCCCTCCATACGAAATTTTCATCCCTTCCTTCTCTTCTCTACCCCTCCAAAGCTCAAGAGAAGCTTGTCCCACACCCGGGATGCTTCTCGCGAGATAAAGTCCAATTTTCGTTCCCCTTCGGAAGTGGATCCCGCGACAACGACAGCGTGCTACTTCGTTCTCCTTCCTCCAGGCGTCGTCCCGTCCAGCTCATCCTCCAAGCAACCGTCGAGGAGGATTTCTCTCTCCCTATTCTTTTTAATGCTTTCTAGTATAGATTTACTGCTTTCTAAAGTACTTATGCTCGTCCTCCAAGCAATCGTCGAGGAGGACATTTCTCCCTCCATTCTTTTAATGCTTTCTAGAGTAAATTTATCGCTTTCTAGTGTAATTTTTTTCTGTTTTTTAGTTGTAATGAACAATCTCCTCAATGATAAATTCTTTGTTTATTCTACATCTCATTTTGATTTGCATGTGTAATATTCTCTCCCTCTCTTACCCTCTCTCTCTCTTCTATTTATTGTAAATAATTAGATAGTTTTAAATTGAATTATTCTGTGACAAAGAAAAAGAAACGCGTAGTTTGTAAATCAAACGTCCGCCTCCCTGTGTTCGACTCGGAATTTTAATTTCGGTATAAATTTTGTTTGTTGAACACGAATTCTTTGCTTTCAAGCTACAACGACAGGTTTTCCAAAATCGAACACGTTAGCGTAGACAGTCGCACGTTCAACAGCACCTTCCTCCAATTGAAATAGGAGAGTGGGACGATCACCTTCGTTAGTGTACCCAGCTTGATGATGAATGGAGGATAGACCCCTACTTCCCTTGCTGGTGTGTTCTTGGCTGAAATGCAGATCCTATGTGAAATGCTGTCTAGGTCCTTACTTTGCGTTGGACCTCTTCCCCTATGCACCGTACTTGAAAGACAAAATTATAACATAATATTAAATGACAAATAAATAAATAAATTGTACTATTTATTAAACTTTCATATCAATACGGTGAGGGCATGTATGTAGAAGGTTTTGGCTGGGAAGGATCTAGGTCAGCCGGCTGTTATGGCTGATCATCTAGCCCAACATCCCCATCATTAAGTGAAGCATTGTCCTCCTCCTCCTCATCATCGGTGGGTGCATCCTCCTCCTCATAGTCAGGGTCCTCCTCGAAATCCACTGGAGGAGGCATCAGACTCTTCCCCTTACCCCCCTCACCCGACTCTGGAGATATCGAACCACATCTCCAGGCCTTAAAAACTGTTAACGGGGTGCCGGGGGCTCTTGACAGGGGGACTAAGCCTGGTGCTGCTAGTGGGGGGCCTAAGCTTGAACTGTTGGGAGGTGGCTCGATCCTCGCCACCCCTATTGGCCTTCTTCTTGACATTCATCTATGTAGAAATAAAATAAATAATCAGATATGTAGAAAAAAAATTCGACAGCATTTTCCCTATATATTGTGATTTTTTAAAAATCCTATATGAAGCAAATATAGAAATAAATGAAAATAAAAGAAGCATGGAATAAAAACAAATTTCCCCTCCATTTCCTCTTCTATTTCCTTCTTATTCCCTCATCCCCTTTCCCTTTCTCTTCTTTTTCCTTCCCATTCCCCCCTATTTCCCTATCCCCTTCCACTTCTTCACATTCCCTTCCCCTTTCCCCATCCATTTCCCTTCCCCCTTCCTCTTCTTTTCCCCCCTCCCTTCCCTTCTTATTTTTCCTTTTCACATTCCCTTCCCTACATTCAACACTATATTAAACATTCAACATACAACAAAGAAAAGTGGGCACACCCCACAAAATCACAAACAAAAAAAATTACATGCATCATATATAGTGGGCACACCCCACAAATCACAAAAAAAAAATTTACATGCATCATATATAGTAGCCAGAACTACATATAAATTAAACCTAAGTGGGCACACCCCACAAGTAAAATGAAAAGAGCATGTAAAAAATTTGAAGAAAGTGGTAGAAGAACATTAGCATAGTATAGAACACAAGGCAAAACCCTCAAAGAATGCAAGAAACTTATATGAGAAGGCAATAAAATAAAACTCAGTTTTGAATAATAAATAAACATAAGCTTCGGAAAAAAAATGATAAATTTAAAGGACAGATAAGTGAAACATATAACTAAATTACCTTATATATCAATGTTCATTGCACCGGGGGCAACTTCTTCATTTTGTGAGTTTTCCTAATATGCTTCAGATTTAACATCAGGGTCGAGATCTTTTCCAACATTGTATTGTTCACGTGGTAGAGCTCTAACGGGTATTATCCACCCATTTTGCTATTATCAATCACATAGAATACTTGTGCTACCTGACAAGCTAATGTGAATGGTTCAGATGACTGAAGAATTCGACAGTTCTTACTTAAGCTCAAGAAATCGTGTTTCTTATCCACTTTGAATCCAATGCTTTCTTTGAAAACATCAAACCAATCACACTTAGAACATATGACTTTAAAATATCTACTCACCTCCGTAAATGAATCGACTACTGGATCAGGCATCACTTCATGTATCGCTAGTGGGAATAAGATTTGTATGTACACATGAGAATCATGATCATTTACAGAACGTAAAAGCTGGGATGCATACCCATCTAAAACCCAAATGTCTTTCAGGAAGGAGAAAATCATTTTCCTCTACTCTCCGATAAGACTGTATATAGCTTTCAGAAAGTGAAAGTCACATTCTTTAATATGCAACTCAGGACGAATACCCAAAACTTTCATATCATTCCTTGTTTTAACTGTAACCTTTGGGCTATCTGTTAAGTTTAATGTATCTAAAAAGTTATCCATTACATTCTTCTCATTGTGCATAACATCTAAATTGTGTCGCACAGTCAAATCTTGCCAATATGGAAGCTCCATAAAAAAAATGCATTTTTCCCTAAATCTTGAATGTCTCAAGAAAGCCAAGTCTTTTTTGAAAAGATGACCCAAACGTATTTCACTAAGCTTTTGCAATGTCTCTATGAAATTCACACCTGACAACCTAATAGAACCTGTACTCAATCTATTTCTCAGATTCTTCAACGAATACCGTCATGCTTTACAATCAAATCTGTCCTTGAATTGTGACGTTCGCCATTTGTGTTTGTTACAACCCGGTTCCTGAACCCCTACAGGACCCAAAACCGGCTCGACTCGACTAATCCGAAGACCTAGTCGTCCAACAAGAAATAACTGAAAAGCAGGAAAATAAACCACATTCACTATGCAATGTAACTAATAGTAAAAGGGTACAGCAGTAAAGGAAATAAAAGCTGCTAGTCAGTACATACCACCACAACAACAGGAAAGTAGAACAAAAATACAGTAACAAGAATAGTAAAGAAATTTTGAAACTCACTAGTAGAAAGAGAGTACAACAACAGTAAGAAAACTACTGCTGGGCTCGACTAGGCCCAGCACCCTTTGCAGCCGGTAACTCGGGCTGCTCAACTCCTGGACCTATAAAGGGTTATGAGAAAACGGAGTCAGCGAATGCTGAGTAGAGTGGTAACCACACTATCTAAAGCAGTAAAAGCTAGCAGGTAATTTATTTTTTCCAATTATTTTATTTTACAAGTAATTCCCTTTCACCCCATTGGTTTACTTTCAGATTTCCTTTTTGATCTCGCAAGTTCCTCGTGGAAACGATCTTGATTGCAGTCTTTTCCGAAGAGTAGAAGGCACACGTGGTGCTCGCCTAACTAGGAGAGTCCCTCGTGGTAGTCCTACACCCAGTCAACCACCCCGAGGTCACAGACAGACGTAGCGGTGACTACGGCACGCGCGATAAGCGCACAGGTAGCTACCCCGCACTGGCACGCGGTCAGTCATTTCCGCTAGCGAGTACGCCCAAAGTACAGCACGGAACAATATAGGGCCTAGTCCTCTCAGAAACAGGGGTCTCACCCCTCAGAACCAAACAAGGGTCTCGCCCCTCCACAGTATGCACACCCTCGTCTGACTACTCCAGTTTTCCCAGAGAGCCTAACAAGTCGGTGTAGGGTGGCTAGCTGAACCCCAGGCCTCGTGGGGTGGCTAGCTCCCTCCCTACACTAGTAGCTCTCTCCGGTGCTGCATACGAGAGGGCCAACAGAAGTCGGTGTAGAGTGGCCAATCGTAACCCCGGGTCCCAACTCAAGGGCGACTGGCTCCGCTCTACACTAAAATGGGGATAGTCGCTCTCCTTGGTACCACGTACTCAAGGGTCAGCACACTTCCCGTCCACATTCCCAAGCCTTTCCCTTCATCCATAGGAGCTCTACTCCTAACTCCCTGTAGGGTTCATGCTCATATTCATCATATTATTCCATACCAGGTTTCATCATTCACAATTCCATTCTCGTATTACATACAGGCAGCTCGTATTTCCATAATTTAACACATGCACAAGCGATATCACAGGTAACTGTTTAGTTATCTCAGGCATTCCATATTCTAACAGGCAGCTCGTATTCATTTACAGGCAGTTGCTAACAATTCAGCTCATTCATTTATGAATATAATCTCAATCACGCACACAAACAGTGCAACTATTTCTCGTCCTAGGATTCATGCCACATCCTAGGTTTCTAGTTATCTAATTTTCATGACTGCATTCATGTTTTATAAATAGAATAGGGGGAAACCACTTTACCAGACAATCCGGGAGTACTGGGGGCTCAAACTGCAAGCTCACGTGCCTCTGCAAGCCCCAGACATGCAAAAGGTCGAAGTCCTATACCAAGGAACAAAACACAACGAAATGTTCAGAACAATATATAAAGGTTTCTAATATGTAAAGGAACTCACAAGGAAACCATAGATATTTCATTTGCGTAAAACGGATCCCAATCAGACCCTAAACAGGTCAAAAACAAGTCTGTAAACCCAAATCAGACGTCTAGGATAAAGTCCAGACATCCTAAATGTCAACAAAGTCTCACCTCAGGTTCCTGTGACGACCTCAGACATCCAGGACTCGTCCACGACCGTCTGGACCCAGTTCCAGAGGTCTGACTAGTCCTCCGGGCATCTGGGAATGCCTCCGGTCATCTGGTGTAACGACCCGGTTCCCGAGTCCCTACGAGACACGAGAACCAGACCGACTCGACTAATCCCAAGACCTAGTCGTCCAACGAGGAAGTAACCAAAAGATAGTAAAATAAACCACATTCAGCATGAATATAACTAACAGTAAGAAAGTACAGCAGTAAGGAAAGAAACTACTACAGTAGGTACCACCACAACAGTAAAACAACATTTATCATATAACAAGAACTGCAGGTAAAGAAGGTACAGCGGAAACAAAAACTACTCACTAGAACAGAAACAAAAGAGGTACAAAAGACTGTGGTAACTCTACTGGACCCTACTCGATCCAACGTCCTCTGCAGCCGCCGACCCTGGCTGCTCGACCCCTGGTCCTGAAAAAGGTAACGAGTGTAACACGTCAGCAAAACGCTGAGTAGAGTGGCAAACTAACTAAAGGCAACAGTAGAGTGTACAGTAGCTGTTATGTTCTATTACTTCCTTTATTCACATCTTTCAATTTTTCTCACTATTTCATTTGTTTCTCAGATCCTTTACTTGATCTCGAATGTCCTCGTGGGAACGATCTTGATTGCAGTCTTTTCCAAAAGTAGAAGTAGCACGTGGTGCTCTCCTGGCCGGGAGAGTCCCCCGTGGTGATCCTACCCTCAGTCAACCACCCCAAGGTCACTGACAGACGTAACGGTGACTACGGCACGCGCGATAAACGCACAGGTAGCTAGCCCGCACTGGCACGCGGTCAGTCGTTTCCGTTAACGGGTGCGCCCAAAGCACAGCACGGAACCATGGCAGAGCCCTCTCAGTAATAGGGGTCCAACCCCTCCACAGTAACCAAACCGGGGCCTTGCCCCTCCACAGTCCGCGCACCCTCGCCTGACTACCCTGGTTTGCCCTAGTGGGCCTAACAAGTCGATGAAGGAGGCTAGCAGAACCCCGGGGCCCGTGGGGTAGCTAGTACTCTCCTAACACTACTAGCTCTCCTCGGTACTACGTACACGAGGGCCAACAAGTCGGTACAGAGTGGCCAGTCCTAACCCCTAGGTCCCTGGGGCGGCTAGCTCAGCTCTGCACTAAACAGGGGGACAGTCGCTCTCCTTGGTACTCCGTACTCAAGGGCCAGCTCACTTCCCCAATTCTATCCCATTCGCTTTCCAGGAGTTCTACTCCTACTTCCCCGTAGGGTTCCAGAACATCTTATGTCTTACTTTCCAGTTTCACGTTCTTACAAACCATGATCCCAATCATGTTTCTTTATTCATAACTGGCAGCTGTGAATTCAATTTACAGGCAGCTTTATATTCCTTCCCTTTTTTTTTTCAAGACTGCAGTATTATACATTCCACTAGTTTTTCCATCCTAAGATTCATGCCACATCCTAGGATCTAGCACACAACTAGTTTTCCAGCCCTAGGATTCATGCATCACCTAGGAGCTATCATTCCATACATTTCTCATTCCTAGGATTCATGCAATGTCCTAGATTCTAGTTATCGTTCCATACTTTAACAGATTTTAAACTTAAGCCACTCTACCAGGTACAACGGGAGTAATAGGGGCGTGATCGGGAATCCCGCGTGCCTCCGCGACTCCCAAGACTGCAACTGAACGAGGTCCTATCACAAGGATCAAACACAAGGAGTGTCTCAAAACAGTGTATAGCTACTTTAGACGGGTAGAGGAATTAATTCTGAAAAGAACGCAACTCGAATCACGGAAAACGGAGCCCGAACGGGCCCTAAACGGGTCGAAAAAGGCGATACTGTGCAAAATCAGACGTCTGGAACTCCTTCCAGACGTCTTAAACAGTGGATCAGAGAATTACCTGTTCAGCGTGGTTTCCCAGACGTCCAGAAGTCTGCGGGGAAATCTGGCCTATCTCCCAGACGTCCGATGGTCACCCAGGACGTCTGGAGGTCACTCCCGCCGTCTGGTACAACTTCCAGACGTCTGATTCGCAAAGGATGGCGAATCAGCGAACCTGCACACAGCCAACCCCTCCCTCAGTACGGTCAGTCGACAGGAAGGAAGAAGAAGGCGGAAAACTCACCTTTCAGACGTCTGTATGAGCTTCCAGACGTCGACCTTGCCGTCTGGCTATCAACCCAGACGTCTGATTCTGGAAATTTTTCCAGAATGAGGGCGCTGCTCGGCCTCCGCTCGTGACGCCGCCCGCGTCGCACCTCGCGCGTCTGCTGCTCAGCCCGCAGCAGGTCCCTCTCCGCATCGCTTCGCGCCCCCTGCGCCCTCCGCCGGCCGGCCAAGCCGCTCCAGCGAGCTCGCCCTCACGGCAGAGCTCCGCCCTCGCACGCCGCACCTCCGCGCTCACTGCGGCCGCCGCTGCCGCCCTCGCGTCCACTCGCTCTCGCGCACAGGAAGGAGAAGAAGGAGGAGACGGTGGAGACGGGAGGGGAGGCGTGGCCCTTTTAAGGCCGCGCGAGGAGGAGAGAGGAGGTGGCAGGCCGCCTGCAGCCGCAGAGAGAGAGAGGGGAAAAGAGAGAATAACGAATATGCGGTCTGCGCGCGCAGGCGCGCAGACGACTTGCGGGTGTGGACGATAACGATTTTTCAGACGTCTGTAAACCATCCCAGACGTCTGGCAAGACGTCTGGATGTGATCCAAGACGTCTGGTAAGACGTCTGGGCCACCTCCCAGATGTCTTAAAATACGTCCGGGGCACGCGTTCGTTACATCTGGTAAGTTGTCCAGACGTCCAAAAAGCATGAGAGGGCATGCCTCACTCCTTCCCAAAGCTGCTCCTGCACACGACAGAGCAGCACACCATTTTTTAGAGAAGCAGATCGCCTCTGCAGTGCGGCCTGCATGGCCGTAACTACGAGGAAGACGTACCTTTGCGAATACCCACTTTCAGACGTCCAGTGTCGTCACCAGACGTCCAGCCCGTAGTCCGGAAGGCACTCTGGATGTCTGATACTGGAAAAACTCCAGTATCAGACCGCGCTCCTGCTTCTCTCGTCGCGCTCCGCTACAGCTCGTCCTGCTCTACTACAGCTCCGATAGCTGCAGGGAATCAAGAACAATGCCCCAATGCTCTCCTCCTCTCGCACGTGCCGCGGTGGCCGTGCAACCCTCCGGCGAGCTCCCACGAAGCTCACGAGCTCGACCTTCTCCTTCTCTTCACTCCCTCTCCTCCTCGCTCTCGCTCCCTCTCTCTCGCATGCCTCACTCACGGCAATGGAGTGGGAAGGAAGGAGGTGGTGGTGGAGTGGAGAGGAGAGGAAAGGGGCTTCTTATATAGTCAAGGGGTTAGGGTTTGGCGAGGGGGAGAAAAAGAAGAAGAGAGGAGAGAGAAATGAATTGCGCGCTGTCTGCGTGCAGAAAGCAAGTGCACGTATAGGTTTTTCAATCTCCAGACATCTGACTAACAATCCAGACGTCTTAAAGGCTCAAATCAGAATGGGTCTTTACAATGTTCCATGGATTAAAATCTACGATGCTCTAAGTAACAGAACTTATTGCTTTCAAGCAATCTCAAGTGATGAGTATCATCCATATAGATTAAACATGTAAACTTCCCCTTAGTACTCCATCCTAACAAAATAACATATGCTGGAAAGTCATTAACTGTCCACAATAATGTTGCGTGCAACTAAAAGAATTCTTTCTTGTGTGCGTCATATGTTTAAACACCACTATACCACATGACTTCCAGTTCATAAATCAACGGTTGGAGATAAACAACCATTGCATTTCCTGGTCGCTTGGGGCCTGTGATAAGGAGGGTCAACATCATAAATGCAGATCCCATGCATAGCCAAGGAGGTAAGTTATAAGTTAACATGACCATCGGTTATATGGAATATGACAGATACTTGTTCTTGAATGGGTTGAATCCATCACTTGCAAGCCTTAATCTCACACTCCGTGCCTCCTCTGGGAATGATGTATGATTCTTGTTAAATCTATTCCACTCATCATAATCTGTTGGATGACGGATGCGTCCATCTCATGATTTATTCACTTGATAACATTCCATCAAATTTGCTATTTTACTGAAAATGAATAGGCCTTGTAGCCTAGAGATGAGTGGAAAATAATGGAGAACCTTCTCCGATTGTTTCTTTCAACCTGTGTTTGTTGATTTATCCACCTTATACCTACCCTCACTATAATTAAGACAGTTACTAAACCTTGAGTGCTCATTTTTGTACAGGACATAATCATTACAACAGGCATCAACCTTCTCTCATTTTAGTTTGAGCCCATGTATCTGCCTCTTCACATCATACCATGACCCAGGATACCCAGTAGGATTATTTAGCAACTTAATCATTGACTTGCGACAATCATAAGTGTTGTAATAAAAATGATGTTTTATGTTGTCGTTGTAGTATATTTGTCATAATGTAAACAGATGTCGCATCATTTTTATTTAATTATAATTTTTTTACTGGTTAGTTCCCAGGTTCACTGGGAGACAGTTATTGATATACATCACTCTCTATGTCAAAAAATATTCTTTTATTCCAAAAATGTTAAATTTATTTACAAAATGAATGAATGAATTGGTCAATTATATACAAAAAGAATCAATTAATGTGCATTACAATACCTTAAAGATATTCACAAATAACAAGTATCAAAAAGCAATTAATACTATACTATGTTAATTATGTACAACTACTATAAGTAATACCTAAGTATGGGTACAAAAATAGTTACTAATATCTACTATACTAAGTTAAATTTTTATACTAATATCTTTAGTAACATATATTCGATTTACAGTGACATATATATACGTTGGTATAGCCTTAATAAACTATATACATAACCTAAGGCAAAAATAATTATCTATACTGACATATAAACACACCTACAGTGATGGTTATATCTGTTACTAAAACCTTAGTTTATTTATATACAAAATGGTTTAAACATATCTATACTATTCTACTCATATATACACATATATACTACTATATATGTATACATTATTTATATACAAATATATACCTACACTATACTATATATATACATACAAGCACACACCACAGTGTCCAACACTTAGCCGTTGCATGGCTCACTCACCCTCTTCTCTTCTTTACTCGACACAGTTGTTTTCTGGAAGTCTTCTCTTACAAACACTGTTCACAAGCCCAAAAATATGTTTCAATGGGTTCGCCGGCCCATGTTCGAGGGATACACAACACCTCAAAGAGGCGGGACCAGACTTCTACTAGTGGGCTAGCCCTAGTTTGAATTAGGTATTTTTTCGTGCATTTTAGGCCCAATACAGGCCCACCAAAGCCCACACACGTGCCTACACGCGCTCACGCACACGCCCACGCATGCCCACAGGTGCATGAGGCACGTACCCCGAGGAACCTGTATGTATGCTCATTTGTGCTCCCTGTGCTGACAACCGAGGAGGTCGTAGCCTAAAAGCCACTTATATCGGTGTGGATCACTTGACACACACAATGTGGCTCTATTATGAGGTGCCTAAATGGCACGATCCAGCGCTACAGTGTGTTCAATTGTAAGAGTTTTGGCCCTCTGTTTGAGGGCCATAAATTAATATAAATTAGAAATAAATTATATATTTACAAAGTTCTTATATAAGGCTATATTATTATACAATTAATTTACAAAAATAAGTTACTTAAATATATAATAAAATTAGTTAAAGTTGGTTGTTTATACACATTAAATTGGAGTTTAATTTATTAATTAAAGTACAAATTAGTTAATTAATTATACAATTGACCTTACACAGAGTTGATTTACATAATAAATTATTTATTACATATTTTAAAGATATTTTAAAGACTTTATTTTAATTTATATATATTTAAATAGACGTTTTAGATAGATAAGTACATGAATAATTTATAAATACTATAGTAAAGTACAAATATAGTACAAATAGGTTAAAAATACTTAATATAATACTACACAAGTGTACATTATAAATTACTTTAGTTTAAACTTAGTGATTTATTTTATTTTAAATTAATAAATTACTTAATTAACTTAATAACTTAATTATCTACTATAAATACATAATTAAATTAAGTTATAGGTATTGTACAATATATATTAATTATTTGAATATGTATGTACAGTATGAGATACAATTATGCACCTATAAATAGTTTTATATAATTACTTAAGTTACTATACATTTAGTTTATAAAAATTAATATATAATTATAAAATAAGGTTATATATATAATAAATCATTCTAAATATTTTATTTAATGTATAGAATGCATGTATAAGTTAATTATAGACATTATTTTCATATCGTACACTATATACATATAGCTTTGGTTTAAGTTATATTATACAAGTATATACATAGTATACAAGGTATTTTTGGGTATTTTTTATGATTTTCTAATTTTTATAGCTTTTGTAGGTATAGTAGAGATAGGTGATGAGAGAGAAAGGGTAAGGAGAGAGAGAGGATGTTCTTTTTATGATTTTTCATCTGTGGTCTTTTATTAAATTCCAAAGTATATTAAATCGTCGGCTGGTATGTTCTACCAAGTCAGGGGTTTAGATTACTTTGAAACTTGGCACATACCTAGAAAAATATTTAATCTTACTCAACACAGGTTTATTTTATTTTTTGTGATTTTCTTATTAATTTTATTTATTTACAAGTTAACTCTAGTCTAGGCCTTAAAAGGTGTTGAGCAATAGAACCTAAGGCCTTGAATTCTATTCTAATGGTTGGAATTGAGGTTTAAATGCTTAATCACATCAAACACTTCATATGAAACATGTTTGAGTCAGTTAAACAAAATTTCCACTCACATTTCCCATTAAATGACACTTTAGATAGATTATACACTTTAAATTGATGACAAAAGAATTTGAAACAAAATTACAAGCACTTCTTATTGAATTAAAGTTCAATTTCAATACATGAATGCTTGTTTCATACTAATCTAACATTATGCACCTGTTAGCTCTATAACACATAGATTCTTAGCTTAGATCATCCTTCATCTAACCAAATCAGTGGTTGAAACTAGAATTTCAGTTCAGCTGCTGCTGTCCATGCAACTCAGTGTTGCAGTGGTTCCATTATTGCCACATCAAATTAGCAGCACTCCAATTGTCTTAAATCAGATGGCTAAGATTAGCTTAGATGGATTCAATCAAATCAGATCAGTCCCATACAGTGATGTAGCTATTGCTGCTACTCCATTTCATATTAGATGCAACTCTTGAACTGATCAAACGGCCTAAATCAATAATGTAGCTACTTTGAATTCCTTAAACTCCCTTGAAATTTCCAGCCGATCAGCTCAGACCAGTTCCCGAGAAAAATAGTAGCTACTGCTGCTGCTGCTCTAATTAGATTGAATAAATCTAATCTGAGCTCTTTAAAACCCCATAAGAACTGAAAAACATAAATCTAAGAGACAAAAAAAACTCTATCAAATCACTCTTCATGCTCAAATCAAATGTACTCCAATTATAAATTAGTAAACAATATCATATTAGAGGTCTGAAAACATCAAAATCAACTTCAGATCTTCATTTAAATCTCATTAAACCTCTGATGAGCATCATTTTCCAAATTGAATATTGTTTAGATTAAGAACCCATGTTGCCCTGATTTGGGCTTTTCATTTTAGATCTAGGAGGTGATCTGATCACCATATCACCTTGCACTCCATTGGTTGGTTCTCAAGGTGATTTAGTGTCCCTAAGGAAATCGTTTGAGTCATTGTTTGGCCTTAAATCAGGATCAATGATTATCCGTGGCTAAACTCCTCAACACAAGGCTCTAGTTGGGCAGAACTTCATCTACAACTCAAATTCGAATTAAAACACATAGGATTCGTTGCAATACACCCAATTAGGCAATAAAAACCTCGAATCGCTCGATTAAACATTAATAAATCTGAATTAACTCCAAATCGTGAGATTAGGTGTGAAACACAAATCTGAAATAATTAAGTGAGTCAAGTCAATTAAAAATAAGATCAAGGGTCCTTGTGAACTGATGGAGTGAGTGAGAAGACCCTCAGGTGATTGTGAGTGCTATCTAGATTTTGAAATCCGAGAATTTCAGATCTAGATATGCTCGGATGGATAGTGTGAAATGCGAATCAAAATGCGAGGAAATAAGAGAAATATGGATTATGAGGTGTAGGGAAAGTTGTATGAATCGATACGGAAATGCAAAAAACTCCTCTCTGATCTAAATTGATCAGAAAGGTTGGATTGGCTCTAATCTATATACTCTAATCTAAACTAATCAGCGGAGAATTGTAATATAAACTAACACTACTTCTAACTAATCTAGAAAGCAATAAAACTAGCTATCAAAGTAGTAAATCTAGCTAAGGGAAGAAGGTGATGTCCATGAGTCACCAGTCGGCGGCCGATGACGAAGAAAGGGGAGAAGACCCTTCAACTGACAAAGGAGGTGTCTAAGAGCATGAAGTCGACGGCTGGAGGCGATCGACGAAGGGAGGGAAGCCTACTCTGTCACCGCATGTGAAGAATGGGGGAAGAAGAGCTGAGGGAATAGATGGAGGGAACCACTCAAGGGGAGGGAGCTACTTAGTGCGTGCGAGGGTCCAAGGAGGTGCCTAAGTAGGCTTGACACTGGATCTGAGCACTGACGTGGTGTGATTACGTGATTGGGGTGTTGGCGGTGGGATGGTCTCAAGATGGAGGGAAGGTTTAGAGTTAAATCCCACCGTTAGATGGGATCTAGGAGGTGCGGTGAAGCTGCATGCAAGAGTGCGCGCAAATTGGATGAAGATCTGCCCTTGGATCAAGAGTACATGCAATCAATGGCTGAGGTGCTTTGAGTTCTTCATGCTGCTATAGTACATCCGCTGCTGCAGGTGTAATGGGCAATTTGTGCTCATGTCCAGAAGGGTGAAGGGGTAGAGGATTTACTAATAGACCCATAAGTGAAAGAATGTATTGCAGTGCAGACCCTAGAGGTTTACAAACAATCCCTTGCGGCTTGCAATCAAGTCCTCAAGACTTTTTAGGTGAATAAAATGTTAATGCTTAAAGGACCTAAATGAAAAACTCTAAATACAAGGTCCTACCGATGTCCAAATGCAACCAAATTTTTATTGAAGCTTAATTGAACATTTAGGAAGTTAATTCAACCTTTGATTTATACTTTTGAACTCAAATGTGTTGAATTTGCAAGTGGATCATCATTTTGTATTTTTAAATAGAATGTCTCAATATGTGACATAATTATGCATTTTTAATACTGATTTGGATGTTTTAGGTTATTTCTGTTATTTCTCACACTTAACCCTTTTCTTGTGTTAATGATGGTAACATCATAATTAGACGTAATTAGCTTTAATTATTCAGAATCAAGAGACAAATGCTCTTGGATGATCACCTGAGGACCCTAATTCCATGAAATCCATTTTAAGAAGAAAATATTAAAAAGGGTTAATTATGCAGTTTTAGCATCACATCATAATTGCAGAGTAACAATAGAGTTTGTCAGTGGTTAATTAAAAGTCAATTGAGAATTAAAGTCCTAAGAGTGGGTCCACACGGATAGAAACGAGGTTTCATGCGTTTCGAGAACCAAATCGAAACACAAAACCCTAATTTCAGACCTGTTTTGAGAACCTCTTGAAGAGGTTCTGGTTAGGATAAAATTTATCTAAACCTCCTAAAATTTGTAGAAAGCTATTCTAAGAGGTTTGGTACATTTGATTTGACCATCCGAACCCATTTTGATCTTGAATAGAGTCTTAGACGGGATTTTGACCTAATTTGGGCTTCTGTGCAAATTGGCCAGTCAAACATAGTGAAAACTCAAATCCAACTTCACCATTAGATTCCTTGGGTCAAAATTAGGTTGAGGCCAAAATTTGGGCCCAATCAATCTGTCCCTTAAATCTCTCTTTCTCTAAGTCAAACCCCCAGCTTTCAAAATCTTTTACACATAGGTCCATAACTTTGTTGTCACTTTCGCGCTCAGGTTCCTGCTGCCATGGCAGGTGTGAACCCAAGCCAACCAACCTTCAATCAAATATCTCTTTCTAATTACTCAACCAAATCCCTCCAAATTTGGAGGGATTGCTCTTAAGGGGTTTCCCAATTTGATGGACCTAATCCCAAACACTGATTCGCCTCCTAAATCCCTAGTGAACACACAATTTTCACTGCAAATTCCTTGCAAATTTTGCAAGGGAATCACATTGATTTCATGTAGATCAAAGGCCAAGGCACCTCTATAAGAACTCCCCTAGCTTCCACCGTGCTCCATAGTCAGACTTAAGCCAAAATCAGGTCTTCCCCTCCAACTTCGGCCACCTACGACCTTGACTCCGGCGACCCTCTCCCCCATCTTCCTACAGCCTCCCAACCATCAAATTGCGAATTCCAAACTCCTCCTCACGCTTGCCCACGCCAGTAAGCCTGGTCCCCTGTATTAGACTCGATTACCCAACTGAGGGTCCGATTAAGGCTTAGAGAGGAATTTTTTAGGAGGAAGGGGGAGGGTTTTATTTTGGGATACATGCCATGTTCCTTGAGATGCGTGCCTACTCATTCTAACACTTAATGAGAATTTGAAGAGGCTTCTAATCCTATGTTGGCTCTATGCTTGCTGAGGCTCTGTGCCTTGGTGGTTTAAGGCTTCTAAGCCTTATTTGACGATGTCTGGTGAGGCCTTATGCTTAGTTATAAACACTATGAATGTATCGAGAAATTTGCTAACTTGAAACATAAGTGGTTTGACACCACTATAGCAAAATTGATCTGAAATTGAATGCTTGATATGTGCTTAACTTAAGGGATATCTTTGGTGATCTAAATCACCATTTTTAGTGTTTCTCTCTTCTTTTTGTCATAGCAATTTCTTGAGTTATTACTGATTATAATTTAATATCATTTTGAGTAGATTCATTAAATATATTTCTTGCAATTAATTGATTGTGCTCATTTGATTTATATTACGATTAGTGTTGTGAATTTCATATTTGCTCCCTGCGAACGACCTTGAACTCATTTTTTGTTTTCGAGCACACCCTATAAATTTAAATGCTGTAAAGCGATTTTGTCAACTATACAACCACGAGCATTCTATAAATTTAACACTCGACGAATTCACGTTCAATAGTTAATTATGCAGTGTTTAACCTAGTTTCTAGGTTAAATTAGGCATTTTAGCTATGATGAGTGACACCTCATCACAGCTTCCCAATGAATTGAAGGACCTCAAGCATTAATTTCGCTATGCCTCTATTCATCACTTTCATTTAAAACAATTTCAAAATGAATGACAAATTCGACATTGACATTATTCCAGGAGCAATAGGATCCTTCGCTGCCTTGATTGCATCGTAAAACTCATTACAATCTCGCAATGTCTCATCGTCATCTACATCCTTAGGGCCTACTACTTTCATATCCTGTAACATTTCATCTAATTCATATCCCTGACTACCATCACTTTATTCTAAATCGTCAATTCTGTATATCATATCTAACTTCTACTGTGATTGCTCACGATGAGCTATCCAATTTACGAAATACTGCCACCAACCGTTACATATCACATGATTGAAAATAGTGTCTTAATCATGGAAAAACTCATTCAAACAATGTATACATGGGTATAGAATCGGCTGAAGAAATTCTCCTCGTCTAAATGTTTTCCTACCATCATTAAATACCCACTCCATAAACAAAATCACTCCATTCTTGTATTCATAGTAATTCGAATTCCTCAGACTAATCCATGACTTATCCATGATAACCTAAATGTTTATGTCAGCCACTCATAAGTTAGATTCAAATAAGGAAAATGTGTATTTTAAGAAGATTTTCACTTAATAGCTCATTCATGAAGATTTCATCACAACGTTACTGTTTAACTCATGAAATCGATGCTTTAAAAGATGTAATCATCGTAGCAAGTCAAAATCGCTCGAAAACACTTAAAATTATAACTCACAATTCATTCTCACAAATCACAATTCTAAGCAAAATATAAGCAATTAAGATCAGAAGAACAATTCAAAATAATATATCAATAGATCTAAATACCAATGTGCAAAAAGATTAGGGTAAAATGATTATTTGAATCCCCAAATTATCCTTTAAGTTTAATCCTCACAAATATATGGATAATAAGCACAACCACATAATCAAATGCCTCAGAAATTAGACGACAAAAATATGCCCCAGACAGCTTAAGTGTTCAAGAGGAGGAGCTTCAATAGAGAGGTAAAGGCCTCTTCTTCCTTCAAGCCTCAAGAGAGAGGCATAGCACAACACCAACAGAGGCACGAAAACCTCTCAGCAACTAGGTATAGAGAGGGCAGGAGCAAGGGCAAAAACCCCCCTTTCTCTTTATTCTTCCCTTTCTCAGAAACCCACATAATCAGATCTATAATCGAGTATCCAAGCAGGTATTCGAATCCAAATAGGGGATCATGGCTACCGGGTGTGAGAGGTAGCCAAGGAGTGAGGAATATGTGAGGAGGGACCTGACCCCTCGTCACTAGGCGAGGGGTGTAAGGAAGAAATTTCTTTTATCTCGCGTCACAAGCTCTTAAAGTAACAATGTGGGACTATCTTTCCCACATCTTCTCAGCACAGCAGTAGATGGAATGGCTTCCAATTGAAGTCGAAGGCGAGGTCGTGGCATGGAATTGAGGGCCTGGGAGGATGCCTGGGAGTCACCTGTGAAGCCTGGGACTGAAATCAGGAGCAGATGTGGTCAGAGGACTGATGGTGCAGTTGGAGGAGTCGAGGTGGTGGTGGAGCTTCAGTGGAACACCTGAAAGTGTGAGAACGGCCTCACAGCCACGTCAAACAGCTTCAGAAGAATCGCCGGAGTGTCGCAAGTGCAGTGGTGTCGATGGTGCAGTGTGAAGGTGCATGTGTGAGCGTGGAGCTTTTGAAGAATAGTTATAAGGATTAAGAGATTTTTGAAGAATTCTAATTCTGAATAAAATTCTTGTTAACAAAATTATTTTAAGTGTGTTTTGAAAATGTTATAAGTATAAGTTTAAGTAAGAAAATTTTCACATATGCTAATCATTTATATTAAACATAAGAATTTCTGACCTAAGCTTTCCTCTACAAGGTTACTATTTATAATAATTTAAACCCAAGTGCTTTAAATCATCATAGTCTTAGTTAATTTTGCTAGGAACTAGCAAAACTTTGGCTTGGGGGTATGATGAGAAACTCATCATGATCTCTAATTACCCCTAATTAACTAGTCTTCCTAGTTAATTAGCTAAGGATATGAATATATAAGGGTTAATTATAAAATAAGGGATATTTAGTAAAGGATCTTAAAATAAGTTTAAAATGATATTTTATCATTCAATTAATATCATTAATAATTTAATTAACAATTGGACTCCAAATCTTATTAATCATTTCCTTAACTAAAAAGCTAAGTAACTTAAACATAACGTATAACTAAGTATATAATAACCTAAGTAATTTTACCTAATTTAATAAATTAACCTAAAAAGGTCAAACATGTAAATTCAAGGTGAAAACATAATAATTACCTTATTTACTAACATATATAAAAAGTTGAAAAAGATCTAAGTTAAAATAAACCTTTAAAATGTGAGTTTACATTTTGGTCCTTAAAATTCATTGAAATCGGGTTCTTAATCTTCATAAAGGTCCTTAAGTTTCACTGCATTTAGGTCCATTTTGTCTTCTTCTTCTTCTTCAGCCGATTGGATGGCTGACGACGGTGAGTGACTCCACCACACGATCACCGCCCTGTCGACATCATCCTTCCTTCTCCAAGCTCCTGGAGCTTGCGCTCACCACTCCACCTTCATCCATCAGTCTGGATTACTCGAAAATCCTAATTTCTGGTGGGAGTTAACCTCACCGTTGTCAGAGACGATGCCGGAGGTTAAGCTCCCCAAGCTCCTTCTTCGTCTAGACTTCGTTGTCCTCTTCTTCATCATTCACTCTAAATACCCCCTCACCCCATCGATTTCTCTAAAGTTGGCTCCCTTCCCTCTTCTTCACTGCAGCCGACTACGATAGGCTATTCTCTCTGCAACTCCGGCAACTCCCCATCTCATCTTTCGACTTCCTCCATCCATCCTGATCAGCTGAGGAGCTTCCCCGAGGTCAGCCGCGTCTTTGGACACAGGCTTCGACCAAGAAGATCCTCTGCTTCACCTCACATCTGCCGTCGGAGATCTTTTGACTACCCTCTGATTTCACTCGTCTGCCATGAGCCTTCGGCGGAATCCCTTTTACCCCTTTGTCCAGGTAATAGTAGTTTAAGAGTAGGAGTAGGGTAGTTTAGGTAGGTAGTTAGGTAGGTAGTTAGCCGTAATGTCAGACTTCATGTCATCTTCCTCGACTCTGGCAAGCTCCTTGAGCTTGCCAGAGCCTTAATGTTGTCTTTTGAAACCACTCATGATCATTTCTAACTCATTTAATCATTCATTTAAATCATTGAATCGCCAAATCCAATTTCACCTCCATCAACTACTGCTGCTGTCCATGGTGGCAATAGTTGACTTAGATTCACCTTCATCAGATCCTTCATCATCAATTCATCATCAAAGGATCTTAATAATTATGTTAATTTGATTAATTATCATATATAATTTAAATACCTAATTTTATCTAAGCTCCTGAGCTCGCTGTCAATGGCGACTCAGGAGCAGTTTAAATTATAAATTATTTATATAATTATGGTCGTAGATATTTGTTGATTTGTCTCAGCCACTCGTTTGAGTGAGAGACCAAGTCCTGAGCCTCAACCTCTAAAATTTTATTCAAACTTGAATCTATTGATTAATCATTCATGTAACGAATTAATGAGGATTAAATGTGATTCTTAGGTTCCTTGTAACCTCAGCATCCTTTTTAGATCAAAAATGGCATAAATTCACCACTCTAAGCATGATTTGCATTTTACTGGACTCATCGGAGCTCCGGCAAGTCATTTTCTGTTCTTCAGCCTACAGAAGTTGAAGAGCTCCAGAATGATGAAATGATGATCACTGATCAATTTGAGGAAGTTTGATTAGAATTTTGATAACTGGATCTCAGATTGAGGTATTTTCTTCTCCAACTCCGGCGGAGTTAGAGAAGTCTGACAGATAGGTCTGAGAAGCATTTAGTGAACCTAGAAGCTTCAGTACAGTGCACTGAAGCTATTCATGTCCTTAATGTAGTGAAGCAACCTCTCAATTCCTCTGACGAACAAAGCATTTTTGGAGCTCAAGCGACGAGCCTGGAACCCTAATTTCTAGGGTTTTCACACATATTTAAGGAGTTGAACAAGTTCCTGAGGATGAAAGGATCCTATTTTAGGCTTTGATTTCTTGAGAAAAGGCATAGAACACAAAGTCAATTTTTAATGCCTTATAATCAACCTTGAGGGGAAACTCTGATTCTGAGCTTAAATCGATAAGTTGATGAGTTAGAATAGATTCTGACATGTCTGTGAATGATTTTAAATTGATTTGAGTGAGCTCAGATCTGTTTATTTGATGGAATTAAATAACTGCCAATTTGGATTGTTTTCGAACCCAAACTGATAGCAGTGCCTTTTTGATGAGATTTGAATGCAAATTCTGCCCAGATGAGCCTGCTATATCCCTTAGAGTTTGTTTTAATTGATTAGAAATGTCCTTAACTGTCCGTTGCACTTTTCTTCATCTAAATTCCTGTCTTTGAATCTTCTAGAGAAGCTTTGAGCTTCTGCACCACTCCTGAAGCTTCTAGGAGATTGAAACATCCACTAGCAGCTGCGGAATTAACCTTAGGATCTATTCAGAGCCTTAGCTAAGAGTTTAAGTCCACTCTGTGGACTTGTTAATCTAAAATTTATTTCCAGACCATTAAATACCGTAGAAAACCCATAATTTCACCCTTAAAATTGAAGAAGGAATCTTCCCCTCAATATAAAATTGAAAGCATAATCATGTAGAGCTTTCCAACAAGTTTTTGTTTGCTTGATTTGGAGCTCTGAGCTAAGAGATATCGTCATCTGAAGTTCGCTCTGGAAGGGGGTACTATAGTCCCACATCGGCAAGTGATGAGCGGGCGCCTTAGCATAAAACGTTTTTGTTGCGTGGGCTTCTCAGCCGTCAGCGCTCGGCGCACGGTTACGAATGGGCATTTGATCTGAGCATGTGTGTGTGTGCGGGCATGTGTGTGCCTGTGGGTGTGCGCCCGAGTGGGCATGTGTGAATGTGTGGCCCTGGGAGGGCGAGGCCTGGGAGGCGTTGAGCCGGTTTGGCTCAAAACACTGAAGCGGAAATAATCTAAATCATAATTGAACCAGGCGAAGACTTAGTAGGGTCTGGTTCCACCCTGCAAAGGGTGCTGCATATCCCTGAAAAGTCTGAGCCAAAAACAAATAACAAATTTTTGTTGAAGAGAAAAACCCAGTTCGGTTCAGCTGAAGGTTAAGGAAGGAAGGTGCAGAGGAAAAAGTGCTAAGGTTCAACAGCTAAGGAAGCTAAGGAAAGGGAAGGAAGAGAGGAAACAGAAGGACTCAAAAGAGAAGGAAATACTAAGAGAAAAGAAGGCAGAATAGGAGAAGAAAGAAAAGAAGCTCGAGAGAATAAGAAAGATAAAAAGAGAAGAGAGAAAAAAAATAAAGGATAAATAGAATAAAAGGAAAATAAAAAAAGAAAGAAAGAAAGAAGAAGAAGAAGAGAGAGGTTGAAGAATAAAAGAAATTAAGAAGTTGTTTTTCTTGTTTTATTTTTAATTTCTCTTACTTTCAATTGTTGTAATAAGACATATGTTGAACAGACAAACTCTCACTTGCCTTAAATCTATTGAGATAAATGTTGTAAATGAGTTTTCATATGCGATTTTGCATATTTCTTTAATCTAATCTATTTTTGCAAAATTCATGTTTCTGTAATTAATTTAATTATACCTCCTATAGTTATAAGATAAATAGATAAAATTAGTGAATTTAAAATAATATTTACCTCCCAGCGAACGACCTGCACTCAACCAGTAAAAATTTTCTAAAATGTTAGGTTAATTCGACCCTATACTACTAAACGACACAACTTCGAGTTAACCTAAGTAACTTTTCTCTACTCTTAATTAAGTAAAATTAACTTAATTAACTGAGTTGAGTAAAGAAACGTACCAGAAGGCGGAGAAGGTCAGAGCACGTGAAGGTGTTCAGTGGAGGGCTCGTGAGGGTTTGACAATGGTGTAGAGACTGGTGGTGTGTAGTGTAGTCAGGTGTAGTGACCAAACGGGATCACCAGAGGTACACCGAAGACGAGGACAACGGAGGTGGAGCAAGCGTATTTATGAGTGAACCTTGAATCTAATGGTGCGAGTGAAGTCAGGAGGGGATGAGGAGTTGAAGAAGATTGTTTCTGGACGAAGAGAAAGTAGAGGAGGTGTTGCCTATGATTGGTCGGCGTCGGAGACGAAGGTGGCTCCTAAGGTTGAGACGACGACTAGGAAGGTGTTGGAGAGCTCCTTGCAGGTATGGCGAGGTGCAGAATGCAGAGAGGAAGAAGAACCTGTTGCCTATCATACGTGGCAGCAGGCGAGGGAGCCGGAGGTAGGGGTCATCGGAGAGAGCTTTGAAGCAGGCTGGAGGTGGAGAAGAGGAAGAATTCTTGGCCTAAAAACTCGCTAAGGAGGTATGGAATGCCATAGGGGGTCTTTTATAGGGCTTAGGGGAGCTTGAGGAACATGAAACAAGCTTCAAAGCTTACTTAGGATTCAAGAAGAATCCCACTGATTTCGTGGGTTCGCATGCACGAATCAGTGGGATTTAGGAATTAGAATCGATCCTAAAAGGTTTTCCTATGTGTGAACATCATTCCCACCAAATTTGGTGGAATTTGATTGCCATTTGAGTAGGATTCTGCACAGTCAAAGCTCACCTGGAGGTCGGTTGACCTCCAATGGCGACAAGGACTAATCTGCAAAGAAGATGAAGAAGTTAGGGGGTAGTTTGTAAAGATTTCAACAGCTGAGGGGCTATTTGAGATAATAAGACTCAAACTTGGACCAAAATGCAAACTAGGTCAAAATAATCTCATATTAGGTCCATATTTTGGTACAAACCTAATTTGGACTCAAAGAATTTAATGGTGAAGTCAGATTTAAGTTTTGACCAAGTTTTACTATATTATTTATGCAAAAATCCAAATTAGGGAAGTTTTCTATCTGACTCTATTTTATGTCAAATTGGATCCAGAAGGTCAAATTAAGGGTACCAAACCTTAGATAATATTTTTATATGATTTTTAGAAGGTTTAGATAAATTTTATCCTGACCAAAACCTCAACTAATTAAGCAAGTCTGTTTGTAGGGTTTCAGATGTCCATTAATTCTTGAAATGAGTGAAAACCCATTTTGTTCTACATGGACCCACTTGTTAGACATTAATGACCATATGACCTTTAATAAACCCCTGAAATACCACATGGTTATTCTGTAATTGTGGAATGGTGTTAAAATTGCAGAAATAACCATGGTTTCTTATCTTCTCAAAATAGAACATTTTGCATTTATGTATGATTATGTAGGAGCTTTTATCGACTTTATTAGACCAAATTGAGCTAGTTATGGCACATGATGGTGTTCCTATCATGCCCTCATGCCTAGCTTTTGCTAGTCCCTTAGCAAAACTTATGGACCAAGCCAGTTACCTAGGTCGGATGTAACCGTTAGGATGCCCTACTAAGCTGCAACACTAGGAATCAGATCTTAATACCAACAATAGGCCTAGAGGTACTCAAGTACTAGCCTAGATCCAAACCTGACTAGCTTTCGCCTCAGTCTGCTGCGAAGGTTTCTAAGACCCGCAAGAACTATCGTAAGGTCTGTTGGACCCAGTGGTTAAAGCACCTGTGCTTGTAACATGGTTAGCCTAGGCTTAATTTACCAGTGCATTTTTTTGTAAGAGAGAGAGGGATAGAAGAAGATTTTCATTTGTGGAGAGCTTTCTCTCTCTTTTTCTTTTCATTATTTTTTTCCTTAGATCCAACCTCGGATTGGCCCTAAGCACATTCTATATCGGATTCCTTGTTCCCACCATCAATCCTCGTAGGGTCCCTGGAAATCGATGCTTTGAGATAGCACCACCCATGGCAACCCCTAGAACCCTGGCTTTCGACACTTCTGGATAGTGCCTCCCATGGTGTTCTGTAGCTAAATCCAGACCCTGGCAATCAACATTTTGTGATAATGCCACCCATGGCATCGGAATCAGCACAAGGTGCTTACGTGCCCCTGACAGGATATTTAGATATCCTATGAGACAAGCACCGAGGAGACAATATGTTATTGTGCATCTTCGAGGGGAATTTCCCACCTCTTCGCATCAGGAACTCATCTAAATCAACCTGTGTTTTCGAGTCACTCTTAATCTAGATCTTAGGATCATTTATAGAACAACATAAATGCTTTTGGCATGATTTCATATTTAAGCTCACTGAACCAGACTATGTGTGATTTAGGGCACTTGAGTTACTGAGTCCTGCAAAACAGACGTCAGTTAATGGGGTCGAATAATCCCTAAGCCTTAGACCTAACCCTCAAGCTTTGCATTTTCCTCAACCTCTTGAGGACTAATCCGGATCTTGACAAGTACGTGAGTGTTTTAAATCTCAGAATAGGTCTAAGAGGCCTACGGCCAGTATTCGCCACAAATCCCTTAAGTTTTAGCCTTCCAGGTCTTAATTAATCATTTGATCCAACCTAGAAGTTAGGCAAGTTCCATATTATTTTTAAGGGACTCCATTTTTTTTCTTTTTATTTTTGCCCCTTTCTTTTCTTTTCAATTTTCCTTCCTCCTTTTTCTCATTTTTTTCTTAAATGGATCTTCTTTTTCCTCAACCTCCATTTTTTTTTAATGAAATCCTTTTGTGAGATTTGATTTTCATGGCGTTTTGCACTTTAATACTCCTCCATGCCTACGATTTGCAATGTCCTCATTGTAAATTAGGTGGGTTCGAGTTTAGCTTAGATCGTACATTAGAACAAATTCAAAGGGTGGGTCGACGGGTCGCGGTGACTATTGCGGATGATCTCAAGCTCTGGTATGTGTACCAGAGGTGGAGTCGGCTATTCTAATGGACGATCCCTAAAGTGCAATATGAGTTCAGCAGAGAGTTATGTCAAAAGGATTTCAGGTTTTTCAAAAAGATGATGGGTTGCCTCCCGTTAAGTGCTAAGTTTAACATCATCGGCTGGGCGCAATAGGCTCAAGGAGAATGGAGATCAAAAGATAACTCAGCCAAGTTTGTGTCAGTGAGTTCAATGAACGGTTTGAGTCTTTGACCATTCACGATAAATGGTTCAGAATCATGACTGAGTTCACTGATTTCTATAGCCCCATTTCCAAAAACATGTCTGACAAGGAATGGTCCATTCCATTTTGATCTGAGTTTGCCTGGGAATAATTTGAGTTTGGCATCAAAGAGTAGGACCTTTTGGCCAGGATGGAATGTTTTTCTTGATATGTGTTTGTCATGAAAGACTTTAACCCGTTCTTCGTAGATTCATAAGTTCTCGTACGCGTCATTATGTAGTTCCTTGATCTCACTCATTTGTAATTGTTGGTGGGTTCCAACCTTAAAAAGATCTAGATTGCACTTCCGTACTACCCAATAGGCTTTATGCTCCATTTCAATGGGTAGCTAACATGCCTTCCCGTACACGAGTCTGAACGGAGACTTACCTAATTGGGTCTTGTGGGCGATCCTATAGGCCCACAAAGCTCTCGGAAGGTGGGTCAACCAATCCTTCCTATCAGGTTGAACAATGACCTGAAGGATTTTCTTAATCTCCCAATTAGACAATTCAGCCAATTCATTGGTTAGGGGGAGGTAAGGAGTCGAGATTCGATGCGATAACCCATATTTTGTCATTAGGAATCTGAACTATGCATTGATGAAATGGGTCCCTCCATCAGAGATAATAACACGTTGGACACCAAACCGTGAGAAGATGTGCTGATGAATGAACTTGATTACCACTTTATGATCATTGGTTTGGGTCGAGATGACTTCAATCCATTTGGACACGTAGTCCATATCGAGGAGAATGTATTCGAAGCCATCCGATTTAGGAAAAGGGCCCATAAAATCAATCCCCCAAAAATTGAAGATTTCGCACACGAGAATCGGCTGTAAGGTCATCATATCACGGTGATTCATGTTGCCCAAGGTCTGGCAACGAGTGCATGCCTTATAGTAATCGTGTGCATCTTTGAAAATCATGGGCCAATAAAAACCACACTTAAGGACTTTAGCTATTGTTTTTTGTCTGGAGAAGTGTTCGCCGCAGGCCTGGTCGTGGCAGAAGGCTAAGATGTCCTAAATTTTCGCTTCTGGGATGCATCGTCCGATGATCTGGTCAGCAGCAATGCGAAAGAGGTATGGGTCTTCGCATATGTAACACTTGGCATCAAAAAGCAATTTGTCTTTCTTGGCCTTCGGCCAATCAGACAGGATCTAATGAGATGCCAAGTAATTAACCAAATCAGCATACCAGAGAATTTCCGCACCAATAGTCAGGTGGTGCTTATCAGGGAAATGATTTGTGATTGGGCCGGAAGGGTCAATGATAGCAAAAGGAAGGCGGGACAAGTGATCAACTACCACATTCTGTTTTCCTGCCTTGTCATGAATCTCGAGGTTGAATTCTTGCAACAGCAAGATCCAGTAGATTAGTCGAGGTTCCGCGTCCTTTGTGAGAAGGTGCCTCACTACTGTGTGATCCGAGTATATGATAACATGGGAACCCAAGAGATAAGATAAAAATTTGTCTAAGCTAAACACTACAGCTAGCAGCTCTTTCTCAGTAACTGTGTAGTTACGCTGAGTCTCATCAAGTTTCTTGCTAGCATAGTAAATGACCATGAGCTTCCCATCAATTTTTTGCCCAAGCACTACACCTACTGCATAGTCAAATGCATCGCTCATGATCTCGAAGGGTTGAGACCAATCAGTTGATTGCAGGATAGGTGCTTGGGTGACTCGGTCACGTAGACTTTGAAATGCACGAGTGCACTCCTCGGTGATTTTGAAGGAGACATCTTTTGATAGGAGATTAGTCAGGGGCGTGCGATTTTTGAGAAATGAAGAATGAATCGACGGTAAAAATCAACGTGCCCCAGAAAAGAGCGGATGTCCTTGACCGAGCTAGGCATGGGTAATTTAGAAATCAAATTAACCTTGGCTTGATCAACTTAGATGCCATTCTCAGAAACAAGGTGACCTAGGACAATTACCTCAAGAACCACGAAATGGCTCTTTTCCCAGGAAAGAACCAAATTCACGTCGATGCAATACCTGAGTATTTAGACCAAGTGCAGGAGGCAATCATCAACAGATTCCCCAAATACCGAGAAGTCCATGAAGGCTTCAAGGTATTTACCTACCATATTTGAGAATATGACAAGCATGCACCACTGAAAGGTAGCGGGTGCATTGCAGAGACCGAAAGGCATCCTATGGAATGCGTATGTCCCATAGGGGCAAGTGAAGGTGATATTCTCTTGGTCCTCATGATGGATTGCCACTTAATTCTAATTGGAGTATCAGTCCAAAAAGCAGAAGAATCGATTTCCCGCTAGTTTCTCGAGTATCTGATCAATGAACGGTAGTGGGAAATGATCCTTCTTCGTGGAGCCATTCAGTTTCGGTATTCAATGTAGACTCTCCACGAGTTTACGATACGGGTCGAAATAGTTTCTTTGGTTTCAATCATACTCACAGTGAGCCCTACCTTCTTAGGAACAACTTAGATTGGACTTACCTAACGACAGTCGGAGATCAGATAAATGATCCCAGCATCTAATCACTTAATGATCTCCTTTCTCACGACATCCTGTAGGTTCAGATTCAGATGTCTCTGCATTTCATGGGTGATTGCGCAACAATCATAGGACCTAATTCACCTGAATTAAGGAGAACCTAGCTTAACATGGGCATTCTGCATGCATACACATCGTACTTTGCATCTTAAAGAATTTATATGTTTTATACATAATAATGTAATATTTAAGAGGTATTAATAATTGCAAGTAATCCAGGGCTGCAGATGACCGATCCAACCTTATGGATCTATTTGGAATGACGACGGGAGTCCAATGCTTCTAAGAGCGCATCACTTAGACACCCGTAGCACCATGATGAGAACCTCATCATGAGCCATAACTAGCTCATTTTGACCCAATACAAAGGATAAAAGCTCCAACATAACTCAAGGAAAGGCTTAACTCAGAGAATTCTGAGTTTAAGGAAAAAAATAAGTCATAAGGGGTAAAAATGCAATTTTACCAGTATAATCTGCATACAGGGTAGCTAGGTCAGAACTTCTCCCCATCTCCCCCTCTTTCTTTTCCTCACTGTCTTTTATTTGATTAAACCCTCGACCGCTCCTGTCCACCGTCACCCCCTTCGTCTCCGGCCAAACTCCGGCGAGACCCCCCCATCACTCCACAGCCCCACACGCCTCGCCGACCCTCACAGAATCTCCGCCTCCTCACCTTGATCAACCTCCGCCCTTTCACGTCCCGCCACTCGCCCTCTGCAGACCCCCCGAACAAACCCACTTCTCCACCTGCAGTTTGACCTAGGGCGACCCTCACGCTCCGCCCCGCCGCCTGCCAGACCCCCCACCACCTTCGCCGTGCCACGGCGAAGGTTCTCCGCGTATCTGATTAGGCCGAGAGGCCGTTCCTCTGTGTACAGGTGTCTCGACCGCCGTCGCCATTGCTGCGTGGAAGGAGCACCTTCAACCTGCAGCTCCAGGTGCGCTTCGCCCAGGCCTGACTCCCAGGCTGCGCGGGGCGCCTCCGCGAAGAGTCCCAGGCTCGCAGCTGGGGCGAAGGCCTCGCGTGAAGCCGCGATTGCCCGCTGCTTTCTCCACTACGGGCGCTCAATTAGGGTGGGACATTTAGTCCCACCTCGGAGAGCCACTGAGGCGAACGGGCGCTTAAAGGCAAAAAGTGCCTTAAGCTGTTCGCCTCAGTTCACGGGGTGAGGTCCCCTTCACCCGCACGGTTACCCGGTCTCGTCCGCGCTCATGCCCCGCGGACCTGACCCGACCCGACTTAGACTGACCTGCACTCCTCGCCGACCACGCACGCCGGTGGGCCTGGACCTGGGCGCGACCCGCGTACCCGATTACCCGGATGCTCTGGGAGAGCCTTCCAAAGAGCGAATTCAGAGAAAGAGAGACGCGGGGGTGGGGGAGGGTAGAGTAGGTTTTGCCCTCTGACGTAAACTCTGAAGTGTGCAGGCACAGGTGAAGAAGAAGGACCGCGGAAGAAGAAGAAAGCTAAGGGAGACACTGTAGCAACAAGCGGTTTAAGTCGTCTGATTGGAAAATCAGACGACGTCCTGAAGGGAAAAGAAGAAAGAAGAAGATCTGAAGAACAAAAGAACAAGGAAGAACAACAGAAGAAGAAGAGGACCACAAGGAGATAAACACAGAAGAAGAACAGGAAGAACAAAAGCTAAAGAGAGAAAGAGACAAAGAAAGAAGAAAAGAAGAAGAACTCAAACTTTCATCTCTCTCCCTCTCTCTCTCTCTCTTTATTTTTTTTGTAATAGAACATGTGTATCTCTAGAATACAACTTGCTCCCTGAGTTCGACCTCGGGAACTCTTTTATTTTCCGAGTAAAAAATTTATATATTTGAAATGATGGTAATAACTTGCTATACTACAACGCTATAACAATAAAACCCGGTTATCTCTCGAAGTCAACGCTTCATTTGGCGCCGTTGCAGGGGAGCAACGGCTATTCTAGAGGTAAACATTCCTGTTTCTTTTTAATTTCTGATAATCTCCCCTCTTTTGTGCAGCTACAGGAAATCAAGAAGACAAGCAACCACACGACAACCACTCCGAGGACAGGTAAATTTTTCCTCTCGCTATTAACCCCTAAACTCTAAAGAGGAAGAAAAGAAAAGAACAAGCAATATAGGGCTAACCTGTCTTCCATACTTAGTAACCATAAAGAGTTGCATGTTTTCAACTCATTAGTCCTGCACACTATTAAGGGTATTTAAGGGCTAACACATTCTTGCTTGAGCCCTAATTACCCAACAAAGAACTAACTGGACCAAGTAGAGCCAACATAAGATTCAACATTAGGGTTTTAGAGACACACTACTTAAATCAAGAATGGAGAAAATCCAAAAGAAGTGTGCCTAAACCATTGATTGAAAATACCTATTCAAAAGAAAACCTAAAACAATTGGCTCTCTAAACACTTGAACCCTAAAAGACAAGACCTAAAAGCTCTCAAAGAAAACAAGAGGTAAAGTTGACCCCTTGGGTCAACCAACCTTAAATTAGGTCACTCTCTGCACTTAAAAGACTAAAGTTCAAGTGAAACCTTAAGCACCCTGATCTTTAAATTGGTAGACTTAAGAGGCCAAGATCCCCATTCTGGTCTACCTGGAACCGCAGTGACAAGAGAGGTCGGGTGGGGGAAACCCTGTAACCCGTGGGGACGCTCTACCGTGTAGGGGTCTTCGCGGGACTCTCCCTCTCTGGCTGCCCAGGTAATTCTCAGGTGGACGATCTTTCTGATCAAGGGGTCCATCTGCCCCGCACCTCTATAGTCACCCAACACATTTTTTGGGTGTCTTGATTGGGTCCAGCACCTTCTAAACTTACCTCTTCCAACAGTGCATGTACGGAAGGAGGTCCTTAAGACCACCCTTAAGACCTCCTTTAGAAATTCGCTCTCGTCAAGGCCAAGCCTCGACGCCCGTGTTTGTGCAGCAACACCCTCACATTATTCTCTCTTTTGATTCAGAACCAAGTTCTTCTTCTTCCTCCATCATGGCTCAGCCAGTTGAGGAAGAAAATAATCTGGAACACCAGCTCCAGCGACTCAATGACCTCTTCCAAAACTTCGTGCACCCACCACAGCGTCCTATGATGCGGGACCACTACAATCCTGCTGCGGTGGCCATTGAGCCTCGAGTCAGAATCCCGACTGGAGGACCTGATTCCGAATTAAAGCCCAATATGATTCATGCTATACCTAAATTCCATGGGCTTAATTCTGAAGATCCCTTCCAGCACATCAAACAGCTAAAGCATCTGGCCCACACTTTTGGATCAGATGCGCAAAATCGGGATATTCTTCTCATGAAGATGTTCTCCTTTTCTCTTATGGACAAGGCTGCCCATTGGTATCAAACTCAGACCCGGCCGATCAACACTTGGGAAGAACTTCAATCCGAGTTTTTGAAAAAGTTTTTCCCCGTTGGTCGGACCAACGCCTTGCGCCATCAGATTACACACTTCACTCAACAATCAGGAGAACCTCTCCATGAGGCATGGGATCGTTTTCAGGATCTCATGAGAAAGTGCCCCCATCACGGAGTTCCTAAATGGGAACAAGTCCAATCTTTTTACCAGGGACTCCGTGAGGACATCCGCCTTTTCGTCAATGCAACTTGCGGAGGAAACATCATGGGTCAACATGAAGACACCGTATGGGAGATTCTCGAAAACATGTGCGAGAACTCCATCAACAATGACTCCATGGGATTATTCGACAGGACGAATACCCGCGCAGCGACGAATCTTAAGGGAGCACATGAGACGCAGGGCCTGTCCGCATCAGTCGACCTGGAATTAATGGCCAGTCGATTGGACAAGGTCTCAATCATTGAAAAGAAGGTGGATGAGCTGACTCAGCACTTGCAGCGAGCCACCTCCGCGCGTAACTCCTTTGCACAACCTCCTTCCACACAGGAGACTGTGCAAAACATCCTCCACCGATCTTCCCCTAGGATGGATCCATATCCATCCCCATCGGATTCTTGGATCGGAGGATCATCCGATCCTTTCTACACCAGCCGGGGGAACTCCATTCCCCCTTTCCCTGATTCTCAGGAGGTTCCTCAGACCTGCGAGGACCTCAACGCCATCCAGAACGACCCATTCTCTAACACTTACAACCCTGGATGGCGAAACCATCCCAATTTTCAGTGGGCGGGAAATTCCCAAACCCAAAGACCACCTTTTCAGTCCCGCCCACAGCCCTCTCGTCATTACCAGCCGCCTCAGCCTCGGCCCAACCCTACTTATCCATCAGGGCCAAATCAGGATCAAATGTCCCTAATCCTTCAGACTCTGGCTGACATTCAAAAAACGAATGCGGCTATTCAAAAACAGCACAAGGACGAACTTACAGAAGTTAAAACTCAACTGGCCTAGTTGGCAAATTCTCGCCAGCCAGGCACACTCCCTTCCCAACCTCTTCCTAACCCAAATAACGTGCCAACCCAGAAGCACGTTATGAATCCAAATTTAGGCCATGCACAATGGATTTATCAGGCCCCTACTGCTCCATCTCCAGACGAGATGGAAGCTTCAACTTCTTATGCGGGATTTCAGCAGCAGCCACCCCTCTTACCAAACCCAAACCAAAATCAGGCCGGATTAAATTCTGTAACAACACGTAGTGGTAAAACAACTCAAGACCCGCATTATCCAAACCACTCCAAGCCTGATAACCATGACCCTAGGATAGTTATCCAAGAAACCGCTGTTCCAGATCCACAACCTGGACCTATCCTAGAAGAACCAACCAAGATCCCGTTTCCCGAGGCCTTGACCAATGGAAAGAAGACCACCAAACCCGTGGCCCCTGAGGAGGACCTAGTCAAGCTCTTTGAGCAGGTCCACATAAACATCCCCTTGATGGATGCAATCCGCCACGTACCAGCTTACGCACGATTTCTAAAGAATATATGTACACCCCAGCGTAAGCCGCGAACCAAAGGAGGGAGCCCAATTGTTCTGTCAGAGCAAGCCAGCTCTGTAATCCTCAGTAGACTCCCACCCAAGGCAAAAGATCCTGGTACTCCCCTGATTTCCTGCAAGATAGGTGGTACCCAATTTGATAGAGCATTGTTGGACTTGGGTGCATCCATAAACCTGATACCCACATCCTTACTTGACCATCTAGAAGAATCTGAGCTAAAACCAACCGAGGTGACATTACAATTAGCAGATCGATCTATAAAGTCACCAAAAGGGATTCTCGAGGATGTTATCGTAAGAGTGCGGGATTTCTATTTTCCAGTGGACTTTATAGTCTTAGATATGGGCGCACCTGAGAACCCTAGGGATACACCAATCATTCTAGGGAGACCCTTCTTGGCTACTGCTAGAGCCAACATCAGCTGTGAGGAGGGCCAAATAGAGCTTAAGTTTGGAGATCAAACACTGAAAATTGATATATTTAAGGCCCAACAAGGAATTAATTGCGGTGTCATCGAACAAATTTGTGACATCAAGACTTTGGTTGATGAATCACACTTCCAGAATAACTCGATTATGCCTCATCAACCACAGAAGGATCTTGACCCGCAAACAGAGGAGTCGAATCCAGATATGAACAACCCAGTAACTCCCACCCTTGAACCTCACATCTATACTGAACCACCCGCTGCTGCTGATAACCCCATCCTCGAACTGAAACCCCTTCCTGCTCACTTGAAATGCATCTTTTTGGGTTCTAATCAGACCTTTCCTGTGATTATCAATTCCAACCTCAGTCCTGAACAGGAATCCCGTCTGATTGTTGTCCTCCAGCAACATCGCAGAGCCATCGGGTGGACTCTCGATGATTTGACTGGAATAAGTCCCTCTTATTGTACTCATCATATCTATTCGGAAGAGGGCACACGACCTTCTCGTGAAATGCAGAGACGCTTAAACCCCAATCTGCAGGAGGTCGTGAAAAAGGAGATCATCAAGTGGTTAGACGCCGGAATCATCTACCCGATCTCCGATAGTCGTTGGGTGAGCCCAATTCAGGTCGTGCCCAAGAAGGCAAGACTCACCACTATAACAACTGAGACCGGAGAAATCATTCCTACCCGATTAGCCAACTCGTGGAGAATCTGTATAGATTACCGCCGACTCAATTCCTCCACGAAGAAGGACCATTTCCCACTACCCTTCATTGATCAAATTCTTGAAAAACTTGCGGGAAATAGGTTCTTCTGCTTTCTTGACGGGTACTCCGGTTATAACCAGGTGGCAATCCATCCTGAGGACCAAGAAAAGACCACGTTCACCTGCCCCTTCGGAACATACGCTTTCCGAAGGATGCCTTTCGGTCTTTGCAATGCACCCGCTACTTTTCAGCGATGCATGCTTGCCATATTCTCAGATATGGTAGGTGATTATCTGGAAGTCTTCATGGATGACTTTTCAGTTTTTGGAGCATCATTCGACGATTGCCTCCAACACTTGGTCCAGATACTCAGGCGGTGCATCGATGTGAATTTGGTTCTTTCCTGGGAAAAGAGCCATTTCATGGTGCCTGAGGGAATTGTCCTGGGACACTCAATTTCGGAGAAAGGTATCCAAGTGGATCGAGCTAAGGTTAATCTGATTTCTCACCTTCCTATGCCTAGCTCGATCAGGGACATCCGTTCCTTTTTAGGGCATGTCGATTTTTATCGACGATTTATCCCTGATTTTTCAAAAATCGCGCGCCCCCTGACCACTCTTCTCTCCAAGGATGTTCCTTTCAAAATTTCCAAGGAATGCACTCAAGCATTTGAAATCCTGCGTGACCGAGTCACCCAAGCCCCGATCCTACAGTCCCCTGATTGGTCTCAACCCTTTGAGATCATGTGCGATGCATCCGAATTCGCTGTAGGAGCGGTTTTGGGGCAGAAAATTGACGGGAAACCTGTAGTCATTTACTACGCCAGCAAAACACTCAATGAGGCTCAGCGTAACTATACGGTTACTGAGAAAGAGCTGCTAGCTGTAGTATTTGCCCTAGAAAAATTCAGATCGTACCTTCTGGGTTCCCGTGTCATCATATACTCGGATCACACGGCTGTGAGGCATCTCCTTGCAAAGAAGGACGCGAAACCTCGATTAATCCGATGGATCTTGCTGTTGCAAGAATTTGACCTTGAGATTCGCGACAAAGCGGGAAAGCAAAATGTGGTAGCTGATCACTTGTCCCGTCTTCCTTCTGAAATAATTGACCCTCCCGGACCCATCACTGAGCATTTTCCCGATGAGCACCTGCTGACTATTGGTACTAGCCTTCCATGGTTTGCTAATGTAGTAAATTACTTGGCATCTCATCAGATCCCGTCCGATTGGCCGAAGGCCAAGAAGGACAAATTACGCTCCGATGCCAAGTATTACATTTGGGAAGACCCGTACCTCCTCCGCATAGGTGCCGATCAGATTATCCGGAGATGTGTCCCGGAAGGGGAATTCAACAATATCCTCTCTTTCTGCCATGACCAGGCATGCGGTGGCCATTTCGCCGGGCATAAAACCGCATCAAAAGTCCTCCAGTGCGGCTTTTACTGGCCCACACTGTTCAAAGACGCATACAATCACTGCAAGGCATGCAGTCGTTGCCAGACTTTGGGCAACATAAGCCATCGCGACATGATGCCTATGCAACCGATTCTAGTATGCGAAATCTTTGATGTTTGGGGGATTGATTTTATGGGCCCCTTTCCTGTTTCGGATGGTTTCGAATACATTCTGTTGGCTGTGGACTACGTGTCCAAATGGATCGAAGCCATACCGACCCAAACCTGTGATCACAAAATCGTTCTCAAATTCATTCATCAAAACATTTTCTCAAGGTTCGGGATTCCTCGTGCAATAATCTCTGATGGGGGGACCCATTTCACAAATGCTCAGTTTAGGTCACTGATGACCAAATAGGGGTGTCTCACCGAATCTCTACTCCTTACCACCCCCAAACTAATGGTCTAGCTGAGCTGTCTAATCGGGAGATCAAGAAAATCCTGCAAGTCACTGTTCGACCTGACAGGAAGGACTGGTCGTCCCGACTTCCGGAAGCATTGTGGGCCTATAGGACCGCCCACAAGACACAATTGGGCATGTCTCCCTTTAGACTGGTGTACGGAAAGGCATGCCACCTTCCCGTAGAACTAGAGCATAAAGCCTATTAGGCAGTACGAAACTGTAATCTAGATCTTTCCAAGGCTGGGACCCACAGAAAACTCCAAATCAGCGAGATCGATGAATTACGCCTAGACGCTTACGAGAACTCGCAAATCTACAAGGAGCGGGTTAAAGCCTTCCACGACAAACACATCTCGAGAAAGATCTTTCATCCTGGTCAAAAGGTCCTACTCTTTGATGCCCGACTAAAACTCTTCCCAGGAAAACTGAGATCCAAGTGGGTCGGACCATATTTGGTCCGACAGGTTTTTGGAAATGGAGCAATCGAAATCAGTCCACTCAGCCACGATTCTGAACCTTTCATCGTGAACGGTCAGAGACTCAAGCCGTTCATTGATGTAACTTCTACTGATTTGGCTGAAGCATCTTATATCCTCCTTTCCCCTTGAGCTTATTGCGCCCAGCCGATGGCGTAAAACTCAGCGCTTAACGGGAGGCAGCCCGTCATTCTCTTTGAAAACCTGAAACTTGTTCTGACACCTTTTTGCACTTGAGGTTCACCCTTGTAGACAGCCGACCCCACCTCAGATGCTTGCATCTGGGATTAGAAATCGTCCGCAAAAATTCAACCCGACCCATCCACTCATCCAAATTTCTGTCTTAAGGAATGAACTAAGTTAAATAAAACCCCCTAGGTTACAATGAGGACATTGCAAATCTTAGGCATGGGGGGGGTATGAAAGTGCAAAACTTGTAAGAAAAGGTTTCAAACAAAAAATTCACATATGCCAAAAACACCATAAAAATTAAAAAAAATTTTTGAAAAAGAATAAAAGGAGAAGGAGAAGAGAAACAAAATGAAAAAGGAGCACAAAATTATAAGAAAAGGTGATAGTCATTAGTAAGGAACTAAGGAATTAACCTAAGTTCTAGACCTCATTCAAGAAAACAACTAAAAAGTGCATAATGAGATTAGTAAGAACGCAAACCTTAGGCATTCTTGAATAGACTCTTAGTACCCATTAAGATCTGGACACTCCTCAAGAGGTTGAGGAAAATGAAAAGCTGAAGTATTAGGTCTAAGGCTTAGGGAGTATTCGGCCTCGTTAACTAATTTTTGGTTTACGGGACTCAGTAACCTAAGCACCCTAACCTCACACATAGCCTGGTTCAGTACGCGTAAAAATCAAAATCACGCAGAAGCGTCGCAAAATTCTGAAAAGAACACCTAGAATAGGAGTGGCCGATCAACACAAGTTGATTTGGACGAGTTCCCAGCGCGGAGAAGCGGGAAATCCCCTCGAAGATGCGTAACGAAATATCATCTCCTCGGTGCCTGTCTCTTATGATATTTACATATCCTACTGGGGGCATGTAAGCACTCTGCTGATTCAGATTCCATGGATGGCATTATCTCGAAGTGTCAATTGCCAGGGTCTGGATTCGGCCACGGAACACCATGGATGGGATTATCTCGAAATCTCAATAGCCAGGGTTCCGGGGGTTGCCATGGGCGGTGCTATCTCGAAGCATCGATTGCCAGGAACCCTTAAGGATTGATGATGGGAGCAAGGAATCTGATACAGACCGTGTTGAAAAGCCAATCCTAGGCTAGAACTAAAAAGAAAAAGAGAGAGAAAACTCTCCAAACAGAATAACTTTCTATCTCTCTCTTACAAAACGCACTGCGAACTGAGCCAGGGCTAAAATCATTTCAAGCACGGGTGCTTTAACCACAAAGTCCAATAAACCTTAGGTTAGTTCTTGTGGGCCTTAAAAACCTTTGCTAAAGACTGAGGCTAAGGCTAGACAGATTTGGATCTTGATTGGTACTAGAGTACCTTTTAGGCCTATGGTCAGCATTCTAACCTAATCTATGCTCAAATAAAAAAGCACTTATCTAAAGCTATTAAAAACTTCATGGTCTAGAACAAGGGTTGAAACCTTAAGTTTTTGCTAAGGGACTAGCAAAAGCTAGGCATGGGGGTATGATGAGAACCTCATCATGAGCCATAACTAGCTCATTTTGACCCAATACAAAGGATAAAAGCTCCTACATAACTCAAGGAAAGGCTTAACTCAGAGAATTCTGAGTTTAAGGAAAAAAATAAGTCATAAGGGGTAAAAATGCAATTTTACCAGTATAATCTGCATACAGGGTAATTCAGGGTCCAAACATAGGTCAAAGCAACTTAATAAGAATAAAAGTGGGATGAGATGATCTAGCAAGGGATACAGCAATTCCAAGGAACTAAATAATAATCCGTAACCCTAAAACAAACCCACTTCAATTCACGAGGTTCAAGGAAAAGAAAAAATGGAATAAACCCTCTAAAATTCATATAAAAATAATCTCTAGGGTTTAGAACCTTCAATCTGACCTTAGGAACCCATCTTGACCTACATTGAGAACCATACCCAATTAATAACTTAATTTGGGTTTTTACGTAAATTGACCAGTAAAACAAGGTTTAATCTAGAAATAAAATTCACCATCAGATTCCTTAGGTCCTAATTAGTCATGTATAAAAACTTGAGCCTAAGAAGAAACCTTCTTGACCAACTTTACACTTTGGTCCTCATATATTTACTTTTTGGCCCTCAACTTTTGAACCCTCGCATTTTGGCCCCTAACTCTCCTTCGTTCTTTGCGTTCAGGTCCCCCTGCAAAACCTGCTAGCACCATGCTCCGGCGACCTTGCGCGGAGCATGGCGCCGCGCAGGGTGAGGGGGAGAGCCTGACAAGTAAACCGGGGGTGCCCTGCGTCGTCAGCCGTCGCAGGGACACCCCCCTGGTCGCTGTAACCCACCATACCGGCCGTGCGAACGCACGGACGGTATGGGTTTCCATCTCCGGCGTCCTCCGACGAGGGAGACACGTCGTCTCCCTCCGCCTTCCTCCCTGATTCGGTCCCTATAAATACCCCCGTCGCTCCACCGTTCTTCCCAGCTCGGATCCGACGGAGATACCCCCTCAATTCCTCTCTTCCCACTCCAATAGACGCCCTCCTTGCTCCGGCGGCCTCTCCTCCTCCTGCTTGTCGCCCTGCCGCACTACCAGCTGCAGGGTTGCCCTCCCTCGCTCTTCCCGCGCCACGCCGCACCCAGCTGGCGCCTCTCCGGCCCTCTGCTCGCCGCCGCCCCTTACCCTGGGCATCTTCTTCTCCGGCGACAGTTGATACGACTGTCGCCTTGCTCCGGCCCCTTTCGTCTCCGTAGCTAGGTCAGAACTTCTCCCCATCTCCCCCTCTTTCTTTTCCTCACTGTCTTTTATTTGATTAAACCCTCGACCGCTCCTGTCCACCGTCACCCCCTTCGTCTCCGGCCAAACTCCGGCGAGACCCCCCATCACTCCACAGCCCCACACGCCTCGCCGACCCTCACAGAATCTCCGCCTCCTCACCCTGATCAACCTCCGCCCTTTCACGTCCCGCCACTCGCCCTCTGCAAACCCCCCGAACAAACCCTCTTCTCCACCCGCAGTTTGACCTAGGGCGACCCTCACGCTCCGCCCCGCCGCCGGCCAGACCCCCCACCACCTTCGTCGTGCCACGGCGAAGGTTCTCCGCGTATCTGATTAGGCCGAGAGGCCGTTCCTCTGTGTACAGGTGTCTCGACCGCCGTCGCCATTGCTGCGTGGAAGGAGCACCTTCAACCTGCAGCTCCAGGTGCGCTTCGCCGAGGCCTGACTCCCAGGCTGCGCGGGGCGCCTCCGCGAAGAGTCCCAGGCTCGCAGCTGGGGCGAAGGCCTCGCGTGAAGCCGCGATTGCCCGCTGCTTTCTCCGCTGCGGACGCTCAATTAGGGTGGGACATTTAGTCCCACCTCGGAGAGCTGCTGAGGCGAACGAGCGCTTAAAGGCAAAACGTGCCTTAAGCTGTTCGCCTCAGTTCACGGGGTGAGGTCCCCTTCACCCGCCCGGTTACCCGGTCTCGTCCGCGCTCACGCCCCGCGGACCTGACCCGACCCGACTTAGATTGACCTGCACTCCTCGCCCACCACGCACGCCGGTGGGCCTGGACCCGGGCGCAACCCGCGTACCCGATTACCCGGATGCTCTGGGAGAGCCTTCCAAAGAGCGAATTCAGAGAAAGAGAGACGCGGGGGTGGGGGAGGGTAGAGTAGGTTTTGCCCTCTGACGTAAACTCTGAAGTGTGCAGGCACAGGTGAAGAAGAAGGACCGCGGAAGAAGAAGAATGCTAAGGGAGACACTGTAGCAACAAGCGGTTTAAGTCGTCTGATTGGAAAATCAGACGACGTCCTGAAGGGAAAAGAAGAAAGAAGGAGAGACGACGTCCTGGCAGGAAAAAGAAAAGAAGAAAGAAGAAGATCTGAAGAACAAAAGAACAAGGAAGAACAACAGAAGAAGAAGAGGACCACAAGGAGATAAACACAGAAGAAGAACAGGAAGAACAAAAGCTAAAGAGAGAAAGAGACAAAGAGAAAGAAAGAAGAAAAGAAGAAGAACTCAAACTTTCATCTCTCTCCCTCTCTCTCTCTCTCTCTTTATTTTTTTTTGTAATAGAACATGTATATCTCTAGAATACAACTTGCTCCCTGAGTTCGACCTCGGGAACTCTTTTATTTTCCGAGTAAAAAATTTTATATATTTGAAATGATGGCAATAACTGGCTATACTACAATGCTATAACAATAAAACCCGGTTATCTCTCGAAGCCAACGTTTCACCTAGGATCTATCATTCAATCTAGTTTCCAGTCCTAGGTTTCATGCAATACCCTAGGATCTACCATTCAATCTAGTTTCTCAGCCCTAGGGTTCATGCAATGCCCTAGACGCTATTAATTCTTCCATAATTGTAACCAATTTGAGTAAGTAAATTAAAAGCCACTCTACCAGTGAAACCGGGAGTACTGGGGGCGTGGTTGGCAATCCCGTGCGCCTCCGCAACTCCCAAGACTGCAACGGAACGGGGTCCTAACACAAGGATCAATCACAAGGAGTTTCTCAGAACAGTATACAATTACTGTAAACGGGTAGAGGAATCTATTCTGGAAAGAACGCAACTCGAAACGTGGAAAACGGACTCCAAACGGGCCCTAAAAGGGTCGAAAACGACGAAACTCCCCAGACGTCTTAAAATGTGGGTCAGAGCGTACCTTCATTTTGTGTAGTCCCTCAGACGTCCAGAAGCCTGCGGGGGTATCTGGCTAAATTCCCAGACGTCCGATGGTCAACCTGGACGTCTGGAAGTCCTCTCCGTCGTCTGGCACTGCGGCCAGACGTCCGATTCGCGTTGGATGGAGTCTCGCACCCTCCCGAGTAGAACCTGCACGCACCCATACCCGTTCTCAGTACGACAGGTCGCAGACGAAGGTGCATCGGATTGCTGCATGGTTGTACGCGCGAAAAAGGAAGAAGATGAAATATCTTACCTGTCAGACGTCTGGACAATCCTCCAGACGTCTTCACCGTCGTCTGGTCGTAAGCCCAGACGTCTGATTCTGGAAAAATTTCCAGAATCAGAGCTCCTCTCGCTCTCCGCCCGCGACGCACGACCGCGCCTGGCCCCATCTGCCTGCTGCTCGAGCTACAGCAGCCCCTCCGCGACACTCCACGCCCGCTGCTCCCCCGCCGGCCGACTCTAGCTGCCCCGGCAAGCTCGAGCCCTCACGGTCGAGCGTCTCCTACCTCGCGCAACACCTCCTCCCGCACACTTGCCGCCACTCGCTCGCTCTCGCACCGGCTAGGAGAAGAAGAAGAGGGACACGAAGGGGATGAGGGTGAGGGAGAGGGCGAGGGCCTTTTAAGGCCGTGCGGGGAGAGAGAGAGAGAGAGCACTGCGCCCTGCAGGAGGAGAGAGGGAAAAAGCGGAAAGAGGGTGGCGGTTGCAGGTCTGCGCGCGTATGCGCACAGACGTAACCCTGTACACCACAGAAATTTAATCCCAGACGTCTGGAAGGGGTTCTAGACGTCTGGTCAGACGTCTGGGCCACCTCCCAGACGTCTTAAAAATCGTCTTGAAGCCACGTTCGTAATAATATAACAAACTCAAAGGAAGTTTCGTCCCCGAAAATTGCGCTAACTAGGGTGCGGGAAAAACGTCATATAAAAACATAACAAACTCAAAGAGGACCAAAGCCGGTCCGAAAGAACGTGCCCGCGAAGAGCTCCGGGTACCGCTCCTGCATTGCCGCCTCAGGCTCCCAGGTAGCCTCCTCGTACCGCTGGCTCCTCCACAAAACCTTCACCACGGGTACTTGCTTTCGTCTCAAACTGCGGACAGCTCAGTCAAGAATCTGCATTGGCCGCTCGGGGTAGGTCAGGTCGTCGCCCACCTCGACGCTCTCGTGACTCAGTACATGATTGGGATCGGCTACATACTTCCTGAGGTTGGATACGTGGAACACGTCGTGCACACCAGAAAGCTGAGGAGGGAGGGCAAGTCTGTAAGCAACGGGTCCAACCCGCTCCAGGACCTCAAAGGGCCCCACGAACCTCGGCACGAGCTTCCCACTCACCCCAAACCGCTGCAGGCCCTTCATGGGTGAAACACGAAGAAAGACGTGGTCCCCAACCTCGAACTGCACCTCTCTGCGTCTCCGATCCGCGTAGCTCTTCTGTCTGCTCCTGACAATGCGGAGTCGCCTGTGGATCTGCTCGACTACCTCCTGACTCTGCCGGATCAACCTGGGGCCAACCTCCCACTTGATCCCCACCTCAACCCAACTCAAGGGTACCGTACACCCCCGTCCATACAGAGCCTCGTAGGGAGCCATGTCGATGCCTGAGTGATAGTTGTTGTTGTATGCAAACTCCGCCAGGGGCAGGTGCTCCTCCCAAGAGCCCCTCCAGTCCAGTACACAGGCACGCAAAAGGTCCTCAAGTGTTTGTATTGTGCGCTCAGACTGTCCGTCCGTCTGGGGGTGGTAAGCTGTACTAAACCTCAACCGCGTCCCCAGGGCCTGCTGAAACTCAGCCCAAAATTGGAACGTAAAGCGGGTATCCCGGTCGAATACGATCTCCAGCGGAACTCCGTGTAGTCGTATCACACTGTGCCTCTCTGCCAACTGTGCTGGTCCCAAAGTGACTCGGATCGGCAAGAATCGTGCCGTCTTCGTCAGTCTATCCACAATTACCCAGACTACGTCGTGTCCTCGCTGGGTAACAGGTAAGCCCACCACCAAGTCCATGGTGATGCTCTCCCACTTCCACTCTGGCACTGGAAGCGACTGTAGCGGCCCTGCAGGCCTCTGATGCTCGGCTTTCACCTGCTGACACACTAAGCACTACTGCACGAATTCACCCACATCCTGCTTCATCCCCCTCCACCAAAACTCGCGTCTCAAGTCGTGCTACATCTTCGTGTTTCCGGGATGTATGGTGAATCTGGAACCGTGTGCCTCAGTCAGGAGCTCTCTCAACAGCTCCTCGTCTCTGGGAACGCACAACCGTCCCCTCAAGCACAACACCTGGTCTGTGAAAGAGAAGTTCCCTGGGTCTCCTGACAGTACTTTGTCGCGCAAGGACTGCAAGTACGGATCGGCCATCTGCCCAGTGATGATACGGTCTATCAGCTCTGACCTAGTCTGTCGTGTCACAGTCACTGCCCCACAGTGCCCCCGTAGCTAGTCAAACAAGTCGTCGATCCTCGGCAGCGGATATCTGTTCTTGATGGTGACCCTATTCAGCTGTCGATAGTCCACACAAAGGCGTAGGGTACCATCCTTCTTCTTCACAAACAGTACCGGGGCTCCCCAGGGAGACGCACTGGGCCTCACGAAACCCTTCTCCAAAAGGTCCTGCAACTGAGACTTGAGCTCTCGTAGCTCAAGCGATGCCATCCTGTATGGCGCGGTGGAGATGGGGCTGGTCCCGGGTACTAGTGAGATCTCAAACTTGATCTCACGCTAGGGCGGCAGTCCTGGTAACTCGTCTGGGAACACGTCAGGGTACTCTCTGACCACCGGGATGCTCTGGAAGTCTGCCACAGGGCTGGGCTCTGCCACCACACAAGCTAGGAAGCCCTCACACCCCTGGCTCAAAAGTCTCGCCGCCCGAAGTGCCGAAATGCACCTGAAGCCTCCATCCATTGGCTGTCCGTGAAACTCGAAAGTAAGCAACTCCGGCATGGAGAAGACAATCTTCCTCTCAAAACAGCCCACCAAGGCGTGGTAAGTAGACAGCCAGTCCATCCCCAGAATTACGCCAAAGTCCTCTATCTGTATCATAATCAGGTCAGCTGGCAGGCTATGTCCCCCGACGCTGACCTCGCAATCCTAACCCCGGGTCCCTGGGGCGGCTGGCTCCGCTATGCACTAAACAAGTAATGTGTGCTCTCGTTGGTACCACGTACCCCAGAGACAACACACTTCCACGTCTTTCTTTCTCATTTCCATCCATCCTCTTTCCAGGAGTTCTACTCCTAATTCCCCGTAGGGTTCCAGCTCTTTTAACTCAACACATTTAGGTTTCACCGTTCCAGTTTTACATTCATATAACCCATGTTCTCAATCATGTTTATTTACTCATAATTGGCAGCTATTATTTCCTTTCCACTTTTCCAAGACTACAATATTTATATACATATCACTAGTTTTCCAATCCTAGAATTCATGCCGTTCCCTAGGATCTATCATTCAATCTAGTTTCCAGTCCTAGGTTTCATGCAATACCCTAGGATGTACCATTCAATCTAGTTTCTCAGTCCTAGGGTTCATGCAATGCCCTAGACGCTATTAATTGTTCCATAATTGTAACCAATTTGATTAAGTAAATTAAAAGCCACTCTACCAGCAAAACCGGGAGTACTGGGGGCGTGGTCAGCAATCCCGCGCGCCTCTGCAACTCCCAAGACTGCAACGGAATGGGGTCCTAACACAAGGATCAATCACAAGGAGTTTCTCAGAACAGTATACAATTACTGTAAACGGGTAGAGGAATCTATTCTGGAAAGAACACAACTCGAAACGCGGAAAACGGACTCCGAACGGGCCCTAAACGGGTCGAAAACGACGAAACTGCCCAAAAGCAGACGTCTGGAACCTCTTCCAGATGTCTTAAAATGTGGGTCAGAGCGTACTTTCATTCTGTGTAGTCCCTCAGATGTCCAGAAGCCTGCGGGGGTGTCTGGCTAAATTCCCAGACGTCCGATGGTCAACCCGGACATCTGGAAGTCCTCTCCGTCATCTGGCACTGCGGCTAGACGTCCGATTTGCGTTGGATGGCGAGTCTCGCGCCCTCCCGAGCAGAACCTGCACTCACCCATAACTGTTCTCAGTACGACGGGTCGCAGACGAAGGCACGGCAGACGGCTGCATGGCCGTACGCGCGAAAAAAGGAAGAAGACGAAATATCCTACCTGTCAGACGTCTGGACAATCCTCCAGACATATTCACCATCGTCTGGTCGTAAGCCCAGACGTCTGATTCTGGAAAAATTTCCAGAATCAGAGCTCCTCTCGCTCTCCGCCCGCGACGCACGGCCGCGCCGTGCCCCGTCCGCCTGCTGCTCTAGCTGCAGTAGCCCCTCCGCGACACTCCACGCCCACTGCTCCCCCACCGGCCAGCTCTAGCTACCCCGGCAAGCTCGAGCCCTCACGGTCGAGCATCTCCTCCCTCGCGCAACACCTCCCCCCGCACACTTGCCGCGGCCACTGTTGCCGCCGCTCGCTCGCTCTCGCACCGGCTGGGAGAAGAAGAAGAGGGACACGAAGGGGATGAGGGTGAGGGAGAGGGCGAGGGCCTTTTAAGGCCGCGTGGGGAGAGAGAGAGAGAGAGAGAGAGAGAGAGAGCACTACGCCCTGCAGGAGGAGAGAGGGAAAAAGCGAAAAGAGGGTGGCGGTTGCAGGTCTGCGTGTGCATGCGCGCAAACGCAACCCCGTACGACATAGAAATTTAATCCCAGACGCCTGTAAGGGGTTCCAGACGTCTGGTCAGACATCTGGGCCACCTCCCAGACGTCTTAAAAATCATCTTGAAGTCACGTTAATAACAGGTTACCAGCAGCAGCAACCCATCCTACCAAACCCTAACCAAAACCAAGCAGGGCTGAATTCTGTAACCACCCGTAGTGGTAAGGAGACCCAAGATCCACCTTATCCAGACCACTCCAAGCCTGGTAGCGACCCAATCCCTAGGACAGTAATCCAGGAAGTTCCTATCCCTGTCCCAAATCAAAGACCTGGACCTATCCTAGAGGAACCAACCAAGGTTCCATTTCCCGAGGCCTTAACCAAGGGAAAGAAGACAATCAAATCTGTGGCTCCTGAGGAGGACCTGATCAAGCTCTTTGAGAAGGTCCAAATAAACATCCCCATGATGGATGCGATTAGCCACGTACCGGCTTACGCACGATTCTTAAAGAATGTGTGTACACCTCAGTGTAAGCTGCGAACCAAGAGTGGGAGTCCAATTGTACTGTCAGAGCAAGTCAGCTCTGTAATCCTGAGCAAACTCCCACCCAAGGCAAAAGACCCAGGCACTCCCCTGATTTCATGTAAGATAGGTGAAACCCAGTTCGACAGAGCATTGCTAGACTTGGGTGCTTCCATAAATTTGATACCCACATCCTTACTCAACCACCTAGAGGAATCTAAGCTAAAACCGACTGAGGTGACACTAAGTTAGCAGATCCATCAATAAAGTCAACAAAAGGGATTCTTGAGGATGTTATTGTAAGGGTGTGGGATTTCTATTTCCCTGTAGACACATGGACGCACCTGAAAACCCAAGGGATACACCAATCATTCTAGGGAGACCTTTTCTGGCCACTGCTTGGGACAACATTAATTGTGAGGAGGGCCAAATAGAACTGAAATTTGGGAATCAAACCCTCAAAATTGATATCTTTAAGGCGCAACAAGGGATTAATTGCGGTGTCATTGAACAAATCTGTGATATTAGATCTTTGGTTGATGAAACACAATTTGAGAACAACCTGATTTTACCTCATCAACCACAAGAAGATCTTGAACCGCAATTAGAGGAGTCAGACCCTGATTCAGACAAACCCATAACTCCTATCCATGAACCTCACACTCACCCTAAACCATCCGCCGCTGCTAATAACCCCATTCTTGAACTCAAACCCCTTCCCGATCATTTGAAGTACATCTTTTTGGGTTCTAATCAGACATTTCCTGTGATCATAAATTCCAGGCTCACTCCTGATCAGGAATCCCATCTGATTGCTGTTCTCCAGCAACATCCCAGAGCCATTGGTTGGACTCTCGATGACTTGACTGGAATAAGTCCCTCTTATTGCACACATCGTATCTATTCTGAAGAGGGCGCACAACCTTCCTGTCAGATGCAGAGACGTTTGAATCCCAATCTACAGGAGGTCGTGAAAAAGGAGATCATTAAGTGGCTAGATGCAAGGATCATCTACCCGATCTCCGACAGTCGTTGGGTGAGCCCAATCCAAGTTGTTCCTAAAAAGGCAGGGCTCACCACCATTACGACTGAAACCGAAGAGGTCATACCTACCCAAAAAGCCAATTCGTGGAGAGTCTGCATAGATTACCGAAGACTCAATTCCTCCACGAAGAAGGATCATTTCCCACTACCATTCATTGATCAGATCCTCGAGAAGTTAGCGGGAAATAGATTCTTCTGCTTTCTTGACGGGTACTCCGGTTATAACCAAGTGGCTATTCATCCTGAGAACCAAGAGAAGACCACGTTCACCTGCCCCTTCGGGATGTACGCATTCCGAAGGATGCCTTTCGGTCTTTGCAATGCACCCGCGACTTTTCAGCGGTGCATGCTTGCCATATTCTCTAATATGGTAGGTGATTATCTTGAAGTCTTCATGGATGACTTCTCAGTTTTCAGGGCATCATTTGACGATTGCCTCCAGCACTTGGTTTGTATACTCAGGCATTGCATCGACGTAAACTTGGTTCTTTCTTGGGAAAAGAGCCACTTTATGGTACCTGAGGGGATCGTCCTAGGTCATCTAATTTCTGAGAAAGGCATTCAAGTGGATCGAGCCAAGGTTGATCTGATTTCTCGACTTCCTATGCCTAGCTCGATTAGGGACATTCGTTCTTTTCTGGGGCACGTCGATTTTTACCGTCGCTTCATCCCTGATTTCTCAAAAATCATGCGCCCCCTGACTACACTTCTCTCCAAGGATGTGCCCTTTGAGATTTCTAAGGAATGCACTCAAGTTTTTGAGAACCTTCGTGACCGAGTCACCTAGGCCCTGATCCTACAGTCCCCTGATTGGTCTCAACCCTTTGAGATCATGTGCGATTCGTCTGATTTTGCTGTAGGAGCGGTTCTGTGGCAGAAAGTTGACGGGAAACCCGTGGTCATCTACTACGCTAGCAAGACACTTGACGAGGCTCAGCGTAACTATACCGTTACGGAGAAAGAGCTGCTAGCCGTAGTATTTGCCCGAAAAAAATTCCGATCCTATCTCCTGGGTTCCCACGTCATCATCTACTCGGATCACACAGCTGTGAGACATCTCCTTGCCAAGAAGGACGCTAAGCCTCGATTAATCCGGTGGATATTGTTGTTGCAAGAATTTGACCTCGAGATTCGCGACAAGGCGAGAAGACAGAACGTGGTAGCCGACCACTTGTCTCGCCTTCCTTCTGAGGTCATCAACCCCTCTGGACCCATCACGGAGCATTTTCCGGATGAGCACTTATTGACTATTGGCACTACGCTTCCATGGTTTGCTGATATAGTAAACTACTTGGCAGCTCATCAGATTCCATGTGATTGGCCGAAGGCCAAGAAAGACAAGTTGTGCTCTGATGCCAAGTACTACATTTGGGAAGACCCGTACCTTTTCCACATAAGTGCTGACCAAATTATCGGAAGATGTGACCCGGAGGGTGAAATCAATGATATTCTCTCCTTTCTGCCATGACTAGGCATGCGGTGGCCACTTCTCTGGGCACAAAACCATATCAAAAATCCTCCAGTGTGGCTTTTATTGGCCCACTTTATTCAAGGACGCATACAGTCACTGCAAGGCATGCAGTCGTTGCCAAACTTTGGGCAACATGAGCCATCGCGACATGATGCCTTTGAAGCCGATTCTCGTATGCGAAATCTTTGATATTTGGGGGATTGATTTTATGGGCCCCTTTCCTGTCTCGGATGGCTTCGAGTACATTCTGCTTGCTATGGACTACGTGTCCAAATGGATCGAAGCCATTCCGACCCAAACCTATGATCATAAAATCGTTATCAAATTCATTCATCACAATATCTTCTCACGGTTCGGGATTCCTCGTGCAATCATCTCTGACGGAGGGACCCATTTCACCAATGTTCAATTCAAGTCACTAATGACCAAATATGGGGTGTTTCACCGAATCTCTACTCCTTACCACCCCCGGACTAATGGTCTAGCTGAGCTATCAAATCGGGAGATCAAGAAAATCCTACAGGTCACTGTTCGACCTGACAGGAAGGACTGGTCATCCCGACCTCCGGAAGCTTTGTGGGTTTATAGGACCGCCCACAGGACCCAATTAGGCATGTCTCCTTTTAGACTGGTGTACGGGAAGGCATGTCACCTTTCCATCGAACTGGAGCACAAAGCCTATTGGGCAGTACGAAGCTGTAATTTAGATCTTTCTAAGGCTGGAACCCACAGAAAGCTTCAGATAAGCGAGATCGATGAATTACGCCTTGTTGCGTACGAGAACTCGTGAATCTACAAAGAGCGGGTTAAAGCCTTCCATGACAAGCACATATCTAGAAAGATCTTTCATCCTGGTCAGAAGGTCCTACTCTTCGATGCTCGACTCAAACTCTTCCCTGGGAAACTGCGATCCAAGTGGGTCGGACCATATCTTATCCGACAGGTTTTTGGAAATGGAGCCGTCGAAATCAGTCCGCTCAGCCACGATTCCGAACCTTTCATCGTGAATGGTCAGAGACTCAAACCGTTCATCGATGTAACCTCTATAGATTTGGCTGAGTCATCATTTATCCTCCATTCTCCCTGAGCATATTGCGCCCAGCCGATGGCGTAAAACTCAACGCTCAACGGGAGGCAGCCTGTCATTCTTTTTTGGAAAAACCCAAAACCTTTTCTGACACCTCTTCGCACTTAAGGTTCATCCTTTAGGACAGCCGACTCCACCTCAGGTGCTTGCATCTGAGATTAGAAATCGTCCGCAATAGCCACCCCGACCCATTCACCCACCAAAATATTTGTCCTAATGTATGAACTAAACTAAATAAAAACCCTCCTAAGTTACAATGAGGACATTGCAAATCTTAGGCATGGGGGGGTATGAAAGCGCAAAACTCGTAAGAAAATGTTTTAAACAAAAAAATTCACATATACCAAAAACACCATAAAAATAAAAATAAAAAATTTGAAAAAGAATAATAAAATGAGAGAAGGAAAGAAATTTTTGTGAACTTTACAAAGGAGGAGGAGAAAAAGAACATGATGATAAAAAGGAGCACAAAATGAAAGAAAAAAGATAGTCATTAGTAAGAAATTAAGGGATTAACCTAAGTTCTAGACCACATTCAGGAAAAGAAAAGGAAAGTGCACAGTAAGATTAGTAAGAATGCAAACCTTAGTCATTCTTGGATAGACTCTCAGTACCCATTAAGATCTAGATATTCCTCAAGAGGTTGAGGAGAATGAAAAGCTTAAGTATTAGGTCCAAAGCTTAGGGAGTATTTGGCCTCGTTAACTAACTTTTGGTCTACAGGACTCGGTAACCTAAGCACCCAAATTACACACACAGTCTGGTTCGGTAAGCATAAGAATCAAAATCACGTAGAAGCATTTCAAGAATTCTAAAAATGCCACCTAGAGTAGGAGCGGCCGATCAACACAAGTTGATTTCGACGAGTTCCTAGCGCGAAGAGGTGGGAAATTCCCCTCGAAGATGCGTAACAAAATATCATCTCCACGGTGCTTGTCTCTTAGGATATTACATATCCTACTGGGGGCATGTAAGCACTCTGCTGGTTCAGATTCCATGGATGGCATTATTACTAAGTGTCAATTTCCAGGGTCTGAATTCAGCCACGAAACACCATGGACGAGATTATCTCGAAATCTCGAAAGCCAGGGTTCTGGGGGTTACCATGGGTGGTGCTATCTCGAAGCATCGACTGCCAGGAACCCTTGAGGATTGATGATGGGGACAAGGAATCCGATACAGACCGTGTTGTGAAGCCAATCCTAAGCTAGAATTAAAAAGAAAAAGAGAGAGAAAACTCTCCAAACATATAAATCTTCTACCTCTCTCTCTTACGAAACGCACTGCGAACTGAACCAAGGCTAAAATTATCTCAAGCATAGGTGCTTTAACCACAAAGTCCAATAAACCTTAGGTTAGTTCCTGTAGGCCTTAAAAACCTTTGCTAAAGACTAAGGCTGAAGCTAGACAGATCTGGATCTTAGTTGGTACTAGAGTACCTTTTAGGCCTATGGTTAGCATTCTGACCAGATCATGGTTACAAGAGAAAAAGCACTTATCTAAACTTGATAAGAAATTCATGGTCTAGAACAAAGGTTAAAACCTTAAAATTTTGCTAAGGGACTAGCAAAAGCTAGGCATGGGGGTATGATGAGAGCCTCATCATAAACCCTAACTGGCATAATTTGATCTAAATAAGTGTGAAAAAGCTCCTACAAAATCTAAAGAAAAGCCTAACTCAGAGAATTCTGAATTGAAGAATAAAACAAGTCATGAGGGGTAAAATTGTAATTTTACCAACGCAGTACACAATCAGGGTGTTTAAGGGACTAAACATAGGTTAAATGAGATTAATAAGGAAGGAAGTGGGATGATCTGATCTGAAAGGGTTATAGCAACTTCTAGGAATTAAATGACATTATGTAACCCGAAAAATAAATCCACTTTTATTCATGAGGTTCTAGGCATAGTAAAAATCAACTAAACCCTCTAAAATTCATGAAAAATACTCCCTAGGGTTTAGAACCTTCAATTTGGCCTTTGCAACCTATTTTGAACCTAAATTGAGAACCATGCCCAAATTTTAACCTAATTTGGGTTTTTGTGCAAATTGACCAGTCAAACTGGTCAAACCTAAAATAAAATTACACCATTGAATTTCTTAGGTTCAAATTAGGCCGGTACAAAAATTTGGGCCTAAGAGAAGACCATCTTGATCAACTTTACAAATTGGTCCTCTTGAATAACTTTTTGACCCTTATCTTTTCAAAACCTTGCATTTAGCCCCCTATCTTCCATTTCATTCTTTTCAGAACAGTCCTCCCTGCCACCCTGCACAGGCACCATACCTCCGGTGACCTTGCGCGGAGGATGGCGCCGTGCAGGGTAAGGCAACCGCCCTCAGGAACGAATGGGGGGTTCCTTATGTCGTCCTCTGTCGCAGGGACCCTCCCCTGTGACCTGTGACTACCCATGCCTCTCGTGCGAACGCACGACAGGCATGGGTCTCCATCTCCGACCATCTCCAGCGAGCACCCCACGTCGCTCCCTCGAAACCCTCTCCTCGCCAACACCTTTATAAGGAGCGGCAGGGGCAGCCGTCTCCTTCAAGCTAGCTTTGGCCGAAGAAAACCCCCCTCCTTTGTCTCCTCTCTCTCCGGTCAGACAGCCCAAGCTTCTGGCAATCTTTCCTCCTCCTCCTCATCGCCCTACTGCCATACCTGCAGCAGAGCTCACTCTGCCCCGTCTTCCCACTCCAGGCCGCACCAGCTGGTGTCTCCAGATCTCCTCCTCATCGCTGATACTCCTCTTCTAGGCACCTTCGTCCCCAGCTCCGGCAGGCACAAGCCGGGCGTCTTCCTCTCCCTCTTCGTCGACTAAGTAGGAAGGAATCCTCCCCTTACTCTCCTCTCACTTTTCCCCTCTTAAATTGGCATTTTTCACCCCTCGACTGCCACGACCACCTCCATCTGCTCCACCTCCGGCCACCATCTCCGGCTCCACCTCCACCTCCACAATGGTCAGACGTCTGATTTTCCACTTTAAGACGTCTGATAAGTAGCTCAGACATCTAATTTCCAAGAGTTCTGCCTTTGATTTGTCTCCTCATAAACATCAGTTGAAGCACTTCACTTTCAGACGTCGATAACCTTACACAAATGTCTAATTCTTTACCCAGACGTCCTCAGACTAACCGTTAGACTAAGGTTAGACAAAAATGAATTTCCAGACGTCTGGACACACTTCCAGACGTCTGCTTTTGAACCGTTGGCCATCATTTTCTGTGCATATCTCTTTACAGCCACATAATCTTTTGGCAGAAGAAGTGGTGAAGAGTCTTTAGCTTTTCAGACGTCTGTTGATGTCCTCTGATGTCCATAGCGACGTCATATCCTCCAAACCTAGAACCCTGTTTGGATCTGATGAAAGCAGGAACGAATCCACCCACTAGTAGACATCCAATAACCTAATCAGACGTCTTATGCGAAAATATCAGACGTCCTTCCTTTGATCCAATAGAGTCAGCTAAGCATGTCCTACAGTATTAGACGACCAGAAGTATAATTAGACGTCGTATAAGACGTCTGATCCTAAAATTAGACGTCTGATATTGCTGTCAGACTCATCATTGCCCTGATTTGGTGTGAATTTCGTCCTAAACTCTTGGGATTTGTCTCCAACGGCTAGAAGAGCTATCCCAAGTGTTCTTGAAGGTTCCAAACTTGCCTATAAATAGACTACAACTCCTCTTAGGCAATACACACCTCTTGAGATACAATTCCATTAGAAAAATCTCTTACTCACTACTCTAAGCTCCATCTTGTCCTTGTGCTATGCTAATACTCTGATCAAATGGAAAATCCATACTCCCGACTCACTCCGTTCTGCAAATCATCAGGGAGTTCTTTTCATGCTTAGTAGATAAGAAAGCAACTAAATTATTGGGGTTCTCTATAGGTGTCGTTTTACTTCTTAATTTTTGTACTTTGGGTATCCGGCCTGTCGGGTCTCCGTCTCTTCATTTTGAAGGGAGAAACCTCCGTTTAGGGATCGGAAGTGGGATTTGTAATTGAGATACACTACCCTCGTTCAAGTAGTGTGGTTAGTGGATTGATCACCTTGTGATCGAAAATCCTAAGTCAAGAGATTGGCTTAGGTGGTGGTTTTCTCCCATCTTCGGTTTCCACCTAAAAATAATTGTGTACATTGTGTGATTGAATTTTTTTTACAATATTCTATAATTTCACTATTCACCCCCCTTCTAGTGCAATTTCATTTGGTATCAGAGCAGTTTTCCACCTACAGAGTAACATCCGCGGAAAGATCACATGGAGGGGAAGGCCATTTCCACAAGCAGATTGGAGGGGCAATCCACCACTCGACCACCACTCTTCGAAGGAACCAACTACACTTATTGGAAGCTGAGAATGAAGATGTGGCTTCAAGCCAACGATTTCTCCATTTGGGAGAAATGCAAATCCGCATATGTCATTCCCGAGAAACCAGAAACTGGTTACATAGTGGAGCAAATCCATCACCTTGGACTGAATGCCAAGGCAATGAACTCACTCTACTGCACACTCAGCTCGGAGGAATTCAACCGCATCAGCCAATGCGAAACCACCCACGAGATCTGGAGAACCTTGGAGGTAACTCACGAAGGTACATCTACAGTTAAATTCTCAAAGATAAACTTGTTATCGCAGGAATTCGAAGCTTTGTCTATGAAGGAGAATGAAAAACTTGAAGACATGTACACCCGATTCACGTTAATCGTGAATAACCTCAAGTCTTTAGGAAAGACATTTATAAAGGGGGAGCTTCAAGGGAAGCTCCTTCGCTCCCTTGGACCTGAGTGGGAGGAAAAGGTAACGGCAATAGAAGAAGCCAACCAAGTAGAGGATCTAGACATGGAAAATCTACTTGGGAATCTCATGGCGTACGAATCAAAAATGGAGCAAAAGAAGAAATCAATCTCATCGGAGCTAAAGAAGAAGACCTTAGCCTTCAAAGCTACTTCGGATGATGAGGTAAGTACCGATGACGAAGAATTTGTTTTATTAGCTAAAAGGTTTAAAAAGTTTCTCAGAAATAGAAGAGAGATCAAGGGAAGGAAAAGAGAGGAAGAACCTCTAATTTGCTATAATTGCAAAAAGAGAGGTCACATAAGGAAAGATTATCCCTTACTCAAAAGGGATGAGGAGAAGAAACCCAAGAAGCCTTCTGACTACAAGAAGATCTCCAAGCTGAAAGGATTCAAGAAGAAGGCGTTTCAAGTAACTTGGGAGGACTCCACCTCCGAAGAAGAAGAGGAGGAGGAAACAAATGAAGAAACGGCATGCTTGGGACTAATGGCAACAAATGATGGTTCCGAGTCTGAATCTGAGGAACCTGAGGTAAACTCATACTCTTTAGATGAATTACAAGATGCCTTTGATTCACTATATGTAGATCTTAAGAAAACAAAAACCCAAAGCAAGGCTTTAAAAGAAAAAAACTTAGAAAATAAGAGATTAATCAATGATCTTGAAGAAAAGAATATAATTCTTACAAAAGAAACCACTACTTTAAATATGCAAAAAAAAAATCTAATGATTGAGAAAGAGTCATTAACAAATGATTTGTATACAGCAATGAGTGAATAAAAATTTTTAGATAGAAAAGAATTACTCGACAAAATCCATGTGCTTGAAAAATCAAACTCCTTTAAAAAGGATGAAAATAGCTTACTTAGAGTAGAAATTAGGGTATTAGAAGATAAACTGGACATAATGAAAATAGAGATAAATCATCCCAAAGAAAAGTCAAACCAACTTCTTGAGGACCTAGCCAAATTTACAAAGGGGAAAGATAACTTAGACAAACTCATTGCCCATCAAAAACCTTCCTCAAGTAAATTTGGATTAGGCTTTTACGAACCTAGTCAAAGTGAGCCGAAAAAGGATCCTCCTCTAAAGGAGACCACTAACAAATACGGATCCACATTACAATGGATACCGAAAAGACAACCATCACTTTGTTTTGTAGGGATGAAAGGACATCATAATGTCAAAAATTGGATATACAAAATGAAGGATGGACGACTCAAATTAGAAAGACCTATAGAAACACCAAGTCACCATCGAAGATCTTTTGTAGGAGGAAGAAGGTCTACAAAGAGGAAGACAAGGAGACCACCGCCACCAAGGAGGCCGATGGGTGATGGACTCCGGATGCTCCAAACATATGACGGGAGACAAGTGCCTATTTTTGGACCTCCAACCTACGGATGGAGGAACAGTTACATTTGGCAACAACCACAAGGGCCATATTATTGGCCTTGTTAAAATAGGTAACCCTCTCTCTCCCATCTCAAATGTTTCTCTAGTTGAAGGACTAAAACATAATCTTTTAAGTGTAAGTCAAATATGTGATAAGGGCTTTAAAGTAGTGTTTACTTCTAAATGTTTGAAATTATGCATGCATTAACCAATGAAACCCTTCTTAAGGGAACTAGATTTAAAGACATCTATGTCGTAGAATTTGATAAAAATGGCACTTATGAATGTCTTATAGCAAATGATGAGTTAAGTATATGGCATAGAAGACTAGGACATGTTCATATGAAGCTGGTTCAAAAACTAGCTAAACATGAACTAGTCCGAGATCTTCCTAAAGGAAAATGTTTAAATAAGCCTATTTGTGATTTATGTAAATTAGGTAAGATTATAAAATCTAATTTTAAAAGCAAAGAAGTTATATCCACATCAAGACCTTTAGAACTTTTTCACCTAGATCTGTTTGAACCTACAAAATATGAGAGCCTCAGTGGATGCAAATATTGCCTTGTAATTGTAGATGATTTTTCGAGGTTTTCATGGGTCTCCTTCTTGAGATCCAAAGGAGTGTTTTCCGTCTTTTCTATTTTTTGTAGGAAAGTTCAAACTGAAAAAGGCTACCAAATCACTCGTATCTGTAGTGATCATGGGGGCGAGTTTGAAAATTCCTTGTTTGATGATTTTTATCAAGAGCATGGTATTGCTCATGAGTTTTCTTTTCCTCGAACACCTCAACAAAATGGGGTGGTTGAGAGAAAGAACCGTACTCTTCAAGAGTGTGCTCGAACATTACTCATAAACTCGGGGTTACCGAAGTACTTTTGGGCTAAGGTGGTTAACATGGCTTGTTACGTATTAAATCGCACCTTAATTCGATCCGGATTGAGAAAAACTTGTTTTGAACTATACTATGGGAAAATACCCAAAATTAGTTATTTTAAATATTTTGGATGTCGATGTTTTGTCTTGAATACCCGCTCTAATTTAGATAAATTTGATGCCAAAGGAGAAGAAGCCATCTTTATTGGTTATTCCTCACGTAGTAAGGCATATCGGGTTTTTAACAAGACCACATTAATAGTGGAGGAAACCCTCCATGTTTCCTTCGATGAATCTCCTCACTCCTCCATTGACCGAGTCAATATGGATGATGAAGATGATTCTACTATTGATGTGTCTAACATTCCAAACTCCAATATCCATAATCTTCTAAAAGATTGGATATATCAAAGGGATCATCCCGAAAGTCAAGTCATTGGAAGTATTTCTGATGGCGTTAAAACCCGATCTCGTTTTAGTTGCTCCTTTGGTCTCTCCGCCTTTGTATCTCAAGTTGAACCCAAGAGTGTCGAAGAAGCGTGCTCTGAAGAACCCTGGATGATGGCCATACAGGAGGAACTCAACCAATTCCAAATGAATGAAGTTTGGGATCTAGTACCTAAGCCTGAAGGGCAAATGGTAATAGGTACAAAATAGGTATTCTGGAACAAGTTGGATGAATCCGGTATGGTTATTCGAAACAAGGCTCGATTGGTAGCACAAGGGTACAACCAAGAAGAAGGAATTGATTTTGATGAGACCTACACTCCCGTAGCTCGACTCGAATCAATTCGCATGCTTCTTGCTTATGCCGCCTTTCCTGGCTCTAAACTCTTTCAAATGGACGTTAAGAGCGTGTTTCTTAACGGATTCATTAAGGAGGAAGTTTTTGTAAAACAACCTCCGAGTTTTGAGTCTCATGATAAGCCTCATTTTGTCTACAAATTAAATAAGGCACTATATGGTCTAAAGCAAGCTCCTAGAGCTTGGTATGAAAGGCTCAAAGAGTACTTGTTAACTGCAAAATTCTCTATAGGGGAAGCTGATTCCACATTATTCATTAAAAGAAAAGGAAAAGACATTTTATTAGTTCAAATATATGTAGATGATAATATATTTGGTGCTACTAATGAATCTATGTGTAGAAAGTTTTTAGAAATTATGCAAAAAGAATTTGAAATGAGTTTGATGGGTGAGCTCAAGTTTTTCTTGGGCCTGCAAATCACTTAGCTCGAAATTGGAACCTTTGTGTGTCAATCAAAATACACAAAGGAGATGCTGAAGAAATTTGATATGAACAAAAGTAAAGGGAAGAACACTCCTATGAGTGTCACAGCTTCCCTAGACTTGGACGAATTAGGTACGCCCATAGATCAAAAGCTCTATCGTAGCATGATTGGATCTTTACTGTATTTAACTTCCAGTAGACCTGATATTTTCTTTAGTACCTACTTATGCGCTAGACTTCAATCAAACCCTAAACAATCACACCTAAATGCTGTAAAACGAATATTTAGATATCTAGTTGACACATCTGATTATGGCTTATTCTACCCTAAGAGTCCACAATTCAACTTAGTTACATATAGCGATGCGGACTACGCAGGTAGCCGCACCAATAGGAAGAGTACTAGTGGGACGTGCCAATTCTTGGGCGAATCACTAGTCTCTTGGTTCTCAAAGAAACAATCTAGTGTAGCTCTATCAACTACAGAAGCTGAATACATAGCCGCCGCATTAGCATGTTCCCAAGTGCTTTGGATGAAAAATACTTTGAAGGATTTTAACTTGATATTTAATAAGATAAAAATATTATGTGACAATACTAGTGCTATCAACCTCTCGAAAAATCCCGTGCATCACTCTCGCACAAAACATATTGACGTTCGACATCACTTCTTGAGAGATAATGTACTTAAGGGAGAAATCGAAGTTGAATTTATTTGTACTGAACTGCAATTAGCTGATATCTTCACTAAACCTTTGAATTATGATCGCTTTAATTATATACGTAGGAAACTAGGCATATGCAAGATAAGTGATATTTGAAGAATTTAGTGATTTAATGGAACTTCCTTTGTCATGAGCATAGATGGAGCCTTGATTTTATTAAGTTAGAAGCCTTCATTCTCAGTTCAAACATCCAACTGCACATTCTGTGAAATATCAGACGTCTGATTAAACCATCAGACATCTTATACATAAAAATTTGTCGTCTAAACATCTGGGACAGACGGCGATTTTATCTAATGAGAGTGATGACAAAAGAGTCATATCAGACGTCTGTCATCCTTCATAAACGTCTGGGGCATCGTCCAGATGTGTTGACAGACGTCTATCTATGAGTCAGAACATATACTATCAGTCGGACGTCTGAATCTGTGGTTAGACAGCGTATCGGTTGTCTGACAGGAAAATCGGACGACCCTGTAACTTTAGGCCAAAATCCAGGAAGGTCTGTCTGCAGAAATCGGACGTCTAATTTTATATTTAGACGTCTTCTGTGTCGTCTAAGACAGAAATCAGACGACAACCTGGAGAATAAATCATTTTCCAGGGAAGGATGCCTGCAGAAATCAGACGTCTAATTTTAAAATTAGTCATCTAATTTATCGTCTGATGCATAAAACAGACGTCGCCATCAAAAGGGCTAAAATCCATACAGTGAAATCCCGACGTCTGACATCATCTCCAGACGTCTGATCGGGGAAAAATCTGCGCATCGCAACTGTTCTTTGGACGGTTTGAAATGCAAATCTCCCCACCTTCAGGGGGAGACTTGCTCCATGACCTTGGGATATAAGATCCCCTTCGCAAAGGTCCCACTCTCCTCTGCCAAATCCCTACCGCTCTCCCTCACACCCGACGACCCACAGCAGCAGTTGGCGAAGTTCTGCTCGCCACCAAACGACCGTCGCGCCTCCTTAACGACTGGCGGAACTGTTGCTCCTCTGCGCGCGTCCTCCCTACCTCTCGACCGCGCATTTAGAGGCTTCCCTCCTCCCGTGGGTATACCCTCTCAACTCCTAGGGCATCTCCATGCTCTTTTACCCACAACCTTGTAGCATCTAGTAGCATCTTGTTCTCCTTCTTGATTAACTTGGCCTACTTGCATATTTCATAACATTATCAGCCTTAGAACCCTAACCCTCGGTCAAGCCAACCTTGTTAGCCCTAGCTGCATCTTCCATAGCAAGGGTATTACCTCATGAGGTTCAAGCCGACATTTTAGTGGATTGAATCCAAAGGTATATTGCCACAACTACATGGCAGGTTGTATTGCCTCAAGGCATACTACCACATATTTTTTCAATGATGATTACATTGTTTGAATCTGTGTTGTTGAAATATTTTGGGTGAATGTTGTTTGGTTGGTTGAATGTTCTTGTATGGATGTTTTTGCAGGTATTCTATCCTCAACACACCACCCATTTTTTCCAAAACCTAACCGCCCATTCCACCAAATATGCCTCCCCGTAGGAAGCAAGTTGAGGGATCTTCCACTTCCTCTTCCACCTATTTGGCAGATCAATTGTGGGGCGACATCGCTAGGCAGCAATTTCGTCGTTTCGCGGAATGCCAAAGTTAAATGCCCTCGTTTTATTGTTTGGAATGACTTTACCCATTTGAACCTTCGGGAACACTTCCAAACTCTCCATCTCTTTCAATATTTTGACCATCAATTCCACTCCGGCATTGGAACTCTTGGTGTGTTCCCTGATCTTTGCCGTCTCTTTTATGCCAACATCGTTGAGGACTACAGCAACGATGAACTTGAACTCCATACCTGCCTATTTGGTCGCGAAATACACATCACATCCGAAACTATATCCGACCTTCTAGCCATCCCCAATGAGGGAAATGACTACAATGACATTCTGAGGCAATACGACCCAGAAGTCATCAATCAAGAGTTAGTTCTCCCTGAAAAATATGTTGAAAACCTTGGCACCCTACCATGCAAAAATCTCAAACCCCTTCCACGTCTACTCTCTCGCATTTTTGGGTGGGACTTCCTAAACAAATCAGGAGGTTTTGATTACATCTCGCGCCAACACAAGGCACTCCTTTTTGCGGTCGTCCGTCATATTCCTTTCAATTATTGCCGCCTTATTATTCGCATCATGAATGAATACCATGGGGCATCACTTCCGTTTGGGTCCATTCTATCCAAAATCTTTTCAACCCATCGGATTTCCATAACTGACCAAGTAGTTAACAAGAAGATTGAACCTTACAACCGGGCCACAACCGCCAAGATGCATATACTTAGGGAGCATCTTGAGCCCCTCAACGAGCCAATGGAAGAAGAGCCCCTTCCACCCTTTCCAGACTTCCATGAACCACGGCCCCTTCAAATAGAAGCTCCCCACTCAACCTTTGATGAAGCATGGGATCCAGCCACAGATTTCCTCTCCTCCGGCATCTCCCTCCTGCTGCGTCGAACCGGCAAGATGTACACCTACATGGGAAGCATGCACCGCGACATCGACGAACTTAGATAAGATGTTCAAAACTTACACATGGGACATGGACCCGCTCGTCATCACCGCCGCCAAGATTAAGAAGAATAGTTTAGTGCTTCTATTTTTCTATTTTTTTCCTTTCTTTTATTCCAAGGTTGTATTAAGGGGCCTTGACCCCGTACTTAATATTTTTGGGAACAAACAGCTAGTCTGTGCTTAAATATTTCTATTCCTAATCAATTTTCTTTAATGCCTTGTCATCTTTTAAACATGCAATCTTATTCATGCACTCCACTTTGTAAATATCACTCTTGTAGTTTGGATTTCAACTCCTTTTAACAACCCTTCATAATGATATTCAAAAAGGGGGAGAAGAATGTAGGTAAGAACTTAGGGAATAATATAAAAACAAACTTCTTAAATAAATAGAGACTATCAAGTACAACCTTTAGGAGGAGGAAATAGGAACCTACAACTATATTTTGAAAATCATCAAAAAGGGGGAGATTGTTAGTTCAACTACTCGTATATAATATTTTAATGATTTTACAAATTGAAATAAACAATAAAGTGTAGCATATTGTTTTCTCTTTGTAATAACATATTTGCAGGATTTCAAAAAGTTTTCCAAGATGGGAGATTAAAAGCATGAAGACAAGTAGCATAAGTATTAGGTCTTAGGCTTTTTCATGTAAACTTTCAAAGGTTGTAATTTTCATTTTATTTGAGTCTAGAAATGTTGTAAAGAGCCCCCAAACATAACCTATAAATAGCTAACTTAGGCTCTCTACACTAGGATAAATTAGAAATAAAAATCCAACACTTATACTTTTATCAGACGTCTAGGACAACGGTCAGACGTCCGATTTTCCACTTTAAGACGTCTGACAAGTAGCTCAGACGTCTAATTTCCAAGAGTTCTGCCTTTGGTTTGTCTCTTCATAAACATCAGTCGAAGCACTTCACTTTCAGACGTCGATAACCTTACACAGACGTCTGATTCTTTACCCAGACGTCCTCAGACTAACCGTTAGAGTAAGGTTAGGCAAAAATGAATTTCCAGACGTCTGGACACACTTCCAGACGTCCACTTTTGAACCGTTGGCCATCGTTTTCTGTGCGTATCTCTTTACGACCACATAATCTTTTGGCAGAAGAAGTGGTGAAGAGTCTTTAGGTTTTCAGACATCTGTTGATGTCCTCAGACGTCCATAACGACGTCTGATCCTCCAAACCTAGAACCCTGTTTGGATCTAATAAAAATAGGAATGAATCCACCCTTTATTAGACATGTAATAACCTAACCAAACCTGTTATGCGAAAATATCAAACGTCCTTTTGATCCAATAGAGTCAGCTAAGGATGTCCTACAGTATTAGACGACCAAAAGTATAATCAGACGTCCTATAAGACGTCTGATCCTAAAATTAGACGTTTGATATTGCTGTCAGACTCATCATTGCCCGGATTTGGTGTGGATTTCATCCTAAACTCTTGGGATTTGTCTCCAACGGCTAGAAGAGCAATCCCAAGTGTTCTTGAAGGTTCCAAACTTGCCTATAAATAGACTACAACTCCTCTTAGGCAATACACACCTCTTGAGATAAAATTCCATTAGAAAAATCTCTTACTCACTACTCTAAGCTCCATCTTGTCCTTGTGCTGTGCTAATACTCTGATCAAATGGCAAATCAATACTCCCGACTCACTCCGTTCTGCAAATCATCAGGGAGTTCTTTTCATGCTTAGTAGATAAGAAAGCAACTAAATTATTGGGGTTCTCTATAGGTGTCGTTTTACTTCTTAATTTTTGTACTTTGGGTATCCGGCCTGTCGGGTCCCCGTCTCTTCATTTTGAAGGGAGAAACCTCCGTTTAGGGATCGGAAGTGGGATTTGTAATTGAGATACACTACCCTCGTTCAAGTAGTGTGGTTAGTGGATTGATCACCTTGTGATCGAAAATCCTAAGTCAAGAGATTGGCTTAGGTGGTGGTTTTCTCCCATCTTCGGTTTCCACCTAAAAATAATTGTGTACATTGTGTGATTGAATTTTTTTTACAATATTCTATAATTTCACTATTCATCCCCCCTCTAGTGCAATTTCAGAAAGAAAGAAGAAAGAAACAAAGAAGAAGAAGAGCAGCGGCTGAGACTTAGCCACAGAGAAGAAGAAAGGAGAAGGAAGGAAGGAAAGAAGCCGAAGAAAAGAGGAAGAGCAGCACTGTAGCAACCGAGCAGTTAAGGCGTCTGGTTTCTGAATCAGACATCGGAAAGAAAGGAAGGAGTGAAGCAGAAGAGAAGAGCAGAGGAAAGGCCAGAGAAAGAAAAAAAAAGGGAGAAGGAAGAAACCTCAGCAGCAAAGAAGAAGAAGACACAGAAAGAAAGAAGAGAAGCAAAGAGAGAAGAAGAAGAAGAAGGCCTTAGCAACTGAAGAAAGAAAGGAAAATAGAAAAGGAAGCCATTGCAGCAAAGAAGAGAAGAAAGAAGAAGACAAGCTGGCTGAAGAGAAGAAGAGAGAAGAAGAAAAAACCAAGAAGAGAATTTTCGCTCTCTTTCTCTCTCCCCTTTTGTCTTAATTTTTGTAAAACAATATTGTGAATTCATATGCTTCTGGAATCATAGTTTGCTCCCTGAGTTCGACCTCGGAAAATTTTTTCCGAGTAATAAATTGTTAACTGGTGGTAGCTTTTCGCAATATACTACAACATCTAGAATTTAAAACCAAAGCGAGAGCTCGTACCACTTCTTACATGCAACTAGTGTTTGGAGAAATTTCAGTAGTATTTCCCTACACTTCTTCAGTATACCCCTAAAGACTAACCTTAACTAAATTCCTAATAGGCCCCACTAAAGGGCACTTCGAGAACGGAGCTAAGATTAGTTGGTATTACTAGAGAAGAGTGAGAAAATGCGATGAATTTTCTCCAAACACTAGTTACAAGCAAAAAGTAACCCTAAGTTGTGATTAAATCTTCAACGACCCTCTCTAGCCTGGGATCTTTATCGAACTAAAGACGATCGAGTCTTATGACATACTATAAAGACAACATATCTTGCATGTAAATAAAGTATACACACACTCCACATTGTCCGTATAACATGATCATAAGTCTCGACAGCTAAGTATTTTGACACAGTTATATCTCTCTCACAACCTATATCTTAGGGGTTAGAACTCCTATTGCTTGTCATTAGCTGCATCTAAATTTGTGCAAGTGTGTGTATCTATAAAATTGCAATAAAAATATCATAATGAAACATAAATATCAAATATTGCAATTATAAATTACTTTTCTAACTGTAACTCCCTCCACCCCAACCCTCTCCTCCACCTTACTCTCTCAACCCCTAATCTTCGTTATATTCCTCTTACTCCCTCTCCATTCTCTTCCTTCCCTCCTTTCTAATTAAATCCTAAACCTTAAGCCAGTTAACCTAATCCCTAAACTCATAACCTTAACCCTCAAATCTTAAACCCCAAACCCTAAATGTAAACCTTAAATCGAAACCTGAGACCTTAACATTCAGTTCGTAACCCTATACCCAAGGCCATAGATCCTAAGCACTAAACTCTAAGCCATAAAAAAACCCATCACGTAACCCATGACCTTAAACCTCCTTCCACTCCCTTTCATCAATAAGTCCTTCACCTCCTTCCTCCCCCTCCTCATCCACCTCTCCTCCGCTTCCTTCTTAGATTCTCACCTCTTGCTTATCATCCTCTGTTCCCCTTCGTTCAATTCTCTGCTCCTCCCTCTTTCCTTCGACTCTCTCCTCCTCCCTCCCCACCTCCTCCTTTCTCCTCCCACCTCTCCCTACTTCCTCTAGTGCTGCCTACCTCTTTCCACCACCCCCTTACTTCCATTGCCCACCTCCAGTATCCCCCTCCTCCATCTTCCCTCCCTTCCTCTAGCACCACCCACAACCCCTACTCCTCGTCCTCCTCCTCTCCGTTGGTATGCGAGTACCGTAAGTGCAATTGAACCATCCACGAGTCCCTTATCCTTATCACCACCAAGCACCTTAATGACAAGCGTTGCTCCTCCTCCTCTCTCCCTCTCAACTCCAAGCAGCAGAAACAACCCAACCTCATCTCTAACCTTGCCTACGTGTCCCACATGCCCCCGAAATGTCCTTCTTACTAGAACATGGAGAAGCACGGGTGCAAGGACTACAACCTCCCCTCCAACATCGCCTCTAAGGGCTACCATGCCCTCATTAATGTCCTTAGCCATTGCAACACCCACAAGGCCACCACCCACCACAAGGTCGCCTCCATGGTTAAACTATATGTTTACAAATATAATTTCAAAACATTCATTGACACACATTCACTCACACAATATAATGTAATCAAACTAAATATATATGTGGGCACAATTTCTCAAGCAACAAGTAGCATGCAATCAAAACATACTAATTAAAAAAAAAATTAGTGAGGTGGTGGTGGTGGTGGCAACAGGGAGGAGGTGGGAGGAGGAGTATGAGTTGGTGGTGGTGCTAGGGGGAGGGAAGGGAGGAGACTGAGGTGGTGGTGGTGCTAGCAGCAGGAAGGAGGTAGGAGGAGACTTGTGGTGGTGGCAGGGAGGGAGGAGGAGCATGAGGTGGTGGTATTCGTGGTGGCAATAGGACCAGTTAGGAGGAGAGTAAGGTGGTGGTGGTGGTGGTGGCAAGGAGGGAGGAGGATGAGGTGGTGGTGGTGGTAGGAGGAGGAGGGGCCGGTTGTGTTGGTGGTGGTCATGGTAGAGGAAAAGGGTGGGCATTGGGTCACTACTAGAAAAATGGGATATGTTGTCAGTTCCTTGCCATCGGTTTCTAAAATCGACGACAAAATCATTTTTATCATCTCTTATTAAAATAAGTAACGGTAAAGGCTTGTACTCGACCTACCATCAATTGGGAAAAAGTAATGGGCGTGCGGTGGTCATTAATATTTACCATCGGTTGATTAAGCGATGGCAAATATATTTTTGTCATCGGTTATTGTAAGAAGCGACAGTGAAAAGATGGTTAAAATTAGCGCCTAAAATTTAGGCGGCATTAGTTATTTAATTTTGTGAACTTCGTCGTCGATTAGTGGAAGAAGCGACGACAAAAAGTAGGTTAAAATTAGCGCCTAAAATTTGGGGGGCATTAGTTTTTTAATTTTGACTTCTGCTATCAGTTAGTGGAATAAGCAACGGCGAAAAGTACGTTAAAATTAGCAGCCATAATTTAGGCGCAATTTTGGGATCGAAGTTATCCTTTACTATCGGTTTCTGATAGAACTGACGGCGTAGATCGCTTTATCTATTGCGCACAGCGTCGACCTCCCATCATTATTCATCTTCCCTAAACTTAACCCAAGCCCATCCTTCCACAACGTTGTCAGAGCTCTCGTTAGCGCCCCTCCTCCTCCTCCTCAGGTAACTTCTCCTCCTCCCCGAGACCCTCCTCCTCCTCGCCGTCCCCATGCTCCTCCTCCTCCTCCCCAACACCCTCCTGTCGCCTTCCTCTTCCTCCCTGACCCCCTCCTGCTGCACCCCTCATCCTCCCCAACTCCTCGACCCCCTCTTCCTCCTCCTCCCCCTCCTACCATCCTCCTACTCCTCCCTAACCCCTCCGACCGCCCTCCTCCTCCTTCTCGAGCCCCTCCTATTGCCCTCCTCCTTCACCCCGACCCCTCCCTCCTCCTCCCCCTCTTGCCATCCTCCTCCTCCTCCCTGACCCTCCTGCCACCCTCCTCCTCCTTCCTGACCCCCTCCTGTCACCCTCCTCCTCCTCCCTGACCCCCTCCTCCTCTCCTGGTCATTCGCCCCCCCTCAGCCTCCGCCTGGTGCCCCCTGCCCTCCTCATCCTCCACCTCCTCCTTGTGGTCCCCTGCCCTCCCCTTGAAATTGCAGACATGTTAATGGGAATCATGTGAGAGCTTTGCAAGTGCAGAGCTATTCCCTTGACGTTCATTGTCATTGTCATTACTTGTTTACTTGATTTTTAAAGCTAGGATTTCTTCAATCTTGACAAAGCTACCAGACGTAGAAAAAGAATCAATGAGGACCTTTGTGATATCTTTGTGCAAAAAATTCTTGTTGAGCTAAATAATAATGGTAATGACAAGGTTCCCGACTCTAATTTGAATTCGACTTTGATCTATTTCGATATGTTCATATTTTATCAGGATCTTGCAAATTTGGTTCGAGCTTATACTTTGAGAGAATTTCCTATGAGATTGCTTATCCTGGTTTAGATTCAAATGTTCTAATGAAGTATGGAGCAAAGGATCTTCTTCTTTAGATGAGAACAATTGAAGGAGCCAAAAATGCTAGCATTGCCCTAAGGAGCATCTCATTGCTTCAAATTTTGAAATCCATTCTTAATTACAATATAGGTGGAATGCATAGCAAGAATCCCCTTAACTCGTTGTTCATATTCTATACTAGACTAGGAACAAGTATTGTCCATGACTTCCCAACCTTCTCCCTAAGGCCATAATGATTGATCATAAACCGTGACACTGACTTCATAAGAGAGAGAATTTTCTATGAGCCATTGATGCATGTTTTCCCTATGGGCATAATGGTTCAACCTTAAAGCCCAATTAGACTTGATGGTTCAACCATTGATGCATAGCATCCTCAGCACAGTTTTCTCTCCTCCTACCCTCCTCCTTGTCTCCTCCTGCCCTCCTCCTAACTTCACGAAGAACAAGAAGACTCCTTTCCTCCTATTATCCTCTCGACATCCTCGTACTGCCCTTCCTCCTCATCATCGTCTTCCTCCTCCTCGTCATTAATATATACCTTATGCTAATATATTTGTTATTAACATTTAAGATTATAACTTTTTTTTAATTAATTTTGCTTTTGAAATTGTAGGTTATCAGTGTCGAGTACACTTGGAGGCTCCAAGTCAAATTGTGTCCAAATTACTCGCCTGTCGAGACTTATGATCATGTTATACAGACAATGCATGAAGTATACGTATACCGCACGTACATGCATAATGTGTTGTCTCTATATCTTGCCATAAGACTCTATTGACTTTAGTTCAGTGAAGTACCGAACTAAAGAAGGTCCTTAAAGATTTGACCACAACTTAGTTTTCCTCATTACATGTAACCTTGTGTGGTGAAATTTCGGTTACTTCCTGCTCTTCCTTAGTATACCAACTAATCTTATTTAGTTTCCTGCAGTGCCCTAAATTAGGTGTTAAAGGAAATCTATCTAAGGTTACTATTAGGAGGTATACTAGAGAAATGAGGGGAGGTGCTGCCGAAATTTCACCTCACTAAGGTTACATGTAACGAGAAAACCTAAGTTGTGATCAAATCTTTGAAGATGGGCTATAAAGTGAAAATTTTAATCAAGATACACATCATTCAATCCTTTCCCTTCCTAATAAGTGATTTATTTATATTAAATTTTATGTTATAATGGATAAATCTTAGATTGGATTGCGAGGGTCAGATTACACCAGATATAAGGATGGAGTAATTTCATTCCTGGATTGGACCTTTGATAACGATAGGAAGATATTTAGGCGATGAGGTCAAGTTGATAATATCTTCTGCCCATGCAGAAGATGTTTGAATGGTTCCTTGCATGATCGTAATACCGTGCTCGAGCACTTGATTTGTAATGGGTGGTGACAATATTACACTACTTGGGTAGCTCGTGGAGAGGAGTTGACTGAGAAAGTCATAAACAATGAGAATATTGTTGACAAAGAGATCGATGAGGAAATTGCTAATAAAGGAGGTGAAGGAATATAAGAAATATTGAAGGAGATCAAAGTAGGAGAGGATATAAATACAAATGAGGAAGATATGTTCAATTGTGATTCATTCCATGATACTGTTAAGGCGGTTGGGGATCCTATTGCTCCCAGTGTTACGAAAATGTCAAAGTTGTCGTTTATGTTGAATATATTTCAACTGAAGGTTATGAATAGAGCTAGTGCTAAATTCATGTCAGAAATACTTTAGTTTATTGCTAAGCTATTGAATAACTCTAATTGTTTTCCATCTTCATGGTATGAGGTAAGGAAACAGATTCGCAAGCTTAGTTTGGACTATCAAAAGATTGATGCATGTCCGAATGGCTGCAATCTTTTCATAAATGAATTCGCAAACTTAAGTAACTGTCTCGAATGTGGACTTGAGAGATATAAGGAAGGTAAAAATAAAAGTAAGAGGAAACAACCTCAAAATGTTCTTCGTTACTTCCCACTGACACCTAGGCTTCAATGCCTTTTTATATCAACTAAAACTGCACGGTGGATGACATGGCACCAGGATTGTAAACCTCAAGATGGAAGAATACATCATCCTACTGATTCAGAGAAGTGGAAGAGATTTGACGAAAGAAATAATTCATTTCTCTTTAGAAGCAAGGAACGTACGGTTGAGTCATGCAAGTGGTGGATTCAATCCATTTAAGAGTATGTACCCATCGTACTCTATATGGCCAATGTCATGATCACTTATAACTTACCTCCCTAATTGTATATGAGATCATCATTCATGATGCTGACCCTATTAATCCTCGGTCCAAAACAACTAGGAAATGCAATAGATATTTATCTCTAGCCATTAATCAATGAACTAAAACAATTGTGGTACATCGGCGTGAAGACGTATAATGCGGAAAAGAAAAAATTTTACAATATGCATACAGCATTATTGTGGACCATAAACTACTTATCGACGTACACAAATTTGTCAAGTTAGAGCACTAAATGAAAGCTTACTTGTCCAATCTATATGGAAGACACTCATCACCTATAACTGCCTGAAAGTAAGAAATTCTACTACTTAGGACATCGTAAATTTCTACCTATTGAACATAAATGATGAACGTCACAATTCAGGAGTAAATTTAATTGTAGGACGTGTCGGCATTCAAAGAAAAATTCAAAGAATAAACTTAGTATAAATTCTATCAGGTTGCCGGGTCAGGTTATAATAGAGAGATTACAAGAAATGGGTGAGATACGATTAGGTTGATCTTAAAAGCATTTTCTTTAGGAGCTGTCATACTGGAAAGATCTTACAATATGTCATAATTTAGATGTTATGCACATCGAAAAGAATGTGATGGATAACATCTTAGACATATTAAATCTGACCGATGATCCAAAGGGCATGGTGAAAACAAGAAAAGACATGAAAGATTTGAGGATACGTCCAGAGCTGCATATTAATGAGGATGATGGCCACTCCCCATCTGCTACTTACAGCTTGAATCAAGACCAGAAGAGTTAACTGTTCTCCTTCTTAAAGGAAATTCCGGTGCTAGATGGGTTTTCCTCGTAGCTTTCTCTTTATGTGAATGAAGCACAAAAAAAGATATCTAGATTGAAAAGTCATGACTCCCACGTTTATATGCAAGTATTTTTCCATTGGCAATACAGGGGATACTGCTAGAGCCAGTTGTTGATTCATTCACAAAGATGAGCAGGTTTTTCAAAGCTGTTTGTTCGAAGGCAATACAAAATGATACGTTGGATCACTGGGATAAACAAATAATCATTACTCTCTATAAGATAGAACAGATTCTTCCCCCAGCTTTCTTTGATGCAATGATTCATCTCACACTGCATCTTACAAATGAAGCAACAATCGATGGACCTATACAATTCAGATGGATGTATCCTGTGGAATGATTTTTGAAAAAGCTTAAAGATTATGTTTTGAACAAGGCAAAGCCACAAGGATCAATTGCAGAAGGCTATTGATGAGAACCTCATCATGAGCCCAACTAGCATATTTTGACCTAATAAAGTGAACAAAAGCTCCTACATAGCCAAGAGAAAGGCTTAATTCAAGGGATCACTAATCTGGGAAGAGAACATGAAACAAAGGGTAAAACTACAACTTTACGATTGTAATGCATCAACGGGATTTCTAAGGGTCTATACATAGGTCAATTGGACTTAATAAGAGAAAAAGTGGGATGGTAGTCAAAAAAGGGTTATTGTGAAATTTAAGAATTAAATGACATTCTATAACCCTAAAATAAATCCACTTAAATTCACAAGGTTCCAGGAAAGATAAAAATCAACTAAACCTTCTAAAATTCATGAAAAAATATCTCCTAGGGTTTACAACATTCAATTTGGCCTTTGGAACCTGTTTTGACCAAGATTGGGGTCTAAGCCTAATATTTGACCTAATTTAGATTTTTATACAAAATATCTAGTAAAACATGATCAAACCTAAAATCCAACTACACCATTGGATTCCTTATGTCCAAATTAGGTTTGTACCAAAATTTGGACCTAAGGGAAGGTCATCTCGACCTACTTTGCAAAATGGTCCACCCAATTACATTTTGGCCCTTAACTTTTGGAAACCCTTGCAAAAACCCCCCCTCAACTCTTTGTCACTTTCTTCATTCAGGTCCCTCTGCCATTGCAGCAGGGACCCATACCTCCGGCGAGGTTTCGAGGCTGTTTTCTCGTTTCCCCAGGGAGCTGCTCCTAGATTTGAAAGGGGAGCTCTCTGCGAAGCCCCCTACCACATGAGCAACACCCCATACCTCTCGTGCGAATGCTTGAAAGGTATGGGTTTCACTCCGGCCATGCCTCCGGCGAAGACTTTTGGCTGCCTCCTTGCGACTCTTCCCTCTGCCCGTGCCTATATAAGAAGCCTCAGATCTGGTTGCTTCTTCCAAGCCTATTTTGGCCGCTAATACCCCCAAAATTCATCCTCCTTCGTCTCCATCCATCTGTCCGCAGGCTCCGGTGACCTCTCCTTCCTCCTCTCGTCACTTTGCCACCATATCAGTGGCAGAGTCATCTCCGTCGTGCTCCTCCGCGTTGCGCCGTACCCGCGCGTGCCCCTCCGACCCCTTCCTCGTCGCCATCAACCTCACCTCAGGGCTTTCGTCTCCGGCAACGGCTAATATGCTTCACTCGTCCTCCACCTCTCCCCTTCGTCCAGAGACCCACAGATAAGTCCCTCCTCACCCCCTCTTTATTTCCCCTATCTCTATTACTATTTTTATCCCCTCGCCGCCGCAGACCACCACCATCATCCCCATCTCTGGCTAAACCACCGGCGAGGTGTCTACGATACTTCCACACCTCCATCCACCTCGCCAGACCCCTCAAAAGCTTCGCCACATCCCACTGATCATCTTCCCTCTTTCCATTGACTGCCACACACTCCACACACTTCCCATGAACGCACCCATCTCCACAGCCAAAGAACGACCTAGGCACGCACGCCCAGGCCATCCCGCGCCAAGCCAACCACCAAGCCACCTTCGCCTTTTCACGGCGAAGCTTTCTGTGTGATTTGATGAGGCTGTGAGGCCGTTTTTCTTGTGGACAAGTTCAGGTCTTGGCAGCCATTGGAGCTAACTCGAAGAAGCTTGCAAGCTTCATCTAAGGCTCCAGGCTTCAAGTTTTCAGGTCCCAGACACGTGGGCTTCCTTCGTGAACAACTCCAGCCCAGCAATTAGAAGCCAAGTCCCCGCATCTGCTACAATCAAGTGCGTCATCTGCTACGGGCACACGCGAGAAGAAGGTGGGACATTTAATCCCACCTCAGAAGTTTTGAAGCGGGCGAAGCGCTATAAGTGGAAAAAGTGTCAGGGGCTTAGCGCCTCCTGACACGGGGTGGGTCCCACTCATCCCATACGCCTCGTCCGCGACCCACACCTCCGCGGACCTGGTTCTTGACCCGACTACCTGCGCACTCCTCGCCTACCACCCACGTCGGTGGGCCTAGTCTCGAGCGCGCATATCCGACCCGATAACCCGAGAAGGCTCTGAGAGAGCAATCCTAAGAGCGAAATAGAGAGAGAGAGACGTGGGGAGGGTAGGGACTAGGTTTTGCTTCTGTGTGTGTGTGCAGGGAAGAAGAAGAGGAGCAGTTGAAGGAGAAGGGCTCAAAGGCAAGCTAAGGCAGGCGCTTGAAGAAGAAAGAAGGAAAGGTGCGACTGAAGAAGAAAAGAGAAGGAAGGAGAACTCAAGGCTGAGGAGCGGCAAAAGAAGAGAAGAAAAAGAAGAAGAAGAAGAAGGTAGCTGAAGAAGGAAAAGAAGAAAGGCAGGGACTTAGCTACAGGACAGCAGAGAAAAGAAGATAGAGAAAGACAAAGAAGAAGAAGAAGCCAAGGTAGAAGCTGCAAAAGAAGGAGAGGAGCAGCTGAAGACAAAAGAAGAAGACAGGAAGGAGGAAAGCCAAGTGAAGAAGAAAAGAAGAAGACAGAAGAAAAGACAGCACTGTAGCACTCATCAGTTAAGACGTCTGATTCACAAAATCAGACGTCTGAGAAAGGAAAGACAGAGAAAGAAAGAAGGAGAAGGTGCAGCCAAGCAAAAGAAAGAAAAAGGAAAAGAAAGAGAGAAGAGAAGGAAGAAAAGAGAAAAAGAATCTATTTCTTTTATACATTTTCCTCTCTAGCATTTCATATACGTTGTATTATTATTGAACATCATCTTTCAAGTAAAATTTGATATTGTGATTTTTTTGCTTCTAAAATACCAATTTGCTCCCTAAGCTCGACCTCAGAATATTTTGAATTTCGAGTAAATAAAAATCGATAATTATTTATGTGACGATTTCAAATTATACTACAACGAATATCGTTTCAAACCACGATCTCATCGCATAAGGCAATTATTTTTGGCACCATTACCGGGGAGCAACAGGCATTTTAAAAGCTTTAATCACAACTTCTGATCCAATACTAACTTAATCTCTCTCTTTTTTTGTGTTCGTTGCAGGAAAGCCGAGGAGAGAAAAGCAGCCACACAACAACCACACCAGGGAACAGGTAAACTGTCATCAGCCCTCTCTCTTAATCCCCTCAAAATCTAAAAGGGAAAATAAAGAAAAATCAATCAAGGGCTACCTGTTTCTATATTTAGTAATTCACAAAAGTTGCCTGATTTTTCATTTCAACACATTTTTAATTGCACATCCACTTAAGGTAACTAGGGCTAAAACCTTCTTGATTGAGCCCTAGATACCCATTTTTGAGGCAACTAAATTGGACCAATTAGAGCCAACCTAAGGATTACAAGCTAAGGTTTTAGAGACACATCATCTTCTAAGCAATGAATCAAAAATTTCAAAAAGAGGTGTGCCTAAGCCTTGTTTGAAAAGACCTATCCAAGAGAAACCCTAAGCAAATCAGGCTCTTAAACTCTAAAAGCAAGGACCTAAAAGCTCTCAAAGGAACAAAGAGGTGAAGTTGATCCTTTGGGTCAACCAACCTTTAAATTAGGTCACTTTGCACTCAAAAGACCTAAAGTTCAAGTGGAACCCTAAGCACCTTGATCTTAACTAAAAAAGGTAGACTTAAGAGGTCAAGGCCCCCATTCTGGTCTACCTGGAATCTCAGTGACAAGAGAGGTCAGGTGGGGGAAACCCTGTAACTCGTGGGGATGCTCTACCGTGTAGGGGTCTTCGCGGGACTCTCCCTCTCTGGCTGCCCAGGTATTTCTCAGGTGGACGACCTTTTTGACTAAGGGGTATCATCTGCCCCGAACCTCTATAGTCACCCAGCATATTTTGGGTGTCTTGATTGGGTCCAGCACATTCTAATCTTATCCAATCCTTCGGTGTATGTTTGGTAGGAGGTCCTTGAAACCTCCTTTAGAAATCCACTCTCCCCGAGACCAAGCCTCATCACCCTTGTTTGTGCAGCAACCCCACCACATAGATCTTTCCTCTGATTCTGAACTAAGTTCCCCTTCTTCCATCATGGCATAACCTGTTGAAGAAGAAAACAATCTTGAGCACCAGCTTCAGCGCCTAAATGATCTCTTCCAAAACTTTATGAACCCACCACAACGTCCCATGATGCAAGATCACTGTAATCCCGCTGCAGTGGCAATCAAGACTCGAGTCTGAATCCCAGCTGGAGGTTCTGATTCTGAACTCAAGCCCAATATGATTCATGCCATATCAAAATTCTATGGGCTTAACTTCGAGGATCCATTCCAGCATATTAAACAGCTCAAGCATCTGGCCCAAACCTTTGGGTCAAATGCACAAAATCAGGATATTCTGCTCATGAAAATGTTCTCTTTCTCCCTCATGGACAAGGCTGCTCATTGGTATCAAACTCAGACTCGTCTGATCAACACATGGGATGAACTTCAGTCCTAGTTTTTGAAGTTCTTTCCCGTTGGTCGGACAAATGCCTTGCGCCATCAGATCACTCATTTTACCCAACAAACGGGAGAACCTCTTCATGAGGCATGGGATCGATTCCTGGATCTCATGCGAAAGTACCCCCATCACGGAGTTCCTAAATGGGAACAAGTCCAGTCCTTTTACCAAGGACTCCGTGAAGACATTCGATTATTCATCAATGCAACTTACGGAGGAAACATCATAGGTCAGTATGAGGACACGATGTGGGAGATTCTCGAGAACATGTGCGAGAACTCCATCAACAATGACTCCATGGGCTTACTCGACCAGACGAATGCCCACACATCAACGAATCTTAGGGGAGCACATAGACGCAAGGCCTGTCTGCATTCATCGACTTGGAGCTAATGGCCAGTCAGTTGGACAAGGTCTCTATCATAGAGAAGAAAGTGGACGAGCTGACTCGGCATTTGCAGCGAGCCACCTCTGCGCAAAACTCTTTTACACAGCCACCTCTCGCGAGGGAAACTGTGCAAAACATCTTTCACCAATCTTCTCAGAGGATGGACCCGTATCCACCCTTGTCTGACTCCAGGATCGGAGGGACCTCCGATCCGCTCTATTCTGGCCGGGGGAACTCTGAACCCCCATACTCTGACTTTCCTAAGGCTCCTCAGACCTGCGAGGACCTCAACACCATCCAGAATGACCCATTTCCAACACCTACAACCCTGGATGGCAAAATCATCCTAATTTCCAGTGGGTGGGAAATTCTCAAAATCAAAGACCACTTTATCAACCCCGTCCACAAGCCCCTCGTACATATCAACCGCCTCAACCTCGGCCCAACCCCACCTATCAATTTGGGCCAAACCAAGATCAAATGTCTCTTATTCTTCAAACACAGGCTGACATTCAGAGAACGAATGCGGCAATACAAAAACAACACAAGGACGAGATCACAGAGGTCTACAACCAACTCGCCCAGATGGCGAATTCCCGCCAACCGGGCACACTTCCTTGGCAACCTCTGCCGAACCCAAATAACGTGCCAACCCAGAGACGAGTTATGAACCCAAATCCAAGCCACGCACATATGATTTACCAGGCCCCTTCTGTTCCATCACTTGACGGGATGGAAGTCTCAACATCTTATGCGGGAATTCAACAGTAGCCACCCATTTTACCAACCCCAAACCAGAACCAGGCAGGATTAAACTCCATAACAACCCGTAGTGGTAAAGCAACCCAAGACCCACCTCACCCAAACCACTCCAAGCCTGGTAGTGAACCAAGCCCTAGGATAGTTATCCAGGATGTCCCTATCCCAGATCAAGAACCTGGACCTATTCTAGAGGAACCAACCAAGGTTCCATTTCCTGAGGCCTTGACCAAGGGAAAAAAGATAACCAAACCCGTGACTCCTAAGGAAGATCTAATCAAGCTCTTTGAACAGGTCTAGATAAACATCCCCTTGATGGATGCAATCCGCCACATACCGCTTACGCATGATTTTTAAAAGACGTGTGTACACCCAAGCGTAAGTCACGAACCAAAAGTGGGAGTCCGATCATACTGTCAAAGCAAGCCAGCTCTGTAATCTTGAGTAAACTCCCACCTAAGGCAAAAGACCCAGGCACTCCCCTAATTTCATGTAAAATTGGTGAAACCCAATTTGATAGAGTAGTGCTAGACCTAGGTGCCTCCATAAACTTAATACCTACATCCCTCAACCATCTTGAAGAGTCCGAGCTTAAATTGACAAAGGTGACACTGCAGTTAGCCGATCAATCCATCAAGTCACCTAAAGGAATACTCACGGATGTCATTGTTAGGGTACGGGATTTCTACTTCCCAGTGGATTTCATAGTTCTAGATATGGATGCACCTGAGAACCCAAGAGATACACCGATTATACTAGGGAGACCTTTTCTGGCCACTGCTAGGGACAACATAAGCTATGAGGAGGGCCAAATAGAATTGAAATTTGGGAACCAAACCCTCAAGATTGACATCTTTAAGGCCCAACAAGGGATTAATTGTGGTGTTATAGAACAAATATGTGATATCAAAGCCATGGTTGATGAACCGCATATCAAGGACAACCTGATTTTCCCCGATCAACCACAAGATCAAAACCTGCAACTAGAGGAGTCTGAACCTGATCTAGATACACCCATAACTCCTACCCTTATTCCTCACATACACCCTGAACCATCCGCTACTGCTGATAATCCCATCTTGGAACTCAAGCCCCTTCTCGATCATCTGAAATACGTCTTTTTGGGTTCCAATCAGACGTTTCCTGTGATTATAAACTCCAGACTCACACCTGATCAGGAATCCTATCTGATTACTGTTCTCCAACAACATCGTAGAGCCATTGGATGAACTCTCAAAGATTTGACTAGTATAAGCCCCTCTTATTACACACACCACATCTATTCTGAAGAGGGCGCACGACCTTCGCGTAAGATGCAGAGACATTTGAATCCTAATCTACAGGAGGTCGTGAAAAAAGAGATCATTAAATGGTTAGATGCAGGGATCATCTACCCGATCTCCGACAGTCGATGGGTGAGTCCAATCCAGGTTGTGCCTAAGAAGGCAGGGCCCACCACCATCACGACTGAAACCGAAGATGTCATACCGACCCGTATAGCCAACTCGTGGAAAGTCTGCATAGATTACAGAAGACTCAATTCCTCCACGAAGAAGGATCATTTCCCACTACCGTTTATTGATCAGATCCTCTAGAAACTAGCGAGAAATAGATTCTTCTGCTTTCTTGACGGGTACTCTGGTTATAACCAAGTGGCAATCCATCCAGAGGACCAAGAGAAGACCACGTTCACCTGCCCCTTCGGAACGTACGCATTCTGAAGGATGCCTTTTAGTCTCTACAATGCACCCGCGACTTTTCAACGGCGCATGCTTGCCATATTCTCTGATATGGTAGGTGATTATCTGGAAGTCTTCATGGATGACTTTTCAGTATTTGGGGCATCATTTGACAATTGCCTCCAGCACTTGGTTCAAATACTCAGGCAGTGCATTGATGTGAATCTGGTTCTTTCCTGGGAAAAGAGCCACTTCATGGTGCCTGAAAGGATCGTCCTGGGACATTTGATTTCAGAGAAAGACATCCAAGTCGATCAAGCCAAGGTTAACCTGATTTCCAAACTCCATATTCCTAGAAAGATCAGGGACATCCGATCTTTCTTGGGGCATGTCAGTTTTTACCGTCAATTTATCCCGGATTTCTCGAAAATCGTGTGCCCCCTGACCACTCTTCTCTCCAAGGATGTACCTTTCGAAATCGCCAAGGAATATACTCAAGCATTTGAGATCCTTTGTGATCGAGTTACCCAAGCCCTGATCCTACAGTCCCCTACTTGGTCTTAACCCTTTAAGATCATGTACGATGCATCTGACTTTGCTGTAGCAACGATTTTGAGGTAGAAAATTGACGAGAAACTCGTGGTCATTTACTACGCTAGCAAAACACTTGACAAGGCTCAACGTAACTACACTGTTACTGAGAAAGAGCTGCTAGCCATAGTATTTGCCCTAGAAAATTTCAGATCTTACCTCCTGGGTTCCCATGTTATTATCTACTCGGATCACACAGCTATGAGGCATCTCCTTGCAAAGAAGGATGCAAAACCTCAATTAATCTGATGGATCTTATTGTTGCAAGAATTTGACCTCGAGATTCGCAACAAAGCGAGAAGACGGAACATGGTAGCTGATCACTTGTCCCGTCTTCCTTCTGAGATCATTGACCCTTCCAGACCCATCACAGAACATTTTCCTGATGAGCACCTCCTGACTATTGATACAGGGCTTCCATGGTTTGCTGACATAGTAAACTACTTAGCATCACATCAGATCCCGTCTGATTGGCCGAAGGCCAAGAAGGACAAATTGCGTTCCAATGCCAAGTACTACATTTGGGAGGACCTGTATCTATTCTGCATTGGTGCTGATCAAATTATCTGACGGTGTGTCACGGAAGCAGAAATCAAAGACATACTCTCTTTCTGCCATGACCAGGCATGCGGTGGCCATTTTTCTAGATACAAAATCACATCAAAAGTCCTCCAGTGTGGCTTTTACTAGCCCACAATTTTCAAGGATGCATACAATCACTGTAAGGCATGTAATCGTTGCCAGACCTTGGGCAACATGAGCCATCGGGACATGATGCCTTTACAGTCGATTTTGGTATGCGAAATTTTTGACATTTGGGGGATTGATTTTATGGGACCCTTCCCTATCTCGGATGGCTTCGAATACATTTTGCTCGCTGTTGACTATGTATCCAAATGGATCGAAGCCATTCCGACCTGAACCAATGATCACAAAGTTGTTCTTAAGTTCATTCACCAAAACATCTTCTCATGGTTCGGGATTCCACGTGCGATCATTTCTGATGGAGGGACCCATTTCACAAACGCTCAATTCAGGTCACTGATGACCAAATACGGGGTGTCGCACCAAATCTCTACTCCTTACCACCCCCAAACTAATGGTCTAGCTAAACTATCAAACCGGGAGATCAAGAAAATCCTCCAGGTTACTGTTCGACCTGACAGGAAGGATTGGTCATCCCGACTTCCGGAAGCTTTATGGGCTTATAGGACCGCCCACAAGACCCAATTAGCATGTCTCCTTTTAGACTGGTGTATGGGAAGGTGTGTCACCTCCCCGTCGAATTGGAACATAAAGCCTATTAGGCAGTATGGAACTACAACTTAGATCTTTCTAAGGCTGAAACCCACAGAAAGCTTCAGATAAGTGAGATTCATGAATTATGCCTCGATGCGTATGAAAACTCGTGAATCTACAAAGAGCGGGTTAAAGCCTTTCACGATAAGCACATATCTAGAAAGATCTTTCACCCTGGTCAAAAGGTCCTACTCTTTGATGCCTGACTCAAACTGTTCCCAGGAAAGCTGTGATCTAAGTGGATTGGACCTTATTTAGTCCAACGAATCTTTGGAAATGGAGCCGTTGAGATCAATCCACTCAGCCACGATTCCGAACCCTTTGTCGTGAATGGTCAGAGGCTCAAACCGTTCATTGACATGACCAATACATATTTGGCTGAGTCATCCTTTATCCTCCATTCTCCCTGAGCACATTGCGCCCAGCCGATGGCGTAAAACTCAACACTTAACTGGTGGCAACCCGTCATTCTTTGAAAAACCCGAAACCTTTCCTGACATTTCTATGTTGAATTCATATTGCACTTTAGAGTTCACCCATTAGGACAGTCGACTCCACCTCAGGTACCCATACCCAAGTCTAGAAATCATCCACAACAGTCACCTCGACCCGTTCACTCACCCAACACCTGTCCTAATGAATGAACTAAGCTGAATTCAAACCCACCTAATTTATAATGGGGACATTGCAAATCTTAGACAAGGGGGGTATGAAAGTGCAAAATGTATGAAAACTCATATCAAGAAAAGGTTTCAACAAAAAAATCACATATCATCTAAAAAAAATTGAGAAGAGGGAGAGAAAATTTTTGTGGGCTATACAAAATAGGAGGAGAAAAAGAGCAAAATGAAAAAATAGGAGCACAAAATGAAAAAGAAAGAGATAGTTATTAGTAAGAAATTAAGGGATTAATCGAAGTTCTAGATCACATCAAGAAAAGTAAAGAAAAAGTACTAAAGAGACACAAAGAGATTAGTAGGAACGCTGACCTTAGGCCTTTTTGGCTAGACTCTTAGTACCCGCTAAGATCTGGATAATCCTCAAGAGGTTGAGGAAAATACAAAGCTTAAGTATTAGGTCTAAGGCTTAGGGAGTATTCAGCCTCGTTAACTGACCTTCGATTTGCGGGACTCGATAACCTAAGCACCCTAATCCATACAGTCAGATTCAATGAGCATAACAATCAAAATCACGCAAAAGCATTTTAATGTTCTGAAAATGTTGCCTAGATTAGGAGCGACTGATCAACACAAGTTAATTTGGATGAGTTCCCGACGCGGAGAAGTGGGAAATTCCCCTTGAAGATGAGTAACAACATATCGTCTCCCCGATGCTTGTCTCTTAGGATATTTACATATCCTACCGGGGGCATGTAAGCACTTTGCCGGTTCAGATACCATGGGTGGCATTATCACAAAATGTCAATCGCCAGGGTCTAGATTCGGCCATGGAATGCCATGGGCAGGATTATCTCGAAATCTTAAAAACCAGGGTTCTGGGGGTTACCATGGGCGGTGCTGTCACGAAGCATCGATTGTCAGGAACCTTTGAAGATTGATGATGGGGACGAGGAATCCGATACAGATCGTGTTGAAAAGCCAATCTGAAGCTAGAATTAAAAAGAAAAGAGAGAGAAAACTCTCCAAACAAATAAATCATCTGTCTCTCTCTTGCAAAAACACATTACAAACTGAACCAAGGCTAAATATATCTCAAGCACAGGCGCTTTAACCACGGAGTCCAATAAACCATAGGGTAGTTCCTACGAGCCTTAAAAACCTTCGCAAAGGATCGAGGCTAAAGCTGGTCAAGTCTCGATCTTGGTTGGTACAAGAGTACCTCTAAGCCTATTGACGGCATTCTGACCTAATCACAGAAGAAAAACCACTTATAACTAGCGAAAGAAATTCATGGTCTAGAATAAAGGTTAAAACCTTAAATTTTTGCTAAGGGACTAGCAAAAGCGAGGCATGGGGGTATGATGAGAACCTCATCATGAGCCCTAACTAGCATATTTTTACCCAATAAAGTGAACAAAAGCTCCTACATAACCAAGAGAAAGGCTTAATTCAAGGGATCACTAATCTGGGAAGAGAACATGAAATAAAGGGTAAAACTGCAATTTTAAAATTGCAGTAAATCAACGGGATTTCTAAGGGTCTAGACATAGGTCAATTGGACTTAATAATAGAAAAAGTAGGATGGTTTAGTCAGAAAAGGGTTATTGTGAAATTTAAGAATTAAATGACATTCTGTAACCTTAAACAAACCCACTTAAATTCAAAAGGTTTCAGACAAGATAAAAATCAAATAAAACCTTTAAAATTCATGGAAAAATATCCCCTATGGTTTAGAACCTTCAATTTGGCCTTTGAAACCTATTTTGACCTAGATTGGGGTCCAAGCCCAATATTTGACCTAATTTGGGTTTTTATACAAAATGTCCAGTCAAATGTGGTCAAACCTAAAATCCAACTTATCCATTGGATTCTTTAGGTCCAGATTAGGTTTGTACCAAAATTTGAACCTAAGAGAAGGTCATCTTGACCTACTTTGCAAAATGGTCCACCCAATTACATTCTGGTCCTTAACTTTTGGAAACCCTTGCAAAAACCCCCTCAACTTTTCATCACTTTCTTCATTCAGGCCCCTCTGCCACTGCAGTAGGGACCCATACCTCTAGCGAGGTTTCGAGGCAATTTTCTCCTCGTTTTCCAAGGGAGCTGCTCCCAGATTTGAAATGAGAGCTCTCTGCGAAACCCCCTACCACATGAGCAGCTCCCCATGCCCTGAATCGCCCCATACCTCTCATGCGAATGCTCGAGAGGTATGGGTTTCACTCCAGCCATGCCTCCGACGAAGACTTTTGGCCGCCTCCTTGAACCTCTTCCCTCTGCCCGTGCCTATATAAGAAGCCTCAGGTCCGATCGCTTCTTCAAAGCCGGTTTTGGCCGATGATACCCCCAAAATTCATCCTCCTTCATTTCCGGCCATCTGCCCGCAGGCTCCGGCGACCTCTCCTTCCTCCTCTCGTCACTCTGCCACCATACCAACGGCAGAGTCATCTTCGCCGTGCTCCTCCGCGCCGTGCCGTACCCGCACGCGCCCCTCCGACCCCTTCCTCGACGTCATCAACCTCACCTCAGGGCTTTCGTCTCCGGCGACGGCTAATACACACCACTCGCCCTCCACCTCACCCCTTCATCCAGAGACCCACGGATAAGTTCCTCCTCTCCCCCTCTTTATGTCCCCTATCTCTATTACTGTTTTTATCCCCTCGATGCCGCAGACCACCACAATCATCCCCATCTCCAGCCAAACAACCGGCGCGGTGTCTACATCACTTCCACACCTCCATCCACCTCGCTAGACCCCTCAAAAGCTTCGCCACATCCCACCGATCATCTTCCCTCTTTCCACTGACCGCCACACACTTCCCCCGAACGCACCCATCTCCACAGCCACAAAATGACCTAAGCACACACGCCCAGGCCATTCCGCGCCAAGCCAACCACCAGGCCACCTTCTCCATGTCATGGCGAAGCTTTCTATGTGATTTGACGAGGTCGTGAGGCCGTTTTGCTTGTGGACAAGTTCAGGTCTTGGCCGCCATTGGAGCTAACTTGAAGAAGCTTGCAAGCTTCATCCAAGGTTCCAGGCTTCAGGTTTTCAGGTCCCAGACATGTAGGCTTCCTTCGTGGACAACTCCAACCCAGCAATTGGAAGCCAAGTCCTCGCATCTGCTACAATCGAGTGCGTCACTTGCTGCGGGCGCGCGCGAGAAGAAGGTGGGACATTTAGTCCCACCTTGGAAGTTTTGAAGCGGGCGAAGCGCTATAAGTGGAAAAAGTGACAGGGGCTTAGCACCTCCTGACACGGGGTAAGGTCCCACTCATCCCATACGCCTTGTCCGCGACCCACACCTCCGCAAACCTGGTTCTTGACCATACTACCCGCACACTCCACGCCCACCACCCACACCGATGGGCCTGGTCCCGGGCACGCATATCTGACCCGATAACCCGAGAAGGCTCTGGGAGAGCAGTCCTAAGAGCGAAATAGAGAGAGAGAGACACGGGGAGAGTAGGGGCTAGGTTTTGCTTCTGTGTGTGTGCGCAGGGAAGAAGAAGAGGAGCAGCTGAAGGAGAAGGGCTCAAAGGCAAGCTAAGTGCAGGCGCTTGAAGAAGAAGGAAGGAAAGGTGTGGCTGAAGAAGAAAAGAGAAGGAAGGAAAACTCAAGGCTGAGGAGCGGCAGAAAAAGAGAAGAAAAAGTAGAAGAAGAAGAAGGTAGCTGAAGAAGGAAAAGAAGAGAGGCAGGGACTTAGCTGCCGGACAGCAGAGAAAAGAAGAAGACAGAGAAAGATAGAGAAGAACAAGAAGCCAAGGAGGAAGCCACAGAAGAAGAGGAGTAGCTGAAGACAAAAGAAGACAGGAAGGAGGAAGGCCAAGTGAAGAAGAAAAGAAGAAGACAGAAGAAAAGAGAGCACTGTAGCACTCGTTAGTTAAGACATCTGATTCACAGAATCAGATGTCTCTGAAAGGAAAGATAGAGAAAGAAAGAAGGAGAAGGTGCAGCCAAGCAGAAGAAAGAAAAAGGAAAAGAAAGAGAGAAGAGAAGAAGGAAGAAAAGAGAAAAAGAATCTATTTCTTTTTTACATTTTCCTCTCTAGTATTTCATATACATTGCATTATTATTGAACATCACCTTTCAAGTAAAATTTGAGATTGTGATTTTTTTGCTTCTAAAATACCAATTTGCTCCCTGAATTCAACCTCGGAATATTTTGAATTTCGAGTAAATAAAAATCGATAATTGTTTACACAACGATTTCAAATATTATTACAATGAATATCTTTTTAAACCACGATCTCGTCGCGTAAGGAAATTAGCTATCTCGTGAAGGAGTGTATAAATTTTACCTACATATACATGAATGAAACAGACAACTGCTTTAATAAACTTCAAAGGAACTATGAGGGAGAATACAATGACTGTGATGAAGAATGTTTATTCATTTTTGATATCAGAGGAAGGTCGATTATTCATACAGAGTATAAGACTATTTCATAAAATGACAAACTTTGCACACATCTATATATTTTAAAACAAATTCTTGAAATTGATCCATTTTACGAGAAATTTGAACAATTACCTCTTTCAAGGGCAACCAAATTTGGCTTAGATTAGTTTATAGATCAAGTTAATCAATTGAAAGAAAATAAGGACCCACGATGTGTACTAGATTTTGATGTAATTGCCGATTCACTATTACATTATGTACATAACCACTCTGGGTATATAATAAATGGGTTCATATTCAGAATAAAAGAAATTGATGATAAAAAGGTTAGACAACAGGCCAAAGTTGTTGATTCAGATCTTTCTACCGGTCCAGATGGATACTATGGTGAAATCAAAGAAATTGTGGAGATCAGCTTCAAATATGATCACAGAGTTGTCTTATTTAAACGTCATTAGTTCGATGTCTTTAAAAAGGGCACTGGTTTCAAAATTGACAAGAAATACAATTTCTTGAGTTTAAATTCTAATTGTCAAATTCTTCAGTCTGATGAACCAATCACATTGGCATGTCAAGCAATACAAGTTTTCTATGTCCCTGATAATTACCAAAGGAGATGGGTTATACCAATAAGAACAGTACCGCACAATCATTTTGACACATAGTCTGAACATACCAAGAATTAATGGAAGAAGGTCATATATATTCAAATGTAGTAGATGTAGAATCTAAGGTCAGTAACAATTTCTTTGTTTTGTTTCATTTCTGTTTATATCAAATTCATATTCAAATTTAAGAAACCTAAACTTCTACTGGCATTTTCTATATATTATAAATGCCAAAACTTAAACCAATCACACACACATGTTCAAAATATGTTACTCTTACTCTACTCGCATTTTAATTACTTTTATTTTTCAAATTACAGGTTATCGGTGATGGGCATACTTAAAGGTTGTTGTACTTAGATGTATAATTTCAATGTCTTAAATTTAATTGGATGAAATTATAGGTTTTTGCTAGATGTGAGATGTGCCCACATATTATTTTTTATTTCATCGAATAGATGTGAGGTGTATCCACTTCTGTTGCATGTTTTATTTGGATGGATGTGGGGTGTACCCACTTGCATGTTTGCATGTTTTATTTGGATGGATGTGGAGTGTACCCACTTGTTTGCTTTATATTTCATTAATTTAAATGGATGTGGGATGTACCCACTTATGTGTTATGCAGGTTTATAGAAAAACTTCATATTATAAGGGGAAACTCTGCTAAAATTTTTTAAATGACATTGTCACATCACCTATAGGGAGAACCTAGAGACAAGAGGTAGAACCTAGAGGGGAGAACCTAACTACTAGAATGGAGGTAGAACCTAGCGGGAGAGTGAGAGTGTACTTAGGGGGAGGTGTGCGTGGATCCCATGCTGATTACAATCCAATGACAAAGGGGCGTACATGACCCTTGCTATCGGCACCCAAGGGGAGGTGTTGTAGAGAAAGGTAGAACATGGATTATGATTAGAGAAAACATCCAAAGAATATCTTCTTTGCTATAATGTTTATGAGGGCAATATGTAAAGGGCCTAAAGCTTCAAGGTTCAATATGGGCCCCGGGTTACACTATTCAACCTAATAGCAAAAGATGATAAGGCTAGATTGATGAATCAATTAGGGAATCCATCACATATATAGTTGGCCAATAACAAAATGCCCTATTTGCTAAGTGTTGGTAAAGGGATTTGTAAAAGATATTCTTGAATTAAAAAGAAAAACTTTAGGTGCCTTATCAATGATGGCGAGATCGCGAGGAAATAGGAATTCGTGAGCCCATCCTCTAGTATTTTGGAATATTAACATGTGGTCAAGGCATCAAAGGCTACCACTTTTAACTCCTTAGGAGCTCCTTTTGCCAAAGAGTTAGAAGGTATTAGCCCATGTTAATTGATAGTTTTTCTTTTAAGCCATTGTATTTGAAACCATTGAGTGTTTAAACCATTTGAAGTGTGATTGGATGAATATTTTTTTCTTAATATATGACCCTTGGATGTGGATGAATGGTTTTGGATGTTTAATGAAGTTAGCCAACTTCTATTTGAATAACTTGCATTTACTTTGAGCTGTAAATATGCAAATCCTTGTGATTTGTCTTTGCACTTTTTTTTTATGTGGGGTGTGCCCACTTTCATTTTAATATGCAGGTTTATAGAGAAACCTCAAAATTTAAGGAGAAACATTGCCAAAATATTTAAATTTTTTTTATGTTTGGCAAACTTTTTTCATTAATGATTTATATATTAATGATTTTCAACTGTATTAGTTATTGCATTTTTTACTTTTTACAGATGAAGTTGTTTAAGAGAAAATCGAAAAGAAAGAATCCTCCTAAGACACAGCCATCCACCCAGCCTGATTCATCTCCTTAGGCTCAGCCACCCCCCTGACATCAAGATCCCCCCTAGTCATGTTTCGTATGACCAGGGTAAATGGCACGTTTATTACATGCAGGGCTAAGGGAAAGGGGAAGGAGCTTGCTCAGACATTGCCAGAGCGAGTAGAGGATGATCTAGATTATGGAGCATCAAATGAGGAGGAGGGGGAGGAGGCGAGAGAGGAGGCGAAGGATGAGAAGGTGGGGAGTACATCCCCAGTTCATGTGGACCCCTTAGTGGCGGGCACAAGTTTTGGAAAGAACTCATATGCCTTTAAGTCATAAATTAATTATATATTTTAAATTTATAATAACTTTAGAAATATATAATGAATATGATTAATGTTTACGTAGGTAAAGTAAGAAGAGGACAGAGGAAGACAAAAAATCTAGACCTCCAGTGTATCCCCAAGGGCCTGAGAATAATGATGAGGCTTAGAGCTATAAGAGAGGCAAAGAATTACCTGGGCTTCATCAGTCGAGTGGGCACAATTGTTAAATCCATTATGCCCATTTGCTACTTCGACTAGAGAAAGGTGCCTGCAGAGCTGAAGAGGTGGTTCCTTCGTAAGTTGGAGGTAATTTCATTTATCAAAGTTATTTCTTTTACAACTTTATCTTAAAATTATTATAAAGTAAGATTGACATATTTTTTAAAAAAAATTAATGTAGGAAAATTATGATTGGGGTGACGACCCCAATGCCTCCTGATATATCCTTAAGCACTCCACCATAATCCATAGAGATTTGTCAAGACCCATGCCATCAAAGCGCTTTTAAGACGTCTGGGACTCGGGCCAGACGTCTGGTCAGATGTCTAGACACATTTCCAGACGTATGGAAATCAATTTTTATGTGCATACGACCGCGAGTCTGCGCGCGTGCCACGTGCAGACTAAGCCCCAACCACCTTCTTCTCTTTCTTCTTCCCTTGGCGACTGCATAACCTTTTCCCCCTCACGCCTACTTATACCCTCTCCTCTCCCTCATGCCACCCCACATCCATCCATCTTCCCCTTCCTCCAGCGCGAGAGCGAGGGCGAGAGCAGCAGCTGCAGCCGAGTGTAGCGGTGAAGAGGAGAGCGCGCGAGCCGTGAGAGAGCTCGTCAAAGCAATTCGAGGCCAGTCAGCGTACGGGAGGCAGAGAGTTGTGCTGAGGAGGTTTCTCCCGGCGCTGCTGTAGCTAGAGCAGCGGACGCGCGACTGTGCGGTGTGGTCGCGCGCAGCAGAAAGAAGATGAAGGAGCTTCTGATTCTGGGATTTTTCCCAGAATCAGACGTCTAGACCTACATCCAGACGACGCGGACGACGTCTGGAGGAAGCTCCAGACGACTGAGAGGTACGTACTGCACCCTTTACTTCCCTTTGCGGATACGACCGTGCAGGCCATTCCACCGAGGCTCTGTTGCATGCCGTGTTAAGAGGATTTTGTGTGCGCGTGCAGGATTCGCTTCGGGAAGGCACGGGACACGCGCTCCCACGTGGTTTGGACGTCTGGGCGAGGCACCAAACGGCGGAGAGCGTCTCCAGATGTTTGAAGAGATAGTCGGACGTCTGGAACTAGGTCCAGACGGTTCAACACGATCCCTAGACATCTGAGGAGCAACGCAGAGTGAGGTATGGATCTTGACCCCTTTTAAGACGTCTGGAAGATGTTCCAAACGTCTGATTTGAGTCAGAGTTGTCATTTTTGACCCGTTTAGGGTCCGTTCGAGGTTCGATTTCCGCGTTTAAGATTCTGTTCTTCTTCGTATAAGTTCCTCTACTTGTTTGAAATATTTTTATCATGTTCTGAGTGGTTTCTTGTGGCTGATCCTTATGTTAGGACCTCGTTCTGTTGCAGATTTGGGGGTTGCGGAGGCACGTGGACATGTCGATCATGCCCCCATTACTCCCGATTTTACGGGTAGAGTGGCTTCCCTTAGTTAATTACAAACATAAATGCATGTCTGGAATAAATGATAGATCCTAGGGTATGGTATGAATCCTAGGACCAGAAACACTAGATTTAATGATAGATCCAAGGGTACGACATGAATCCTAAGACTAGAAACACTGGAACGGTTGTATTGAATGCCTGAATTGCAATCTTGGATGAGTAGATAGAATAATAATAATTGCCTGTAATTGGATAACAGCTGCCTGTGAAATGTAGAGTAATGTTGTCAGTAACTGCTACATGTAATTCCTGTTGTTTGAAATTAAATACGAGCTGCTTGTATATAAATTGGAAAAGAAAAGATTGAATGTTGGAAACACATGCGATATACGAATAAACTTGAAATGATGAAACCTAGTATGGCTTGTCCTGAGAAACATGAGCATGAACCCTACGGGGAATTAGGAGTATAGCTCCTAGAAATAAACCAAATGGAACTGGAAATGTGAATGGGGAAGTGAGCTGGCCCTTGAGTACGGAGTACCAAGGAGAGCAACTATCCCCCTGTTTAGTGTAGAGCGGAGCTAGCCGCCCTAGGGTTGGGACCCGGGGTTAGGACTAGCCACTTTGTACCGACTCTGTGGCCCTCGCGTACACAGTACCGGGGAGAGCTACCAGTGTAGGGAGAGAGCTAGCCACCCCACAAGGCTCAGGGTTCAGCTAGCCGTCCTACACCGACTTGTTAGGCCCACTGGGCAAGCCAGGGTAGTCAGGTGAGGGTGTGCGGACTGTGGAGGGGCTTAACCCCTGTTTGGTTACTGTGGAGGGGCTAAACCCCTGTTACTGAGAGGGCTATGCCCTATACTGGTTCCGTGCTGTGCTTTGGGAGAACCCGTTAACGGAAACGACTGACCACGTGTCGGTGCGGGGTAGCTACCCGTGTGTTTATCGCAAGTGTCGTAGTCATCGTTACGTCTGTCAGCGACCTTGGGGTGGTTGACTGAGTATAGGATCACCACAGGGGACTCTCCCAGCCAGGAGAGCACCACGTGCTACTTCTACTCTTCGGAAAAGACTGCAATCAAGATCGTTCCCACGAGGAACATTCGAGATCAAGAAAAAGACCTGTTAAATAAACAAAGTGATGAAAGAAAGAATAATTAGTTAAATAAAGAAAGAAATTGAAACAACAGCTAACTGTCCACCTTTACTGTTTTTCTTAGTTAGCTGGTTGCCGCTTTACTCAGTGTTTCGCTGACGTGTCGTACTTACCACCTTTTTCAGGTCCATGTGTTGAGCAGCCAGAGCCTACGGCTGCGAAGGGTGCTTGGCCTAGTAGAGCCCAATAGTTGTACTTTTGTTGTACCCCATTTTCTGTAGTAGTGAGTATTTTGTTACACTTCTGTACTCGTTTAATGTAAATTTTATATTCCTATATTTTTTTTAAATTCTCTACTGTTGTGGTAGTGTGTACTGTAGTAGTTATTTCTTTACTGCTGTACTTTTTTTTACTGTTAGTTGCTTGCATGGTGAATGTGGTTTATTTTACTGCTTTTTGGTTACTTTCTCGTTGGACAACTAGGTCTTGGGATCAGTCAAGTCGGTCCGATTCTCATGTCCTGTAGGGATTCGGGAATTGAGTCGTAACAAGATGGTATTAGAGCAAGGTCATCCCAAGAAGTGAACCAACTGACTGGAAAATAACCAATTCACGTGCTTGTAACTAGAGTAACCACCACAATGTACCTTTTGACATCTGTTCTAGGGTTCCTTCGTTAAATGTCAATTAGAATTGATGTCTTTTCTATTCTGTGTTCGCGTCTCCTTACAGGAGATGCCTCGACGAGGAGGTAGTGAGGCGGGCCGAGGACGCAGCCGAGGACAAGGTCGGAGGGGCAGGTGCGTTGAGCCCGACGCCTCAGTGGACCAGCCACTACTCCCTGGCATTCAGGCCCAGGTCCTCGCCCAGCTGATATGGGAGATCGTACGAGAGGAGCTTCACCCGCCGCCGCGAGCATCGCTCCCTGGGGCTGCAGAGGGGGAGTCCACTGTGGGACCACGAGTCGGACACGGTGCTGGACGTGGGGGAGGGGGTGGGCCTCCACCGCCCCCACCTTCCTCCGGTACTTCCGAGCACGAGGCCTCCTTACCTGGAGGAGTACTAGCTTCTCCACTTCAGCGCCACTAACGAGCTTTTTGGACAGTTCCGAAAGCTGAAGCCCCCCTCCTTCAATGGGGATGAGGACCCGACTGAGGCGGAGGACTGGCTCGAGCAGATCGAGAAGGTGTTTGACACCTTCGCCCCCCTATGGAGTGCCGCATGGCCTTTTCCACGTACCAGCTGGAGAGAGCGACACATAGTTGGTGGAGGTTGGTCAAAGGTCAGGAGAGGGACGAGCCGACTTGGGACCAGTTCCTCACCCTCTTCTGCAAGCAATACTTCCCCCAAACGTGGCAGGACTAGAGGAGGCGGGAGTTCCACACTCTCCACCAGGGGACGATGACTGTGAGCGCGTACCGCACGCATTTTCTAGAGCTGTCTCGTTTCACAGCGACAGTCGTGTCTACCAAGGAGGAGCGCCTTTGGAGGTTCACCGAGGGGCTCCGGGCTGCTATTCGGGGGTATGTCAAACCCTAAAGCTGCCTACATTCTTGAGGGTGGTGGAGGCAGCTATGACGTATGAAGAGACCAACCCGTCCGCACGCGACACTAACAGCGGGCGGAAGAGGCCAGACAACTCACAGGGCCGATAAGAGAGGAGGCACGTGGCGCCTGCAGGAGAGCCGTCACGCTTTGCGGGGCCGTCAGTGGCCTTTGGGGGCCCCCGATAGGGGCCAGCTGCCAGCACCGGACCCCCGCCCAGCCGTCAGCAGGGACCCACTGAGGGCGGGAGTCGAGTCCCCCTTTGCTACCAGTGTGGCCAGCTGGGCCACATCAGGAGGGACTGCCCGTCTAGGGCAGGAGGTCAGCAGATGCTCCCTGCGTCGAGCACTGGAGGACGAGCTGGAGGCCGCGGTTTCCCGGCACGAGGGGGAGGACAGCAGTCGCGAGGCAGGTACCGACTAGCGGCTACCCATCCGGCGCAGAGTGTGGCTGCTTCGTCCACACCTAGGGCTAAGGGGCGTATCAACGCCCTGACACATAGGGATGCCAGAGCTTCAGGATCAGTGGTGGCAGGTATGGTTTCAGTTTCCGGCAGACTAGTTTACACGCTTTTCGATTCCGACGCCACGTACTCGTTTGTCACTACCAGTTTTGCTGTTAGTTTGGGGCAGGACTGTGTGTTGCTAGAGGATCCATTCGTGATCAAAGGTCCATATGGTCAGCTGTTTATAGCTGAGGAGGTGTACACTGGTTGTGAGGTCAGTGTTGGGGGACACAGCCTTCCCGCTGACCTGATTGTGATACAGATGGAGGACTTTGGCGTGATTCTGGGGATGGACTGGCTATCCGCTTACCAAGCCTTGGTGGACTATTTTGAGAGGAAGATCGTCTTCTCCATACCAGAGTTTCCTTCTTTCGAGTTTCACGGGCAGCCAGTGGACGGAGGCTTCAGGTGCATTTCTGCACTTCGGGCGGCAAGACTTTTGGGTTAAGGGTGTGAGGGCTTCCTGGCTTGTGTGGTGGCGAAGCCCAGGCCTGTGGCAGACCTTTAGAGTATCCCGGTGGTCAGAGAGTACCCCGATGTGTTTCCAGATGAGTTTCTAGGACTACCGCCCAAGCGTGAGATCGAGTTTGAGATCTCACTGGTACCAGGGACCAGCCCCATTTCTACAGCACCTTACAGGATGGCACCACTTGAGCTGCGAGAGCTCAAGTCCCAGTTCCAGGACCTTCTGGAGAAGGGCTTTGTGAGGCCCAGTGCGTCTCCGTGGGGAGCCCCGGTATTGTTCATAAAGAAGAAGGATGGTACCATACGCCTTTGTGTGGACTACAGACAGCTGAATAGGGTTACCATCAAGAATAGATATCCGCTGCCGAGGATTGACGACTTGTTTGACCAGTTGCGAGGTGCCACAGTATTCTCCAAGATAGACTTGAGGTCTGAGTACCACCAGTTGAGGATCAAGGAGACAAACGTCTCCAAGACAGCTTTCCGCACCCGGTACGGACATTACGAGTTTTGGTCATGCCGTTTGCGCTGACCAACGCCCCCGCTACCTTCATGGATTTGATGAACCGGGTGTTCAGACCGTACTTGGACCAATTCGTGGTGGTATTTATTGATGATGTGCTCATCTACTCTCGAGATCAAGCGCCGCACAGACAACACTTACGGATGGTTTTGGACACACTGAGACGACGTAGGCTGTACGTCAAATACAGCAAGTGCGAGTTCTGGTTGAGGGAGGTGACCTTCTTGGGCCATGTGATCTCCGGGAATGGCTTGGCTATGGACCCAGCCAAGTTTGAGGTAGTGCTCAGGTAGGAGAGACCGTGTACTGTTACAAAGATCCGTAGTTTCTTAGGACTGGCAGGCTACTACAGGTGATTTATCAAGGGCTTCTCGCAGATTGCATGTCCTATGACACAACTGACCCAGAAGGACGTGCCCTTTTCTTGGACAGACGTTTGTGAGGCGTGTTTTCAGGAGCTAAAGGAGAGGCTGACTTCAGCTCCCATGCTCACCATTCCAGACAGCAGTGGCAGGTTCGTTGTGTACACGGACGCCTCTTTGCCGGGGTTAAGGGGTGTGCTCATGCAGAGGGGTCACGTTGTCGCTTACGCTTCACGGCAACTGAAGCCCCATGAGCATAGCTACCCTACCCACGACCTGGAGCAGGCAACTATCGTCTTCGCGCTGAAGACTTGGAGGCACTACTTGTACGATGAGACCTTTGAGATTTTCACAGATCATAAGAGTGTCAGATACTTGTTTGATCAGAAGGAGCTCAACATGAGACAGAGACGTTGGTTGGAGCTCCTGAAGGACTCTGACTGCAGCATTTTCTACCACCCAGGAAAGGTCAACGTGGTGGCTGACGCCTTGAGCCGGAAGGCGCCCGCCCACTTGGCCAGTTTACAGGCGCAGAGTCGAAGCCTCTTGGAGGAGATGGGCATTTGGCGACCCCTGAAGTTACTGGGGCACTGTGGGGCAGTGACTGTGACACAACAGACGAGGCCAGTGCTGATAGACCGCATCATCACATGACAGATGGCCGACCCGTACTTGCAGTCGTTGCGTGACAGAGTGCTGTCAGGAGACCTTGGGGACTTCTCCTTTACAGACGAGGTGCTGCGCAAGAGGGGACGTTTGTGCGTTCCCAGGGACGAGAGCTATTGAGAGAGCTCCTAACTGAGGCACACAGTTCCAGGTTCACCACACATCCCGGAAACACAAAGATGTACCATGATTTGAGACACGACTTTTGGTGGATCGTACAGCGGTGTTTAGTGTGCCAGCAGGTGAAGGCCGAGCATCAGAGGCCTGCAGGGCTGTTGCAGCCACTTCCAGTGCCAGAGTGGAAGTGGGAGAGTATCACCATGGACTTGGTGGTGGGCTTGCCCATTACACAGCAAGGACATGACGCAGTCTGGGTGATCGTTGACAGATTGACGAAGACGGCTCGTTTCTTGCCGATCTGAGTCACCTTGGGACCAGCACAATTGGTAGAGAGGTATATCCACGACGTGGTACGTCTACACGGAGCTCCACGGGAGATCGTATCCGATCGAGATACCCATTTTACGTCTCAGTTTTGGGCTGAGTTTCAGCAGGCCTTGGGGACACGGTTGAGGTTCAGTACAGCATACCACCCCCAGACAGACGGACAGTCTGAGCACACGATGCAAACACTTGAGGACCTTTTACGTGCTTGTGTACTGGACTGAAGGGGCTCTTGGGAGGAGCACTTGCCCCTGGCGGAGTTTGCATATAATAACAGCAATCACTCGAGCATCGGCATGGCACCCTACGAGGCTCTGTACGGACGGAGGTGTACGGCACCCTTGAGTTGGGTTGAGGTGGGGACCAAGTGGGAGGATGGTCCCAGGCTGATCCGATAGAGTCAGGAGGTGATCGAGCAGATTCACAGGCGACTCCGCACTGTCAGGAGCAGACAGAAGAGCTTTGCAAATCGAAAATGCAGAGAGGTGCAGTTTGAGGTTGGGGATCACGTCCTCCTTCATGTTTCACCCATGAAGGGCCTGCAGCGATTTGGGGTGAGAGGGAAGCTCGCGTCGAGGTTTGTGGGACCCTTTGAGGTCCTAGAGCGGTTGGACCCGTTGCTTACAGGCTTGCCCTTCCTCCCCAGCTTTCTGGCGTGCACGACATGTTCCACGTGTCCAACCTTAGGAAGTACGTCCTCGATCCCAGCCACGTTCTGAGCCACGAGAGCATCAAGGTGGGTGACGACCTGACATACCCAGAGCGGCCAGTGCAGATACTCGATAGAGCCGTCCGGAGTTTGAGATAGAAGTAAGTACCCCTGGTGAAAGTCTTGTGGAGGAGCCAGCAATACGAGGGAGCTACCTGGGAGCCTGAGGCAGCAATGCAGGAGCGGTACCCGGAGCTCTTTGAGGGTACGTCTTTTCGGACCGGCTTTGATCCTCTTTGAGTTTGTTATGCGCATGTTGTTCTTTTTCCGCACCCTAGATAGCTCAAGTTTCGGGGACGAAACTTCCTTTGATTTTGTTATGTTGTTAAGACCCCTGCCATAAAAGTGCTTTTAAGAGGTCTGGGACTCGGGCCAGACATCTGGTCAGACATCTGGACACATTCCCAGACGTCCGGAAAGCAATTTTTGTGTGCGTACGACCGCGAGTCTACGCACGTGCCGTGCGCAAACTGAGCCCCAGCCGCCTTCTTCTCTTTCTTCTTCCCTCGCCGACTGCAGAACCTTTTCCCCCCTCACGCCTACTTATACCCTCTCCTCTCCCTCACGCCACCCCACATCCATCCATCTTCCCCTTCCTTCAGTGCGAGAGCGAGGGCGAGAGCAGCAGCTGCAGCAGCGGAGAGGAGAGCGCGCGAGCTGTGAGAGAGCTCGCCAGAGCAGTTCGAGGCCAGTCGGCATGCGCGAGGCGGAGCGTTGTGCTGGGGAGGCTTCCCCCAGCGCTGCTGCCGCTAGAGCAGCGGACGCGCGACTGCGTGGCGTGGTTGTGCGCAGCAAAAAGAAGACGAAGGAGGTTCTAATTCTGGGATTTTTCCCAGAATCAGACATCTAGACCTACATCCAGACGACGCGGACGACGTCTGGAGGAAGCCCCAGACGACTGAGAGGTACGTACTGCGCCCTTTACTTCCCTTTGCGGATACGGCCATGCAGGCTGTTCCGCCGAGGATCTGTTGCGTGCCATGTTAAAAGGATTTTGTGTACGCATGCAGGATTCGCTTCGGGAAGGCACGGGACATGCCCTCCCATGTGGTTCAGACGTCTAGGCGAGGCACCAGACGGCGAAGAGCGTCTCCAAACGTCCAGAGAGATAATCGGACGTCTGGAACTAGGTCCAGACGGTTCAACACGATCCCTAGACGTCTGAGGAGCAACGCAGAGTGAGGTATGGATCTGGACCCCTTTTAAGACGTCTGGAAGATGTTCCAGACATCTGATTTGAGTCAGAGTTGTCATTTTTGACCCGTTTAGGGTCTGTTCAAGGTCCGATTTCCACGTTTAAGATTCCATTCTTCCTCGTATAAGTTCCTCTACTTGTTTGAAATATTTTTATCATGTTCTAAGTGGTTTCTTGTGGTTGATCCTTGTGTTAGGACCCCGTTCTGTTGCAGATTTGGGGGTTGCGGAGGCACGTGGACATGTCGATCATGCCCCCATTACTCCCGATTTTACGGGTAGAGTGGCTTCCCTTAGTTAATTACAAACATAAATGCATGTCTAGAATAAATGATAGATCCTAGGGTATGGTATGAATCCTAGGACCAGAAACACTAGATTTAATGATAGATCCAAGGGTACGACATGAATCTTAGGACTAGAAACACTGGAACGGTTGTATTGAATGCCTGAATTGCAGTCTTCGATCAGTAGATAGAATAATAATAATTGCCTGTAATTGGATAACAGCTGCCTGTGAAATGTAGAGTACTGTTGTTAGTAACTGCTACATGTAATTCCTGTTATTTTGAAATTAAATACGAGCTGCTTGTATATAAATTGGAAAAGAAAAGATTGAATGTTGGAAACACGTGCGATATACGAATAAGCCTGACATGATGAAACCTAGTATGGCTTGGCCTGAGAAACATGAGCATGAACCCTACGGGGAATTAGGAGTAGAGCTCCTGAAAATAAATGAAATGGAACTGGAAATGTGAATGGGGAAGTGAGCTGGCCCTTGGGTACGGAGTACCAAGGAGAGCGACTGTCCCCCTATTTAGTGCAAAGCGGAGCTAGCCGCCCTAGGGTTGGGACCCGGGGTTAGGACTAACCACTTTGTACCGACTCTGTGGCCCTCGCGTACACAGTATCGGGGAGAGCTACTAGTGTAGGGAGAGAGCTAGCCACCCCACGGGGCCCAGGGTTCAACTAGCCGTCCTACACCGACTTGTTAGGCCCACTGGGCAAACCAGGGTAATCAGGCGAGGGTGCGCGGACTGTGGAGGGGCAAGACCTATGTTTGGTTACTGTGGAGGGGCCAGACCCCTGTTACTGAGAGGGCTATGCCCTATACTGGTTCCGTGTTGTGCTTTGGGTGCACCCGTTAACGGAAACGACTGACCTCATGCCAGTGCGGGGTAGTTACCCGTGCGTTTATAGCGCGTGCCGTAGTCACCGTTACGGCTGTCAACGACCTTAGGGTGGTTGACTGAGTGTAGAATCACCACGGGGGGCTCTCCCGGCCAGGAGAGCACCACGTGCTACTTCTACTCTTCGGAAAAGACTGCAATCAAGATCGTTCCCACGATGAACATTCGAGATCAAGAAAAAGACCTGTTAAATAAACCAAGTGATGAAAGAAAGAATAATTAGATAAATAAAGAAAGAAATTGAAACAACAGCTAATTGTCCACCTTTACTGTTTTTCTTAGTTAGCTGGTTGCCACTCTACTCAACGTTTCGCTGACGTGTCGTACTTACCACCTTTTTCAGGTCTAGGTGTTGAGTAGCCAAAGCCTACGGCTACGAAGGGTGCTAGGCCTAGTAGAGCCCAGTAGTTATACTTTTTTTGTACCCCATTTTCTGTAGTAGTGAGTATTTTGTTACACTTCTGTTCTCGTTTAATGTAAATTTTATATTCCTGTATTTTTTTAAATTCTCTACTGTTATGGTGGTGTATACTATAGTAGTTATTTCTTTACTACTGTACTTTTTTTACTGTTAGTTGTTTGCATGGTAAATGTGGTTTATTTTACTACTTTTTTATTACTTTCTCATTGAACGACTGGGTCTTGGGATCAGTCGAGTCGGTCCGATTCTCGTGTCCTGTAAGGATTCAGGAACCGGGTCGTAACAAGATTGGTGGACAAAGACCAAGAGAAATGTAATAATTTTTAAACATTTACATTTTTATTATATACATAATTTCATTTATTATTTCAAACAATTTATATGTGGTATTTAGTTTTTCTCGAACTACAGTTCACCCAAGGAGGCAATGGAGAATTACCCTCCTAATGTTATGCCTGAAGATTTGAAGAAGGCATGCGAGCATTGGTTGGATCCGAAAGTAGAGGTTAGTAAATGATTAAAATTATTTTATTAATTTCATATATCTTAAAGTCATAAAAAATAATATTGTGTATATCTACAAGAGCAAGCAAGAAAAAATAAGGCTAATAGAGTTAAATTTTGCACCACAGACCCATTGTTTGGGTCGAAGCAGCATCGAGACGGTCAGGAGTCTTTATGTGTTACGACCCAGTTCCCAAATCCCTACAGGACACGAGAATCAGACCGACTCGACTGATCCCGAGACCTAGTCGACCAACGAGAAAGTAACCAAAAAGCAGCAAAATAGACCACATTCACTATGTAAGTAACTAACAGTAATAAAGTATAGCAGTAAAGAAAAGAACTACAACAGTACATACCACCACAACAGTAGAAAATTAAACAGGTACAGAAATATGATGCTTACAATAAAAGAGAGTACAATTATAACAGAATCTACTCACTACAACAGCAAAACGGTACAGCAAGTATAACACAAGTAGAACTAGTGGGCTCTACTAGGCCCAGCACCCTCCGCAGCCACAGGCACTGGCTGCTCAACACCTGGTCCTGTAAAGGTGACAAAGGTGACACGTCAGCGAAACGCTGAGCAGAGTGGCAACCAGCTACCTAAGAAAAACAGTAAAGGTGGACAAGTAGCTGTTATTTTTAATTTCTTTCTTTATTTCTCTATTTACTCATTCTTGAATTATTTCTCAGATCTTTCTCTTAATCTCGAATGTTCCTCGTGGGAACGATCTTGATTGCAGTCTTTCCCGAAAAGTAGAGTGGCACGTGGTGCTCTCTTGGCCGGGAGAGCCCCCGTGGTGGTCCTACCCTCAGTCAACCACCACAAGGTCACTGACAGACGTAACGGTGACTACGGCACGCACGATAAACGTACGGGTAGCCACCCCGCACTGGCACGCGGTCAGTCGTTTCCGTTAACGGGTGCGCCAAAAGCACAGCATGGAACCATTATAGGGCAAAGCCCTCTCAGTAACAGGGGTCTAACCCCTCCACAGTAACCAAACAGGGGTCTTGCCCCTCCACAGTCCGCGCACCCTCGCCTGACTACCCTGGTTTGCCCAGTGGGCCTAACAAGTCGGTGTAGGACGGCTAGCAGAACCCCGGGGCCCGTGGGGTGGCTCGCGCTCTCCCTACACTAGTAGCTCTCCTCGGTACTATGTACGCGAGGGCCAAAAGTCGGTACAAAGTAGCTAGACCTAACCTCGGGTTCCTCGGGCGGTTAGCTCCGCTCTACACTAAATAGGAGGACAGTCGCTCTCCTTGGTACTCCATACTCAAGGGCCAGCTAACTTCCCCAATTCCATTCCATTTACCTTTCAGGAGCTCTACTCCTAATTCCCCGTAGGGTTCATACTCATATTTCTCTAACCAAGCCATTTTAGGTTTCATCATTCCAGTTTTATTCTCACATAGCCCGTGTTCCCAACAGTTAATATCCATTCATGTACAAGCAGCTGTTATCCAATTACAGGCAATTGTCATTGTTCTATCTACTTTTCCAAGACTGCAACTCATGTATTCACAACATTCGTTTCAGTGTTTCTGTTCCTAGGATTCATGCCACGCCCTAGGATCTATCATTCAATCTAGTTTTCCAGTCATAGAATTCATGCCATACCCGAGGATCTATCATTCAATCTACTTTTCAAGTCCTAGGATTCATGCTATATCCTAGGATCTATCATTCAATCTATTTTTTAGACCCTAGGATTCATGCCATACCCTAGAATCTATTATTTATCTCAAAGTTGCATTAATGTGGGTAAATAACCAACGGGAGCCACTCTACCCGTAAAATCGGGAGTGATGGGGGCATGATTGGTAGGTTCACGTGCCTCCGCAACCCCCAGATCCGCAACAGAACGAGGTCCTAACACAAGGATAAACACAAGGAACTACTCAGAACAGGATACAAGTACTTTAAACAAGTAGAGGAACTAATTCCGAGAAGAACGAAATTTTAAACGCGGAAATTGGACTACGAACGGATCCTAAACAGGCAAAAATGACAACTCTGACCCCAATCAGACGTCTGGAACACCTTCCAGACGTCTTAAAAGATGGTCCAGGTCATACCTTACTCTGAGCTATTCTTCAGACGTCCAGGATCCCACTGAACCATCTGGACCTAATTCCAAACGTCCGACTATCACTCCGGACGTCTGGAGACTCTCTCCGTTGTCTAGTGCTGTGCCCAGATGTCTGATCTGTGTGGGAGGGCGTGTCCTTGTGCCTTCCCGAAACGAATCCTGCATGCGTACATAACACCCCTCAACACAACACCTCTCAGAACTTCGGCGGATCAGCCTGCATGGCTGCATCTGCAAAAAGGAGGAAGAAAAGAAATATCGTACCTTTCAGGCATCTGGATCTCACTACAGACGTCTCCCGCGTCGTCTGGACGTAGGTCCAAACGTCTGATTCTGGAAAAATTTCCCAGAATCAGAACCTTCTCGCCTTCTTCCCGCTACGCGCGGCCGCACCGCGCTCATTCGTCTGCTGCCTGAGCTGCAACAGCGCCAGGGTAACTTCCCCCAACACCACGCTCCCGCTGCGCGCCCGTCGGCCGACTATGGGCTACTCCGACGAGCTCGCTCTCTCTTCCTCACACGCTCTACCTCTTCTTCCTCTCACTGCACCTCCTCCTCCCCGCACGCACCCGGCAGTAGCTGCTGCCTTCGCTCTCTCACTCTCACGCTACCACAGGAAGAAGGAGGAGACGGTGGAGTGGTGGTGAGGAAGAGGGAAGTGGGGAGAGGATATTTGAAGGCGTCAGGGGGAGAGAGAGAGAGAGAAAGAAGACGCCTGCGGGTCGGCGGGCGCAGTCTGCGCGCACACGCGCGCAGACTCGCAATCGTACGCCGCAAAAATTTAATTCCAAAAGTCTGGGAAGGCGTCCAGAAGTCTGGACCAACTCCCAGACATCTTAAAAAATGTTTGATGTATTGAGTCTTAACATTATGTAGGTGTTGAAACTACTTTTCAGTTGAATATTACTTAATTTTTAAGTTATCTTAATATAATTGTATAATTTTTATATTTTCAGTCTACTACACATGATAGGATGGAAATGAGTATGATGGATATCTATGAGGTCACCCACAGTAAGGCTACAGCTGAGGGAGCTCGTAAGTGGATTCATAAGTCATACTAGGAGAAACACGGCAGTTTCCAAAACTCAAAAAATTTATAACTTTCTATATATATATTATAATAATATTTTTTAATACATTTAGGAGCAAATGATACACTTATACATCCCCTCATTGACGAGACCTCCGATAGCATTCACTAGCCTTTGGATCCAGAGGAGGCATTTAGGAGAGTGATGCCACCGGACCACGATGGTTTCATTCGTAGTGCAAGGAGGGCACACACGTTATCCACCTAGTATGGGAGGAAAGGTATCGTCTCATCTAGTGTCGTTGATCAGCTGCATCAAAAGATCGACACACTACAGAGACGAGAGGAGGAGAGGGAGAGGCATTGAGGGAGAAGAGAGAGGTGGAGATGAAGAATAAGACGAATGCCATGGATGATATGCTTCAAACGCTTCTAACCATTCTTATAAAGAAAGGTCAGTCAGAGCATCCATCTTTATCAGATCCTAGCATCTACAGATAAGACGACGATGACTCCATGGGTGGTGTAGGTCAAGCTAGTGGCATCGGGATAGCTGTATATTGATTTTTATCCATTTTCTTTTGTTATGTTTTTCATATTTCCTTTTTTATGTGAATATTTCATTTTCAAACTTTTTATGTACTAGACTTTATATTTATGAAATATAAACTTCTCTTCATTTTCATTACTTATTTTTCTATAAAACCAAGTCTTTTAAGTAGGTTTAGTAGGTAGGTCCCATCAATTTGTAATTTAAAAAAAAAAAAAATCCATACATTTGTCATCGCTTATTTGAATAAGCAACAGCATAAATGTGACACTAAAAATATTTTTCCCGTTACTTATCCTAATAAGCAATGGTATAAAAGGAGAAATGTGATTCTCTCGAACCTTATATGCCGTCGCTTATTATAATAAGTAACAGGGAAAATATTTTTAGTGTCACATTTATGTCGTTGCTTATTCAAATAAGCGACGACAAATGTATGAGTTTTTGCAGTCACCTGTATGTCGTCGCTTTTAAGGAAAATTTACTAAATGACGATGACGATTTACTTAAGTGACGACAAATTTTCTTAAACGATGCCGAAAATAAAGAAATGAAAAAGTGACTTACATATGCCGTCACTTATGTCATAAGTGATGGCAAATACAATTACTATTGTTTTGAAACAACATTGAAATATCCAATTCGTCCCATGGTTAAACATTATTTTGACATCGGATGTACCCTCTAACCGACAGCAAAATGAAACAACGATGATAATAACGGCGTCGCTTAATGGCATTGATGATAACATCATCATCATTTGTAACGACCCGATTCCCGAGTCCCTACGAGACACGAGAACCGGACCGACTCGACTAATCCCAAGACCTGGTCGTCCAACGAGGAAGTAACCAAAAGAGCAGTAAAATAAACCACATTCAATATGAATATAACTAACAGTAAGAAAAAAAATAGCAGTAAGGAAAGAAACCACTACAGTATGTACCACCACAACAGTAGAACAACATTCATAACATAATATGGAACTGCAAGTAAAGAAAAGTACAGCGGAAACAAGAACTACTCACTACAGTGGAACCAAAAAGAGGTACAAGAGAACAGTGGTAACTCTACTGGACCCTACTCGGCCCAACGTCCTCTGCAACCGCTGACCCTGGCTGCTCAACACCTGGTCCTGAAAGGTAACGAGTGTAATACGTCAGCAAAACACTGAGTAGAGTGGCAGCTAAACTAAAGAAACAGTAAAGTGTACAGTAGCTGTTTTAATTTTCTTTCTTCCTTTATTTACGTCTTTCTATTGTTTCACAATTTATCTATTTCTCAGATCCTTCACTTGATCTCGAATGTTCCTCGTGGGAACGATCTTGATTTGCAGTCTTTTCCGAACAGTAGAAGTAGCACGTGGTGCTCTCCTGGTCGGGAGAGTCCCCCGTGGCGATCCTACTCTCAGTCAACCACCCCAAGGTCACTGACAGACGTAACGGTGACTACGGCACATGCGGTAAACGCACGGGTAGCTAACCCGCACTGGCACGCGGTCAGTCGTTTCCGTTAACGGGTGCGCCCAAAGCACAGCAAGGAACCAGTACAGGGCAGAGCCCTCTCAGTAACAGGGGTCCAACCCCTCCACAGTAACCAAACAGGGGCCTTGCCGCTCCACAATCCGCGCTCCCTCGCCTGACTACCCTGGTTTGCCCCAGTGGGCCTAACAAGTCGGTGCAGGAGGCTAGCAAAACCCCAGGGCCCGTGGGGTAGCTAGTACCTCCCTACACTAGTAGCTCTCCTCGGTACTACATACACGAGGGCCAGCAAGTCGGTACAGAGTGGCCAGTCCTAACCCCGGGTCCCTGGGGCGGCTAGCTCCACTCTGCACTAAACAGGGGGACAGTCGCTCTCCTTGGTACTCCGTACTCAAGGGCCAGCTCACTTCCCCAATTCTATTCCATTCACTTTCCAAGAGTTCTACTCCTAATTCCCCGTAGGGTTCCAGCTCTTTAACTTAGCACATTCCGGTTTCACCTTTCCAGCTTCACGTTCATACATCCCATATTCTTACTCATGTTCATTTATTCATAACAGGAAGCTGTTTAAACAAATTTACAGGCAGCTATTATTTCTTTTCCACATTTTCAAGACTGCAGTGTTCACATATTCCACTAGTTTTCCCATCCTAGGATTCATGACATACCCTAGGATCTATCATACAATCTAGTTTTCCATCCCTAGGATTTATGCAACACCCTAGGATCTATCATTCAATCTCGTTTCTCATTCCTAGGATTCATGCAATGTCCTAGGTTCTATTTATGGTTTCATAATTTAACAGATTATACTTAAAGCCACTCTACCGGTTACAACAGGCGAACTGGGGGCATGGTCGGGAATCCTGCGTGCCTCCGCAACCCCCGAGACTGCAACGGAACGGGGTCCTATCACAAGGATCAAACACAAGAAATTTCTCAAAATAGTATACAGCTACTGTAGACAGGTAGAGGATGTAATTCCGAAAAGAACGCAACTCGAAACGCGAAAAACGGAACCCAAACAGGCCCTAAACGGATCGAAAACGACGGAACAGTGCAAAATCAGACGTCTGGAACTTATTCCAGACATCTTAAAAAGTGGATCAGGGGTTACCTTGCTCTACGTGGTCTCTCAGACGTCCAGAAGCCTGTGGGGGCGTCTGGCCTAGTTCCCAGACGTCCGATGGTCACCCTAGACGTCTGGAAGTCGTTCCCGTCGTCTGGCACTGCAGGCAGACGTCTGATTCGCGTTGGATGCTAGTCTCAGAACCTGCGCGTACCCATTTCCTCTCTCTCTTAGTACGGTCAGTCGAAGAAAACGAAGAAGCGGAAATAACTCACATTTCAGACGTCTTCCCCGTCGTCTGGTTGGAATCACAGACGTCTGATTCTGGAAAATTTTCCAGAATCAGGGCGCCACTCGCCCTCCGCTCGCAACGCACGGCCGCGGTGCGAGTGCTCCGCCTGCTGCTCGAGCTGCAGCAGGCCTCCCACGCCACCCCGCGTCTGCTGCGCCCCCGCCAGCCGGCTCCCGCTGCCCCGGCAGGCTCGAGCCCTCACGGCCGACGCCTCCTCCCCCGCGCAGCACCTCCTCCCGTACCCGTCGCGGCTGTCGCCGCCGCCGCTCACTCGCGCTAGCTCTCGCGCACTGACTGGAAGGAGAAGAGGAAGGGGGCGGAGGTGACGGGAGTGAGGGGGAGGGCGTGGCCTTTTAAGGCCGCGCGAGGAGGAGAGAGAGAGCGGGACAGGGTGGTCTGCGGCCGCAGGAGAGAGGGAAAAAGAGAGGGAGAGAGAGCGTACGCAAGTCTGCGCGCTCAGGTGCGCAGACGAATCGCGCGTGCCAACAATAGCTGATTCCCAGACGTCTGGAAGTGGTTCCAGACGTCTAGTCAGACGTCTGGGCCACCTCCCAGACATCTTAAAAGACGTCTGAAGCGCGCGTTCGTAACATCATTCATAACTAGCTTTAATTATTCGGAATCAATAGACAAATGCTCCTACATAATCGTCAGAGAGACAATTCATTACATATCCTTTCTAAGAAGAATGAATTAAATCAGGGTTAAATTTGTATTTTTAACAAAAGATCATAAATGCAAAGTAATTATGGGGTTTTCCAGGGGTTAAATGAAGGTCAAATGAGCATTAATGACTAAAAAGAGGGTCCATATAGACAGAAATAGGTTTTTGCATATTTCGAGAGTAAAAACAGCACCTGAAACCCTAATTTAAGATCCGCTTAAATAACAGAAGTTTTGGTCAGGATAAATTCCATCTCAATCTTCTAAAAATCATGAAAAAATATTCTATATGGTTTGGTATCCTTGATTTGACCATTGGAACCCATTTTGACCTAAAACAGAGTCTCAAACAGGAAGTTACCTTAATTTGGGTTTCTGCGTAAATTGTCTAGTCAAACTTGGTCAAAACCAAAATTTGACTTCACTATCAGATTCCTTGGATCCAAATTAGGTTTGTATCAAAATTTGGGCCCAATCAGAGATCATCATGACTAAGTTTGAATTTTGGTCCAGTCTGAATCTTTTTCTCTCAAATAGCTCTTCAGCTTTCGAAATCTATTGCAAAGACCCCCCTAACTTTGTCATCACCTTCATAAAGAGGCCCCTGCCACCATTGCCATGTGAATGCACCCGCAGCAGACCTTCAATTAGGAAGATCTCCCTGATCTCATGCCCAAACCTTTCCAAAATTGGAAAGGAGACTCCTGAAGAGATTCCCGTCAATGTGAACCCAGCCTTGGACCACGAATCTTGCCCTAGAGTTCATGCTAACTCTTGGAAATTTTCAAATCCTAATCCCTGGTTTCTTGAGCTTTCAAGCTTGTTTCCAATCTTGGAAGCTCGCCTAATGCCCTATAAGAGATCACCTGATGCAAACCTCACCCTCTTAGCTTGTTTTTGGCTGGTTTCCCTCCTCTTCTCTCCGGTCGAATCCTCCACGAGCTCCGACAGCCTTCTCCGATTGACTTCTTTGCCTACCGCCACAAACAATAGTCGACGGGAGCATCTTCCTCAAGTTCCTTCGCATGTCGCAATACCAGCGAGCGCTGCCCATACCCCTTCGTCATCGCTGCCCCCCTTCTAAGAGACTTCATCTTCCCTATGTCTAGCCATCACTCCGGTGTGGGAATCCTCCCTTTTTTTCCAATTAGCTTAGGTTAGTTAGGTTTCTTTTTCCCTCTACTCTCTTTCCCTCTCATTTATCATTCAACTCGACCACCGATACGCCCTCCATGCCACCGTCATCTCCACGTCCGGCCAAACCTCCGACGAATCCTCCACATCTCCACAATCCACCAAAAAACTCGCCATCAAGTCTTACACCTCCATCGTGACCACGCGAGCAAAACCCCTCAAGAAATTGAGGGGATTGTTGCACCAAATGCTCCACCGAACACACCACCTTCGCACCACCTATTCCACCTCCGCCATACCCAAACAACCACCCCCACAGCTCGCCACTGCCACCACTGCCCTCACCATGCCGCAGCAAAGCTCCTAAACGTTTTTAACATGATCGTTAGGCCGTTTTCATCTTTACAGGTACTTGACCCTCATCGCCATTAGCAAAGCTTCTTCATGTGACCTTGGGTGCCTAGCTTCAGCGTATTCAACCCCACCTGCACCTCTAGGTCACGTAGACACCTCCCAGGTTCACACTCAGGGCTTCAATTGGAAGCCTTCTCCTTAGTTGCTGCGCCAATTGGAGAGGAACCCGCAGTAATCGCACGCAAAGGAAAGCTGCAGTGGGATTAGCCCCACATCGATGAAGGAAGACCGCATGAGCACACATAAATTATTTTTGTGCTTTCATTTGTTCGCCCAAGTACACGAGGGGTCGGGTCCCTCACTACCCTCTTCACATCCGATTACCTGCCTACTCACTCCTCGATCACCACCCACGCCGATGGCTCTAGACACTGTACATGACCCGATAACCTGAGTATGGTTCTGATTATATCTAAGGTCTGAGAGAGAAGGAGGAGGAATTTGTGAGAGAGCAGGGGGGGTTTGCTCTCAGTTGCTGTGCCCTGTGCGACACTTAGTCGCTGAAGACCTTGGCTCCCCTATGCTGTGAAAGGGAAGGTCTGAGAAGTAGAAGGAGAAGGCCTAAGAAGAAGAAGGAGAAGACTCGAGAAGAAAAAGAAGAGAAACTAGAGGTCTAAGGAAAGATGAAAAGAAAGGATGCTGAAGTTGAAGAAGGAAAAATAAAGAAGAAAGGCTTTGAGAGCCTTGATCACTTTAATTCGTCTGATTAACCAATCTGTTGTCTGATTGAGCATTATTTGAGCTACTATTGAATAATTTAAGTATTATAGTTTACAATTTGAATTATGGTTGAGTAATTGCATGCATGCTTAATTAAGAGGATTAGTGGTGATCTAAATCACCATTGTTTTTTAATCTCTTTTCTTTTTATTCCATGCAATCTCTAAATACATTGGATTTCATTGAATAATTAATGTGACAGGTTATTATTCATGGAATATCTATCTGAATGCCTAATTAATTGTGCTCATTTATTCTAAATGTGATTAATGTTGTGAATTCTACATTCGCTCCCTATGTTCGACCTCGGACTCCATTGTAGATTCTAAGTTATAAATTTTATTTATTTTATTTTCAAGCAATTTTGACTTGCTACGACGATTACATCCTTTAAAAACATCAATTTCACCGCGAATTAACAGGCGTCGGTTATTTGGGTTTTCCATCGGTTAAAGTATGTTGTAGTTGGTATTGGAGGTGGTGATGGTGGTCGCTAATCAGGCAATGATGGTCGAGGTGATGGTGGTGGTTGCCGACGATGAGGGGAGGCAAGCAGAGGAGGTCGTACCTAAGGAGGGGGTGAACGACAACGAAGAGGAGAGGCCACACAAGGAGAGGCAGAGTGCTTCGACGGAGGCGACACCACGTGCGTGAGGAGAACGAAGAGGAGAGGGGGATTTGGGAGGAAGGGGGAGGGAGTTCAGGTGCGCTAGAGTGATTTAGGTTGACGTTTCTTGACCGTTCCAACTAAAATGGTCGACGAATTTATTTCAAATTAACTTTTTAACATCGACGATTTTCGAATGTACTGTTCTCAAGGGTGCATATTCTATTGTTATTCTACGATCTAGAATAATTATTCTCGACCATTATAAAACATAATGGTTACCAAGAGTCCGATCATTAAGTTTCTCACCTACCCATAATGCGGATTGGTTGAGATAATTTTCGATTATTTGTAACGGTTAAGTAAAATCTTATTCTCGATCGTTATAAATGATTAAAAATGTCGAAAATGATCTCAACCAGTCTACCTTATGAGTAAATGAGAAGCTTAATAATCGAACTTTTAACAACATTACATTTTATAACCATTAAGGATATTATTATTCTCGACTATAAAATAAAAATCTCATGTACACCCTAAGAACAGTACATTTTATAATAATTCACATCCGATCATACAATATCAATATTTATTAAAATTTTTTTCTTTCAACTTATCACTCTCATCACTTCCATATTAATAAATATTAAAATATATTCACTCTGATATAATTTATCCACTAATATATACTTAAGGCAACACATAACCCATCCCACTCCAAATCACAATATTATAAAAAATTTATATGTATCACGTCACATCAATATCGTCAATTATTCGATCGCACTCTATCTTACTCCGTTTCTATTCTATCACGCGATGGAGTTATCCCTCGTGCAAACTCAGCGGGGCCCATGCCCGGCTGTGACTCTTCCATTTTTTTGCAGGCGGGGGATGGATTAGTTGGTGAATTTAAATTTGGCTGAAATATTTCTCTTTCTATTTTTTATATTACAAATATTTGGGTGATGGCATGCTTGTGTCCAGCGTAACATGACGTTTCATCTCTCACGGAAGTACAGTGTCACACCGGGTTTCGGGCATGCATTTCCCAACATCAGTATACGTCCATCGTCTTTTTGCACCAGTACTTTACTTTGTCACGTCTTGTTTTAGTATCTTTGTCACATCAGGATGTGTCGTTTCAAAACTTTTATCATGTGTTGCATGATTTTAACTTCAATCTTAACGCTCTCTCGTGACTCCGCGACCTTTTCATCCGATGTGCTCCTCATCTCTTGACGTGACAGGTCATTCGTCTCTGAACAATGTTGGCAGGTCATCTCAATTTAATCCCATTACTTTAGATAATTACCTCAGGATACTTTAAATTGGGTTGGATGATACCTGGCAATAGTCTAAAAAGAAAAAAGAAAAAAGAAAAAAGAAAAAGAAAAAGAAAAAGAAGGAAGTGGGAGGAGATGGCAACGTCATTACTAATGAGGCGTAGATGAGTGCCTTTCCTACCCAATTTCCGTAACGTTTTGGAATGTTTGGGGACTCATTACTAATGAGGTGTAGATGAGTGCCTCTCCTACCCAATTTCCATAACGTTTTGGAATGATTTAGGACTCAATGACCCCAGAAAAGTGAAGCTAATTTTCCACCACAATCAATCGATGTTGAAATTGTGAGAGCTCTCCTCCTTCATAGTGTTCACCGCATCCATTTAAAACATTTCAAAAGAAAGAACACAAAATTCACAACAATCCACCTAGCACTCCTATCCTTCTTGCTAAGGGTATCGTAAGAAATTTAATAGATTTGTACTACTAATTTATTACGATTCTTTTGCTTTCGTGACATTTTGTAGGGAATCTTCTCTATCCAAGATCATTTGATCTTTGAGTAATCAAATTTATCAATTATTTAAAAAAAAAAAAAGGAACAGCTACATGTAATTACCAACATGCAAGAAAGATAAACAAGAGGTTGATATAACGCACGAGGTTTATTAATGCACGTTTCAATTGGTGCAAATGATTTACTTTGTGGGCCAAACAGAGGATTGAGGTGGGGCAAAAGGTAGGTGCATGGAGCCGCAATGGTCGTGTGGTCGTACCTGTCAAACATCTTTGACAATGAGTTTTTTGTCCCTACCGATTTCGAGGACGTCGACAGCATTTTGGATAATATACTACTCAAAAAAGGTCCAAATATAACAGTGCAGGATACAATCTCAGAGTGATAACGAAAATAACTTCAAAGAAGCATCAAAACACACAATGACTACGTCTCACAATCCCAAGCTATGCAAGTGGCCAAGATGGAGGATGGAGTAGAGCGCCTTTCCCACACTTTATCCTAATAGTCCCGTCAGTTTTAGACCTAAGGTTATACTTATCGTGACCTGAGAGAGACAGACATTAATTGTACAAACTCTTAAAGGCTGAGTGGCGGAGAAGAAGAGGTTATCTTTTTCTTGGTGCTATCAGAGGAGTCAAAGGTTGAAGGACAAGTAACTACTAGAAGATTATCATTGCAACCCCTTTCATCTCTATACAAAGATGAATACGAGTGAGTTTAATATACGCATACATAACCAGGTTGATATGTGTGTGTGTGTGTCCATATTTCTGATCACAAGGACAAGGTAATCATGTATGTGTGTGTGTCCATATTTTTAATCATAAGGACAAGGTAATCATGTATGTGTGTGTCTGTGTGTCTATATTTCTGATCACAAGGACAAGGTAATCATGTATATAGATGTTTATCTTATATATCTGCAAATACATATATCTATATTTGTCTAGATAATCTGAATATGTTCGTAATGTAAATCACTCGTGATGAATATAGATCTTTTGCATTCCTGGAAAAACTTATAATTTGTTTTGTAACTGACACAAGTATCGATACTCATACATTCACTATACAGTTTTGGATTCCAGTTCAAACCATAGGTTACCAATATTTGTACTCTTCATGAGTACTGGTACATGCAAGCTACAAATTTAACTTCAGGTCTTAAGTCCAAAATCTGGGACTTGTATATACCAGTACTAGTCATGAGTATCAATATACATGAGTCCCAAATCCTGTTCTGGACTCGAGGTGACCAAGACCTGTAGCTTATAAGTACCGATACTGGTTAGCTACAGGTGACCAAGACCTACAGCTTACATGTAACTTTCTTCACAATGGTATTTGAGTTTAATTGCCCACTTAACCCAACAAACACGTCCCATTCTGGACAAGTTATTTTCCTACAACCTTGAAGTTCCTATGCTCTATCTTCTATTGTGGCATCCGGATTTCCATCTCTACTCGCAACAAGGTGGATTCCCAAATAGCAACAACAAGGGAACCTACCCACCAACACGCTCAAGAAGAGGCAAATGGAGAGCCTCTTACGGCAGTTTCTGGAAAAATAAACATGACTTTTTCTATCATTTAATTTCAACCTCAAAACATGAGGATATTAGGAATGGATCCAGTAGAAAATGCTGTTGAATGAATCGACAACATTTTCTTTCAAGGGAAGAAAAAGGAATATAGGAAAAGAAAAGGATTTTAGCAATCATATATAGGTCTATTACGCATGTCGTGAATTAAATAGCTGGGCCCCCAAACAGGCATGCTGCACTTGCCTTGCACCATGCCACCGTCTCCTTGCGAAGGAAAACCTATCGAGACGGGGAATTGCTACCAACACTTTTAACTCATTATGTGACGAGGAGGAGGAGACCCCCAGGCACTTATTCTTGAGATGTCACTAGTCTACGGAGGTTTGGAGACGTGCTTGCCAGGATAGTCAGAGGTCGGATATCATTTCACGTTTTTACTCATGTCAACGATATAGTATTAATAACGGAAGAAATTATCTTCGTAAAAATTAAGTTAAGATGCACGTGATCAAATCAACAGGAGCAGGATTCTAATTTGCTTGACTGGACCCATGATGGAAGGTGATCCCACTCCACTTTTTTGAAGATTATGCAGGTAAACCTGTTCTACCTTAGTTGCTATATTTTTTTAAAAGTGTAATTACCTATTTTTGTACACTATAAAAAGATCCCCCACTTACATTGCCTTGGTGTATCACCTGGTGGCCAATACACCTATACCTGGCAAATGGGGAACCATGGGTTGTGAGTTCGAGCCTGGGATTTATCCAATGGCCGTAGGCAATTGATGGTTCCTGCAGTCACTTGGGGTTTGCCTTGATGAGGTTTCCTCGTCATTGGGGAATCCAATAGAGAGAAAATGTCTTTTTCCATACATAGTGGATATTAAGCGGTGGATTCCCTCTCCAAATGTACATTTATATCAGGTGGAATTGAGTTATTAATTCTTTATTTTCATGTGGATACTTATTTTTATTTTTCTTGGCTATGTTACGTTTCTCATGTTCTACAAATTTTTTTATGACTTTCAGTGGCCTTGACTACAGCCTTGGAGGTCCATCAAATGACGTCATATGCAAGAAACGCGGATAAGAAGCTTAGCTCTACCTTCACTGTCAAGATCAAGCTTTTCTTTATGACCTAGATCTTAGTCCCATCCCCAGATATGGACCTATCTAGAGAAAAGGTGGAGGAAAAATAGAGGGGAGTGTTCCTCATCCTTGTGGGAGGGATCGAGCAACCATTGCCATGATAGTGGAGGTCCACATCATCGAGATAATCTCTCCCCACTTCTCCCTGCAAGGAGGAAGGTGTCGGCTACCACAAGGGTGTTAGTGCTATGCACTAATTAACTCAATTTTGATGTTAACAAAATAATCTATTTTGATTTGACAAGTTTATTTTGGTAAGATGTAGAGTTTAGAAATGATGATGACGAAAAGAAGATGCAAGAAATGATGATACAAGATGATGGCTACTTCAATTCAAGCTTCAACAAGCTTTATGGCTCCTATGCTCTAGACTTTGATTTTTCTACTTAAGGGAGTATAAGGGAGTATTTTGCTTAAGTCTTATTTGCAAACACTTAGTTTGCACAAATTATTGGTTCTTTAGGACTTGCAATTTTGTAATTTTCAATTTTTGGCATTCTTGGGTGCCTAAGGTGTAGGCTTGCTGGTTTCTCTTGAGAAGAGGAATAAAACACCTTCTTAAGGGTGTTCAAGAAGGAGAGGTTGTAATTGAGGTACACCACCCTCAGTTTAAGTTGTGTGATAGTGATACTTGCTAAGAAGCAAGAATAAAATCCTAGTTAGGGATAACTAAGTATAAATTTTTCCCATTTTGGGTTTCCTCTCTAAATAATTATCTCAATTGTTGTTTAATTATTTTGGTGTGATTTTAAATTGATTATTATTTTCATTTAACACAAATTACCCCCTCTCTTGTGTCGATTTCAGAGGATTAGCCATTCCACAAGGGTCAAAAGGAGGGCATCAACCCATTCCATAAATGGTCAATTGGTGCTCAAGCCTTGACTGAAGAGACACCAGTTGATCAACAGGTTAGATGGTTGGCATCCCCTTACCTAACAAACTTGACTAAAGAGAGGCGCTAGCTGACCAACCAGTCAGTCGGTTGGCACTCCTTTGCCTGAAGAAGCCCAACTGAAAGGAGGTGTGCCGGCTGATCAGCAAGTCAGTGAAGGGATCGATCGCATCAATCCGTGACATCGTGGATGCGTGAAAACAAGTGTTTAAAAGTTTCAAATCATAAGATTGAATTGATGTCGAGAACTTGATCAAGCATATGAAATAAGACACCTTAATAAACTAGAATCACATGATTGAAACTAGTTTCTAATCGTCTCGGGACCCCACAAGGTATCGAGATATACCTTATGGGTGGAGTGGTACACCATCCCAATGTTGGAGTTATGTGCCCTTAGCTAACAAACATAAGATGAATCACTAGATCAGTGATTCAAATATGAGTATTAGATCATGTTGACACACTAATATGATAGGATGGGTCCATCATACAATCGAGATAATATCTTGTGCCATGTTGGATATACAAATGACAAGTATTGAAGTATCCAAATGGTTTGGATCGAGGATTTTGATAAGTCATCAAGAACCATCATGATATCCAACTATAGTCTCTAGTTTGAGAAGAGTGGCAATTTCCTCTAGAGACTGTTGCTTGACTGATGCCAATTTTGAATGCGGATGTGATTGCGAAAAATCACTTTCGTTATAGTAAATGCGTACAAAAACTCTTGAATTTATAAATCAGATCGAACTCGAGATTATTAAAATCAAAGATTAAAAGTGGAGTCCAAGTTGTTCGTAGGGAGGCAAACAGATTAAAATCACTTTCCAAACTAGAGTTAGAATCGAAGATCAAGTAGGATGACTATTAGAACTATAATTAATCTAATGGCATGCAACTTCTAACTAGAAAGCATACAACTTGAAGACAAGTTGAAAAATAAATACTAGAACTTTATTGAAAAAAATAAGAGTTTGGCACAAGTAGAACTAGTATTACAAATAGAGAAATGCTTCTAAAGGAAGAAAAGTACAACTAGAACTAAATTACTACAACCAGAACTAGCCTAGAAAAATGAGAAGTAAGGGCTTCGAAGGCAAAGTCCAGAGCGTCGGCGTAGATGTGGATGCGAAGGCGCACCCACAATCTCCAAGGAGAAGAAGTAGAGGAGTAGTTCTAGTTGGTGGATCTATTTGCAAGTGGAAAGGAATGATCCTAAGGGGTTGGCTAGGGTGTTTATATAAAGGTCAAGAAGGCTTGTGATTGGTTGATCCAAGTTGCCTTGGATCATTAAAATAAAGGGCTATGATTAGGAGTTTAGGAATCATAGGGTAGAATGTAGGAATAGGTGGATAGAATAAGTTAGGTGTTATTAGAATTGATGGAGGGCTAGGATGCCGTTGAGAGGATGATGGAGGGTTGTGGTTCTCTCAAATTTTTGGCCTTTTATATTTCAAATTTCAATTTTTATATAACATAAAAGTTGTAGCCCTCAAAATTAGCTTTCCAACGCAACTTGAATCACTCAATTTGGATTTGAAATGAAAACGTTATGGCCAAAATACTAAAGGTGTGTCATGCTGTTACGAATTTCGAGATTATGTTTAGGATCAGGAATATGATTTGGTTTAAAGTTCTAAGATAGGGATTTGGTAGGTAATTTAGGATCCTAGGATTTAGATCTTGTGGTGGATAAATTATGGTGTATTTTCACCATCCAAAATAGTTTTTATCTGAGGATAAAAGAGATGGCCAAATAAGATTTGTTGAGTTAGGATTTAGGTTTTCTAAGGATAAGGGATAGGTTCTTTTAGGAAAGGATACAATTTAGTTTGGCCAAGCAAATAGGTTAGGATTTGAGGTCTATGGTCAGCCCTAAGGTGTGAGAAATTGGATCCATAAGTTAGGTCATGGGTTTGGAAATTTGGATTCCTAATTAGGCTAAGGTTAGGTTTAATTAGGTTTCCAAATATGTCCACCAATTAAGCTCAGTCCTCTTCCACGTGAGCTCAATATAGAAAATCCAATCAATCTTGCTCTAATCAACTTGAAATTTTATATCTACACATATACAAATAAATACATTACAGTAGTAGATCCCATAAGTATGCACTATTTACAAAATGACCTAAAATGACTAATCTAACCTAACTAAATGCAATCTAAACCAAATCACCCTTAGACTAACATTAATTAGGCATTAATTAACATAAATAAATATAGAAATATCACACCCCTGTGCCCATCATGTGCTAGTCCTCGAGCAAAACACTAAGTGAAAAACTTGCAAGAAAACAGTATTTACAATAGGAAATCACTTGCGAGTTTTGAGTTATGTCACAAGAAAGTCATGAATCTCAATTCTTCACCAAAACAAAAGAATTATACACAAAACCTTAACGTCAAAGACTCAGCAGTTCTAAAGTGTCCTATTAGCCATCAGACTTAGGTCGCTAGAGTAACTTTCTCTGACTAAGTCGACCTACCCAAGTTTCGAATCGAATGTAAGAAATAAGCAACTTATGTGTGTAATAATGTGACTCACTAGATGAGCAACTAGGTTGATTCCTAGTATTCAATAAAACTTAAAATATTTCTATACTCTCTCTAAGACAATCCTACTTTTAGTTAGGCCATACTAAGATTTAACAACATTTCCTTCATCACTTTTCGACCCCCGAAGTCAACACATTAGGTGTATACCTCCTGGGCTTGACCCATTGGTCTCTTATTCCTATTTTTTTTTCTCCATATTTTTTCTTTTTGTCTATAGGATAAACACCCATTTATGGCAAGGTGTTTTTATTTTGTAAATGGAAAGGGTAGTATCCACATGTCGTGAGATGCATTTATTTAATGGAATTACACTAATTTGTAGCAAGGTGCTTTATTTGGTGGAAAATTGTTTTTCATATTTTTCTCATTTTTTTCAAGGTTGAATATCTATATTTTTTTTTTCCTCCAAATCATTTTTTTAGGTGAATGGCTTTCCTTCATCCGTTCTAAATGCATTCCCCTACAAATAGGAATAATCCTAAGAGCTAGAAACATATAAAGGTCCTTTGGATCTGCAAGCCCAAAGACTAAATCTTATTAACCACTAATGACTCAACGAAATCGCCCAAAAGATGAGTCAGTGCACTGTGAAAGTGAAGATGCTTGAAACTCCAAGACTATTCAAACCAAAGGGCAAAACGATAAGTCATTCTCTCATTACTCCTTTCACTTAATACTTCTAGCTTTTTCAGACTCCTTTCAAAGTCTCAGGAAAAAAAATCAGATTCAAATAAATACTCGAGATAATTAAGTAGACATACGACCTGAAGAGTCTAAGCGAAAATAGTTTGTTCGTACTTTTCCTAAGATCGATAAATCCTCAAAATCGAATTTTCCAATATTTTTATAACTCAAACTCTAAAAACCATGATTTTCTTGTTGTTTTTCTTTTTTTTTTGAAACTAACCACTATTGATGACACAACTAATAAAAGAAAAGCCACTAATACCTATAATTCTGGTGATAAATATGAATGACTCTGAAAAATATTATCTACTGTAACGACCCAATTCCCGAGTCCCTACGAGACACGAGAACCGGACCGACTCGACTAATCCCAAGACCTAGTCGTCCAACGAGGAAGTAACCAAAAGAGCAGTAAAATAAATCACATTCAACATGAATATAACTAACAGTAAGAAAGTACAGCAGTAAGGAAAGAAACTACTACAGTGTATACCACCACAACAGTAGAACAACATTTATCATATAACATGAACTGTAGGTAAAGAAAAGCACAGCGGAAACAAGAACTACTCACTATAATGGAAGCAAAAAGGGGTACAAAAGACAGTGGTAACTCTACTGGACCCTACTTGGCCCAGCGTCCTCTACAGCTGCTGACCCTGGCTGCTCAACACCCGGTCCTGAAAAAGGTAACGAGTGTAACACGTCAGCAAAACGCTGAGTAGAGTGGCAAACTAAACTAAAGATAACAGTAGAGTGTACAGTAGCTGTTATGTTCTATTACTTCCTTTATTTACATCTTTCAATTTTCTCACTATTTCATTTATTTCTCAGATCCTTTACTTGATCTCGAATGTTCCTCGTGGGAACGATCTTGATTGCAGTCTTTTCCAAAAGTAGAAGTAGCACGTGGTGCTCTCCTGGCCGGGAGAGTCCCCCGTGGTGATCCTACCCTCAGTCAGCCACCCCAAGGTCACTAACAGACGTAACGGTGACTACGGTACGCGCGATAAACGCACAGGTAGCTAACCCGCACTGGCACGCGGTCAGTCGTTTCCGTTAACGGGTGCGCCCAAAGCACAGCACGGAACAAGGGCAGAACCCTCTCAGTAACAGGGGTCCAACCCCTCCACAGTAACCAAACCGAGGCCTTGCCCCTCCACAGTCCGCGCACCCTCGCCTAACTACCCTGGTTTGCCCCAGTGGGCCTAACAAGTCGGTGAAAGAGGCTAGCAGAACCCCGGGGCCCGTGGGGTAGCTAGTGCTCTCCTAACACTAGTAGCTCTCCTCGGTACTACGTACACGAGGGCCAGCAAGTCGGTACAGAGCAGCCGGTCCTAACCCCGGGTCCCTGGGGTGGCTGGCCCCACTCTGCACTAAACAGGTACAGGTACTTCCCTTGGTACTACGTACCCAAGAGACAGTACAAAACTACATCTCAGTTCCATTCCTTTTTCTTTCCAGGAGTTCCACTCCTAATTCCCCGTAGGGTTCCAGCTCTTTATCTCAGAACATCTTATGCTTCACTTTCCAGTTTCACGTTCTCACAATCCATGATCTCAATCATGTTTCTTTATTCATAACAGGCAGCTGTTAATTCAATTTACAGGCAGCTTTATATTCCTTTCCATTTTTCCAAGACTGCAGTATTATACATTCCACTAGTTTTTCCATCCTAGGATTCATGCCATATCCTAGGATCTATCATACAATCTAGTTTTCCAGCCCTAGAATTCATGCAACACCTAGGAGCTATCATATATTTCTCATTCCTAGGATTCATGCAATGTCCTAGGTTCTAGTTATGGTTCCATGCTTTAACAGGTTTTATTAATACTTAAAGCCACTCTACCAGGTACAACGGGAGTAATGGGGGCGTGATCGGGAATCCCGCGTGCCTCCGCGACTCCCAAGACTGCAACTGAAGGAGGTCCTATCACAAGGATCAAACACAAGGAGTATCTCAAAACAGTGTATAGCTACTGTAGACGGGTAGAGGAATTAATTCTGAAAAGAACGCAACTTGAATTGCGGAAAACGGAACCCGAACGGGCCCTAAACGGGTCAAAAACGACGACACTGTGCAAAATCAGACGTCTGGAACTTATTCCAGACGTCTTAAAAAGTGGATCAGAGAATTACCTGTTCAGCGTGGTTTCCCAGACGTCCAGAAGTCTGCAGGGACGTCTGGCCTATCTCCAAGACGTCCGATGGTAACCAAGGACGTCTGGAGGTCGCTCCCGCCGTCTGGTACAACAGCCAGACGTCTGATTCGCAAAGGATGGCGAAACACCTAGCCTGCGCACACCCAACTCCCTCCCTCAGTACGGTCAGTCGACAGGAAGGAAGAAGAAGACGGAAAACTCACCTTTCAGACGTCTGGATTGTATTCCAGACGTCTCCCTCGCCGTCTGGCTATCAACCCAGACGTCTGATTCTGGAAATTTTTCCAGAATCAGGGCACCACTCAGCCTCCGCTCGCGACGCCACCCGCGTCGCACCTCGCGCACTTGCTGCTCAGACTGCAGCAGTCCCTCCCGCGCCGTTCCGTGCCTCCTGCGCCCTCCGCCGGCTGGTCCTAGCAGCCCCGGCGAGCTCGCCCTCACGGCAGAGCTCCGCTCTCGCACGCAGCACTTCCTCCGTGCTCACTGCGGCCGCCACTGCCGCCCTCGCGCTCGCGCTCATGCTCACTGGCTGAAGGAGAAGAGGGAGGAGACGGTGGAGACGACGGGAGGGAGCGTGTGGCCTTTTAAGGCCGCGCGAGGAGGAGAGAGAGGACACGGCAGGCGCCTGCAGCCGCAGGGAAGAGGGAATCAGCGAATATCCGGTCTGCGCACTCAGGCGCGCAGATGACTCGCGCGTGTCAGAATTAACGGATTTCCAGACGTCTGGAAGCGATCCCAGACGTCTGGTCAGACGTCTGGACCACCTCCCAGACATCTTAAAATACGTCTGGGGCACGCATTCGTTACATCTACCCCTCCCCATGCCTATTTCATGTAATGTCCCCAATGCATGCAATTAAAAAAAAAAAAAGAATAGATGTTACCTAGAAATCTGAGGGTTCTAAAGAAATCAAGACTTGATTATCTTCAGACTTGAATAAAAATTTCAAAGCGAATAACAAGATTATTTATAACCGTTGAGTTGCCTCCCAACAAGCATTGAATTTTATGTCTACAGCTAGACTTAAAACTTTAAAGGATGAATCAATTAATAAAGAGGATAGGGTCAAGAGTAGAATAACAAAAAGATCAAGGAAGCTGACAATCAGATGTCCGCAAATGCTGACCAATTGGCAATGCAACCCCATGCCAGAAGGCCCGGTACAAGATAGATAAATTAGAAGAAGCTGTATCTAATGCCATTTAGTGCTAAGGACATGAGGTGCATTGGGAGTGAAGGTACGTAACCCAAGTATAAAATATGTGTAACTCATAAAGTGTTATGCCTAATGAAAATGAGATTTGAAGTGAGGGTACAGATTTTGGGTTGTCTTGGGTTTACAGAAATCAGATTTGGCTAAGTCATAAGGGTCCTTATATATAGTTGAATGCTTTAAGAGTAGAGGCACCCTCAGATTCTTGGTATTATTTCCCCAAAAATTTTCTCTTAGTTCCACCACCTCATTTTCTTCCTTGAAGTCCAAGTCTTATAAATCATCGTTGCTAAAATCAAACTTGGTTACATCAGATATGCAATCAAACTCCATAGGAAATAATTCAAATTCAGGTTCATCCAAATCTAATGTAAAGGTGAAGCTAGTCCTTGAAGGTTCATTAAGTTCAAATTGAAATCTTTGAGCTTCACCTACTTCAAGTGAGAAATTCTCCTCAAGATCAAATGTGAATCTTTCTATTTCAAACTTATCAGAAATCTCCTCAAACAAAAAGGTCACATATTCAGATTTATGCTCATTATCCTCAAATTTGGTTTCAGGATCGAATATAAAGATTTCCATTTAAAAGTTATCAGAAGCTTGATCCTCAAAAAGAAATGCCTCGTATTTAGATTCATATGTATGTTCCTTGAATTCTACGACTTTCAAAGAGGCACTTTTAATCAGACCCTCAACCTACTTGAGTTCTTTAATGAGCCCACAACTTTCATTAGAGTCCTCAATAACCTTAAAAGTTGTAATTTCATCTTTTCATCCCCAAAGGCTATTTGTATATTCTCCATTTCATAGTCAATCAGGGCCTCTGCAATTGATAAAAATGGTCTTCCGAGAATAATCGGAGCCCTTCTCAAATCCTTAGGAATGTTAAGACCCAAGATAATGAAATCCACAGGGTAGTAAAAATTATAAATTAGAACAATTACATCTCTCAAAATCCCACGAGAACGTCTTGTGGATTGGTCGGCCAACTGGATTTGTATTTCAGTAGGTTCAAGTTTCCCTAATCCAATCATCTCATAGATGTTAGTGGGCATCAGGTTGATGGAAGCCCCCAAATCAATTAAGGCCCTATTAAAGTCTAGATCATTAATTTTGCAAGAAATCAAGGGGGTTCCAAGGTCTCTCTTCTTAACAGGTAAATCCTTTAAGAGAATAGAGCCAACTTGTTCAAAAAGGATTACCTTCTCATGATTACTTGATTCTGGCTTACGCTCTGTAGTAGTCTATTCCTTCAAACACTTGGCACAAGCTGGGATGTGTTCAATAGCTTCCGAAACTAGGATATTAATCTGTACTTGTTTGAACGCATCTAGCTAGGTCTTATTCTCAAGCTCAGGTTTCTTCTTCCTAGGCCTATTCAGGGCCTTAGGAAAAGGGATTCGAATGTTTGGATCCTCAAAATCATGAGCCTGGATCTTGTCCTCAACCTCACGTGTATTAATTAAAGTTGGTTTAACATGATCCTAGTTTGTTTGATTTGGTGCACAAGGTTCTGAGTGGTCGTTCCACTTCTTAGGGTGATGGAATTGGCAGTGGCAGATGGGTATTAATTCCCCAAAGAAGGAAGAGTTGGAAGGACAGCTACAGAAGGATGTGGAACTTGAGGTGAATTTAAACCTGGGTGAGTCAGAGGAGCTAGTTGAATCACGTGTGCTTGGTTGAACCCTTGAGGATTGTGTCCTTGATTAGGCATGTTTATAGGGTTCGGAATAGGTTGGGAAGGGAGGTCACCAATAGGTCTATCATTAGGCTTAAGCCCTATTTGGTTCTTCAGATCCCTGTTGGATTGGGTCAATTGTTACATAGCTGGAAACATGGAAGTATTTGTGTCCATCAGTTGCTAGTTTTGATTTAGAATAACCAATTCAATTTAGCTAGGCTGGTTAGCAGGCAAAGCTTGATAGGTTCAACCTTGGTTATAGGTATTAGGCAAGCTAAGGTTCATCTAATAGGGTCTAGGTTGTACAATTTGTTGGTTTCCTTGCCCTTGACTTTTCCAAGAAAAATTTGGGTGGTTTCCCCAACCAAGATTATAAGTAGTGGAGAAAGGATTTCTATTATTTCCTTGGATAGCCGACACATCCTCATATCCAGATGATGATGAGGATAAGTGTGTGGAGTCAAGATAGTAGGGATCAAAGGTCCTTGCTTAGGTCCCATGTAAAGGGCCCTGGGTCAGTTGGCTCACATCTTAAGCCATGTGCAGCTTGTTTACAAACTCCCTCCCTGAGGGAGCTTGGATAGTGGGTGATGGGAGGGTTGCTCCCTTCCTATTTTTGCTCATTAGTTCATCCAATTTTTTAGATATAACCTCAACTTTGTCCAGTTTTTCATAGATCAAATTCATATCCACATTATTGGAGCTCTCTTAGACCTCATAAATTCCACCTCTTGTTTGCATGGATCTTCGATAAGTTTCCTTGGAGGCATTGTTCATGGAATTCTCACTCATATTCTCAAATAAATCAAGATCACTATTTTCATCCTTACTCATAAAGCTGCCTCCACAGGCTGCACCCACAAGGCTCCTCATATGATCATTAAACCCGTAATAAAAGATCTTCACTAGTTGCCATCTAGGAACTTCATAATGCGGGCACTTTCTTATTAAATCCATGAATCTCTCCCAAGCTTCATGTATTGGTTCTTTAGGGTGTTGGGAGAAGGTGGTGATAGCTCTTCTAAGTGCATTGGCTTTTCCAATTGGGAAAAAACTCTTTAAGAAGATGCTTCTTAGCTCCCCACATGTGTTAACATGCCTTCCTATAGACCTTAACCAATGACTAGCTTTCTTTTTTAGGGCAAAAGGGAAGAGTTTCATTTTAAGCACATCATCATGTAGATTGGGAATTCTATTTATCTCACTAATGACTACAAACTCCTCTAAGAATTGAAAGGGGTCTTCATCATTATTGCCCTTAAAATGAGGTAGTTGTATGGTGGAGTACTTAATTTCAAATTGAGACCCTACAGGTGGGACCCTAATGTAAGGTTGGTGTTGATACTGGGCAAGGTTGTAAAAATCCCTCAAGGGTCTAGCTTGCGGATGTTGGATCTATAAAATCTCAAGCATCTCTTGCATTTGGGTCTGATGATCTTGTTGAAACTAGTTTAGTTGGACTTGGAGGTTTTACATCTGAGCCTAAGGTTCATCTAATTCGATTGTGGATTTGGGTTGGCTACGTTAGCTATCAAATCAAAATCAGAGTCTGACTCAGACGTAGAACTAGATTCACCAATAGTTAGTCTCATCCTTGGTTCTTTTTGTAGAGGTGGCACCAAGTGTGGATTTTTTAATCTAGTTTCGTACATACACTTGAAGAAGGTTATAGACGCGGAGAGAACAGGAGAGAGAAGTTTGTGCACAATACAAGAAATCAAATTTTAGCCCTAAAGGGTTGCACCTATTGGACCTAGTCTAAATTTCGCTAACCCTAGCTAAATGACTTGACCCTTGAATTACATGGTTGACTAGAAGGGTGGGACCCCCTAGGACACCCCGCATGGTGGGACACCACTAGAGGTTAACGCGGTTATCGTACCGACCTTCTTATCACCAGTTGGTCCAAATAGACAAGGCCTCAGATATAATCAACTAGGTATAGCTACAATTTGGAAAATAAAATCCAACCTAGTTGGCGCATCCGTCAAGTTACTTAGGGCTTAGGATTTAAAGTACACAGGATTGTATGATGGGGACGAGGGGTGGTTGGCCAATCAGATCTTTTAAATTGTGTGTGCATGCCAAAGAAGGGTCTAAACAGATTTAGTTGGTGAAGTATCTTTTAATGCTCAAATAATTAATTCACTAATTTTAGGGTTCAAATTTCAAGACCTTTTCTAACAAGTTTTGAGTAGAACATATGGCCTTTTGTAATCATGAGACCTTGATCTTTTTCCTTCAAATTGTGAATCTGGTAACCCTAATGTGGCACCTTATCATGCAGCTTTTAAGTAAATCAATTTTATTTCAAGTGGTGTGACACAAACATTGCAACAAACACTACAAGAAAACATGTCTTTTGGGACAGACATTAGTGACAATAAATGTTACCATCGCAAAGTTTGTACCTTTTTGTGATAGTTTATCAAAAAAATTAAAAAATAAAAATTGAGACACTAAAATACCATTGCAAAATCGAAATTACAATAAAATCAAAGAGGTTTGCTTCCCACTAAAAAACCTTCCCTATTTTGAAAACTTCTTTTGGTGAAAACATTCTCACACACATTTTTCCCCCTAAAACCCCCCTCCATGAAAAAGCAAACCCTTTCCCCTCGTCTCCTCGAAAACCCTACCCCTGAAAACCCCCGTGCATTTCTCCACTTTCTCCTCTCTCGTCACCGACCGTCTCCTCCCCATCCTCATCACCGATCACGTCCTCTCCGCTTCGACACCTGCGACCACTTCCTTGCTCGCTTGCACCGTCCTCGCTCGCTTGCACTGTCCTCTCCGTGTACTAACCTACGACCTTGCCTCGATCACCTCTGACATCCTCAGCATCAACCTGAACCACCCTTCTCGAGTTGCATACTCTTCTCCAGCAACCACCACATCAGCCCTCCTCCAAGATCAGTCTTCATCTCCTCCTCTCACCGTCCCTTTTCTCTCCTCCTCCTCAGATCGACACAACCCTTCACTCCCTTTGTCCATTCTAATAGTTTTCAGTTAGATCTCGTTTTTTTTTTTGTAGCTTTAAATAAGAGCTTTCTTTTTAAGTAAATCTGCACTCAAGAACCTTTTCCCCTTCCACCTATTTTTCCTCAGTTAGATCTAGTTTTTTAAGTCCATTCTCCTATTTTTCCCTCTATCATTGCCACGTCGCGAGCATCCCTCTCCAAATCGATCGGTTGACAATGTCGAACGAGGACAAACACTTCGAGTCGAAGGTCGAGGTCGAGGCCTCCAAGACCTACCCACAGTAGGCGAGAACCATCCGCAAGAACTACACCGTCAGCGAGAACCATCCGCAAGAACTCCTACACCGTCATCAAGGGTAGTCCCTGTAAGGTGGTTGAAGTGTCTACTTCCAAAACTGGGAAGCAAGGTCACACAAAATGTCATTTGTACTGACTACCATTCAAATTTATTTGATACCTTTACAGTCACCATATCACATAAAATTTCATTATTTCACAAAGAATAATACATAGAAATTCTCTATTAAACCACTTTAGATTATTAGGAGGTAGCACTTATTCCAGCATAGAAAAAAAATAGAGATTAGGCATAGCTTAAACTAAAAGAAATGCGGTAAAACTCAGTATGTAGAGCACAATCATGGAACTAGAGTTGAATACAAGTGCATGGAAATCGTTGAAAAGAAACAAGAAAAAGAAATTAAATCCTTCAGCTACAAAGTGATATTTTTGGATAAAGTGAGCCCCAAGGAAATCTCAATAACGATAAGGAAATGGTTTTTATCTGGCTAAGAGATGCGACTATAATCAAGCACCAAAGAGAAGCAATGTAAAACATTTTCTTTGATTTCACTTTGAGAGGATCTAAGGATTTATAAAGAAGGGCAAGCAAGATAAAAATAATAACCGAAGGCCAGATTCTTTCTCTGAGCGACATCTAATAATAATGGGAAGATGCTGTATGTAAAGAGTTTGTTTTGAAAGCAGAAAATTTTGCAGTCGTGAAATTCCTTGTGGTGTTTATTTAATACCTAATCAGGAATGTATTGTAGAGGATCCAAATCTTCCTTTGGTGGCATTTTACTGATAAGCATCAAAAGAATATGATGTGATATGTGGTGACTGATCCAGTCATTAGAACACGAAATTGGAGTCTTTACTGACTACTTAGCAACAACAGGGGTAGTGAAAAAATTATCTCATCCAACCATCTGTCACATTTGAACTATTGTGGTGCTTTATATCCAAGTGAACCAAGGGTTGCCCCCCATTGAATCAAAATGCTTAAACCCAAAGGATCATTGGATAAACTTAGCGAGTTTGGACCATCGGATTTTTTGTGGTAATGCCCTTTGTAGGAACAGATCCTGTCCCTCATGGTCGACTATATCCCATTTGTATGCATGATTGTGCAACCATGTTCATTGAAATATTTTCATACAATCACCTATCTAGCACTAAAAGACAAATTCTTATATATGTTAGATTACAAAAGAGTTAAATTGCAAAAAAAGCCTCTAAACTCATACCTCTAGTTCTATGTCATCTCTAGATTCCTTAACACTTTATGGAAGGGTAAATCACAAAAGAGTCCCTAAACTTAGACCTCCTACTCTATGTAATCTTTGGATTTCATGAAAGTCCCAATATGCCCATTAAGTTTTTTACAGCATTCGATCCCTCAACTTTTCCCTCATTGCAACTGTTAAAAACAAAAAACTATTTCTTTCAGAAAGGGCATTGCCATCGAATACCACCCAAGTCACCTCCCTCTCCTAGGTAGACCTTCCCTTCTAACCACTACCCCTACCACCACCCTGCCCACTAACCACCCACCAAGCCTGGCTATTCCTCAAGACAAACATTAGAGCCCCTGACTAAGCATAGCCTGCATGGAGAAGAGCTCAACATTTCTTTTCTATAGACTAGGTCATTTTAATGAGGGGAAGGGGGAATGGAATGGGATGGTGGTAAGAGGAAAAAGAGATAGTAATAGAAAAGTGGGGGAATAAAACTATCACAAGAGATGGATATCCAGGAAATTGCATCAAGTTTGATCATATGTTCAACCAATTCTAATTTGGTATTAAAAATTACAAGATTAGAACTTCCCTACCAAGCCATTTCATAGGGTTAACCACATTGCTGAAAGTAGCATCACAATTTCCTAGAAAATCAATCAAACAACTAAACTTTAATGTTCATAATAAAAGGTCTTTTGGTTAAATTTCTTCATTGAAAACAAAGAGGCACGCAGTTAATTAGAACCATTATGGTAGTGTAAATTCAGTTTCTGTCCATAACAAATTACCTGCCCATCTGGTTGTTCTTATTACCAAGTGTAAAATCTTTGAATTTTTATTTTGTACTCCTAATATAGGGGCCTTGAAGTTGTTATGTATTAGATACTATATTCGTCGAGTGTGGATTGGTCGGTATGATATATTCTTTATGTTTTAGCAACAAACTTCATTACTTGGGATGCTTGGTGCAACTATTCTCCATCTTCCCAAAGCAGTGACATGTAGTTTGCATTATGGTTTCTTCTGGGTTGAAGCGAAGATTTTAATTAAAAAAAAAATCTAAACTCTAGAAATTTGATACAAACAATAAAGGTGAAGTATGACTCCATGCTTCTATTTTTCTTCCCAAGAAAATGTCCATAAATAGCAGGAGCAATTACTGTCGTGAGCAAGATGAGAAATTAACCTTAGCCTGTGCTTATACTCATTTCTCCATAGTACATTCGTTCTCACAATGTCTCATTAAGTACATTATTCTGGTAAAAATTCCCTGCATTCTTATGTGTTTGCCTGCGATTCTCATTTCCTTTATTCAAGTAGAAAAGGCAACGGCCTTGATATCAAATGTCCCTGGAAATTCTTATGCAAACCATGTTCCCAAATGCCAGATTCTGGGTCACCATTCCCTTCCTCTTCTTCAAGCTGCAAAAAGCATTCCAATGCAGTCATGTCCAGAGAATGAACCTCACCCATTATAATCCCTTATGCATCAGCAAGTTGAGCTTGGGCGTCAGCTTCCAAGCTTAGGCTCCATTGTTATTGGACTGTTGATTGCTATAATCAGGCTACATCATTACTGAATTACACAACTTTAGACTTATCTGATTAATTCCAACTCATGATAATCTCATCCCACAACCATACAATGGAAACCTTGTTGGTCCTGACCTTGACCCAAATATACAATGAAAGAAGCCCAACTCTGGCAAACAAAAAATGTGGCTTAACTAGATGTCAACTGCCTCAACTTTACGAACCTCTGCAACTCATTGTGCCGTCTTGTAGTGGTCAGCAACTCAACAATCAAGTCATAATGCTCCTCAAATGCCTTTAAGGTTGAATCCACGCATCATCAAATCATACACCTGCACTGCCTTATCAGGCAGTCTAGCCCTCCTGCAAATGGACAGCATTACATCAAATGTGAATTGGTTTAGCACAAGCCCACCAACCACTATCTAATCAAACAACACCAGGGCCTCACCATAGAACCCATTGTACCTATATGCATCCACGATCACCATCCCGATCAACAAGCCCTTGGATGTGAAGCCATCAAACCCCCTCCTCACCAAGGCAACATCACCACACCTCACATACATCCTGATGACCTCAGCCACGACAAAGGGCACCCACTCAAGCCACCTCCTCAGGACTTGCCCATGGATCTCCTTCCCAAGCCACACGGCCTGCAACTCCGTGCTAACACTCAACCCCTAGGCCATTGTCACAGAGTCAGGTCTATGCTTGGATAACTGCATCTGCCTGAACATATACCCAGTGCATCCAATAGTTATTATTATAAGAATCTTTTAATCAAAATTCTTTGTTTGTTTGGTCATGTCATTACTTTCTACTTTTTTTGGATATTATTCTTTGTTTTGCACATGTGTTTTTAGTTTCAATCTTTTTAATTTATGATTTTGTTGTGGTTGGCCTTGTCTACATATTATTTTATATTATATTTTTTCTTTCATTCATTTATGAAATTTGAAGTCCTTTTAAAATATTTTTTTTTTTAGGTTGTAGACGTGGATAAGACGTGGATCGATAAACGGTTTGAAGATATAGAAGTATATGATATTGGAGTATGTCAATTTTTGGATTGGGCATTTCATGAAGATCGATCAATATATAGATTTGGATCTAAGAAAGACTGGATATTTTGTCCATGTAAGATTTGTATGAACACTAAAAAGAGTAATCGAGAAGATGTGCATGAGCATCTTATATTAAATGGTTGGTGGCCAAGATATATAATTTGGAATGTCATTGGAGAGGAAGTTGGAGAGACATCATGACAAGGTCATCATCAAAATGTGTAGAATGAGGATGGTGGAAATGATGAGTTAATGGATATGTTCTATGACATAAGTAGGGTTCCTATGGATTCTGAAAATGATACACCATCTAATGTGGATGTTGACGATTTCTATAAAATTTTGTCAAAAGCAGAGGAACCTATTGCTCCAAGGTTAAAGATGTCTAAATTAAATTTCATATTGAGATTATTCAAATTAAAAGTTATTCACCATTCTACGTCAAAGATGATGTCACATGTGCTTGACTTTATTGGTGAAATATTAGGTTATCCAAAAAATTATCCTAAAAATTGGTATCATGCAAAGAAGAGCCTTCAGTCATTGGGCTTGAATTGTGAGAAGATAGATGCATGTCCTAATGATTATATCTTATTTGTGAAGAATAATGAAAAACTTGAACATTGTCCTAAGTGTGATGCCTTGAGATATAAGTTCCTAGAGACAAACCTCAATTGAAGTAAGAAAAGAAAGCCAACAAAAGTTCTTCACTATTTCCCTTTGGTTCTAAGGCTCCAATGACTTTTTATGTCATCAAAGACTACGGAATGGATGTTGTGGCATAGTGACAAAAGAATACCAAATCTTGAAGGAATTATGCGTCATCCCACAGATGCAGAAGAGTGGATAAGATTTGATAACATGCATCCAGATTTTGCAAAGGAGGTTCGCAATGTTAGACTTGGCCTTTCTAATGATAGATTCAGTTCTTTTACAAATATGAACAATAATTATACTATATGGCCAGTGCTTGTTGTCACTTATAACTTACTGTCATGGATGTGCATGAAATCATCTTTCATGATGATGTCATTACTCATACCAGGTCCTAAAGGTCAAAGCAATGCAATTGATGTATACTTGCAACCATTAGTCGATGAGCTAAAGTTATTGTTGAATACAGGAGTAGAAACATATGATGCACATAGAAAAGAGATGTTTTCAATGCGAGCAACATTATTGTAGACCATTAATGATTTTCCAGCATATGTAAATTTGTCAGGCTGGAGTACAAAGGGTAATTTTGCTTGTCCAGTGTGTATAGATGATACACATAGTCCACGACTAGATGAAAGTGGAAAATAATGTTATTTAGGACATCGTCGATTTCTTCCCCATGGCCATAGGAGAGGGGAGCGTCAATTTAATAATAGATTCAATGGACAATCTACAAGAGAATGTCTTAGCTTGTCATGCTTTGCTGGATCCTTCATGTGACAGCAACAACAGAATTTGGTAGACATACCCTTGGGTCGCCTTTTTAAGCAGCCAGGCACAAGTCGTTGGAGGAAGAAGAGTATATTTTTTCAAGATCTTCCTTATTGGAAGGATTTACAAATTTTTCATAATTTAGATGTAATGCACATTGAGAAGAATGTGATGAAGAATATTGTTGGGATATTGAACTTATCTGATAATCTAAAGGATACAATAAAAGCTAGACGGGATCTTCAACAATTAAACATAAGGAGTGAGCTACATCCAAAGGATCTAGCTAATGACAAGTATGAATTACCTGATGCTTGTTACACATTGTCCTTACAAAAATGTCTATCAATATTAGAATTTTTGAAAAAGATTCGAGTTTCAGATGACTATTCCTCAAACCTCTCCAAATGTGACAATACAGTAGATAAAAAAGTATCTAGGATGAAGAGTCATGATCATCATGTCTACATGTAAGTTTTACTACTATTAGCACTTTGTGGGATGTTACCGTGAAATGTGTTTGATCCATTGGTGGAACTGAGTAAATTTTTTAAGACTATATGTTCAAAAGTTCTTGATCCACTTGTTCTACAGAAGTGTGAGGTAGAGATTGTTGAGACATTATGTAAGATGGAGCAAATATTTCCACTGACATTCTTTGATGTGATGGTACATCTAATAATTCATTTAACTGGTGAGGCAAAGATTGCTGGTCTAGTGCAATATAGATGGATTGTTACGACCCGATCCCTGCAAGACCTGAGATCAGCTCATCTCGACTAATCCCAAGATCCAGTCGTCCAACGAGAAATAACCCAAAAGCAGAAAATATGCTACAGCCACACATGCAATGTAACCAAGTAGAAATAATAAAAGACAGTAATGGAAAACAGAACGAGAAGTCTCAAAAATATTACATGCCACAAGCGAAAGAGTACTACAATATACATAGCCATCACAATTACAACAGAGGGAAATATAACATGAACAGAAATATAGCATACCATCTAGTACACGCTAAAGGTACTCACTATTACAACAGAGCTCTGAAACAGAAAGAAGAAAACACTACGGCTAGGCTCGACTAGGCCCAACACCCTCGGCAACCAGTGGTGCTGGCTGCTCAACTCCCTAACCTGAACATGGTTATATAATCCGTAGTCAGCTAACGTTGAGTAAAGTGGTGGTTAAGCCATTTATATGCAATTTAACTTAAAGAAACAAGCAAGTAACTAATCATTCATTTTCATTATTCTCAACTAGGTGTCTCTGTTTTGGTTATTCTAATAAGGATCCACAACATTTCTTAATCCTCTTATTCCCTAAGGGAACAATCTTGATTGCAGTTTATTCCGCGATGTAGGATATACATGTGGCACTCTCATGGCCGGGAGAGCTCCCATGGTAGTCCTCCACCCAGTCAACCACCCCGAGGTCACGGTCACGACGTAGCGATGACTACGGCATGCACGATAAGAGCACGGGTAGCTACCTCGCACTGGCACGCGGTCAGTCGTTTCCACTAGTAGGTATGCCCAAACGTACAGCATAGAACAGAACAGGGGTCTCATCCCTTAGAACAAGGGTCTCATGCCTAACAAGAGTCAAAGTAGGGTGACCAGTCCTAACCCCGGGCACCATGGGGCGGCTAGCTCCCCCCTAAACTAAAGTAACAAGAGTCGGTGTAGGGTGTCATTCCTAACCTCGAGTCTCAACCCAAGGGTGGTTAGCTCCCCCATATACTAAAGTGATGGTAACTCTCCTCGGTGCCACATACACAAGGGCCAGCTAACTTTCCATGCAAAAGGGACAGTTGCTCTCCTCGGTACCGTGTATTCGAGGGCTAACTCACTTCCCTTCTACATACGATATTTGTTCTATATACGTGAGTTCCCTTTCTAGTTTCCACGTAGGGTTCATGCATTGTATTCAATTCATTTTATTTCACAACATACATATCTTGTTGTTCACAACTTAGTTCTCAACCATATAACAGGCAACTCGTAATTTTACTAACTGAAAGAACATCACATCATTTGACTATTCATTTGCTAGCATTAAGGTTTCTAACATGCATTTCAAAATAAACTGTGTGGCTCAAGCAATGTTCATTCACTCAATTCTGCCCTAGGGTTCATCTCATATCCTAGGGTTCAATCAATTCATTCTAAGATAGCATTCACGTAATTAATTCATTCATAATATTTAGAAAAACCACTCTACCGGGACACATGGGTGGAATGGGGACCCGAATCGCAGATCTTGTCGTCTCTACGGGCCCCGTACACTCTATTGGCTGAAGACCTATATAATTGGTCAATCACATCAAATGGCTTCAAAACAATATATGAGTGACACTAACACATAGAGAAACTTGAACGGAAACCAACGATACTTCGTTCGCGCAAAATCGACTCCGTTTAGTCCCTAAACGGGCCAAAAACATGCATACTGACCAAAATCAGACGTCTGGGACTAGACCTACACATCTTAAACGACATCAGAATCTCACCTTTCTTTCCTACGGCTTCCTCAAACGTCTGAACCCCTTCACAGTCGTCTGAGGGAGTTCCCCGATGTCTGGTACTCCCTCCAGTCGTCTGGGAGTGCAGTCAGACGTCTGGCAATGTCTCCAGATGTCCTAAAGCACCTTGAAGGGCACGCCACGCACCTTTCCAACGCCTACACCCACGTACACACGCACCGTTTCAAAAACACGACACATATAAAGCTACGTACATGCAAAGCAGGCTCATGCATGGTACGTACCTCGGCCCTTTCGTGCTGTCAGACATCCGATGCCAGCCCCGAACGTCCTAAGGATATCCAGACGTCTGGATATCGTCCCAGACGTCTGATACTGCGAAAAAATGTTTCAGTAGAACACCTCGCGATCTTCTCTTCGCACGATCCTCCACTTGCAGAGGCCACAGCAACTCCTCCAACAGCTGCAAGAGGTCATGCCTCCTCTCTCGAGCTCCTCTCTGCACCTCCGGCTACTCCCCTTGCCTTCTCTCTCGAGCTACTCGGAGCTTCTCACTCCTTCCCTCGTGCCTCCAGCTCCTTCGCCCATGCTCTCGTTCTCCCTCTCTCCCGTGCTCTGCCCCTCTCCTTCTTTCCCACTCGCGGCTGCAAAGGGGACGGGGGAGGAGAGCTTGTCGGCGGTGAGGTGGTGGAGAAGTGGAGGTGGAGGTGGTGAAGTGGAGAGGTGAGGGAGATGGTGAAGGTGGAGAGGAAATGGAGAGGGTGGATGGGGTTTTAAAGAGAGGAGGGTGAGGCTTTGTGAGGGGTGTGTGCGTGGGTGGGTGTGTTGTGTGGGAAGAGAGAGAAAAATTGTGAGATTTTCCCTCGCGAAATCTTTCTCTTCCCGCAAGGCCCACACACCTAAACCAAGGGGGTTTAAAATTGCACTCACACCCCTATCTGTCGGAAAAACTACGAATGACCCTTGGGAAGGGTCATTTCATGGATGTATCCTGTGGAGCGGTATCTCAAGAGAACTTAAAGATTATATCAAAACATGGCACAACCTGAAAGATCAATTGTAGAGGCATATCTATTAGAAGAATGTGTAAACTTTTATGCAATGTATATTGACGATCCAGACAGTCGATTTAATAGAGAGAAAAGGAACTCTGATGGTGGTAAAATGGAACTTCAATTGAATGGTATTTTGTCAATCTTATTAGCAAGTGGTAAAGCAATTAATGGAACAAGCAAAAAGATAATGCCAGAAGAAGATATGAACTTGGCTCACTACTACATTTTAATGCAGGTTGAAGAGTTGGATCCATTTTTTGACAAGTACAATGAATTGTTTCCATCTCGAGTATGCATGTCTTGTCGTGCAACCAATCTTCTTCAATGGTTTAAAAATCAGGTCCAAATACTTAAAGAAAATCAAGATAATAGATGGACACCTAAATTAGATGTCTTATTAGAGAAGCCTTTTACTTTTGCGCATTATCATTCAGGATTTATTGTAAATGGATTTAGAGTCAGAACAAAATCCATGGATGTAACAAAGAGAACACAAGTGTGTGGTGTTATAGCTAAGTCTAACATTCACTCAAGTTTAGATGGCTACTATGGAGAAATCATTGAAATTGTTGAGATCAGTTTTACGCATAATATACATGTTCTTTTTAAGCGCGACTAGTTTGATGTTTTTAACAAAGATTTAGGATTCATCAAAGACAAACATGGCAACATCAATCCAAAACAGAATAGTAGATTGGGAACAGAAGAATCATTTACTCTCGCAAGTCAAGTTGAGCAAGTGTTCTTTATTTCAGATAATTCCTTAAATGGATGGATCGTACCTATAAGAACAATGCCGAGGGAATATTATGATGTCTTAGAAGGATCTACAACTTCTGACAATAATGATGAAACCTATCAAGAAGTTCCAAATGAAAATCATCCTTTACATTAAAAAATTATTCTAAAGGTATAATACATTTCTCTTATGTTTATAATTTTGTTATAATGCATATACTATTTAATTTATTTTTACATGATAATTTGGTTGGCTTTTATATGAAAATATTTATTTTTACATGATAATTGATTTGTTTGATTTTTGTTTGTCATTGATATATTTTTCTTTGTTAATTTTTAATGTAAATGGCTCCAAAACGTCCGCCTCATCGACATTTTGGACATATTTGTTGTCAAGCATGCCCCAATCTTAAGACTTCTAATCATATTGCAAGTGCAATGGCTTTTCATCGAGAAGAAGATAACATGGTGATATACATTTTTTTTTGTCAATGATATTTATTTATTACGCTTTATATTTTACAACTTTTTGATGTACTATATTTTATTCTAAATTTGTATGCAGTTGATGCCTAATTACTTGACTCATCAACATTCTGTTAATATTCCTCATCGTTCAGAGATATTTAAGCAACATGAAGATGAAGAGGTAACAGTATATAGTAGTCTTTCAGAATTTAAAATGTTTCCCAAGCCTACATATATTACTTGGATCACTTGAATCATTAAGTCGAATTCAGCTCATATGATCATTTTTCTAGTTTATTTTTTCTCAATGCTGTTAACGAATATCTATAACCACACTTTTGGAGAAAAAAAAAAAGAAAAAATTGCATATGTCACAACATTGGTCTTTTCCTTTCTTCCATTAACTCTCTCAAATTGTTTCAAAGGATGATTAATCTCACTCCTTTTACTTATAGGGTAATTATGTTTTTGCCGAAAATAAGTTATTCTAGGCTTCGGACACTACTTTTCCATTCTTCAGACTATATTTCAAAAACAAGTGAAAAATTTAAGCTATTTAATCAAGGAAACAAGATCTGATTGACACCCACTCATTAATTTGTTTGGATTTTTTACATGTAATTGATTTGTTTAGATTTTATACATCAACTAATATATTATTTATGATTTCTTAGATGGTTTTTGAATGTCCACTTCCTCAACATTCAACAGATGCTCGTCATCAAGCACATCTCACTGTTGAAACTTCCAATCATATCACTGGTGCAACTGGCACATGAGAATGAGGCCCAGTGAGAACTTGCAACTATCAACCAATCACCCTCTTTAACTTTTACCCGTGTGGAGTCAGCATTAAGGACCATATCAGATGCATCAGTTGCTGCCTTTAGGTTGCAATCACTACCCCAACAGGCAAAAGAATAAAAATTATATATTGTTAGTCCTTCCTACCTACCATCATAAATAGGGCTTTGAGTATAATATCTCCTTCCATGCTTCATAAAACATCCATGTTACACTAGAGTTTGGGATGACTTTTAAGCAGCTTGCACCCCATCCACGATTAAGTCCTGTCAGACCTTGCTCCTTCACCACTTTTGATAATGCTGCCACCATGTTGGGTGGGCATTTGCATTGTAATGCACCTACCATGAACCATTTCCTTGCAACTTCTAAGGGAAAGCTGATGGTGCATACCGTAAAACCTGACAGAGCCTCAACAAGCAGCAACTTGGCATGGTTCAATGAATTTTTATTCTTTGTCTTGCAGTATGATTTCCTTATTGTCTCATACATGAAATAATAGCAAGTACTATATGGAAGCATCCCCATCAAAGTAGGTGAAAGACCAGCACAGAGGCCTCTAACACCATCATCACGATAGATTCTGGAAAAGGCACCTATTATAATGGGATAAAATTCACGATTCACTATTAACCGATCCTTAATGACAAAGGATGGCAAACAAGTATACTAACAATGCCAGCAGCTGCACCTCCTACGGTAACTGGAGATATCCAAGAAAGAGAGATCCAAATCTAAATGCCCAATCTGCAAATTTGGGTGTTTCCTGTAGTCCCACTTTTCTTGGGTAGATGTAACAAATCTTTTGACAGATTCAAATGTAGAAAGTTCAATAGCCTGCGTAGGGATAATGCGAAGCATATTAACAGCATTGCTAGCCCAAAGTCCTTGCCATCCATGATGCTCAATGATCCCAAACAAGCTTCCAACAATATGCTTTGATCCAACACCTACCACCATCCTTGTCCTAATAGTCTCAAGTGGAGCAAGAATAGCCTTTGACATGGCCCTTTACAAAAATAGACCAGGTGACAAACTAATTCCAAAAGGTACAAAAGGCTCTCAAATTGTATAATATTCTAATTAAATATATTCCAGATCAATTGTTTCATTGTCACTACTATACGTTTTGAGCTAATAATATTTCTCCTGATTTCTAGATATTTCTGATAAGAAGTTGCACTTTGGCATTTTCATCTTTTGTACACTGCGAGCTTCTTCTGTGTCGAGGACCTTCCTCTCCAGACATCTATTTGATATGCTTGCTTTTTGATGTTTGGCAACACAATTAAGTTATTATCGGTTCCTTGCTTAAGTTTTCCTTTCCTTTTGGTTCATGACTTTTATACACCTATTTATAATATTTTAGATGGTTTCCGAACATTCGCATTCTCAACATTCAAGAGATACTTGTCATCAAGCACGTCTTAGTGTTGGAGTTACCAATCATACCACTGGTACAATGACCTTCCAACAAGATGATAACAAGGTGACATTTTATTTGTTAATGATTTTTTAAGTGTGATGCAATTTGATGAATTATATTTTATTATAAATCTTCATGTAGCTGATCTTTGATCGCATGACTCATAGTCGTTCAATAGATACTACTCATAACACAATAGCATTTGAGCAGATTAAGTTGATTTTTGTATATTGATTAATTTGTTTTATATTTTTTTTAGATGGTCCCCGAACAAGCTGAAGATGAGGTGAGACTTTAATAATCAATTGGTTGCTTGTAATAGTTATTTGTTTTATAATGGTAATAACAAATTCTTTTTAAACATTAACTTTTTTCTAGATGACTTTTACACATCCTAAAAGAAAATGAGGAAAAGCACGTTGCAATTTTGTTCATTGTTTTGCACCTGGAGAAACAACCTTTGTTGACATTAAGGCGTTAGTGTTGGATTATATAGTCAAAAGTTTGAAAGTAAAGTGGGAAAATTAGCTCGTGCTATTATACCAATCACCTGTAGAGATTTTAGACTTGATGCAACGAAGGAGATGAAGATGGAACTCTTAAAGTGCCTACAGGTGTAATTTCTTATATTTAATCATTATTTTAAAATAATTTTTTTGTTATAAATGTTTATAAGTTATAGATATTGATTTTGTAGGAAATTTTTCATTGGAAAAATAATCTTTACGTCGAATGACAAATTATGAAATAAGTAACCAAACTTCATTACAATTATCGATACAGGTTGAAGTAGAAAGTAAGCTAAATTTGAAAAATAATTATAATTTTTTATGTAATAAATGATTTTTGATTTTTTTTATTATATTTTAATAAAGATGTTCCTATTTCGAAGATGCTTGCTAAAATATCTGATGATGTACATCCCGATGATTGGCGTAAACTCATAGATCATTGGACCATTTACAAATGTAAGGCAATTATTTGGATTGATTTTAAGTATTAGTAATTGTAATTTTATACCTTAACTTTGCATCTTAAGCCTTAACTTTTTTATTTGTTTTAAAGTCTCTAATAGAGAGAAACAAGTTGAATAGAGCTAACGAACAGCGTGTTACCCATCGTATGGGTAGACAAAATTTATATCAATTACATCATAAGCTTGTAAGTATTAATTCATTTTTTTTTACTTTTTTATTTTATCCTTATAATCTACTAGGTTACTTGATATATGCCAAACAGGGGAATAAACCTTCAAGGAAAGATCTTTTTAAGTATTCCAAAAGTCGACAAGATCCAAATAGGTCAAGAGTTTGGTATGGTGAGGAGTACAAAAAAATAAAATGTAAGTTTGTTGAATTAATTCTTTTATTAGTTATGTGCATAAATAGCTTAATATATAAAATAATTTTTAATAATTTTTTCCTTAACTAATTAAGTTTTTATGTTAATTAAGAATGTATGGAAGATCTTACAACGCAGTCGGAGGGATATAATTCTACTTCAATGTTGTCAGATGATGATACTTATTTGTAGGTCACGGGGAAAGAATATCCTGGTTTGTACGTGGTATCAGTTATGGTGTTAACCCATCTACTTATTATGGAAGAGGTGCTTATTCTTCCAATAAAGCTCTCGAGACTTAAATGGATAGGATGGAAAAGATGATGGAGAAAGTTTTGGATATGCTAACTAAGCAACAAGATGCTTCTTCATCTCAGCATCATCTTAGTAGTGTAGGAAGTGGAGCACGCAGGGATATTGAAGATGCTGGCTTTGAGAATGGAAATGATCTTGACTATAAAGATGATTACTTTCTTGATGAATAGGAACATGTGTTAAATGAGTTAACTTTTCTAGGAATGACTTTTAGTTTCATTTAAGTATGTTTAGTCTTTTGTAATTAAGAACATGAATATTAGGTTGAAAATAAATGATTTTTTTTTTGACATGCGTAAATGTTATTATAATCAATGCTATTAATATTATGGTAAAATAACACTGATGAAAGAAAAGTAAATCATAAGAGATTATGCTGCACTAATTAAAATTTTTTAAATAGGTAAATAAATTTTGATACAATATTAGTTTCGTGAAATGATTCCAAAGAATTTGAGATGATAAATTATTGTCATAAATTTGTCATAATTTTTAACCGTCACGTGAAGTCTTTCATGATAATTTTTAAACGTCACTTAAGATCTTTCGTGATGGTTTTTAAACGTCACTTAAGGTCTTTTGTGATGATAATTCTTTTTGGGATGCCACTTTTTGTGACGGTTCATGTTATTATCTCAAAAATCTTTTTGTGACGACAATGAATGTTTTTACGACAGCAACATTATGTTGCAATTGACATATTTTCTTGTAGTGAGGCTTTCCAAACACTAATTGATCAAGTACACACCAAATAAATTTTTTCAGAATTTTTAGGGGCTCAAAAATATTTTTTTCAGATTTTGTAACTCAAAGTGCCAAAACAGTCCAAACAGACCCCTAACGAGTATTTTCCAAAAATAGTAATGATACGTCTTTCAGATAATTTTCCCAATTTTTCTCAATAAACTATACTTGATCTGAAATTCAATGAAAAAAATTCATTAAATTTGGAGTTGTATAAAATTCAGCAAAATTCGATGAACATGGATCTCCAACAAAAAAATTTCTAATTAACCCACCAGTAATAAATGATTTTTCTAGGATAGCGCAAAATGATTTTTTACGTGTTATGACCCGATCCCAGATCCTTACAAAACCCAAGATCGGTTCACCTCGGCTAATCCCAAAATCCAGTCGTTTAATGAGAAAATAACCAAAAGCAGAAAATATTCTACAACCACACATGCAATATAATCAAGCAGAAATAATAAGAGGCAGTAATGGAAATCAGAATGACAAAAATATTACATCTCACAAGCGGAAGAGTACTATAACATACATCGCCATCATAACTAACACAGAAAGAAATATAACAAGAACATAGTAGGAACCACTAATACATGCTAAAGATACTACTACAAAAAGAGCTTTCAAACAAAAAAGAACTATGACTGGGCTCAACTGGGCCCAACACTCTTTACAACCGGTAGAACTGGCTGCTCAACTCCATGACCTGAACATGGTTATACAATCCGTGGTCAGCTAACGCTGAGCAAAGTGGTGGTTAAGTCATTTACATGCAATTTAACATAAAGAAATAAGCAAATAACTAATCATTCATTTCCACTTATTTCAACTGTGTTTCTGTTTTCGTTATTCTAATAAGGATCCACAACATTTCTTAATCCTCTTGTTCTCTAAAGAAACCATCTTGATTGCAGTTTATTCCACGATGTAGTATGTACACGTGACACTCCTGACCAAAAAAGTCCTCGTGGTAGTCCTACACCCAGTCTACCACCCCGATGTTACGATCACGACGTAGCGGTATTACAGCACACGCGATAAGCGCATGAGTAGCTACCCCGCTCTGGCACACAATCAGTCATTTCCGCTAGCAGATATGCCCAAACGTACAGCACAGAACAGGGCCTTACCCTCTTAAAACAGGGGTCTCGTCTCTCAGAATTCTGCGTACCCTCGCCCGACTATCTTGGTTTGTCCAATGGACCTAACAAGAGTCGGTGTAGGGCGGCCAGTCCTAACCCAGGGCCCCATGGGGCAACTGGCTCCCCCTCTACACTAAAGTAACAAGAGTCGAAGTAGGGGGCCATTCCTAACCCTAGGTCTCAACCCAAGGGCAGCTAGCTTCCCCCTACACTAAAGTGACGGTAACTCTCCTCGGTACTTCGTACACGAAAGCCAACTCACTTTCCATGCAAAAGGGACAGTTGCTCTCCTCAGTACCATGTACTTAAGGGCCAACTCACTTCCCTTCTACATATGATATTTGTTCCATATACGTGAGTTCCTCTTCTAGTTTCCCCATAGGGTTCATGCATTGTATTCATTTCATGTCACGACATGGATATCTCGTTGTTCACAACTTGGTTCTCAACCATATAACAAGCAACTCATGATTTAATAACTAAAAGAAGCATCACATCATTTAACTATTCATTTACTAGCATTAAGGCTTCTAACAGGCATTTCAGATTAGACTGCGTGGCTCAAGTAATGTTCAATTACTCAATTCTACCCTAGGGTTCACTTCATCTACTAGGGTTCAATCAATTCACTCTAAGATACCATGCACTTCATTAATTAATTCATACTATTGAGAAAAACCGCTCTACCGGGATACATGGGTGGAATATGGGCTCGAATTGCAAGCCTCTATACTCTACTAGTTGGAGACCTATGCAATTGACCAAAACACATCAAACAAGTTCAAAAGTATACAAGTGACACAAACACGTACAGAACTCCGAACTAAAACCAGCGATACTTCGTTTGCACAAAACTTACTCTGTTTGGGCCCTGAACGGACAAAAAACGTGCACTCTCACTAAACCCAAAAGTCTGGGACTAAACCCAAACGTCTTAAACGACCACAGAGGCTCACCATGCTTTCCTACGCTGATCTCAGACGTCTGGAACCCCTCACAGCCGTCTTAGGGTCCTTCCAGATGTATGACAGTACACTCGGATGTTTAAGATGGTTATCAGACGTCTGTAGAGACGTCCAGACATCCTAAAGCACCTTGAAGGGCACGCCACGTATCTTTCCAACACCTGCACCTACGTACGCATGTGCCGCTTCAAAAACACAACACGTATAAAGTTACGTACATGCAAAGTAGGCTCGTATATGGTACGTACCTCGACCCCTTCGTGCTATCAAACGTCCAACGCCATCTCCGATGGTCCTGAGGTTCCTCCAGACGTCTGGAGAGCATCCCAAATGTCTGATACTGCAGAAAAATGATTCCGCAGAATGCATCGCAAGCTCCTCTTCACATGGATCTCCGCCTGCAGAGGCCGCAACTGCTCCTTCAGCAACTGCAGGAGGTGGCACCTCCTCTTCTGAGCTCCTCCTCGCACCTCCAACCCCTCCACTCACCCTCTCTCCCTATCTTCCCAAGCTCTTCCGAGCTCCTCGCTCTCCCTCTCCCTCACCCACACTTCTCCCTCTCTTCTTCTCCTCCGTCTCAAGCTCCCCTTCCTCCCCTACTCGTGTCTGCAAGGGGACGGGGAAAAAGAAGGGAGGTCGCCGATGGCAATGGTGCTGGAGTGAAGGTGGAGGTGGTGGTGGTGGTGGTGGTGTTATATAGGGGGAGGGTGAGGGTTGTGAGGGGGTGTGTGCGTGGGTGTGTTGTGTGGGAAGAGAGAGAAAATTTGTGAGTTCTCCCCCGCGAAGTTTCCTCCTTCCTGTAAAGCCCACAAACTTAAATTCAGGGGGTTTAAAATTACACTAACACCCCTACCTTTCAAGGAAAATCTCGAACCCTTGGGAAGGGTCATTTCAGCGTGAAATTTGGTGTGTTTGTTTCTGACTTCAAGGGGATTAGGTAGTAAACATTTAGGAATTTTTAAATTAGCAAGAAAAATAAATCCAAACTTGGTTAGGATGAGATAACATCTTTAAAGTGCAAGTAGAGTAAGATAAGAGATTTTCTTTTGAAATAGTACCAAATTCAATTACTCATAAGAGTCATGAATCTACCAAAATTTAAGATGTAGATACCTACCCAGAGATCTTCACCCGCACATTTTCTTCCCGTTGCTTCGCGATTCATTCTTATGTGACTACGCGCAAAACAAAAAAAAGAGAACAAGTTAGATCTCACAAATGCAAATCGTCATGCCTCCCCGGCAACAATGCCAAAAAATGTTCTAAATGCGGATGTGATTACGAAAAAAAAGCTTTTGTTGTAATAAATGTGTACAGAAACTCTTAAATTTATAAATCAGATCGAACTTGTAAATACTAAATCATAGATTAAAAGTGGAGTCCAAGTCATTTGCAGGGAGGCAAACAAATGAAAATCCATTTCCAAACTAGAAATAGAACCAAAGAACAAGTAGGATGATTATAAAAACTAGAACTAATCTAATGGTATGCAACTTCTAACTAGAAAGAATGCAACCTGAAGACAAGTTGAAAAATAAATACTAGAACTTTATTGAAAAAATAAGAGTTTGGCACAAGTAAACTAATATCACAAATAGAGAAATGCTTTTAGAGGAAGAAAACTACAACTAGAACTAAATTACTACAACTAAAACTAGGCTAGAAAAATGCGAAAAACAGCTTCAAAGGCAAAATCTGGAATGTCGGCATAGATGTGGATGCAAGGGACACCCACAATATCCAAGGAGAAGTAAAGGACTAATTCTAGTTGGTGGATCAATTTGGAAGTGGAAATGAATGATCCTAAGGGGGTGGATAGGGTGTTTATATAGATGTCAAGAAGGCTTGTGATTGGTTGATCCGAGTTGCCTTGGATCACCAAAATGAAGGGATAGGATTAGGAGTCTAAGAATCAAGGGGTAGGATGAAGGAATAGGTGGGTAGAATAGGTTAGGTGTTGTTGGAACTGATGGAGGGCTAGGATGGCTTTGAGAGGATGATGGAGGGCTATGGTTCTCTCAAATTTTTGTCCTCTTTATATTTCTAATTTCATGTTGCACATAAAGGTAAAGTCGTAGCCCTCAAAATCATCTTTCCAACGCAACTTGAATCACTTAATTTGGATTTGAAATGAAAAGGTTATGGCCAAAATACTAAAGATGCGTCTTGCTATTAAGAATTTCAAGATCAAGTTTAGGATTATGAATAAAATTTGGTTTAGAGTTCTCAGATAGGTATTTACGTAGGCAATTTAGGATCCTAGGATTTAGATCTAGTGGTGGATAAATTATGGTGTATTTTGACCATCGAAAATAGTTTTTATTTGAGGATAAAAGGAAAGACCAAATAAGGTTTATTGGGTTAGGATTTAGGTTTTATAAGGGTAAGGGATAGGATCTAGTTTGGTCAAGTAAATAGGTTAGGATTTGAGGTCTATGGTCAGCACTAGGGTGTGGGAAATTGGATCCTTAGGTTAGGTCATAGGTTTGCAAATTTGGATTCCTAATTAGACTAGGGTTAGGTTTAATTGGGTTTCCAAATAGGTCCACCAATTAGGTTCAGTCCTCTTTCACACAGAAAAACCAATTAACCTTGCTCAAATCAACCTAAAATTTTGTATCTGCACATACAAAAATAAATACATCCAGGTATCAAATATAATTGGAGGAAAAATTGCCTAAAAGCCCATAAGTATGCATTATTTATAGAATGACATAAAATGACTAATCTAACATATGGAAATGAAATCTAACCCAAATTACTCTTAGACTAACATTAATTAGGCATTAATTAACATAATAAATATGGAAATATCAATGCCCTTAATGCACATATTCCTCTGCATGGGAATAAAGATTAGGGGTTGTCACGTAAGTTGAGTCAAGAAGTTGACTCAACAAGAGATGGAGATGCAGAAGTCTTTCTCTTATCACTGTCACAGAAAAGGTGTATCCATGGACCTGATATAGATTTGTGTCTATGTATCTACGTATACACATTTGGTGGACCATTAGGGGATACATCCACCTTGGTGTTAAAACTGGAAAGTTGTGCATATGAGGACATAAGAGATACATGATGTCTTAAAGGGATCACATAGAACTCTTGTTGTAGTTGTATGTAGCAGATTGGGAGACTCAAGCTCACTTCTCGTATATTAAAAAGTATAAAATTCCATGCATGGTTGTACGGGTCCTGATCAAACCCATACATGAAGGGAAGAAAATAGACCTTTTGGAAAAGATCTGATCTTCGTTCTTGTCCTAATAGTACAAAGAGAATATGAAAAGTATATAACCCATGATAGAGTAGATAGTGAATCTAGGATTAAATTCCAAGGGTTATATGTCTTCCTATGTGAAGGATTCACGAGTATTCGAAATACCTGATAAAGTCATAGTACCATAAATCCTCAAATCCTAAGTTCTTAATTATTGGTGTGATGAAACCAATAATCATTCTAGTGTGTTCCTACATGATTAAAATAATTTAATTGATTTAAGGAGTTAAATTGGATTCAATTTGGCAATTAAATGCACCCAATTTAATTAGGTACAAAGTTCAAGGGTTGAATTGCAATTATTTAATGTTTAGATATTAGATCTAAACACCCCATAAAAGTTATGCGATAATTATGCAAAATTGTGTAGGATTAAGTCCTAACCCTTTGATGTAGATCCAAGGGTCCACATACTTGATTAGGATTTGTTTTGGATCCCAACAAATATCTCCCAAAGCCAAAGGAATAATATCTTTTAATTCCTAAATCAAATCCAAAAAATTTGTTGGGTGGGATGTGCTAATCACCAAGGCTATAAAAGGAGAAGAGGTGGTTGGCCAAAACCTTCTGTTGGTCTTCATTCTCTTCTACTCTCCTACCATGCAGATAGGAGGAAAAAGCACAGAGGCAGGAAGCCTCTCCCTCAACTAGTCGTTGCCCTCTCCCTCAAAATAGCACAAGGGCGTTGACCAGCAAGGGAGCAAGCCGACCTGCTTGTGCTTTTGGGGAGGGACCTTCGTGGAGTCTGCAACTCCCCTAAAGTGGCCAAGTGGTTGGGTGTCGTCTAAAAAGGGGAGTTGGTCGACTCCCTTGTATTGGCCAAGAGGATTTGATCCTTTTGGCCACCTATCTTGGTGGTTTTCAAGGTGTGTGTCACCTTCTCATCTGCGAAGGAGTTCATGGACTGTGAAGGGCTTGCGAGGCACATGGGAATCAACTATCCTCGATGCGAAGGGCCTCATCTACCTATCAAGACAAGGGGAATCCCTAAGGTAAGATCTCTGTGGAGGCACAACACGTGGGGTGCTATGTTATGCCACCCACAGGTATATGTTCTATCTCGTGGGGATCACAAAATGGAGAGATGCTAGATCTCTCCATGTGGTTCCAATTCATAGGTTTTGGTTTTCAATTTTGTTATTTGGGTTTTATGGGCATCAACTCAAGTTTCATTTTCGGATAAAGTTTTCAAACCTATGCTTTCACAGTTCCACGATGCCACGAGCAATCCCAACCCCTCGAATGTTGAGTGGGGTTCCATGGAGACCTCAGTATTCCTCAACAATGATATATATCAAAGCACTGGTTGATCTGGTTTTTCTCAAAAAATTTATATTTTGGGGTGTTTTTTATTCACACAGTAAAATATGTTGTAACCAGTCAACCAGTAGTATGGTCAACCAACTAACTACAACATAGCCAGCTGACCAATATATAGTTTCGATCAATCGGGAACTGAAGGGAGAAACCCTAACATTGGAAGCAGGGGATTAGGCCTGAAAAGCAAGTCAATGTGTTAATAAATCCACCGACCAGCATTGTTGTAGTCGGTCAACTGGTCGTAAGACCAGGCGATCGCCTAGAAAGGAAATTGTTTCCTGACAGGCGACGTCATGTAATGAGCAAGAAAATCGTTGTGAAATGAGTTTGGAAAACTCGAGTCATTGTAAAATTCGCAAGAAAACCTACTACCAAATAAATTTTACTGAAACTCTAGGGAGTCCCGAGTAGAGCATAGGGAGGCAAACGTTTGTTTAAAAATCACATTTGAATTATTGTCACCAAGTAGAGTAGTTGGTTGAAATTAATCTACATTAGCTATTCTAGTTAAAGAACAAATAATAGAAAAGAGATAAAGAATAATATAAAGAAGAGGGAGAGAGAGAGAGAGAATAAATATTTCATAAGAATATAGCTATGTTCATTATACTAATTGCAAAATTGAAATCTATACTAGAAAGCTGTAAAAAGATAGGGGTGAGAAAATCTTCCTCGATGGTTACTTGGAGGATGAGTCACATTGACGGAGCACCCGGAAGAGGGTGGTGAGATGTTGGATGAGGGAGAATAGGGTTGGAGGACGGAGGATGAAGCAGGGAGGCATCGCAGCAGGATCCGCTTCTTGAATGCTGGCGAGAGGACAACCATGAGATGCTCCACAAAGGGGATGAGAAAATGGACAAAATTTTGATTTTTTTACTTTAGAGGAGCATCCCAGGTTTGAGACTAGCTCCTTAGAGCTTTGGAGAGGGTGAGAGAAGAAGAGCAGGGACAGTGAAATATGTGGGGTGTACGGTCTTTTATATAGGTAAGGTGCACGGGCAAAATAGTCCTTTTAAAAGCTTTAAAATTAAATGTATGGCCTTTAGTGACACATGCGCACGTCGCTGTAGCTAAGCGTCGGTGAAGGTGCACAGAGAGAGGTGTCCAATCTTGATCACACGACATGTTGAAGAGGCGCCGCACTTCAGTCGTTGGATTGCTGATGAACAATCCAGATCACGTGCCATCTCACCTTCAAAACGAGTTAACGCCTTCGCATGAGATCACCTGTGTGATCTCATGTAATCGTGTGCATATGCACTTTGCTTGCATCCTGCACACCTAGCTTCGCCACGTAGTCACCACCGCTATCACTCAATCTCGATCGTGTGGCTGAATTTCGCTGCGTCCGCCTCTTCTCTTATTTAATCCTCTCGCGCGGATTCGAGCGCACGCTGCTCTCATCATGTAGATCTCTAAATCGTTGCGCTGCGCTACGTTCTTTATCGAGTTTTTGTTTTACAGCTGCAGCACTCTCAACTGTTGGATGCAGATCAAATAGCTGAGATCATGGCTTCTTTGATGAGGAGCGCTGGTGGCTTTGGGTGGCTTGGATGATGCCACATGGCACTATCTGGCCGTCCATCTTCAAATGCTCGCTGGTGGTCCCACAGATATCAGATTGGATCGATTTTCATTTTGTTGGGTTGTAATCTTCGATCCAAACCCATCCGTGTGGTTAGATTTGTCGTCTGAGGTATGGATTTGCACCACTTTGTCCCTTGACTTCTGATCTTCCTCGGACTGCGTATGATGCCACAAAGGTCCGATCAGGGCGATCTCGAAGGCGTTGGATTCCTAACATTGTCCTAATCAGATTCGTATGGTTGGATATTCAATTTGAGGCCCAGATAAGTATTGCCTTATCCCCTGACCACAAAAAGGATAAATTAACCTATAATTTGTACAATCTATTATAAATGAAGAATGATGCATAGTATGCAATATTTATAATGCATGAATGCAATTACACGCCTAAGAACATGCATAAATAGACAGTTTATGTGAAATAAATGTGTATACATCACACCCCCATGCCTATCTTTTACTAGTCACTAGCAAAACTGCATGCTATTTATAAAAGAATCAAGGTCAAATTACTTGGGCAATAATTATTTTTCAACACTAAGGAATTTCAACTAAAGACATGAACTACAAAGACTCAACAGTGCGTAGGTGTCCACCAAAATGCAATTCGCCCAAGCCCTCACTTTATTTAAAAGCAAATACATTTTTTTCTTTCTTTTTCTTCTTTTCTAATTTTTTTAAATTTTTTGATTTTAGTGTTTCTGGATAGCTTTCTACGACTACCCAACCCACCCAAGACTCGAAAAGAACTTAAGTCCTAAGCATCCTTTTGCGTAAATGTGATAAACTCACTGATCAGCAATCAAAATGAACTTCAAGTTTCTACGCCCTTAGGTGACCTTGAAAAGAAACTCTTCCTAAAGGTGTATCTGTCCAACCAGTAGCTTTCTCTCTACTTTTTATTTTTATAGGGTCAACACAGGGCGAACCCAACGTATATCTCCCTAGCTTATTCTACTTCCTCGCTTCTTCCTAAGTGTTTAGGAATTATTTGTACAGTCTTGTAAGCTGGGTTATGGATAACTGACCAATAGGGCGTCAAACCCATGGCAACTTACCAACCATAATTGTGCGATGAAGTGTGGCTTATTTATTTTTTCTTCTTTTTTATACTCATCATTTTTTTTTTTTAAGTAGGTGGCTTCCCTTAACTAAGATTTACCTTAAAGCAGTAGAATGAGAATAGTTATGTAGTTGGGTTCTGGATAACTGCCCAATGGGTTGTTGCTCACGACAACTTGTTAGCCATACTACCTAAAAAAATTCATTAGCTGCCCAATTTATGATAAAATCGCAAAAAATTGAGTCAGTTCAAATAGTGTGCAGATGCTTTAAACTTAAAGTCCCCTCAAACTAGAGAGTGGGTTGATAAGTCGTGTACTTATCACCCTAACTTATTAATCAATTAGAAACAAATCAAAGATGGCAATGACTTCAGAAACAATCCACATTTTAGTGGACACCCGGCTGCTTAAGCCTAAAGACTTGAAGAATCTAAGTGTTCAAGTCATATTGTATCATTTCCTAAAGTTGACAAATTTCTAATATCCAAATTCTCTTTTCCTAATTCAATTTTCTTTTTCGTAAATAAGGAGAAAAAAAAAATCTACAAAGCTAACAAAATAATTCAGATAAGGGTATCCACCCCCCATGCCTATCTAATGCAATATTCTCATTATATTAAAAAGACATGAAAAAGAGCATAATAGAGAAGAAAGCACATGAATTTCATGATTAATAAGTTAGCTCCAAGATGAAAACAGACCGTATACGTGCTAAGGTTATTGCTTTCAACTAGGCACACTATACAAACAAAGAAGGAATAAAGAATTCATAAATGCAGGTTAGGATCAGAAGAAAAAGATCGACCCCAGGACCTGCAAGGATATGTCCACAGATATGGACTAGATTATGGTGTAGACCCACGCCTCAGGGTCGAGTATATCTAAGCATCTGGTTGAAAATTACCTAGAATTGGAGATCATTATGCAAGTGGGGCCGAGCCTACAGTTTGTGAGGATGCAACCTAATGTATACACAATTATTGAGGGTAAAATGCCCATTCATACATGTTATTAGGCTTAGATTTACATTTCATGTTATAAATATTGCATAACATGCATCATTCTGCATTTAGAGTAGTTGTATATAATTTAAGTTAATTGTAACCTTTTTGTGGTCAGGAGAGAAGGATATTTATCTCGAAGCCTCGGATTGATGATCCGACCAGATGGATTTGATCAAGACGATGATCGGAGTCCAACGCCTCTGAAATCGCCTCTATCGGAGTCCCGTAGCACAATATGCAGTCCGAGGAAGATCAACGGCCAAGGGACTAGGTAACATAATTTGAAGCTTCAAATGACAAATCCAACTGCGCGGATGAATTCGGGTCGACGATCACAACCGAACGACGCAAAATTCGACTCAATCCGACCTCCATTGCAGCCCCAACAACAAAAAGAAGATGGACGACCCAGATCGCGCCACATGGCGCAACCTAGGCTACCCATGCACACGCACGCGCACAGCAACACGTGCGTGGGTGCGCACGCACACGAGCGCGTAGCGCACGGAGGCATGCGACACACGCACCAACACAACGGCAACATGGGCGCGTGGGCTGTCTTCAGCGACGTTACGACGAATCTTCAGCGACGTTTATGATCGTCACTAAATGTCCTATATACGAATTTGATTATTTCCTCCACTATAAAAGAACCCCTACCCCTCCCATTTTTCTTCATCTCTTCCTTTCTTCCTCTCACCACCTCCAAGGCTCTAGAGAGAGCTTGTCCCAAGCCCGGGATGCTCCTCTAGAGTAGAAAATCAAATAGTTTTCCCTCCCATCATCCCCATTCGTGGAGCATCCCATGGTCGTCCTCTCACCGCCCTTCAGGAAGAAGATCTTCGCCCCGACACCGCCCTTCCCCATCCTCTGTCCTCCGACTCCGTCCCCATTCATCCTACTCCTCACCACCATCCTCCAAGCGATGTCAGAGTGAGTCGTCCTCCGAGTAACCGTCAAGGGGGATTCTCTCACCTCTTTCTATCTTTTTCACTTTCATAGTGTAATTTTCCTACTTTCGTAGTTGTAACATTCGTTGATAAATATATGATCGTTTCTCTCTTTTATATTTGCAAGTAGATTAGCTAGATAAGCAATTATCGATTTGATCCCTTGCTAAAATTACCACAAAAAAAAATAAAAAGTAAAAACGACCAAAAACAAATAAAAGAGAAACGCGAATTTTCAAAACCAAACATTTGCCTCCTCATGCTCGACCCGGGACTCACTTTTCGAGTTTTGGTTATAAATTTTATCTGATTGACGCATTTTGCGAGCTACGACGACGGATCCTCCAAACCCTGATTTTTAATTCGTGAAGCACGCCCCCAACATTTTGGCGGCATTGTTGAAAAGGCAACGCTCTTTGATTTTTCTCGCATTTTTTCTACCTTACCTAACTTTTATCACTTTTTCTCTGATCTTACTGTGATTGCAGGTACTCTTCCGAGGCATATGTTGTCGCAGTGAAATCGAGGTTTAAAAATAGCATTATAGTATAGCCGAAATCGTTTTGAAAACAAATAAATTTATTACTCGAATTTTAAGTCCGAGGTCAAAGATCCTTCAAACGGGTAAGTGTCAGCCGATACTTCCTGTAGCAAAACCCCCTGCCCCCGCGTGCTATCTCTCATTCTCTCTCTGGGTTACGCTCTCCCAGAGCCTTCCACAGTACCAGGTAATCAAGTTTCGAACCTAGAGTGCACTCGGGTCCAAAGTTGCGGGCGTGATCGCAGCCGAGGAGCGGAAATGGTCAGGCGGGTCGGATCTACGCCAGGCCTGCAGGGGACGGGTCACAGGCGAGGCGCAGGTGAGCTAGCGGGTGAGCGAGGACCTCACCCCCTGTGTCTAAGGTAAACAGCCTTAGACACTTTTTCAATTTATGCGCCGCAGGACGCTTTTCAGCTGATGATGTGGCACTAAAGATAGTGCCTCTTCTTCGTGTGCGTCTACGCTGGAATGCCTTCCAAATTAAGGCAACTGCTGAGGCTCACGTCCTCAATCAAGGACCTGGGTGTGTTCGGGAGACGTTTCCGCACGACCCAGAGTTGAAGCCTGGAGCGAAGGCAACCTGGAGCAGCCTTGAAGCTTGCTTGAAGAAGCTGCTACAATGGTGGAGGGGACAAGCACCTGAAATCAGCAAGGACTTTCCGCCACGTCAAAAAGGCTCAGGAAGGATCACCGGACCACGGCGAGTGCGACGGTGGTGGTTGTGAGGCGGAGTTGAACTGTGCGTGTGAGAGTGGGTGTGTTCGGGGGCGAGTTTGGGTAGGCAATAGGTGGAATTAGGTTAGGGCTTTTGTTCGTGAAGTTATAGAAGAGTTGATGAGGGTGGTAGCGGCGAGATTCGTGCAGTGGCGCAGTGGATAGGCGTCGCCGGAGCGGAAGAAGGTGACGGTGTTGAGGGCAAATTTGTGGTTGTGCGTTTGTTGTGAGAGTGAAAAAAGAAAGTATAGTGAGAGAGAGAGACAGAGGAACTTAGGGACGCAATAGAGAGACAGAGGGCTCCGGTGTTGGTCGACCGGAGCCTGAGGAGGATGGTACGGCAAGGCAACGACGTCGACTGAGGGAAAGGTGCAACCTCTCATTGGCAGGAGAGGTTCACGAAGACAAGGAGAGGATTGTCAACCGTCCAATTTGATGGTTGGACGGCCAGAGGAGGGCGGAGAGGGGTCGCTGGAGCTAAGTCTGAAGGTGGCCGAAGATGGAGAAGAAGAGGGTTTCTAAGGCCAAAACTTGCTGAAGAGCACGGCCGTGCCCTGGGGTCTCTTTTATAGGCCATAGGACGCCCTTCCAAGCTTGGAAAGAAGCTTTCAAGCTTGGAAGGTGGTTGTAACAATGGATACCAGAGCCTTTGAAAGGTTCACATGACCTTTTGAGGACTCAGAGCCCAAGAAATGGCTCAAATGGAAGGAAACCTCCCATGGAATCCCCGTATCAATTTTGAGAGGGATTGATTGAGAATCGAGCGAGAAATCTTCGCTCGAAACTCGACGGTGAAGGTTTCAGCTTCAAAAAATGGCCCATTTATAAAATCCAGGGACCTGCTTGTGAAGAAGGTAAAGAAGTTAGGGGGCTATTTGTAAGAGAATTCAAAAGTTAAGGGTCTAAATGAGATAGAAAGAGTTTGACTGGACCAAAATGCAAACTTGATCAAAATGATCTCAGATTGGACCCAAATTTTGGTAAAAACCTAATTTGGACTCAAGGAATCCAATGGTGAAGTTAGATTTAGGTTTTGACCAAGTTTAACTGGGTAATTTATGCAAAACCAAGATTATGGAAAATGTCAATCTAGGACTCTATTTTGGGTCAAGACTTGTTCTGATGGTCACATTAAAAGTTCCAAACCCTAGAAAATATTTCTCTATGAATTTTAGAGGGTTTAAGTGAATTTTATCCTGACCAGAACCTCAGTTAATTAAGCGGGTCAGTTTTTAGAATTTCAAGTCATTTAATTCTCAAAACACGTGCAAACCCTTTCCTGTTTGTTCTAACCCATTTGTTAGACTTTAAGGACCATTTGACCCTTAATTACCCCTTGGGAAAATCCATGATTATACTGTATTCGTGATAAGATGGTAAAACTGCAGTTTTAACCACGTTTTCTTGTATTTCCCTCAGAATGGTTATGCAGTGACTTATGGCTCTCTAGCAGTTATATAAGAGCATTTACTAACTTAGTTGGATCAAAATGAGCTAGTTATGCTCATGATGCTGTTACCATCATACCCCTATGCCTATCTTTTACTAGTCCCTTAGCTAAATCTTATGGAATTAACTTTAATACTAGACCATATGCTTTTCTATGCTTAAAACTCTGATGTGTGCCTTTTTTTGTAGACTAGGTGAGAATGTCGATAGTAAGCATAGAGGTACTCGAGTATCAACCAAGATCCAGACCTAAGCAACTCTAGCCTCAATCCACCGCGAAGGCTTCTAAGGCCCACAGGAACTAACCTAAGGTTCATTGAACTCCGCGGTTAAAGCACTCGTGCTTGTAACATGTTTTAGCTCAGGTTTAGTTTGCAGTGCGTTTTTGTAAGAGTGAGACAGAAGAGCTTCTCTTTGTTTTTGAAGAGTTCTCTCTTTTCTTTTTATTTCTATCCTTGGATTAGCTTTACAACACGGTTTGTATCGGATTCCTAGTTCCTACCATCAATCCTCGCAGGGTCCCTGGTAATTGATGCTTCGAGATAGCACTGCCTATGGCAACCCCCAGAACCTTGGCTTTCAAGATTTCGAGATAATCCCACCCAGGGCATTCTGTAGCTACATCCAGACCCTGGCAATCGATATTTCGTGATAATGCTGCCCATGGCATCTGTACTAGCACAAGGTGCTTACAAGCCCCCGATAGGATATTAAGATATCGTAGGAGACAAGCACCGAGGAGACGATATGTTATTGCGCATCTTTGAGGGAAATTTCCCACCTCTCCGTGCCGAGAACTCGTCCAAATCAACTTGTGTTGATCAACCGCTCCTAATCTAGGTAACTTTTTCAGAATAGATTTAACTCATTTGCGTGATTTTGATACTTAAGTGCACTGAACTAGACTGTGTGCGAATTGGGGTACTTAGGTTACCAAGTCTCGTAAACCAGAGGTCAGTTAACGAGATCGAATAATCCAGAAGCCTTAGACCTAATACTTAAGTTTTACATTTTCCCCAACCTCTTGAGGACTATCCAGATCTTAGCGGATACTAGAATTTTTAAGCCTAGGATCGCAGCTCAAAAGGCCTAAGATCAGCATTCCTACTAATCTCTTTTTGTTTCTTAATACTTTTTGTCTTTCATTTTCTTTCTTTTGGTTTAATCTAGAACTAAATCAATTCATTAATCTTTTACTAATGACTATCTCTTTTTCTTTCTTTTCAAATTGTGCTCCTTTTTGACATTTTTATTTCCTCCCCTTTTCTCCTCAACAAATGATATCAATTCAAAATTTCCTCCCTTCTCCTATTTTTGTTCTTTTACAATTTTTTTAATTTTTCGATCTTTTGGAATATGTGGTTTTTTTTATGAAACCCTTTCTTGTGAAGTGATTTTCATGGCATTTTGCACTTTAATACCCCCCATGCCTACGATTTGCAATGTCCTATTTGTAAATTAGGTGGGTTCAAGTTCAACTTAGATCATTCATTAGAACAGGTGTTAGGTGGGTGGATGGGTCAGGGTAACTGTTGCGGACAATTTCAAGCTCGAGTACGTATACCAAAGGTGGAGTCGGCTGTTATAATGGATGATCCCTAAAGTGTAATATGAGTTCAGCATAAGATGTATTAAGAAAGGTTTCAGGTTTTTCAAAAAGATGACGAGTTGCCTCCCGTTAAGCGATGAGTTTAACACAATCGGCCGAGTGCAATAAGCTCAGGGAGAATGGAGATCAAAGGATATCTCAGCCCTATTCACATCAGTGAGTTCAATGAACGACTTGAGTCGTTGACCATTCACAACAAAGGGTTCTGAATCAAGGTTAGGTTGGTTGATTTCAATAGCTCCATTTCCAAAGATTCGTCTTACCAAGAATGGTCCAATCCATTTTGATCTGAGTTTTCCTGGGAATAATTTGAGTTTGGCATCAAAGAGTAACACTTTCTGACCAAAGTGGAAAGATTTTCGCACAATGTACTTGTCGTGGAAGGCTTTAACCCGCACTTTGTAAATACGCGAGTTCTCATACACATCATTACGTAATTTCTCAATCTCGCTCAATTGCAACCAGCAATGCATCCTAGCCTTCACTAGATCCAAATTACACTTCTATACTACCCAATAAGCCTTGTGCTCCATCTTGACGGGAAGGTGACATGCCTTACCGTACACTAGTCTGAAGGGAGACATACCTAATTGGGTCTTGTGGGTGATCCTATAATCCCACAAGGCTTCTGGAAGGTGAGAAGACCAATCTTTCCTATAAGACCGAACAGTGACCTGAACGATCTTCTTAATCTCTCGATTTGACAGTTCTACCAATCCATTAGTCTGGGAGTAGTAAGGAGCGAGAGACGATGCGACACCCCGTACCTTTTCATCAGGGACTGGAAGTGCACATTGATAAAATGAGACCCGCCATCATTGATAATGACCTTAGGAACCCCAAATCTAGTAAACATGTTCTCCTGGATAAATCAGAGGACAACTTTATGATCACTAGTTCTCGTGGGAACGGCTTCGACCTATTTAGAGACATAATCAACAACGAGTAGAATGTATTTGAAGCTGTTAGATCTGGGAAAAGGTCCCATAAAATCAATTCCCCATATGTCAAAGATTTCGCACACAATAATCAGGTTCAAGGGCATCATATCCCGCGAGTCCATGTTGCCGAGGGTTTGGAAACAAGTGCATACCCTACAATACATCTGTGCATCTTTGAACAAAGTGGGCCAAAAGAACCCACACTGGAGAATTTTCGCTGCGATTTTACGCCCAAAGAAATGGCCACCGCAGGCCTGGTCATGACAGAATAACATTACGTCATTGACCTCGTCGTCAGGAATGCATCTCCGGATCACCCGACCATTGCCGATGTGGAAAAGGTATGGTTCCTCCCAAATATAGTACTTGGCCTCGGCAATCAATTTGTCCCACTTGGAAGTCGGTCAGTCTAGCGAAACTTTCCTCGTAACCAAGTAGTTTACAATATCAGCAAATCAAGGGAGATTGTGAATGGCTAGCAGGTGCTCATCCAAAAAATGCTCGGTGATTGGATAAGATGGGTCGATGACAGAAGAAGGAAGCCGGGACAAGTGGTTAGCTACCACGTTATGTTTTCCCGCCTTGTCGTGAATCTCAAGATTGAATTCTTGCAACAAGAAGATCCAGCGGATTAGTTGAAGTTTCGCGTCCTTCGCAAGGAGGTACCTCACTGCAGCATGATCTGAGTATATGATAACCCGAGAATCCAAAATATATGATCTGAATTTTTCTAAGGCAAATACTACAGCTAGCAACTCTTTCTCAGTAACTGTATAGTTACGCCGAGCCTCGTCAAGTATCTAGCTAGCGTAGTAGATGACAACGGGTTTCCTGTCTATTTTCTGCCCAAGTACCACCCCTACAGCATAATCAGATGCATCACACATGATCTCAAAGGGTTGAGACCAATCAACGGAGTGCAGGATAGGTGCTTGAGTAACTCGATTACGCAGGATCTCAAATGCCTGAGCGCACTCCTTGGAGATTTCAAAGGGGACATCCTTAGATAGCGGATTAGTCAGGGAGTGCGTGATTTTCAAGAAATAGGGAATGAATCGACGGAAAAAATCGATGTGCCCTAGGAAGGATCGGATGTCTTTGACCGAGCTAGGCATAAGGAGTTTGGAAATCAAATTCACCTTCACTCGATCAACCTGGATGCCTTTTTCAGAGACGAGATGTCCCAGGACAATTCCCTCAAGTACCATGAAGTGACTCTTTTCCCAGGAAAGAACCAAGTTCGCATCAATGCACCGCCTGAGGATTTGGATCAAGTGCAGGAGGCAATCATCAAATGATTCACCAAATACCAAGAAGTCATCCATAAAGACTTCAAGGTATTCACCTACCATATCTGAGAATATGACAAGCATGCACCGCTGAAAAGTAGCGGGTGCATTGCAGAGACCAAACGGCATCCTTCAGAATGCTTATGTTCCGAAGAGGCAGGTGAAGGTGGTCTTCTCTTGATCCTTGGGATGGATTGTGATCTGATTGTAACCGGAATACTCGTCCAAAAAGCAGAAGAATCGATTTCCCACTAGTTTCTCAAGAATCTGATCAATGAACGGTAGTAGGAAATGATCCTTCTTCATGGAGGAATTGAGTCTTCTGTAATTAATGCAGACTCTCCACAAGTTTGCTATACGGGTCGATATGGTTTCTCCGATTTCAGTCGTGATGACAGTGAGTCCTGCCTTCTTAGGCACAGCTTGGATTGGGCTCACCCACCGACTGTCGGAGATCAGGTAGATGATCCATGCATCTAACCACTTGATGATCTCCTTTTTCACGACATCCTGTAGATTTGGATTCAGGCGTCTCTGCATTTCACGGGATGGTTGTGAGCCCTCTTCAGTGTAGGATGTGATGTGTGCAGTATGAAGGGCTGATACCAGTCAAATCATCGAGAATCCATCCAATGGCTCTTTGATGTTGCTGGCAAATAGAAATCAGGCTTGTTTTTAGATCAGGTGTGAGTAGGGAGTTGATAATCACAGGAAACGTCTAATTGAAACCCAAAAAGACATACTTGAGATGATCGAAAAGAGGCTTTAATTCCAAAATCGGGTTGTCAGCAGCAGCGGGCGGTTCAGGGTGAGTGTCGGGAGCAAAGGAAGGAGCTATGGGTTGCTAGGTTGAGTTCGGGCTCTTCTAATTGCAGGTTTTGATCCTCTTGTGGTTGATCAGAAATAGTTGGCTTTTCCTCAATAAAGTCATCAACCATAGCTTCGATATCGCAAATCTGTTCTATGACTCCGCAATTAATTTCTTGTTGGGCCTTAAAGATGTCAATCTTTAGTGTCTTGCTCCCAAATTTTAATTCAATTTGGCCCTCCTCACAATTGATATTGGCCCTAGCAGTGGCCAGAAAGGGTCTCCCTAGTATGATCAGTGTATTCTTCACATTCTCAGGAGCATCCATGTCTAAGACGATAAAATCTACTGGAAAATATAAATCACATACCCTAACTATGACATCCTCGAGAATTCCTTTTGGTGACTTAATTGATCAGTTGGTTAGTTGTAAAGTCATTTCAGTCGGTTTAAACTCAAATTCCTTGAAGTAATCTAGTAGGGATGTAGGTATCAAATTTATGGAGGCTCCTAAGTTTAATAAAGCTCGATCAAATCGTATATCACCGATTTCACAGGAGAACAAAGGGGTGCCTGGGTCTTTTGCCTTAGGCGGGAGTTTGCCCAAAATGACAGAGCTGGCTTGCTATAACAGTACAATTGAATTACTATCTTTGGTCCGCGGCTTACGCTTAGTTGTACACACAACTTTAAGAAATTATGCGTAAGCCGGTACGTGGCGTATCGCATCCATCAAGGGGATGTTTATATGGACCTACTCAAAGAGCTTAACGAGGTCCTCCACAGGTGACACAATTTTGGTTATCCTTTTTTCTTTGGTCAAGGCCTCAGGAAATGGAACCTTAAATGGTTCCTCTAGAATAGGTCCAGGTTCTTGATCTAGGATATGTAATTCCCTACTTAGAGGGGGTGAGATCAGCAATGACGTAAAAATAATGTAGAATTATAAATGAAACAATCTCACAAAATAACAATCACACAATGATTTTTAGGTGGAAACCCAATTCGGGTGAAAACCACCACCTAACCCTCTCGAGTTAGGATTTTCCGATCAACCAAGTTGATCAAATCCACTAACATACTACTTAAACGAGGGTAATACAACCTCAATTACAACCATGCTACTTTATACAAGGGTAGCATACCTCAAACCCCTTCTCTTCACGAGAAGGATTTTGTCTCACAAAAGAGACGGGAATTTGCAACGCGAATACCCAACCAAATAACAAAGTAAAATACAAATAGTCCTATAGAACCAACAAAGATATTCTTAAACTAAGCTTCTATAGGAGTTAGGATACTTCCCTTTGCAAGAAGTGCGTCGACGACGCGGATGCGTGAACCACGCGGTAGCGTTTTGTCACTCTCGTGAACTATGACAGAGGGAGAGCGGGTACGCAACAGGAATCACGCTCTTTAGGTGTAGAACTAAGCTTGGAGATCAAGAGCTTTCTTTTATATGATCTTCTTTTAGAGAGTAAAGAGTGGAAAGTATGTAGCTTGGATGTGTCTTGGTGTGTGTTTGAGTGGCAAAGGTCCTCTATTTATAGAGGTCCCAGGAAAGCTTTGGAAGGCCTTGGAAGGATTCCATAACCGTTGGGTGCAAGCTCTAATAAAATCAGGCCGAAATCAAGATTAATCATTACACTAACAGGGTTATCAGACGTTTGATCCTGGCATCGAATGTCTGAAAAACCAGTTTAAGACGTCTGATTATGGGCGGGTTTTCTTCCTGACTTGAATCAGATCGAAACAGGGTTCTAGTGGAAGTGCATCAAACGACACACAGGACGTCTGGAATGATGTCTGGACGTCTGGAAACCTACTTTTCTGCGGAAATGGATTCCCAAGGGAGTGCAACGGCTAGAAAATATCTAAGAATAGATTTTGGGTCAGCCGAAGCAAAATGGTCATGTATCAGACGTCTAGTGTCCTCTACGGACGTCTGATACGAGGCTAACGGTCGTTTCCTTCAATGTTTACTAAGGCAACCAATGGTCCACTAATTGGACGTCTGACAAAGGCATCAGACGTCTAGACTAAGGTCTAGACGTCAGATTTCATCAGACAGAACTAACTAAGTCCAGCCTAAACATAATCGGACGTCTAAGTCAACAATCAGATGTCTTAAAAGTATTTATCAAACGTTTAATTTTCATATTAGACGTCTGAAAAGGCTATTTGAACCCTAATTTGGTTTTCTAAGTTCTTTATATAAAACCTAAGTATCCTTCTTCATCTCCTTCCTTCTTCAAGTCATCGCTCCTCGCGAAGCTCTTCTGTTCTCCGTTAAGCTCCTCCAATCCTCCATGGATGCGAGCTCGAACTCTATCTAACCACGTCTCCATTTGCAATTGACCTGAAATCCAAGACTTCAAGTGCAAATGTTAAATGACACATGTTTTGTTATCAACAAAATAAACGATTGTGGTGCTCTAGCACCAACAGGATAGAGGTGTCCTGGATGACTATCCTAGGATTAGGGTTTGTATTATTACCAGGCTGGGAGTGGCTTGGATAAAGTGGGTCTTGTGTTGTTTTGCCACTACAGGTAGTAACAGAATTCAATCCTACCTGGTTCTGGTTTGGTGTGGGTAAAAGAGGTGCTTGTTGCTGGTAACCCGTATATGATGTCAAAGCCTCCATCCCGTCGAGTGATGGAGTAGAAGGGGCCTGATAAACAAAGTGAGCTGGCCCGGATTTGGGTTCATAACGCGCCTCCGATTCGACACGTTATTCGGATTAGGCAGAGGTTGTGAAAGAAGTGCACCAGGTTGGCAAGAATTTGCCATCTGGGCAAGTTGATTGCGAACCTCTATGATCTTGTCTCTGTGTTGTTTTTGCATAGCCACATTTGTTTTCTGAATGTCAGCTAGAGTCTGAAGGATAAGAGTCATTTGATCTGTATGAGTTGGCCCAGATTGATAAGTTGGGTTAGGCCGAAGCTGAGGTGGCTAATATGGACGAGGAGCTTGTAGTCGAGGCTGATATTGAGGTCTCTGATTTTGATTATTGCCTGATCACGTGAAATTGGGATGATTACGTCATCCAGAGCTGTAAGTATTAGAGAATGGATCATTCTGAATGGCGTTGAGGTCCGCGCAGGTTTGAGGAACCTTGGAAAAGTCACAATACAAGGGTTCAGAGTTCACCAACTAGAGTAAGTGGGTCCAGAGTTTCATCTGAAACCAAAATCAAACGGTGGTGGATATAGATCCATCCCCTGAGAAGGTCGATGATAAATGTTGTGCACAACCTCCTTGCCAGAGGATGGTTGCATGAACGGGTTTTGCGCAAAAGTGGCTCGTTGCAAATGTCAAGTTAGCTCATCCACCTTCTTCTCAATAATAGAGACCTTATCCAGATGACTGGCCATCAGTTCCAAGTCGACGGAAGAGGACAGGCCCTGCATCTCGTGTGCTCCCTTTGGATTCGTCAATGCACGGGCATTCGTCCGGTCGAACATGCCCATGGATTCATTATTGATGGATTTCTCACACATATTCTCAAGAATTTCTCACACGGTGTCTTCATGTTGACCCATGATGTTTCCTCCGCAGGTCACACTAACAAATAATCGAATATCTTCACAGAGTCCCTGGTAAAAAGACTGGACTTATTCCCATTTAGGAACTTTGTGGTGGGGGCACTTTCACATGAGATCCAGAAAATGATCCCATGCCTCATGAAGTGGTTCTCCTACTTGCTGTATGAAATGTGTGATCTGGTGCTGTAAAGCATTTGTCCAACCAATAGGGAAGAAATTTCTCAAAAACTCAGATTGAAGTTCCACTAAGGTGTTGATTGGACGTGTTTGGGTTTGATACCAATGACCAGCTTTATCCATGAGAGAGAAGGAAAACATTTTCATGAGTAGAACATCCCAATTTTGAGATTCTAACCTTAAGGTCTGGGCCAGATGCTTAAGTTGCTTGATATGCTGAAAAGGATCTTCGGAATTACACCTATGGAATTTGGGAATGCCATGAATCATGTTGGGCTCGAGTTCAGTGTCAGGTCCTCCAGCGGGGATAGGTTCGATTGCCACCGCAACGGGATTGTAGTGATCTCGCATCATTGGACGCTGCGGTGGATTTACAAATGTTTGGAATAGATCATTGAGGCGCTGAAGCTGATTTTCAAGATTATTTTCTTCTACTAATTGTGCCATGATGATGCATGATGGATGGAGAATCAGGTTCGGATGAATCAGAAGAGATATCGATTGGATTGGGTTGTTGCACAAATAAGGAGGTTGAGGCTTGGCCTCGACGTGAATGAGTAGCTAAAGGAGGCCTCAAGGATGGTCTTAAAGACCTCCTCCCGAGCATGCACCGATGGAGTAGATGAGAGGTAGAATGTGATGGACCCAATCAAGACACCCAAAAATTTTGGATGACTATAGAGGTTCGAGGTGGATGATACCCCTTAGTCAGAAAGCTATCCACCAAAGAATTACCTGGGCAGCTAGAGAGGGAGAGTCCCACAAAGACTTCTACACGGTAGAGCACCCCAACGAGTTACAGGATTTCCCCCACCCGACCTCTCTTGTCAGTGATGTTCCAGGTAGACCAGAATGGGAACTTGACCTCTTAAGTCTACCAATTTTAATTAAGAGCAAGGGTGCTTAGGATTTTACTTGAACTTTTTAAGATATTTTTGTGAAAAAGTGACCTAATTTGAAGATTGGTTAACCCAACAAGGTAGGTCAACTTCACCTGTATTGTCCTTTGAGAAATTTAGGTCCTTTTTGTGTTCAAATGAATTTAAGAGCCTGATTTTTAGGGTTTTGATTGAATAGATCAGTTCAATCAAGGTCTAGGCACACATTATTTTGGAGAGATAAATTCTTGATTAAGCAAGTATGTCTCTAAAATCCTAAACTGGAATCCTTAATTGGCTCTAATTTGGTCCAATTTAGTTTGTCAGAATGTGGTACCTAGGGCTTAAACAAGAGTGTGATAGCCCTAGATACCTTAGTTTCAAATGGGTGCACAGATCAGGTTTTGAATGTTTGTAAAATGTATCAAATCAGGCAACTTGATTAATCCAAGAATATAATGCAAGTAGCCCTAATCGATTTCTTCCTTTTTTTAGCTTTTTTTAGAATCAGGGGTTTAAAAGGATTTAAATGAAGTTTTACCTGTCCCTGGAGTGGTTGATGTGCGACCGATCTTCCTCAATGGATCCCCTAAAATAGATCAAAGTCAAAAGAGATAGAGCAACTTAGCATTGACTCGAATATTGCAATCAAGAGATCTAAATTGCGCGTTGCTCCCCAGCAACGACGCCAAAATGTTGTCGCGACGAAATTGAGGTTTAAAAACTGCATTATAGTATAGCCGAAATCGCTTTGAAAACAAATAAATTTATTACTCGAATTTTAAGTCTGAAGTCGAACACAGGGAGCAATATGGAATTCAAAACTCAAGATCACAATTTAAATTAAGAATAGAGATTGCAATAAGAATAATGTCAGGATCAATATGCAAAAAATATGGAGTAAAATGGTGATTTAAATCATCAATTACTCCTCACAAATAACAATTAAATCAAAGCCTCAAGTATATGCAATCAAAGGTATCAGATGGCTTAAACATCCTGTGCTACAGTGCTAGAGACTCACAGATCTCTCTACTTCTTTCTTTCTCTGGGCTTCTTTTCTTCTTGTTCTTCTTCTCTTCTTTCTTTCTTTCTTCTCAATTCTCCTTCACGCAAAGGGGAAGATCCTTCAAACGGCTAAGTGTCAGCCGATACTTCTTGTAGCAAAACCCCCTGCCCCCGCACGCTAACTCTCTCTCTCTTTGGGTTGCGCTCTCCCAGAGCCTTCCACAGTACCGGGTAATCAAGTTTCAGACCTAGAGCACACCCAGGTCCAGGACTGCAAGCGTGATCACAGTCGAGGAGTGGAACGAGTTAAGCAGGTCGGATCTGCGCAAGGCCCGCAGGGGACGGGTCATGGGCGAGGCGCAGGTGAGTGAGCGGGTGAGCAGGGATCTCACCACCAGTGTCTGAGGCAAACAACCTTAGACACTTTTTTAATTTGTATGCCGCGAGGCGCTCTTCAACTAACGATGTGGCATTAAAGATAGTGCCTCTTCTTTGCATGCAATTGCATTGGAATGCCTTAAAAATCAAGGCAACTGCTGAGGCTCACGTCCTCAATCAAGGACCTAGGTGTGTTCGCGAGACGTTTCCACGCGACCTGGAGTTGAAGCCTGGAGCAAAGGCAACCTAGAGCAGCCTTGAAGCTTGCTTGAAGAAGATACTCCAATGGGGACGAGCACCTGAAATCAGCAAGAAGGCCTTTCAACCGTGTCAGAAAGCTCAAGGATCGCCGGACCACAGCGAGTGCGACGGTGGTGGTTGTGAGGCGTGGCGAGGTCTGTGCGTGCAAGGTGGAGTCGGACTATGTGTGTGAGAGTGGGTGTGTTCGGGGGCGAGTTTGGGTAGGCGATAGGTGGAATTAGGTTAGGGCTTTTGTTCGTGGAGTTATGGCAGAGCTGATGAGGGTGGTAGCGACGAGATTCATGCAGTGGCGCGGTGGATAGGCATCGCCAGAGCTTCATCCGAGCGGAAAAAGGTGACGATGTTGAGAGCGAATTTGTGGTTGTGTGTTTATTGTGAGAGTGGGAAAAGAAAGTATAGTGAGAGAGAGAGAGATAGAGGAACTTAGGGATGCGATAGAGAGATGGAGGGCTCCGGTGTTGATCAACCGAAACCAAAGGAGGATGGTGCGACGAGGCGGCGACGTCGACTGAGGGAGAGATGCAACCTCTCGTTGGCAGGAGAGGTTCGCGAAGACGAGGGGAGGATTGTCGGCCGTCCAATTTGATGGTTGGACGACCGGAGGAGTGCAAAGAGGGGTCGCTGGAGCTAAGTCTGAAGGTGGCCGGAGATGGAGAAGAAGAGGGTTTCTGAGGCCAAAACTTGCTGAAGAGCACGGTCGTGCCCTGGGGTCTCTTTTATAGGTCATAGGACGCCCTTCCAAGCTTGGAAATAAGCTTTCAAGCTTGGAAGGTGGTTGTAACAATGGATACCTGAACCTTTGAAAGGTTCGCATGACCTTTTGGGAAGGACTTAGAGCCCAAGGAATGGCTCAAATGGAGGGAAACTTCCCATGGAATCCCTAGAGGGATTGATTGAGAATCGAGCGAGAAATCCTCGCTCGAAACTCAACGGTAAAGGTTTCACCTTCAAAAAATGGCGCGAGGACCTGCTTCTGAAGAAGGTAAAGAAGTTGGGAGCCTATTTGTAAAAGAATTCAAAAGTTAAGGGTCGGAATGAGATAGAAAGAATCTGACTGGACCAAAATGCAAGCTTTGTCATCATGATCTCAGATTGGACCCAAATTTTGGTACAAACCTAATTTGGATCTAAGGAATCCAATGATGAAGTTAGCTTTAGGTTTTGACCAAGTTTGACTGGATAATTTATGCAAAAATCGAAATTATGGCAAATGTCAATCTAGGACTCTATTTTGGGTCAAGACAGGTTCTAATGGTCAAATTGAAGGTTTCAAACCCTAGAGAATATTTTTCTATGAATTTTATAGGGTCTAGGTGAATTTTATCCTAACCAGAACCTCAGTTAATTAAGCAGGTCTGTTTTTAGGGTTTCAAAAGTCATTTAATTCTCAAAACACGTGCAAACCCTTTTCCGTTTGTTCTAACCCATTTGTTAGACTTTAAGGACCATTTAACCCTCAATTACCTCCTGGGAAAACCCATGATTGTACTACATTCGTGATAAGATGGTAAAACTGTAGTTTTAATCCTGTTTTGTTGTATTTCCCTCAGAATAGTTATGCAGTGACTTATGGCTCTCTAGCAGTTATATAGAAACATTTACTGACTTAGTTGGATCAAAATGAGCTAACTATGACTCATGATGGTGTTACAATCAGCGGGCCAAAGCGGTTAGATCGGAGAAAAGTGTGGATGAAGGTCTTGTAAGTTTATCCCTACCACCCCCACCCACTAGTTCATTTCACTACACTAATAACTCAAACTCAAATAAACTTAGGTGCTTTTTATAAACCCTAGGATAGATTTGGTTGTTTGTTTTCCATCTCCACTCATCTCACCCATGCATATATAAAAAAATAAAACAAAATCTCATCTCTTGTGTGATTTTCTGAAAGCTACACACTCAACACCCACAACTTTTCACCCTAAGGTGCACAATCACATCAATTCTACCACTTAACCGAGATCTAACCTATGGACTCGATACACCTAACTCAACACACAAATAAGTAAGTAGACATCTGAATAGATCAAATATTTCTGTGCCTTAACTAAGTGGTGCAATAGGATAATTGATTGAACCGTTTAGGCTGCACCACTTAAGATAAAAGCAATCCATCAAGTAGCTTACCACTTAGGGTTGATTCTTAGGGCTAAACCAAGCACTCCACATTATTTTTTTTTTATAAAGGAACATATCATCACCCGTGTTTTCAAACCTTGGAGTGTTCTACTAAACCTTGATTGAACCAACCTAAGAATTAAACCCTAAAAGCTACTAAACAAGGTTAAACCTTAAAAGACACATCATCAAATAATCTTATTTGCAAACCCTAGTTGTACACGCACACACATTTCAACTAATCATTAAGGGTACAACCCATCTAAAGGGCCCATCACATTCCAAGAGCACAATCATCCCAAGCCTAATTAAAATCGAGTAGAAGTTAGCCATAAGGATTGATTCGATCTTTAGGGCTCAGACTGGATTTTTTTCAAATAATCTGCTTCTGCTAGTCCATCTAATGTCTAAATAGGGAAATAGCGTCAAACGACCGCGGTTGGGGAATACACTAGGAACCGGAGGCGTAAGCCACAAGAAGAACCTTCTCCCCAGTCCCTCCTAGCTGGTTGGATTGACCAGATAAAAGTAGACCAAATCGTTTATAATCTCAAGACGGGTCCAGGAGTCTGTAGGTCTTTAGGCTACCCACATAAGTATAGGTTTGGTTGATTGTACTGCAGCGCACCTTTCTCTCTTCTGTTTTCCCTCCTCCACAATGTATCCTTCCACATCTTTCACACATTTCTAATCCTACCCTCCTACCACCACCTATCCCCAAGATGACTACTATTCCAACTTGACTTGTAATTACCCATCCACTAGCCGGGATGACATTGATTGAGGATATGAATACGGACCTCAGTGTCCAGGGCCTAACCCTGGACAACAAGACTATGATTACTATCCTTCCCAGAGCTACAATGCTTATGGATCTCCACCCTTTGATGATCAACCTAACCCGATCTAGAATCAGGAAGGATATAATGATTATAACACCTATCCTCCCCAATATTCCACTGAATATAGGTCGCCACCATCCTCTGAACAATCTAGAACGACCTACTATCAGGGAGGGATTCGAGAACCTCAACATCTTAACTCCCCTAGATTTAACTCAAACCCACCCAAACCTGAATCGAACCAGTCGGTTCAGGTGAACCAGATCCAAGATAGGGTGTTGGCTAATTTAAGGAACACTATACAATCTTTAGAAGTCCAGCCAACACCATCCACTAAAACATTGGAGCCTATGATAAAAATGATCGATGAGCTGAATAGCTCTTTATTGTATTTGCTCTAAAATGTTAGGGATAGAGACCTGATAAGTTTCTTCTTGGGAAATTTTCGAGGTTGAGGATGAAATTTGTGGTTGCCCTAGTCTAATCTTGGAATGATTCTCAAGATGAACCCCCTTCAAGAGAGCTAATGTTTGAACCCGCTCAGGCGCCTGTCGAGGGGGATACATTTTCTGAGACCGGGGATGACCAAGTTGGACTAGAGCAACCCATTAAGGATGAACCGATTGATTCACCCGAGATCCCTGAGCCAAGGAGCGAGGACAAATATCTCTTTGAACCAGAAAATGACAATCGATTTTGAGACATATATAAATGAGGATCATGAATTCTTTAACTCTGAGGGTGAAGAATCTTTTGGTGAAGTCTCACTTGAACTTAAGGAAGAGGATTTTAGTGAGACAAATGGGCTCGAGGAATCTGAGGAACCAATTGATAGCCCAATTATTGAAGATTTAGATTCGGTTGGGGCTAACTTGGAGGATTTGAATCCTCATTTACTAGAAGATTCAATCAATAGCCACATTCCTCATCCGCACCCCAAAGAGCTGACTTCTGATATCATTATGCCAAAGTCAATCTTGATTCCGCCACGATTTCTGGACTTGGGATAATCATATGGGGTGAATGATATGCTAGAGGTCACGGAGCCTGAGCTCTTGATGTTGAAGGATAGAATTATTAAAATAAAAATTTGGGAGGCTAATTCTGAGGGAACTATGATTTTGGATCTAAGGGTACCTGTTGACCTAAAACCACCTACTTTCTACCAGGGCCCTTATGATATATTTCACGTGCAACCAAAGCTTCAAATAACTGATTATTTTTCTGAGTTAAATGTTAAGTGGACATTTGAACCTAGTGAAACAAATCTACCCATTGTCCGCCACTTTAGCCTTGGGTTGCACACCACCAAACCACAGGCCCAACTCCGCAAATACAACAATCTTCGATTCTGGGTGATTTTCATCCAGAACCTTAGAACCACTCGACCCTGGGGCATGGGTCTACACCATAACTTGGTCCACATCTGTGGACATATTTTGTTTGCGGGTCTGAGGATCAATATTTTTATTTTGATTCTGACCCGCACTTGTGAATTCTCAATTTCTTCTTTATATATGTTTTATGCCTAACTGAACGTATTAAATTTAGCGTGTGTGTATACTCTGTTCTCTCTGCGGAGCTGACCGGATTTTCACGACTCATGTGATATTCTGTTTTCTCTGCCCTTTTCAAGTCTCTGCTTTTACAATGAGGACATTGCATCATTTAAGCATGGGGGGTGGATAATTTATTCTGAAATCATTTTGTTAACTCCGTAGAATTTCTTTTAGTTTCTTTTTTTAATTTAAAAAAAAAGAAAATAGAATTAGGAGAAGAGAACTTAGGCTTTTAGGCATTATTAACTTTAGGAAACGATACGATAGGACCTAGACACTTAAACTCTTCAGGTCTTCGGGCTTAATTAGCTCAAGTGTCCACTCGAATGTAGACTTAGTCTCGAGTCCTCACCAATTCAAAATCATTTTTAATTTATCTAATAAATTGGAATGATAAGTATACAACTTATCAAGCCGCCCTTTAATTTGAAAGGATTTTAAGTCTAAGCATCTACATACTATTCGCATACACTCACTTTTCGACGATTTCTTCGAAAATTGAGTAGCTAATGAACTATCTAGGGTGATATGGCTGGCAAGTTGTCGGTGGTAACAGCTCATCGGCCGACTGTCCAAAGCCCAGCCACAAGACCATTTTCGTCGTACTACCTTTAGATAAATCTTAAATCAGGGAAACCACCTACTTAAAAAGAAAAAGAAATAGAAATAGAAAAAAATATAGAAAAAAATAGAAAAAGGAGAAAATAAATAAAAATAAACAAATAAAATCACACTTCACCGCACGAGTATGGCTGGCAAGTTATCATGAATAACCCATTGACCGGTTGTCCAGAGCCCAGCTCACAAAAATGCACAATAATTCCCAAAACACTTAGGGAAGAAGTGGGGAAGTAGAATAAACCGGGAAGATATACACTAGGTTCAGCCTTGTGTTGACCCCATAAATAAAAGTAAGGAGAAAACTACCAATCGAAAAGATAAACCTTTAGGCAAGGTCACATAGGGTCGTAGAAAGCCAAAGTCCGTTTCAACCGCCGCCTAGTGAGTCTTTCACTCTTTTCACTAGATGCTTAGCACTTAGAGTCCTTTTCGAGTCTTGGCCGAGTAAGGTAGCCAAAAAAATTTATCCCGGAACTCTCAAACTCGAAAAGTACAAAAAATTAGAAAAGAAGAAAAGCAAAAAAAAAATGTATCTTCCCTTTTCAAATAAGGCGAGGACTTAGGCGGTCTGCATTCTGGCAGACACCTGGACACTGTTGAGTCTTCGTAGTATAGGACCTTAGTTAAAATTTTCTATTGTTAATAAACGACTTGGACCAAAGCAATCTAATCCTAATTTTGATTTTATATATAACATGTAGTTTAATTTTGTTAGAGACTAGTAAAAGATAGGCATGGGAGTATGATGTAGATACAATTATTGAGGGTAAAATGCCTATTCATATATGTTTCTAGGCTTGGATTTGCATTTCATGTTATAAATATTGCATAGCATGCATCATTCTGCATTTAGAGTAGTTGTATATAATTTAGGTTAATTACGTCCTTTTTGTGGTCAGGAGAGAAGGATATTTATTTTGGAATCTCGAATTAACGATCCGACCGTACCGATCTAATCAAAATGATGAAAGGAGTCCAACGCTTCCAAAATCGCCTCGATCGAAGTCCCGTAGCACCATATGTAGTCCGAGAAATATCAACGACCAAGGGACTAGATGACATAATTTGAAGCTTCAAATGACAAATCCAACTAGATTGATGGATTCAGGTCAATGATCGCAGCCCAACGGTGTGAAAATCGACTCAATCCGACCTCTATAATAGCCCCTATAACGAAAAGAAGATGGACAGCCCAAATCATGCCACATGGTGCAACCCAAGCCATCTATGCGCACGCACGCGCCACCGCACGAGCACAATAGCGCGCATGCAGCGACAGCGAGCGCAAGCGCATAGCGCGTCGAGGCGCGCAGAGCACGTGCCAACACAGCGACAACGTGGGCACGTGGGTTGTCTTAAGCGACGTTTGCTACGAATCTTCAGCAACGTTTATGACCGTCACTAAATGTCCTGTATATGAATTTGATTCTTTCCTCCACTATAAAAGGACCCCTACCCCTCCTATTTTTCATCTCTTCTATTCTTCCTCTCACCATCTCCAAGGCTTTAGAGAAAGCTTGTCCCAAGCCTGAGATGCTCCTCTAAAGTAGAAAATCAAATAGTTTTCCCTCCTCTCATCCCCATTCGTAGAGCATCCCGTGGCCGTCCTCTCACCGCCCTTTGGGAAGAAGATCCTCGCCGCGACGTCGTCCTACCCCATCCTCCGTCCTTCAGCTCTGTCCCCGTCCATCCCGCTCCTCACCACCTTCCTCTAGGTGACGTCAGAGCAAGTCGTCCTCCGAGCAACTGTCGAGGGGGATTCTCTCACCTCTTTTTATCTTTTTCGCTTTCATAGTGTAGTTTTCCTGCTTTCGTAATTGTAACAAACATTCGTTGATAAATAGATGATTGTTTCTCTCTCTTTCTCTCTCTCTCTTTTATATTTGAAAGTAGATTAACTAGATAACCAATTGTCGATCTGATCTCTTGCTTGCTAAAAATGCCAAAAAAAAATAGAAAAGATAAAAAATACCAAAAATAAATAAAAGAGAAACGTGGATTTTCAAAATCAAATGTTTGCCTCCCCGTGTTTGACCCGGGACTCACTTTTAGAGTTTCAGTTATAAATTTTATCTGCTAGACGCATTTTGTGAGCTACGACGACGGGTCCTCCAAATTCCGATTTTTAATTCGGGAAGCGCACCCCCATCACAACTTAAGTCCAAAAAGTCAAACAATAGGAAAATTTGTATCAAAAAGATAATCAGTTAATTTGTGATAGGGTTGGACATCCTCAGAGTTGAAAATGTTATAGGGGTCCTGGTAGAAGGTTGGTGGTTTCAGGCAAATAGGAACCCTTAGACTTAGACTTCTGCTTCTCCTGGAATTGACTTCCCAGATCTTCATTTCCAAATTCCTATCCTCCATAATTAAAGTTTTCGGGACCTCAAAAGTGTTATCAACCTCATCTAAAAATCCAAGTATAAAATTTGTGGCTCAATCAAAATTGGCTTGGGTATAATGATTTCAAAAACATCATCATTCATCACTTTAGGGTGTGATTGAGGAATGGGTTTATTGATTGAATCATCCATGAAAATAGGATCTGAATCTTCCATGCTAGCCCCGTTGGGACCACAATCCTCAATTATTAGGCTATGAGATGATCCATCATACTCCTCAAGCTCGTATGTCTTACTAAAATTATCTTCCTCAAACTCAAGTGAGACTTCACATAAAGATTTTTCATCTTCAGAATCAAAGAATTCTGGTTCTGCATTAATATGTCTCAAGATCATACGTTGTTCCTTGGTCCATAGAGACATTTTTCCTCGTACCTTAGCTCTGGGATTTCAGGTGAAAGAATCGATGTATCCTCAATAGGTTGCTCTAGACTAATCTGATCATCCCTGATCTCATAAAATGTGTCCCCCACACAAGTGCCTAAGTGGGTTCTGACATTGGTTCTCCTGAAGGGGGTTCATCCTGGGAATCTTCCCAAGATTGGACTAGAGCAATTAAGAATCTCATCCTCAATTTTGACAATTTCCCAAATAAAAACTCACCCGAGTCCTTATCCTTAACATCTTGGAGCCAATCCAATAAATGCTTGTTAAGATCATCAAGCATTTGAATCAGAGGCTCCAATTCTTCAGTGCAAGGTGTTGGCTGAACTTCTAAAGATTGAATAGTGTTCCTTAAGTTAGTCAATACTTTATCTTAGACCTGGTTCATCTAAACCAAATGGTTTGGTTCAGGGTTAGGTGGGCTTGGGCTCAGTCTAGGGGAGTCCAAAAATTGAGGTTCCTAGGACCCTCCATGATAATAGGTCATTTCTGATTGCTAAAAGAGGGGTGGTGACCTATATGTAATGTAATCCTAGGGAAGATATGGGCTATAATCATCACATCCTTCTTGATTGTAGATCGTATTAGGTTGTCCACGGGAGGGCGGTGATCCATAATCGTTGTAATTCGGAGAAGGATAAAAAATAAAATCATGGTGTCCATGGTTAGACCCTAAACACGAAGGACCGGAATTGTATCCCAGTTCGAGTTATCCCAACTAGTAGATGGTTGAGTACAGCAGGGGTCAGGATAATAATCATCATATTGGGGATAAGATGTGTCAGGAGGGTAGGAGTGGAAATGTGTGTAGGATGTGGAAGGATCCGTGACAAAACGGGACGAAAAAGAGAAAAGAAAGGTGCCCTACAGTACAAACAATCAAATCTGTCCTTAGGTGGGGTAGCCTAAAAACTTACAAACTCTCAAAACTCGTCTTGAGATGAAAGAAATGATTTGGTCTACTTCTTTTCTATCAATCCAACCAATTAAAGGGAGGGATTAGTGCAAAAGTTCTTCCTTTAGCTTGCACCTCAAATTCCTTTGATACCCCCCAATCGCGATCGTTTGACACTATTCCCCTAGCTAGACAGCAGATGGACCAATAGAAGTAGATTAATCGAGAACAATCTTAATCTGGGCCTTAAAGAGCGAGTCAATCCTTAAGACTAACATCTACTCTATTTTAATTAGGCTTAGGTTTGTTTATGCTCTGAACTGTAATGGGCCCTTTAGATAGGTTGTACCCTTAAAGATCAATTAATTCGTGTGTGCGTGCACAACCAATAATTTTTAAACAAGATTATTTTTGGATGTAATGAATTTTAGGATTTAAATCTCAATAGCTTTTAGGATTCAACTTTAGGCATATTCAAAGAAGGTTTTGTGAGGCACACCAAGTTCTGAAAGCACAAGTGAAGATATTCCTTTACAAATCAAAAATAACGTGGTATGCCTGGTTCAACCCTAAAAATTGAAACTTATGAGGCAAGCTACTGATGGATCACTTTTATCTTAAATGGTGCAGCCCAAATAATTCAATTGATTGTCCTCTTGGACCATTTGATTAAGGCACACGAGATAATTAGCCATATCAGATTTCTACTCACTTATGTGTATTAAGTTAAAGTGTACTGAGCCCACGATTCAGATCCCAGCTAAGTAGTAGAATGAGAACAAGGTGAGGTACCTTGTGTGTGTGGGTGTATAAAGTGTGTAAATTTAAGTTAATCCCACATTCAATCAATTTTTTATTTATTTATATATGTAGGGGTAAGGTGGGTGGAGCTAGCAAACAAACAACCAAAACTAACCTTAGGGTTTATGCAAGCTCCTAGGTTAATTAGGGTTTGCGTTATTAGGTGGTGAGATGAAATCTAAGGGGTGGGTGGTGAGGATATACTTACAAACCCTTTAACTGTATTTTATTCCAATCTACAGCTTTTGCCATCCTCGAGAGAGTACCTGCAATCACAATAAGAATGGAGACGAGGTAAACATAAGACAGAAAACGCGAAAAATCAAAGAGCATTGCCTCCCCGACAACGACGCCAAAATGATAAGCGGGAAAACTATTGCAAAGAGTTTGAGTTTGGAAAACCCGAGTTGTAAAATTCGTAAGAAAATCCACTACTAAAAAATTTTCTCAAAACTTTGGTGAGTTCTGAGTCGAACACATGGAGGTGAACGTTTGATTAAAAATCATGAGTGGAATTATTGTCATAAAGCAGAGTAGCTATTTGAAATTAATCCATGCTAACTATTCTACTTAAAGAATAAATAATAGAAAAGAGAGTGAATAATACAAAGAAAGAGGGAGAGAGAGAGAGTGAACAAATCTTTCATAAGAATATAGTCATTTTCATTACACTAATTGTAAAATTGAAATCCACACTAGAAAGCTATAAAAAGATAAGGGTGAGAAAATCTTCCTTGACAACTGCTTAGAGGACAAGCCGCATTGACGGAGCATCGGGAAGAGGGTGGTGAGATGCTGAACGAAGGAGAACGGGGCTGGAGGATGGAGGACGAAGCAGGGTGGCATCGCAGCGAATCCGCTTCGCGTTGGCGGCGAGAGGACAACCACAAGATACTCTACGGAGGGGGTAAGAAGATGGACAAAATTTTGATTTTTTTATTCTAAAGGAGCATCCCGGGTTTGAGACTAGCTCCTTAAAGCTTTGGAGAGGGTGATAGAAGAGAAGGGAGGGTGAAATATGTGGGGCGTAGGGTCCGTTATATAAGATAGTTGCAAGGGCAAAAAAGTCCTTTTAAAAGCTTTAAAATTAAATGTAGGGCCTTTAGTGACACGCGCACGTCGTTGTAGCTAAGCGTCGGTGAAGGTGCGTAGAGAGAGGAGCATTCGATCTTGATCGCAAGACACAGATCGCGCGTCACTTCGTGCATGCGTTACCTCCTTTGAAGAGGTGCCACGCTTCAGTCATTGGATCGCCAATGAACAGTCCAGATCACGTGCCATCTCGCCTTCAGAATGGCTAACGCCTCCGCATGCGATCACACATGTGATCTCGCATGATCACGCGCGTATGCGCTATGCTCACATCCGATGCAACTAGCGTCACCACGTAGCCGCCACCGCTGCCGCTCTATCTCGATCATACTATTGAATTTCACTGCGCCTGCCTCTTCTTGTATTTAATCCACTCATGCGTATTCGAGCGCACGCCGCTCTCATCACATAGAGCTTTGAACCGCTGCGCTATGTCATGTTCTTTGTCGAGTTTTTGTTTTAAGGCTGTGGCACTCTCAACCGTTGGATGAAGATCCAACGATCGAGATCAAGGCTTCTTTGATAAGGAAGAGCACTAGTGGCTTTGGGCGGCTTGAATGTTACCACGTGGCGCCATCTAGGCCATCCATCTTCAAATGCTCGTAGGTGGTGCCACAAATGTCGGACTGGATTGATTTTTTGCGTCAATGGGCGAAGATTGTCGATTCGAACCCATCCGTGTGGTTGGATTTGTCATCTGAGGTACAGATTTGCAACACTTTACCCCTTGACTTTTAATCTTCCTCGGACTGCGTATGATGCTACGGACGTTCAATCGGGGCGATCTCAGAAGCGTTGGACTTCGATCATCGCCCTGATCAAATTTTTACGATTAGACCTTTAATCTTGAGGTCCAGATAAGTATCACTCTATCCCCTGACCACAAAAAGGACAAATTAACCTATAATTTATGCAAATTATTCTAAATGCAAAATGATACATGCTATGCATTATTTATAATGCATGAATGCAATTATACACCTAAGAATACGCATAAATAGATGGTTTATGTGAAATAGATGTGTCTACATCATCATGCGATGTTGTGGTCAATTGACTAACTATCATGACAGTCGATTGGTTCCTTTGTGATCGATCAACGCACAAGTTGGGTGGTCAACTGGCTACTGAAGGATGGGATCCTTTGTGGCCATTGTTGTAGCTAGTCGACGGTTAGTCAACCGATCAGTATAGCCAGGCTGCTTCTTGGTGGGCTTTGATCGTGTTTTTGGATTTAATACGACTGTTGCAGGAAAAACTTGATACGTTTGTTAAAGAACTTTCATTTTTTTCTTCAAGAATTTTCATGGTTTTGTTTATGTTTGAATGTTACCCTAATTTATGGACGTGATCCATATAGAAATGAGGTGATTAGAGAATTCAAAATTCAAACAAGCCGAGGGATTGATTTGAAAGTTTAATTTTAGAAATTAATTGGAGTTATTGCTGGATTTAAAAGCTTTTAAATCAATAGGATGCCATTACGTTCCACAAAGATCTCAAATTAGGATTACAGATTAGTAAAATAACAAAATGTGCTCACTTGATTAATAAGTAATCAATAGGAGAAATTGCAATTGCATCCCTCGACATGTGATGTTGTGGTTCTTATCTGTATGCCTATTATCTGCAATTTGATGGTTTGACTGTGGAATGTAATGATATGATCATTTAGTAGGCATATAGTGTGTGGAATGATTGTGAGCGTATTGAGTTATTTTCATGTAATCCCCTTGTTTTAGGAACTTAAATTTTACATATGATGTAATTTTGTAAAATGTTGTATGATTGAGATTGTGATGCATGGGATGCGATCTCAAACACGTAATCATGGGACAAGATTAGAATACGATTATAATTTGTAGACTAGGTCAAGATTAGTAATTTAATAGGATTAAATTAACTCATCTCAAATGACCTAGTTGAACTAGTAGGACTGGATTCCTCAAGCATCAAGCGGATCATCATGGTGATGACAAACTCTTGGCCCTCGCAAAGGAGGGGAAGACGTAACCATGGGAATCAAGCCTGCACTACCAGAAGGCCTCAAAAGGGATCGTAAGGACACAACCCTTTACTGGTCAGTCGACCAACAAGTCAAGTTGGTCAACTAGCTTGTGAAGGGTCCAACCCTTCATGTTGAAGTCCTTAGACAGTTGGACATCCAATTCAAAAATTCGACATCTAGCAAGTATAGTGAAAGAGCGATCTTCATTTTCGTTGAAAGCTTTAACATAAAATAATGTGTCGTTGTATTTAATCGCGTGGTAGAAAATCGCTTTTCAAAACATTTAAATTCTCAAAACTAACCACGAAGAGTTAGGTCGTCTCCACAGAGAGGAATTAGCCTATTAAAAAAAATGAGTAATAATGCATAAAGGAATCGGGAATATTAATAGAGGTGCATGCTAACTAATGCTCTCATTTCCAGCACAAATTCTCAATATAGATAATTAATCAAGAAGATGAGGGCGCACATGAAAAATTACCATAATATAATATTCTAAATAATGACCTTGGTAATAGCAAACAATGTTAATATTAACCTCCAAACAAATGACACTAATGTACTATAATCAATATCTCATGTTGTATATCATTCATAAGGAGAAATCAATTATATGTAATTCCAAATTAAGCAAGGGGTGTCCATGCAAATTTTGTTGCAATATATTAATTCAAAAAATAAATGAACAGTAGCTTTGACAATGGCATTTTCCGTAATTTTTAATTGCAGAGGAAACAGAACATTTTCTCTCTCTCCTCCTTGCGAGAGAGAGAACATCGGCAGGCGGTGCTGCGGCTGTGAAGCACCTGCGGTGGCATGGCGGTGGCCGATGAGCGTTGGAGTACTAGGCGCTGGAAAGGGGCGCGTTGCAGATGGCGCGGCCTGGCAGGTGAAGGCGGGCGGTGCAGTGCAGCACCTGCGGGCAGTCTTGGCCACGCACGAGAGCGGTGAGGGAGCTTCGACGCTGGGGGTGCACCTGCGGTGCAGCGCCTGCGGGCATGGGGTCGTCTGCGGTGCAGCGCAGTGGGAGAAGCTTGCTAGGGCGCGGCTGTAGGCGAGCAATGGAGGCACGCTGCAAGGAGGCGCTAGAGGGTGGACACGCCTACGAGCGCGGTCTAGCAGGGGCGGACGCAGTTAAGGGACGCACCTGCAGGAGCGCTAGAACAGGGTGGAGATGGGCGCGCTTGCGGGAGCGGTCTGGCAGGGGCGAACGCAGTTGAGGGACGCGCCTGCATGCGGCGGAGGCTGAGGCGCACGGCTACAGGCGTGGGTGGAGGATGCTCGGTGTGCGCGCATGCTGGGAGCGCTAGGCGCTGGAAGGAGGATGCGATGAAGAACTTGGTGATTGCGGGTACGAGCAGAGGTGGCGTTGGAGAGGTTGGAGCACGCATGGTGGCAGTGGAGAAGATGGTGGAAGTTGTGCACAGTGCACGCTTGATGCAGTTCCCCGCAGGGGGGAAAGATGGATACGCCCTCTCCTTTGCCCCCGTCCTCTTAACTCCTCTCCCCCATGCCAATTAAGAGATTTTCAAATCCCTTTTCTATTTTTGGCCGGCAGGCATTGAGGGGAGAGTTACGGCTGGCGGCCGGAGGAAAGGGAAAAGATGCCGCCGGTTGTTGGGGAAATTTGCTCCCCAACCCTTACTCTTTTTAAATATAATTCCTGCACATAAAAACAACAAAATCATTACATATTAAGTTATAGAATGTTATAAACTTAAATCATGATGCATACAAATATTCTACAACTTAATTGTAGTTATTAACACACCTAAACGGTACAATTAAAGTTACTTAGGCGTAATATTAATCCATTAAAATGGACTCATCATATAGGACAAGTCATCCAACACTTGGATTGGACGATGCTCAACAAAGGAATACTAGGGATTGGTTCTTTCTCTTTTCTTATCCAACTGCTATGGCTCTTGATTGATGGCGGAATTGGAAATCAAGTGACTTGATTGGAGTTATGGTTAATTTACACTTGAAAAATATTTATAGGGATTTCAAATCCTAATCCTAATTTAATTGGATCCATTGAATTTCCATCTAATGGTAAGGATCAAATCCTACTTGAATTTTGCATAATTATAACCCATAAATTATGGGATATTTGGATCTAGTATCCAAATTTAAATAAATTGCAATCTAACAGTTTTGATTTTCAACCTAACCAAATTAAGTATAATTAATCACCAAATCAAGTGCAATGTAACTCCTTAAATTAGAAATGATTTATCTTTTAAGTAGGAACCCATCAAAATCAGTATTAGTTTCATCAATCTAATAATAAAGCTTTAGGATTCGTAGAATTTTGACACTACGCTCTCTTAAGTATTCCAAATACTCATAAATCCTTCACACACAAAGGATAATATTATCTTGAGGTCTAATTACATTAGATTGTCATCATTCCTCCTTTAATAATATTATTCTCAACATCTCTTTGTATCATTAGAACAAGAACGAAGATCAAAACTTTTCTGAAAGGTATATCTTCTCTTCTTGCATTGAGTCTTATCAAGACTCTGCAACCACATATGAAATTGTCGTTTCCCAATATAGCTGAGCGAGCTCATTCCTTCAATCTATTACATACAGCTATGTAATAGATTTGTATGATCCCTTCAAAAGATCATCTACCTCTTATCACTTCCTACATACACAAGCTTTGTAGTATCAGCACCAACGTGGGTGTATGTACTATTGGTTTGCCAAATGCATGCGTTCATGAATAGAGGCCCATATCTATCTTAGGTCAAAGGATACTCTTTCTCTATGATAGCATTGGAGGACTTCGACTCTTTTGTTTCACCAGGTTATCTCCTTAACTTGACCAGTGTAACCGTTCTTGAATCTCTATTCAAGAACATCAATTAGGCAACGATCTCTAGAGAAGCTTACCAACCCAACACATACTAGAAATATTTGATCAAATCATATGGTTTCTTAATGTGCTGTTAGATCCTATAAACTATTTAGATCTCCAAAGCAACACGCATTAGGTTTATTGGATATGGCTAACTACGTTACCCTATTCGTACTAAACGACCCAATTCATTTACTAGAAGATAATCAAATAATTTTATTTAGATGCAAAATACAATCTCATTACATTACTTCGAATGCTCGCCCAGGTCATACAAAAGGCAACAAACTACCACTTTCCCTTAGGCTCATTTCAGAACTTTCTTCAACCCCATACTATATGCGTACTGATCAAATGACTCTCTAGTCAAGGCCTTCGTTAGCAAATTAGTGACACTATTTGTCGATGCTACCTTCGTGATAATCACATCACCACGCATAGCAATCTCTTGGATGATGTAGTACTTCCTCAAGATATGCTTGCTCTCCTGATGAGAGTGAGGCTCCCATGTTGTCGCACAACAGTGGGATTGGTGACTGTATCGAGGGAATTACACCAAGTTTCTCAATGAACTTGCATATTCACACCGCTTCCTTCATAGTATCAGATGCAATGATGTATTTCACTTCTATTATTGAATCAACTGTGATATCTTGCTTCTTGCTTCTCCAGTTCACAAAATCATTGTTCAACAAGAAAACAAATCTCGATGTAAACTTTCTATCAATGCCTGATTGGAAGTTAGAGTTGGTTATCCATGGTGAATCTCTCTAAGACCTTGGTTATGTATCGTTGCCGTGATAATCCCAATGTCCTCTTCTCTCTATTTCTGAACATTTCTAGACCTAAGATATACAAGACTTCTATAAAATCTTCATCTGGAAGTTCTTTGATAACCAGAACTTAACACTAGATATTCGAATCAACACACATTGGGCTTATTCAATTTGGTTAAGTGTGTTACCTTATTCGTACTAAGGGACCCAATTCATTTACTAGAAAAATATTGAATTCTTTTATTTAGATGCACAATACAATCGCATTAATTACATTACTCGATATGCTCGCCCAGGGCATACAAAAGCCAAGGCAGCCATCATCTAACCCTTAACAAAGGTGTCGACTGATTCTGATAAATCAACAACAAATGGCCTAAAATATCCAAGTCTAGAAAGACCAGACCTAAGAACCCTTTAGTAGTCTATCAACCGGCCATCAACCAATTGCTATAACATCAGACGTCCAATGATCAACCAACCAATGAAGACTCACTTTGGCCACTAATAACGTGATTTTGCAATGGAAAATAAATGATGTCGTTGCACTTTAAATCTCGATCAACTTTAAAATCCTACCTTACTAATAAATAAAGAATAATGCATAGTAAGAATAGGGTCAATTCAATAGGGAGGCAACATAATTATATTCATGCTATTTAAGATGAAATCAAAACATGCTAGCATGCCATTGCGAAAGGAAATAAAAATAAAGATGTGCATGTCAAACATAGAGAAAAAAAGACAGAGCATGAAACTTATGGCTAATAGGTAATCACATCCATTTCATTTAAATGAGAAAATTCTACAACTAAATGATATGGCTAAATGAAAACAACCTAAGCGTAACATCAACATCAAATCACAACGTTTTTTGTAACTAAAATCATGTATCAAATATTTAAATAGCAATAAAAACTAGACAGGAAGAAAGGTGGGAAAGAGTTTTTATCTAAGCCGAGGTTGCCAATGGAGGTCCACAGCAGAGAGGTTGCGGAGAGCTTCACTGGAGGTCACTGAAGAAGGAGGAGGATGCTACAGGGAATGGAGTGCCCCTCCGGCAAAGAGGTGCGACCAGTGCCCTCCTCCACGTAAGTAAGAAGGGGTAAAGGCTAACGGTGGTCGCGGCCAGAGGTGAGGCTACTACTGTTGTCATCATTCGAGTGGTGGACGTAAGTGATGAGGATGGTGAGGGGGAAGTGGTCGCCACCCGGGTAGGAATCAAGCCGTTCCCTCTTGTGGCCTGAGGGAGAGAGAAAAATAGCAATCGAAGGGGGGAGAGGTTTCCATCGTTTGTGTGTTCGTGGCCATTTTTTTCTTGCATGAGATAGAAAGGGGAGTTGGGCATCCCATTAAAATGGGGGAAGGGGGGGTGTTTACACAAAGAACATACCCTAGCCGCGTTGTTCTGTATCCTTCAATCTGACAAACTTCTTTAAACGAACAAATCTCATAAACATATATAATAGAAAAGGCACTTTCCATGTCAAAATAGCATGGCTAGATGGTAAGCATACTCCTTTATAATCAAAGTGAAGAAAGTTCATACATGTTTTCCCTATTCTCAAAGTATTGATCATAGAATGAATAGAATCCTTTCTGACTCCTAAATCATCAGACAATTGATTCAACAAAGGAAAAAAGGAAGCATTTACCTAGTTCTTATGTTTGTTCAATAAATTTAGACATAGTTAAGCTCTAGCATAATCAGGATGGTGCTAAGCAAACCGTAAGAGCTTAAGATATCTAATTAAGAGAGTTTTTTTGTTTAACGTTAACTCCATAAGACCACATATATTTCCTCTCAATATCTCAAACTTGCTAATTTCCCAAACCCCAGAGTATTACAAATTTAAAAAGCTAGTCAGAACAAAAACATCCACTTCAAAAAACTTCATTCTGCTCAACTCTCTTTTCAGGCATTGTTCATTTGAAATGACGGAAACTAGCATGTCAAGACCCAGAGAGGGTTAGGTTGCAAGGAGATCTAAGTAGAGAAGCCCTTTCTTTACAATCAATTGAATAGGTGCCAAGGTGTGCTTCCATAACAAAGAAGAATCTTGTACACCCTTACGTGTAATCTTGCCCATTTGTCCCAAGACACCCCCAACAATCCTTCTCCTACACACTAATCAATTTAATTTCACTGGAATAGAAATAATTATCTGTCAGCATTTCTATATGGGTTTTTATCTGAAATCTTCACTGGAAATTGGATGGGTAATTATCCATAGAAAAAACTATCTCTATAATTGAAACCCCTTATAAGTTTGCACTTTTGCTACAGTTCCATTTGCTACTAGAAAGTTAAATGTCCATTATGTCAGCAATGCAATATTACTTGTGAGTGTTACACATAGGGCATTGTTGACAGTTTTTTTATAAAAAAGACATTGTTGAAAGTTACTGTCAATTTGATTTGCTATTGAAAGAAATAAATTGTACACTTTGGGTAAGTTCCTTTGTCATGCAAGCAATGCATCTATTTGCGCTCTTGACAATGAGAGAATCACATGTGTGCAAAAGAGATTGCCACTGCTAATATTTCCTTTTCACATGCTTTGCACTCAGAAGTTATAAGTTTGAACACTAAAAGTCAACTCTAACCTTATGCGGAGCTCAAAGCCCACTTAGAGTTCAATGAAACTCAATTTCATTTCATAACTCCCAGCCTTAAACTTAACCTTGTAGACCACTAATACCATCACAAGCTACAGTGATGTTTAATTTTTGAAGATTTATTAATTTTGGGAAGAAATTGAGCTACGCATGATTTTATCTCCTTAATATAGTCACTAGTGCAGCTTCATTGAGGGTTGTTTTTTTCGTGGTGGGTAATATTTCTAGGTTATGTAGTATTGACCTTTCTACAAGAGGCATCGAAATATTCATACTTCATGGTGGTATGATCGATCTTTCAAGGGTTTCAGTACCTTATGAAAAGCACAAAAATGAGAAAAGAATTGACTTCAAATACAAACCCTTAGTCGAACCTTGTAGTTTTACTCTGTAAGCTATTTGATTTACAGAGTCTAAACAATAGCATTTATATTATGTTTATTGGGTTCTTTTCTATGTGGAGATCAATCATTTCATTTTACTTCAAGGGAAAGGAGAAAGAACATTGGTCTAAGGCTAAGAGGGGTAGAGGGTAGCTATCTTGCAATCATATATTAGATGCAAATGAAAAAATGGTCTCAACTATAAAGGCTGAATACAATTTACCTTGAAGTTCACGTAATATGATCCAAGTATCCAATATTCTCAAAAACTTATCCTATCATTTGATACAATTCAAATACTTCTTGATATGCAAATATCTGATGTTTCTTTATGTAACTTACTTTCATTATTTGTGGGTTTATTTGATTATAGGTTTCCATGGATAAGTCTTGGATTGGTTTGAGGATTTATAATTATTTTCGATATAAGAGCGGAGTGATTTCATTCTTAAACTACAATCATCCTAGAAAAACTCTACCATTTTGCAAGTCCTCCATCAGTCAAACATCATATGTGCTCCTTTTCATTATATTTTAAACCAATGACATGCACCCTTTTAACATCTTAACCTTTTTGTAGAACTATCAAAATATTTTTAATCATATCCTAACTAGCACATGAGCTTTCAATTATACATTATATTTCTACTTTGCATCCTACAAATCTTGGTAGTATTTTCCTGTTAAATATAGGCCTGCCATGGAATCTAAAACTTGTCAAGCTCCATGACAACATCATAGCATGCCATACATGATCACTGCTAGAATTTTGCAACTAGAACCAATTTAAAGCATATTGGCAGCACTCTAGTATTAACAAAACGTGTGCCTACCACTACAAATTCGTCCACATCTTCCAACAGTTTCTTCAATCATAATTCAGGAACTATATCCTACAGCCAAAGTTCAGAGATTGAGATGGGCTATGATGAAACTGAAATTAGGTCTAAGCTTGAAGAACTTAAGAGGGTGCTTCTGAATGACATTGATGTGGGCTATTTGGATGGATCAGAAGATACAGGCATTACTGATGAATGGGCTCAGCCTGTCAAGAATCTTGAAATGAGGAGATCAACAAAGGGGTTCTCATCATATTCAAATTCTGGTACTGTCGAGAGATCTCGAGAAGCCAAGGCATCCAAGCAGCTACTTTTTGACTATGTAGATGCCATTGTAGAAGGTAATTTTGAAGAGGCCTCTACTACAATTAGTGAGCTAAGACAGATTGTTTCAATTCAAGGAGACCCTCCTCAAAGGCTTGCAACTTATTTGGTGGAAGGCCTTGCTGCAAGAATGTCTTCCTCTGGGCTTGGTATCTACAAAGCTTTGAGATGTAAGGAGCCTCCATCATCTGATCACTTGTCAGTAATGCAAATCCTCTTTGAGGTATGCCCATGTTTTAAATTTGGTTTCATGGCTGCCAATGGTGCAATCTATGAGGTACTTAAAGATAACAAGAAGGTTCACATAATTGATTTTGACATCAACCAAGGGAGCCAGTACATCTCACTATTGCAATCCCTGGCAAATTGTAACAGAAAGCCCTTATTAAGAATCACTGGAGTGGATGATCCTGAGTCTGTTCAAAGAGAAATTGGAGGTTTAAAAATTATTGGGCTTAGGCTGGAGAAGCTTGCTAAAGAACTTGGTATTCCATTTGAGTTCCATGCTATTGCAGCCAAGACAGCAGATGTGACACCACCTATGCTGAGCTGCCAGACCAACGAAGCACTTATTGTTAATTTTGCTTACCAGCTGCATCATACGTCAGATGAGAGTGTCTCAACAATCAATGAGAGGGATCAGCTCTTGCGCATGGTGAAAGGCCTAGCGCCAAAGCTGGTGATAGTCATTGAGCATGATGTAAACACAAATACAACTCCATTCTTTTACAAGGTTTGTGATATCCTATGCTCATTTCTTAAGACAACAATTTAAGAATGATGCGAGCATTTACATGTTTCATTTGGAGCTATCTATATATAATCACACTTTATTAATGTTGTTTGGCTTTTTGATTGATTGCCTTTCTTGTAACCGCTCTGGTTAACTTGCAAGCCATGATTTTGCGTTTCCATTTTGCAATTGTTTCTTGTTACAACTTTTAGGGTTGTCTGTAAGCATTTGAAATTTATTTTGTTGAAGACTTTTTTTTGTTATGATTTTCTTGTAGCTTCTACTCAGAAAAAAAATGTTGATGTGTTTAATTTTTAATTCTGTCATTTAGGTAGAACTACAATTTTAAGTTTTTTCCTTTCAAAGAAGTTTGTGGTTGAAGGTAACAAACTAGTAAAAGGTGTCTTCTTGATGGACATATACCTTTAGCTATTCTAATATCCACTCTTTTTGTGTGTAACCATTTTTTAGATTATGGTTAAATCTCAACCATACACCATAGTTATACCTCTAAAAAAATATCCCCTTAAAAATCCAAATAATGGAGAGAGAGAGAGAGAGAGAGAGAGATCAAGCTTAGCGAGAAAGTGACTTGTCATTGTCCACTTTCTGGAGGGGTTTGACCAAGCTATTGAGGAAGGTCCAACCACACACTGTAGGAGTTCACCTGAGAATGGTGATAGACCTTGGTATCATTCTAAGGTTTATCCTGGACTAACCACTTTAGTACCCCTGCATAGCAGCTGGGGTAGATTGCTATGGTCCCTTTTTGGGTGGTGATTGTAGGAGGATGTAAAGGATCCTTTTCTTGATCATTGTGAGAAGACACAGAAGATCCTTTTCTGTGGTTCTTGAGAAGGAAGAAAATCATTACATGAGATTTAGACTGAGATGACAGCCAGATGCAGAGGCTTCTTGTGTTCTTTGTGGCATGTATCTAGAGGATTAGGCCTTTTCGATTGCTTCTTCATTGGAGCATGCTAACATGGTGTTGGCACTTGGACATAGGACTTCACCTTGGAAGAGGTTTTCAGATAGCTCTTGAAGTACATCCTTGGAGGCTGACAGTAATAAACTAAGGACTAATGCTATATTGCTTTGGTGTACTTGGTTTAAACATAGTCATGTTTCTTGAGGCGATAATTTGCTTGTGAGGGTGTAATGTAGCTCTTTGGCTTTTTTTGTAGTGATTGGAGTAATAATTTCTATTAACATGTCTTGTTAATCCTCTTTATTCATTTCATTCATGTAAGAATTCAGTTCAAAAGGGCATGTGACTATGAGATATCTCAATTATGTTTACATCATATATGGCTTCCTTTTCCTGCATTTCCACCAAGGGGAGAGTACTTATGATGTTGGATCGACGAGTGGACTTCCTTTGTTATACATGCAAGATAAGTTGCGATTTTACCTGGGTTTTACATTATTTCAGTTGGCAGTTATTTTTTACTTTGTTATAGTGAGCAATGCTATCAAGGTGCTCGCCTGAGGCAAGGCGAGGCGAGGCCCTAGCGCCTTGATATTTGCTTGCAGGGTTTAGATTGTGAAGCTACTGAGCCAATGATTAAAGAATTGGAAGAGGAAAGAGAAGAATCACTGGATCCTAAGAATGAGTTTTCAATTAATGGTGATGTCAGGGAGTTTGGAGGGCTGAAAATTATTTTAAGCTTGATCCAGGTTTATATTTCTTATTTGTATAAGATAAGTGGATATGGATACACATGCATGTAGTTTTCCTTCTTGATGTTTCTTTAGTATAAATGTCTTAATATTTACTAGGGAGAGCTTGTTCTATTTGGTGACCTATCTCTAGCTTTTGCCAAGATATTTGATAGTTACTTATTCCACTTGTCTGAATTTTTCCTATTTTACATGTTAAGTTTCTTCTTCTCTTTCTTTCTTTTTAATTTTTTCATTCTATTGACAGAGTTTGCGAGATGATGATCTGAAGTCTAACCAAGAGGAATTGGGCTCTGTAGAATGTAGCTAACGTAGCTAACGGTAGGGCTTCGATGACGACTTTGGGTGGAATCGTCACCAAAGCCTTTGGTAACGATTTTGGTTGAACTGTCACCAAAGACCCTTCCGCAACACAACTTTTGCCGTTACTAATTGGTGACGGTTATAAGTCATTTGGTCACAATTTTTAACTGACTAAAACCCTTATTTCTTGTAGTGTGAATAGGCTTTGACCCATATCCAAGTTCAATTATATAATCTGATTGGTGTTTAGTTTTTAATATGGTATTACAAATATCATTCTCATCTACAGGTTGGCCATTTTGAATGGCCTCATCACACACTCGTACCATCTCACACTAAAAATATCAAAAAAATAATAGTTATAAGATACACAAACATATAATTAATAATGCGAAATAAACAATTTCACAAAGATGCAAACACAACTACACAAGGGATTTTTAGGTGGAAACCTAAATCCAGGTAAAAACCACCACCTAAGCCTCTCGACTTAGGATTTTCCGATCGACTTAATCAATCAAATCCACTAACGAACTACTTCAAACAATGGTAGTTTAACCTCTTACAACCACACTACTTATACCAGAGTAGTGTACCTCAAACCTTCCTCTTCACGAGGAGTATTTTGTCCCACGAGGGAGACAAGAATTCGCAGCAAATATCCAACTAAAAACAAAGGAAAAACAAAATACCTATAGAGCAACAAAGTAAATGTAAAACTATGCTACTATAAGTAAGAATCTCCCCTTAATAGGAAGAGTGTACGCGTGATCGCGGCAGAGTATCGATGCTCTCGAATTTGTTAAATGGGGCTTGGAGAGCAAGATCACTTTCTTTCTTGATGATTTCCTTCTATATGACACAAAGAGTGTAGAAGTAGTGTCACTCGATGTATCTAGCTTAGGAAGGGTGCTCCTTTATTTATATATGACTTAGGAAGCCTTAGAAAGATCTTGGAAAGCTTCTATAGCCATTGGACACAAATCCAAGGCAAATTAGGCTGAAATCAGGATCATTTATGATTCTGACAGGGTTATCAGACGTCTGGATATATTATCAGACATCTGAGTCATCATCTGACCTAAGGATCGATCAACTAATCCAGAAGGATGGAAGATCTGGATTGAGTTGGATCAAGACGAACGTCTAAGATTCAATTATAAGACATCTGGGAGAATAATCAGACGTCTAATCCTAAGATGGTTTCCTTCCTGTTTTCACAAGATTGAAACAAGCTTCTAATGATAAGTTGCACAGATGACAAATCGAACGTCTAGCAGTAGATCTGGATGTCCGAAAACACAAATCACCATGGGAATGGTCTCAACAACATATCACCCACTAATCAACCATGGCATTCCCATTAAGAAACTAAATAGATACAACATATAAATGTAAGAGGGAAGGCAAAATAAATTCACAAAAAATGAACATAAGTTTATAGCTTATATTACAGAAAACATGAATGTAAGCTTGTTAAAAGTAACCAATGCAAGTTTGTTAGGCGTGTAGCAGGATTGAATAAAGAAAGCTCGTGCACAAAACAAATGCAAAATAAAAATGAGTGCCAGTTTACAACAAGTGTATGTACGTCTTGAAATTTCAAGTTTTAGAAAATGGCAACACAACATCTGTACAACATATACATCTTATATAACAAATGAAAACTACTACATAGATCCCTTGGTGTAAATCATACATGACAAGAAAACAACTCTTATTTTGCATGAAACTTCCTATTGCATCTCAAATTTTACAGGAACTGCCTGCAAGGGCACAATACATAAACACAGAAGAGAACTTGGGCACAAAACTAATTTGGAAAATTACACCAACTCAGGTTTGTTGCAAACTGAAAGATCCATGCATGGGACCACGAAGTTAGCTATAAGTAGTATTTGACATGGGAATTGCCTTAGTAGCATTTAGCACATTGGCATGGCACATGCGTACAATGCAACCGCTAATCCATGGGAGACGCTTGGCATTTGTGCACGCAAAGAAGGTGTGCATGCATTAAAGGATGTAACACTTGTTAAAGGGTGCAACACTATACAAGCTACTCAAATGGACATTGTATTCATGCAACAGACACTTGCGGGTCATGGTTGTACATGATAAAACAATGATTATGCAGGGAAAAAGTGTTAGCAAACACACTAGGAGAGAATGCAATTACATACCTAAATATATTATTCTCAACAATAAAGAGATATGATCTCTTGGAATTTACCTCTCAAGTAAAGACATTCAGTGAAATTTAGCTCATGGACGACAAAATTTAAACTCAATACTATATTTATAAAGGTACAAGTCTTTGACTAATGTATACAAAAAATATTTTATATAACACAAGCACAATACAAATGGATAATAGAAAGTGCTCAGAAAAATGCTAGACCTTTGAAGTAGCAGATGCAACTTGTGGAGACTTGTCATTTCCACAAGGATAGAGATCCATGATTTGAATTCATGTTACATATTATATGACTAGTGCCATAGTTTTAACCTACCAAAAATATCCATCAATTTAAGTATAGTAATTATGATAAAAGCTTACCTTTCAAAATGGTCTAAAAAAATTATTTTGTGTGCCATTGGTTGATGGCTTTTTTGATAAATCAAGAACCTACAAAAAAAATTAAGATCATTAACAAAAAAATCACTTGATAAAAAATAATTCATTACGTATAAAAGTATAAAATACTCACTTCATTATTTACCTGAAAAGAATTAGAAAATCCTACAAATTGTTGAAAAAAGTTCATTCTCTTCTCCTATGGTCGCACCAAAAAAAACAAAATAACTTTTCGCATGAAAGACATCAAATCATGGTGAGTAGCTCAAAAGGATTCCCTAATGGAATTTAAATAGGAAGGCTACTCATGCTCCTGGCCAAAGAATAGCTAAATCAGAAAACAAATGTACATTTCTTATACAATTTTTATCATGGTGAGATTTCTAGTCTATACCTAAAAAGACTAGAGTCATCAAGCTAAATGACCCATTTAGCTGTCATTCCCCGGCAATAGATTCGTGTTGATTCCAGATTTAGGATGGTGTGGAAAGGAATTCAACCTATGGTGAATAGAGACCTGACCAAAACCAAACTAGAATGATGTTCATTTTTTCTATATCCCATAATATTTTTTTGCTATAATACCCAGTGGTAGATGCCCAGCATCTCCTATAATACCAATGTTTGCCCTTTCTCTTCTTAACAATCAAATGAAAAATCTTACCTTTGGGGGAATTTAATTTAAATATAATCTAGAACTCCAAAACTATGTTGCTTTCAATCCGGTGATTGGGTTAAGTGCTGTCTTCAAGCCAGTTGCTGAGCAATTTGGGATCCTTCCACCTTGTTGTGGTTTTTGATGTAGACATATCCATTTAGGATAAAATGTCTATTTATGTATGTTTCTAAGTTTAGATTTGCATTCCATACTATAAATATTTCATAGCATGCATCATTCTACATTTAGAGTAGTTATGTATATTTTAGGTTAATTGCATCCTTTTGTATATTTTAGGTTAATTGCATCCTTTTTGTGGTCAAGAGAGGAGATTTATTTCGTAGCCTCAGATTGACAATCCAACTGTACAAATCTGATCAGGACGACGATCGGAATCCAATGCCTCCGAAATCGCCTTAATCAGAGTCCTGTAGCACCATGTACAATCCGAGAAAGATCAACAGCTAAGAGACTAGGTGACGTAATTCAAAACTTCAAATGACAAATCCAACCACGTGGATAAATTCGGGTCGACGATCGCAGCTTAACGACGCAAATATCAACTCAATTCGACCCCTGTAGCAGCCCCTACAAAGGAAAAAAGATGAACGGCCTAGGATGTGCCACATGGCGCAACCCAGGCCGCCCATGTGCACACACACGCCATCGCACGCAAACAGCAGCGCGAGTGCGTGCACGCGTGCGGAGGCATGCATGCACGCAGGCACAACAGCGCAGCGTGCAAGGTAGCATAGCGCACAACACGGCAACAGTGGCAACAGCAGCAGCGCAAGCGGGCGTAAGGCACATAGGTGCGTAGCGCGCAAGGGCACGTGGAGCGCACACCAGTGGTGTGGCAGCAGAGGCAAGTGATGCGCGCACCAGTAGGGGCAAGGGTTGGAGCGGGATCTTCAACGACTTTGGCGACGGATCTTCAACGACGTTTATGACCGTCACTAAATGTCCTGTATACAAATTTGATTCTTTCCTCCACTATAAAAGAACCCCCTACCTCTCCCATTCTTCTTCATCTCTTCCTTTCTTCCTCTCACCACCTCCAAGGCTCTAAAGAGAGCTTGTCCCAAGCCCAGGATGCTCCTCTAGAGTAGAAATCAAATATTTTTCCCACCTCTCATCCCCCTTTATGGAGCATCCCGTGGCCATCTTCTCACATCCCTTCACGAAGAAGATCCTCGCCATGATGTCGTCCAACCCCATCCTCCATCCTCCGACTCCGTCCTCGTTCGTCCCGCTCCTCACCACCTTCACCTGGATGCCGTCAGAGCGAGTCATCCTCTAAGTGACCGTCAAGAGGGATTTTTCTCATCTCTATCTATCTTTATTGCTTTCTAGTGTAGTTTTCCTATTTTCCTAGTTGTAACAAACATTTGCTTCGAAATATATGACTGTTTCTCTCTCTCTCTTTTATATTTTTTAAGTAGATTAGCTAGAAAAGATCAACCTGATCTCTTGCTTGCTAAAAATACCAAAAAAATTAGAAAAGATAAAAATGACAAAAACAAATAAAAAGCAAAACGTGGATTTTCAAAACCAAATATTCGCCTCCCCGTGTTCGACCCAAGACTCACTTTTCAAATTTCAATTATAAATTTTATCTAATCGACGGATTTTCTCGCGAATCGAACTACAACAAGTTTTCCAAATCCAATCCTTTCCGCGTGCGAATCCACTATCATCATTTTGGCACCGTTGCCGGGGAGCAAACACTCTTTGGTTTTTTCGCGTTTTCTCGCATTACTTACATATTTTTCTAACCTATCTTTCTTTTTCGATTTATTGTCTTGCAGGAACCCGGTCGAGGAGCCAAAGGCAGTAGATTGGAGTAAAGTAAGGGTAGAGACATTTGTAAGTTTTCCCCCACCACCCCCACCCTAGATTTCATTTCACCACAGTAATAACTCAAACCCAAATCAACTTAGGTATTTTTTATAAACCCTAGGATAGATCTAGTTGTTTATTTGCCACCTCCACCCATCTCATCCCCGCATATATATTTTAAAAAAAAAAAAAACTCTTCTCTTGTGGGATTTACTAAAAGTGACATACATTAAACACCCACAACTTTTGACTTAAAGGCGCATCATTCCACTTTGATTCTACCACTTCACCAGGTTCTGACCTATGGACCCGACACACTTCAGCTCAAGACACATAAGTGAGTAGAAATCTGAATAGGTTAAACATCTGTGTGCCTTAACTAAGTAGTACAATAGGCCAATTGATTGAGCTATTTGGGCCACACCACTGAAGATAAAAGTCATTCATCAATAACTTGCCACTTAGGGTTAATCTTTAGGGCCGAACCAGGCAATCCACATTATTTTTTCATTTCTAAAAGAATATATCATCACTAGTGCTTTCAAAACTTGAAGTGTTCTCTTGAACTTGATTGAATACACCTAAAATTAAACCCTAAAAGCTACTAAACAAGGTTAAACCCTAAAAAACACATCATCAAATAATCTTATTTGCAAACCCTGGTTGTGCACGCACACACATTTGAATTAATCATTAAGGGCACAACCCATCTAAATGGCCGATCGCATTCCAAGAGCACAATCATCCTAAGCCTAATTAAAACTGAGTAGATGTTGGCCTTAAGGATTGATTCGCTCTTCGAGGCTCAAACTGAGATTTTTTTTTATTAATCTGCTTCTACTAGCCCATCTGATGTCTGGCTGAGGGAGTAGCGTCAAACGACCGCGGCAGGGGGTACACTAGGAACCGGAGACGCAAGCCAAAGGAAAAACCTTCTCCCCAATCCCTCCTTCTAACTGGTTGGATTGACCGGATAAAAGTAGACCAAATCAGTTATAATCTCAAGATGGGTCTTGGGAATCTGTAGGTCTTTAGGCTAACCCACCTAAGGATAGGGTTGATTGCTTATATTGCAAGACCCATTTCTCTCTTCTGATTTCCCTCTTATTCTACCATGTATCCTTTCGTATCCTACAGTTATTTCCCATCCTACCCTCCTACCACCACTTATACCCAAGATGATTACTATCCCGAGTCGACTTATAATTACCCATCCACTAACCGAGATAACTTTGATTGGGGATACGATACCGGACCTTAGGGTCCAAGGCCTAACCCTGGACAACAAGACTGATTATTATCCTTCCTAAAGCTACAATGATTATAGATCTCCATCCTTTGATGACTGAACCAACCCAATCTACAATCAAGAAGGATATGTTGATTATAACACTTACCCTCCCCAGTATTCCACTTAATATAGGTTGCCACCATTCTTTGAACAACCCAAGACGACCTACTATCAGGGAGGAACCCGAGAACCTCGATATCTTGACTCCCCTACAATGAATCATTGATTTAAATGCCGACGGCATGCCGCCAGCAAGGCCATTTCAAGAAGGGGGTCGTGTCGACATGCATATGTTGTCGATTTACAGGTGTACCGCCGGCATGCCGATGAATTTCGCCGGCATGCCGATCGACGCTACAGGAGATTTCGTCGGCATCCCTTCACGACTGTGCTGACGTGTATTGTCTAATGAAGGGCCTGTCTTGGACAGACCAAAATCAAAAACCTTGGCGACCAAATTGTCATCCAAAAGGATGTTAGTTGTCTTCACATCACGGTGGATGATGGTATACTTGGCACCGGTGTGCAGATAATGGAGGCCACGAGCAGCCCCGATACATATCTCAAGCCTCTGCTTCCAACTCAAGGGCTGGTTCTTGGACTTGTAGAGGTGCTCGCGGAGCGTGCCATGAGCCATATAGTCATACACCAATATCATCTCGCCATTCTCTTCACAGTAACCGATTAGAGAGACAAAATGGCAGTGGCGGAGCTTGGACAACATCTCAATTTCATTCTGGAACTCGTGCAGCCCCTGTTCGGACATTGGGTTAGCACGCTTGATCGCTACCATGGTCATCCCATCATCGATACTGCTGCGGTAGACCTTCCCAAAACCACCAACGCCAAGCAGAAGCTTCTCATCGAAATTATTCGTTGCGGCCTTGATCTCTGCAAACGTGAAGTGGCAGCAAAGATTGGAAGGCAAAGATGATCCATAGCTCACTGTCGTCGTTTTAGCCCCCGAGCTGGTGATGGAAAGTGGCAGCCAAGCATGGCCTGCTTCCTCATGTGCTTTGCACCGATGACAGCAGCAGAAGAACACCAAGCCACTTATCAACAATAACCCCACCATAGATCTATGGGCAACAACATGCCATATATCTAAAATCACATGCCTCAATCTAAAAGTACTCCAATGACGCTTTTCAAGCTGACAAGCATTACAACCGATGACAACAGTAGGAGATCCCTGTGGTATAACATGATGATTATCCAGAGATAAATGACCCAAATAGAGATGCCACTGAAAAGGAAACTCAACAGAAGTGGTGACTCCACCAAAACTTACCGCAATAAAAGGAGATTAGAAGAGGCGATAGACTTCCCCTTCTTTACAACCACCACTAATCGTTCTCCCCATCAGGATATTCTAAAAAGTACAAGCAACTACATCAAATATAGCCTGGCAATTCAATTCATTGGTAATTCTGCTAACTAAAAGTAAACTGATCAAAAAATCAAGAACAAGCAGGATATCAGTCAATCTCATGTTGGGGACGCCAGTAACCTCCCCTTGACCAGTGATGGGAGAATGCCTCCCGTCGACCACCTGTACTGTATGTCCAGGAGGAACAAAGAGGAGACAACAGAAGCGTTGCCGATCTCGACTCAAGTGACGTAATGCTCCTGAGTCCACTAGCCAATATGTGTCACATAAATCATCACTTTGTACAGAGAGTGTAGGCAATATACCTGAAGAGGTGGTTAGGGCAGCTTTAGCAGAGGTAGAAAAGGTCACCAGGATAGTAGTGTCAGATGCAGAAGAAGTATCTTGAGAGAGCTAAGAAAGTCGTTGAAGAGGCTTATCATAGTCAAACCAAGGTACTGATACAGTGTCTCTTGGCTGCTCTTCAGTGGCAAGCACCTAATTGGCAAATAGTCGTCATACATGCTTGGTTCAACAAGTGCTCTCAATATGACCAAGCTTCCCGCAATATGTGCAGGACTTGCACCCTCTGCCCTTAGCACCATGCCTCCCGTCGGTAGAGAATACCTTCTCCATGACCTTGGGCAACAACCAAGGAAAAAGCCTGACCTATGGACTCAATCGTGAGAGAAATGAAGATCCTACTCAGCATGTTGTATGCTTCCTCAAGACTAGGAAGCTCTGTTAATGTAAGCATCTAAGAATAAGAAGTCGCATACTGAGGCCTCAAACCAACCAGAAACTTCACAACTGCAGCTTCCTTGTGATACGCCTTTTATGTGTCACAAGCACTAATCGGGCAACACGTATTGGACTTCTCAAAGACGTCCTTAAGTGTCGATTGTCATTGAGATAAAGTGCAACCTTCTGGTTGTCGTTCTGTTGCTGTAGTCTGTGATTTAAATGCAAACGGCATGCCACCGGCATGCCGTCGGTAAGGGATTTTTTGGAGGGAGGGCATATCAACACAAATATAGTGTCGATTTGCAGGGAAACCGTCGGCATGCCGAGGATTTCGCCGGCATGCCGACAGTTACCGACGAAACGTCGGCATGTCGATGGTGGTTGAGCGACGGGATACTTGAAAAGGGTGGGCGGGAAGCTTTTGGGCGGGAAATGGGGGTGGGGAGCGGGCGCGGGGGGGGTCTGGGAGGGAAGGGAAGGTCAAGGGTGTGGGGGCGATATGGGAGTGAAGGGAAGGTCACATACACACAGCTAAAATAACCTATTTTTATTATAAAAAAAATGTTTCTAATATCTTGATCACACATACATACAGAGATAGATTTTCAGGCTAAAATAACCTATTTTTATTATAAAAAAACCTGTAAAACGTTTCTAATATCTTGATTTAGTTGTCTTTCAAATCTTAATCATTTCTGTCGGCATGCACCGGCATGCCCTCGACGTGCCCTCGACGTGCCGCGAAATGTCATTTTTTCGAGCCGTTGAAATCATCGAAATCTGCCATCGAAAAGCGAGCATTTCCACGGCATGCCTTCAGCATGCCCATAAAATGCATACCTACAATTTTATCGGCACGGCGTTGAAATCAGCATTTCGAACCTTGCAATGAATCCAAACCCACCCAACCCTGAATCAAACCATTCAGTTCAGGTGAACCAGGTCCAAGATAGGGTGTTGGCTAACTTGAGGAACACCATCCACCATGCACTGAAGCATTGAAGCCTATGATAAAAATGATTGATGAGCTAAATATCTCTTTATTGGATTTGCTCCAACATGTTAAAGATAGGGACCTGGGTGAGTTTCTACTTGGGTAATTGTCGAGGTTGAGGATGAAATTCATGGTTGCCTTAGTCCAATCTTGGGATGATTCCTAGGATGAACCCCCTTCAAAAGAGCCAACGTCTGAACCCGCTCAGGCGCCTGTTGGGGGGGATACACGTTCTGAGATCAGAGATGACCAAGTTGAGCTAAAGCAACCCATTGAGGATGAACTGAATTTCTCACACGAGATCCCAGAGCCAGGGAATGACGAAAAATATATCTCTATGGACCATGAAATGACATAATTTTAAGACATATATAAATGAGTATCATGAATTCCTTGATTCTGAGGATGAGGAATCTCTTAGTGAAGTCCCACTGGAGTTTAAGGAGAATGATTTTAGTGAGACTAATGAGCTCGAGAAGCAAGATGAACCATTTGATAGTCCGATTATTGAAGATTATGATCATGCTGGGGCTAACTTGAACGATCCGAATCCTGATAATTCAATCAGTAGCCCTATTGATCAACCACACCCTGAAGAGCTGAATTATTATATTTTTAGATCACTAAACCCAAGTCAATCCTGATTCAGCCACAATTGTTGGACTTTGGTATTTTAGATGGGGTGTACAATGATCTGGAGGTCCCAGAAACCTTGATCTTGGAGGATAGGAAGTTGGAAATAAAGATCTGGGAAGCTACTTCTGAGGAAACTATGATTTTGGATTTAAAGATACTTATTGACCTAAAACCACCTACTTTCTACTAGGACCCTTATGATATCTTTCACGTGCAACCTAAGCTCAAAATCATTAATTATCTTTTTGAATTGAAATCTAATAGGACATCCGAACCTATTGAACCATCTTTACACATTGTCCAACACTTTAGTCTTGGGTTGCACACCCCCAAACCGCAAGCCTGACCCCTTAAATACAACAAGCTTCAATTCCGGGTGACTTTCATCCATAACCTTAGAACAACTCGACCCTAGAACATGGGTCTATACCACAACTTAGTCCACATCTGTGGACATCTTCTGCTGGAGGTTCTAAGGATTAATCTTTTGATTTTGATTCTGACCCACACTTGTAAATTCTCCATTTCTTCCTTGTATGTATTTTATGCATAGCTAAAGGCAATAAATTTAGCACATGTATATGTCCCACGTTCTCTGCGAAGCTGATCGGATTGTCACAAAATTCAGGTGATATTCTATTTACTCTACTATTTTCTTGTCTATTTTTACAATGAGGACATTACATCATGTATACATGGAGGGGGTGGACAATTAATTCCTGAAATCATTTTGTTAACTCCATCAAATTTCTTTTAGTTTATTTAAAAAAATGAAAATTCAAAAAGACAAAAAAAAGAAAGAAATTAGGAGAAGAGAACTTAGGCATTTGGAAGTTATTACCTTTAGGAAACGATACGATAGGACCTGAACACTTAAACTCTTCAGGTCATCATCGAGCTTAATTACCTCTAGTGTTCACTCGAATGTGGACTTAGTCTCGAGTCTTCGCCAAGTAATTTTACTTGAATTTGGTGAATAAATTGGGATGATAAGTATATAACTTATCAACCCGCCCTCTGATTTGAAGGGATTTTAAGTTTAAGCATCTACACATTATTTGCACTGACTCACTTTCCGACGACTTTTACTAAAATTAGGTAGCTAATGAACTATCTAAGGTGGTATGGCTGGTAAGTTGTCGGTGGTAACAACTCATCGGTCGGTAGTCCATAACCCAACCACACGACTATTCTCTTCATACTGCCTTTAGGTAAATCTTAGATTAAGGAAGCCACCTACTTGGGAAAAAGAAAAAAAAAGTTCCAAAAAGAAAAAAATAGGAAAAGGAGAAAATAAAAAAATAAAAAAATAAAACCACACTTCACCGCACGAGTATGGCTGGCAAGTTACCGTGGGTAACAGCCCATTAACCAGTTGTCCAGAGCCCAACTCACAAAAATATATAAATAATTTCCAAAACACTTAGGGAAAAAGCGGGGAAGAAAAATAAACTGGAGAGATATACACTGGATTCGCCCTTGTGTTGACCCCATAACAAAATAAAAAAAGTAGAGAGAAAACAACCGATCGGAAAGATAAACTTCTAGACAGAAATCTTTAAGATCACCTACGATCGTAGAAACCTGAAGTCCGTTTTAATGGCTGCCTAATGAGTCTATCACCCTTTCACAAGATGCTTAGCACTTAGAGTCATTTTTGAGTCTTGGATAAGTCGGGTAGCCGTAAAAAGTTATCCCGAAACTCTCAAACTCCAAAAATCCAAAAAAATAGAAAAGAAAAAAAAACAAAAAAATGTATCTTCCTTTTTCAAATAAGGCAAGAACTTGGGCGATCTGCATTCTGGTAGACACCTGGGTACTGTTCAGTTTTCGTAGTTTAGGGCCTCAGTTGAAATTTTCTATTGTTAATAAACGACTTAAACCTAAGCGATCAAGTTCTAATTATATTTTTATACATAGCATATAGTTTAATTTTACTAGGGACTAACAAAAGATAGGCATGGGGGTACGATGTAGACACATCCATTTAGGTTAAAATGCCTATTTATGCATGTTCCTAGACTTAGATTTGCATTCCATATCATTAATATTTCATGGTATGCATCATTCTACATTTAAAGTAATTGTGTACATTTTAGGTTAATTGCATCCTTTTTATGCTCAAGAGAGATTTATTTAAGAGTCTCGGATTGACGATCGGACCATACGGATCTAATCAGGACGACGATCGAAGTCTAACACCTCCGAAATCACCTTAATCGTAGTCTTATAGTACCGTATGCAATCCAAGGAAGATTAACGGCAAGGGACTAGGTGACGTAATTCAAAGCTTCAAACAACAAATCAAACCACATGGATGGACTCAAGTTGACGATCGCAGCCGAACGGTGTGGAAATTGACCCAATCTGACCTCTATAGTAGTCCCTACAAAGGAAATAAGATGGATAGCCCAAGTCGCGCCACGTTGCGCAACCCAGGCCGCCCATGCGTACGGAGGCACCACCACACGCGCACAATATCGCGGGTGCTTGCACGTGCGCAGAGGCATGCACGCACACTGGCACAACAGCGCAGCGCATAAGGCAGCAACAATGGCAACAGCAGCAGTAGTGCACACAGGCGTGAGGCACGTAGGCATGTAGCGCGCGCGCGCACACGATAAGGGCACGTGGAGCACGCACCAACAGTGCAACAACAGAGGCGCATGATGCGCACGCCAGCGAGGGCGAGGGCTAGAGCGGGATCTTCAGCGATGTTTATTACCATCACTAAATGCCCTATATACAAATTTGATTCTTTTCTCCATTATAAAAGGACTCATACCCCTCTCATTCTTCTTCATCTCTTCCTTTCTTCCTCCCATCACCTCCAAGGCTCTAGAGAGAGCTTATCCCAAGCCCAAGATGCTCTTCTAAAGTAGAAATCAAATATTTTCCCACCTCTCATCCCCCTTCGTGGAGCATTCTGTAGCCGTCTTCTCACCTCCCTTCGAAAAGAAGATTCTCGTCACGATGCCGTCCCGTCCCATCCTCCATCCTCTGGCTCCGTCCTCATTCGTCCCGCTCCTCACCACTTTCATCCAAGCGACGTCAGAGCAATTTGTTCTCCAAGCGACCGTCGAGTGAAATTCTTCTCATCTCTATCCATCTTTACCGCTTTCTAGTGTAGTTTTCCTGTTTTCCTAGTTGTAACAAACATTTGCTTTGAAATATAGGACTCTCTTATATTTTGCAAGTAGATTAGCTAGAATTCATCGACCTGATCTCTTGATTGTGAAAAATATCAAAAAAATTAGAAAAGATAAAAAATAACAAAAATAAATAAAAAGTGAAATGTGGATTTTCAAAGCCAAACATTCGCCTCCACATATTCAACTCGGGACTCACTTTTCGAGTTTCAATTATAAATTTTATCTGATCAATAAATTTTCTCGCGAATCGAACTACGACGACAGATTTTTCAAATCCAATCCTTTCCGCATGCGAATCCACCGTCATCAATTTTTAATTTGAAAGTATTCTTATGGCAATAGCAAAATCTTTAAGTTACTTGGTCCTTTCGAGTGAGTTTAAGCTTTTTATTTCTTTACCATCTGGTTTGATAGATTTTTCATTATATATTGATGTTTGTTTTTGTCTCTTTCTTGTTTGAAAATGATGGTTCCTATTGTTTCACTCAATGAATCATGCTATTAGGTGTTGGCGGAGGATTTGATAACCAAGAATTTGAGTACGAAGAATCTTATACCATAGTCATCTTACCTGACTTTGCTTCCCTTCCATTTCCCTCAGTTCGACTGAAAAGGTATATATATTTTTATTTGCTTATCAACTTGGCTGCTACATTTTCTAACCATGACCTTGTATTGGGAATCCAGATCAGATTGGTAGTGTATGCCATTTTACTTGTGGGTGCTGAGCATAAAGAACAAGTAGCTTCATGGATTGTTGAGAAGAAACTAGTTAGTGCATATGCCACAGATCTGAAGCAAATCAACAGAGGCATCACAGTCCCATCCTCTGGGTGGAAATGTTGCAAATGTGATAAGACCGGTAATGTGTGGCTTAATTTGATGGATGGAATGATACTATGTGGAAGGCGTAACTAGGATGGAAGTGGAGGAAACAATCATGCAGTTGAACACTACAATGATACAAAGTACCCTCATGCCGTAAAGCTTGGCACTATAACTGCTGATTTAGAAGCAGCAAGTAATAATTTTGACTCCAAGATAAATATGAAAAGATTGCTTCTGATTATAGATACTTGAATATTGAAGTATATTACATTGGAATTTAGAAGTTTATATTAAGGCTGAGTCTTATGATGCTCTATGACTAGGTATTTATGATTTTTTATCTTCCGTTTCCTTGTTTGCTCTAAAAGGATGTACCCTGGAGGAGACATGGTAACTAGAGAAAATCCTCTAGCATAATGACATAATTTCAAGGGGGCTTAATATCATGATGTAAAACCCCTATTTTATTAATGAATTCCAGATGACTACTAATCTGGAGTTGTCATCCTTTTTTAAAAAAATTCACGGGTGTCTAGACAATTTGTAGCAATAGTTGTGTGCTTTTCATATTTATATAAATACCCCTAAAAAGTTGTTGAGCAATAGCAGGATGAGAATATCTTACTTGTATAGGAATCTAAACAGAGGCATTCTAGTTCTAAAATTAGAAATGAAGTTGCTAATGTTGAAAGTTAGATTTTGGTTGGCTAATGCTTTGATCAAAGTTCTTGGCAGCATAATGCTAGTAGCAAGAAGAGATTTGATTCTGATAATTCTCAAAGGAAAAGTTTATATGATTGGACAGGAGGTTGATGATGGGCATATTCCTGATGTTGTTGACTAGAATAGAAATATGGACAATAGGGGTTCTTTTGGTCAGAAGGACGATATGTAAGCAAGGGTTCTTGCCTTGCGATCATCCATCATTAACACACAACCGAATGCACCCAAATCCTTTCTCATCCTTGATATCGAATCACCCATCAACTTTGCGAATGCAACATATCTAACTAATAGGTATGTAATGAAGGATGTATAACAACAAATCCTTATTGTATGTTTTCCAAAATAGGTCAGAAATTCAGTTGCAAATACTGAGGTTAGTTGAAATGCATTGAAAATCATTGGGGAAAGATAAACTTGTAATCATTCTAGGATTTATTGTTTTCAGAATTTCAAGATGGATCGACAACGAGAGGGTAGAAGTGGAAAAGCAACTTGGGCTTAGATGCATAATCTTGGACTTGTCAGATCAATAGCTAATTAGCAAATTTTACCTTCATTTAGATTTATTATACACATTCTATAATTTTAATGAAAACATTTGTCTATAATACTTGGTGCTCATATATTTTTCAGAAAATGTACATAAGCACAATACTGGAGAGAAGACAACCCCACTTATAAGCTGCACAATTTAGATTAGTTGATGATTACACAAATAGTTGGATAAACTTGGAATCTGATCTAATTCCCAGCTAGCTAAAAATGCCAATTTGGAGTAGGAACTGAATATTCAGCAGACGGGAAGTGGATCAATTCAACACACATATATTCACATAATATAGCACTAGAAAAAAAAATCTAATTCTAGCACATGTATGAAAGCCAAATAAACTGAAAATTAGTATTTTCAGCTCTCTATCATTCTTGTTTCTCGTTCTCAATTAACTTTGCTCAATTTCTTAACAAAGTGCATTAACAGATAAGACCCATGAAATGAACCACTTGAAATTTGATCTCACTACAATAGTGTAAATTGACAATATTTTTTCAAAAGACTACCCATATGCAAAAGAAACAATAGCCTCTATCCTTCTAGCTGCTAACAAAGTTCTTTTGTATATCACTTAGTTAAAGTTCAATTCTCAGTCTGTTGTCCATCAATCCAAACATTTAGCTTAAAAATCATGCACATGCAAAAATGCATCAAACAAGAAAACTAGGCCAAGCCTAAAAGTTTCACCCCACAAAGAAATTTCATTGAAAAATAATTAGGCCAAGATTATTATTACATATAACAATTACGTTAGAAGACATACAGAGTAGTAAAGACATTTCATTAAAGGTAGCACTAAGTATTATAAACTTGCAATTGCCATCCATATATAGAAATCATGTTATGAACTAATACTAGCATGTTACCTCATAATTTTCAGTCTCCGCTAGCACATCCCTTGCATATGTGGTGCACACATTTTATCGCCTTTTCCCCCTTCAAATGCTTAGGAACTTTGTAGACATATGTTGTCTGGAAAGTGTGATCTCTTGGTTGTTTGCAGCGGAGGCAACAGAGACGTTCATACCCCAACATCACAGAACAAATAAAACATGCGCACAAGAAGAAATTGATACTTAGAACTCAGGAACTTACAAAACCAAATACATAGAGAAGTGAAAAGCGATGGCAGAAAGAAAAAACTAGAAAACTATGAAATTTCTAAGGGCAAGAGTGAACAAACCTTCTTCCACTTAGCAATCAAATTACAATTTGCATAGCCTTGATCGAGGTAGAATTCATATAACTCTTTAGATATTTCCTTCCTCCTGTAGTAGAGATCATATACATAATGACTCTTTTGATGTGGTATTTTAAAAATTGGCCATGATGCCTCACATTTTCTTCTACCATCATGAGGATCATTTTCAGCAATCCACTAGTCACAAATATAATTAGCATGAAAATATTTGTTCACTCTTACACTGCAATAAAATGCATACATAATAAAAAACCAGATTTAAAATCAAAAGATAGATGGGCTAAAAAATAAATGAAGAAAAATCCGACAACCTTCTCTCATCTTGCCCTCAAGTTCCCATCCTTTAGGATACTTGATGTGATCTATCTTTATATTAGACATTTTTTTATGTATAAGTTGTGGTTACCATTTTATAAATGAGAGTCAGAATATCGAATAAATCAAAAAGGCCTAAAGCAAAAAACAAAGTCGATGCTTTGTCCACGAAATACTATAAAAAATACCTAGTTTTCAAATAACACTATAACAAAAAGGACTTAAGGTGACGTTTATTTAACGTCACCATAAGTGAAATAAATGTCGCCATAACTTTTTGTAGACGTTAAAAAAATGCTTCAGCCATCTTTCATCCCTTCGACAATCTATCTATGGATTTAGCATTTATCCACTCAATCTTCCTCTCCTCATCTCCAGCAGATTCTGACCTCCATCAAACCCTCGCTTTAGTAGGTGGAGTTAGTAATTTGTCATTCCCCCCTTCTTTTGCATTAATTAGCATTTTCCTAATAGGTCCATTAATCAAGATTCTTTTCGGCCCTTGCTACATAAATCTGTATCAACCTTTTATTTGAAATTCTTCAAACACAATCATTCATGTATTTTTGGATCTCAGAGTGTATAATAAGCAAGTTGGAGGCAATTAGAATGAGGTCTACTTTAGATTTTGAGACCAAAGGCAACCAGAGTTTTCTAGATAGTTACTTTCAGAATAACCATCGCTCCTATTTTCCAAAAAGAGGAAAGACTTGGGCTTAGACACTAGCACTCTAATCACTACTTATCAACTCACAGTCTAACTATTTTAATTGTTCCTTATCTCATAAGCCTCCTCGTGCATAAAAATCACGTTTAAAAAGGAAAAAAAGAAGGAAAAAGGCAAAAAAGGATGGTTTCACCAACATTTCAAGAATCACTAGCCAGTGTCATTGTCATCACCCCTCCATCTTTTAGGAGGAAGATTTTTTATTATTTCTACTTTTTTAAATGCATCATCTTTATGCTCTTTAATTATAGCATCCCAATGAGTAGAATGAGGTGAACGTGAATTCACGATAAATGGGTTGGGGGGCTTGGGTGAGCCACGTGCAACAGCTCTATACGCCCAATGAAGTTGATGAATACATCCATTCACAATTCCACTGATCCAATCAAAGCCAATAAGAAGCTTGCAAGGCGAAGCCCATCGGCCAATAAAAGGAGGGAGTGAAGGGAGGGAAAGGAAGGAGTTCGGCAGTCGGCACAGAAAGTGGGGACAGTGTTTCTCTCTCTTGCATGCTGAATGAAGCAAGTGGCAGTAGAGGCAGGTGAGGAAGTAAAAAAAAAATTGTATAAAGAATTCTGAGTTTGTTGAGTAAATGGAGGAATTAGGTACTTTTCGTGATTGGGTGAAAATCGAAATTAAAATAGGTGTTTGGGAAAAAAGAGGGTCACATCGTAAAATTAATAGGGAAAAAAAGGAATTGCTTAATTATGGAATAAGAGATCCAATCCTGACTTTATTTACTTCCAAAATTTCTGAACCCAAACAAGGAATAAGATGGGTTATTCCTGTAATCAAACGGGCCCTATGAGATTTTCAAGAAGATAGAACAGAAGGATGGTCACAGCCATCTGCAGGAGGAAAGCACGGCATGGCAAGTAGGCAAGATACTAGTGTCAGTGATTTTGTTTCTATCTATGTTGCGTATGAAATGACTACTTGTTGAGGGGAATGAGGCTTGAGGAATAACATGAGGAATATGGACTTATTCTGAGTTAGGATTCTTTTTTTGTTCGGTTTGCGGTCACATCAAGTCTAAGATGCTGTTTGTTTCAAAGAGTAAGAGTTGATTATAGTTTGGATGACCGCACTTTACATACCATAGGAGAGTAATGAGATAGGCCAAATGGTAGGAGAGGTGGAATGAACCCAATTCCAGAATGGCGGACCTTATTCTTGGAGTCTGTCTTGCCAAACGAGGAACGAGCTCACGTATTTCTTGAAACAAATAGTGATTCACTGATTCCACAGGGCATTATTTTAAGACCTGGACTGGTCATATTGCACACTTCTATATGTGCAAAAAAGTATAAATGACCACAATAATATACAATACTATTAAATATTGTACATATCCTAGACGTTTGTCGACGAACAGTTGATGAAATTTACTCTACAAGAACAAACTAAAGAGAACCGATGCATAAGCACTAATTCTCAAGCACAACCTTCATTCTAAACAATGTGAATTTATATCAAATTTCTATTCAGTGAAAAGTTGCGAAGTAGGGGGGAGGGGGGATGGAGGAGGTGGTGGTGGCGGTTAAGGAAGGGGAGGAGGGTGGTGCGGGGTCGTCGAGGGGGTGGCTCAGGGAGGGGAGGAGGGCGGTGGGGCGTTGGTGGAGATCACGGCTAAGGGAGGAAGGGAGAGCGATGGAGGGCCATCAGAGAGAAGGGTTGAGAGAACTCACCTTTGAGGAGGGTGGTGGGAGTGGCCGGTGACCAGAGAGGTAGCAGGGCAAGCACGTCGATAATCACGCGGACGAGTAGGCCGACGAGGCGGAGGGGAGCGAGCGCGACGACGAGGCGGAGGGGAGCGAGCGCGACGACGAGGCGGAGGAGGGCGAGCACGGGCGAAGCGGAGGAGGGCGATCGCGGGCGAGGCGGAGGAGGGCGATCGCGATGACGAGGCGTATGGGGGCGACTGCGACGACGAGGCGGAGGAGGGCGAGCACGCTGGCGACGTCGATGAAGCGAGGACGATGTTTAGAGGAGGTGGGGGGTTTAAGGGGGGTCGAGGGATTAAGGAATTGTGCGCTTGGGAGGGAAACGAAATGCTAGGGGAGGGGGAAATTTTTTTTTTTGCAGCGGGAATGATGTTTAATTAAAAAGGTGTCAATTTATATTACTTTTATTATTTTAATTATGTTAATTTATTAATATCTTCAAAGAGGGTGATGTTAGAATTAATTAAATATCCTCTTTAATTTTTTTCGTTGTAGTGTTGATATACTTAATAAAATCACCCACATAAAGGTACATACTTGAATGATAATGTATAACCATATGGCCTCAAATTGTCATAAAGAAGATTTTCATCTCTTTAGATTTTATGGGCTTGTTTCTTACAAAGCTCCTCCTTCTCGGCTACCCCTTCCTACTCCTCCTCCTGACCACCCCCACCTCCTCCTTCTCCTGACCACGCCCCTCATCATGCCCTCCCTTCTCTCCTCCTACCCATCCTCCTCCCATCCTACATCACCAATCAAATAAACATTTGAACCAACTTAATTTACTCTAATTCGTACCAAAATTTACTTAATTTAATTTTCATCATGCTTGATAATCTGATTCAATTAATTTTATTTTTGAAATTACAGGTTATCGCTGACAAGCATTCTTGGAGGCTATACTACTTAGAGGTATAATTGTAATGTTTTCAATTTATTTAAATGATAATATAGGTTTTTATTAAATGTGAGGTGTTTTAATTTCATTGAATGAATGTGGGGTGTGTACACTTGCACATTTTATTTAGAATTTTGGGTGTGCCCATTTGTTTAGTTGAAAAGAAATTTAATGTGGGGTGTGCCCTTTCGCGGTGAAACTAGGTTATCAACCTTCTTATCTCATTGCGATTGCTTATCTTTGAATCATTAAGTCAGACCCTCCAATCAATTAGGAGATCTGATCAATTAGCGTCGTCTATGGGAAGTAATTATTAGTTGATAACGTTTTCCAGCTCTTGAGTCCTTGCAATGGCTGCTACGACTCGTAACTCCTCCTGCGCCAGCCCCGAGAAAGTGTCAGCCCAGGCAGAATCTAATGTCTCGATGTCCAAGAACACCCTCAGTCGGTCGGGCCAAGCAAGGAGAAGCAGGGAGTCCCCGGCCGACTACTGAAGGCCCCTAAGCAAGATCCTCTCCTGGAGATCCAGGCGAGGGAGGAACAGTATCAGGCTAGGCTAGCGGCTCTTAGGGCTGAAGAACTTTCAGCCACTGAGAAACTTCAGGAGATCAGACAGATCCCAAAGTTCAGCAAAATCCCGTCAGAGGAACCCCACCAATCGAGCCTTGAAGATGAATAGCAAAGGTAGCGTCATACAGTGGAGGACGAGAACACCCTCTTGCGCAAACAGCTTGAAAAGTTAAAATGAGAGCTTAGTAGCCAGAGAGAGGAGGCTCCTCCCGAACGGCCTAAAATTCCCCGCCCGTCTTTATCGAGAGAGCTTTCAGGAGCTCAACCCCTAGCGACCAGCAGCGGAGGTTTGATCCCTGAGATCGTCCGCCAGGTTAGCTTGGCAATGTGGGGTATATGCCCATGGGCTTACGTCACCACCTACCCTTTCATTGAGGAGATGATGATGACTCCTTTACTGGAAAAATTCAAGCAGCCCGTCATGGCACAATATGACGGGATGACAGACCCCAATAGCTTCGTTAGGAGTTACCATCAGATGATGCTGGTTAATGGTTATCCTGACAGAGTACTCTACCGAGTATTCCCATCCTACTTACCCAGCATGGCCCATGAGTGGTTCAATGAACTACCAGTCAGATAGATCACATGCTTCTAAAAACTGGTGGACAAGTTCTGCTAGTATTTTTCTGGGCAACAAAGGGTTAGAAACAACCCTAAGAGGCTATCAGAGATTCAACAGTGGCAGAGTGAATCTTTTTAGTCTTACTTGGATCAATTGAAGGCCCAATATTTTAAATGCAAGCGACCTCACGAAGCCATTGCCATCCAATACTTCAAGTCAGGATTCCTGACTCAGAGGTTTTGGTATGACATCGATGATTTCCCGCCTAGAGATATGGCGGAGGTCTGGGACAGAGCCACAAGCTTTACGGAGCAGGATGATTCTTTCCGCTCCCATAGCCAACTGGCAGAGGGATATGGAGTGATTCTGGCTCAATCGAGGAGAAGCGAGCTGATGAGAGCCTCATCATGAGCCCTAACTAGCTCATTTTAACCTAAGAAAGAGAATAAGAGCTCCTACATAACCTAGAGAAGGGCTTAATTCAAGGAATAAGTATTCTGAGAAGAAAACATGAAATAAAGGTTAAAATTGTAATTTTACCATTGCAGTACATAAACGAAATTTCTTATAGGCAAAACATAGGTCAAATGGTCTGAATAAGATAAAAAGTGGGTTAGTTTAATCAGAAATGGGTTCATGTACAGTCTAGGAATTAAATGACATTCTCTAACCCTAAAATAGACCTGCTTAATTCAACAAGGTTCTGGTCAGGATAAAAATCAAGTAAATCCTCTAAAATTCATGGAAAAATATCCCCTAGAGTTTAGAAGCTTCAAGTTGGCCTTTGGAACCTATTTTGACCTAGATTGGGGTCCTAGCTCATTAATTGACCTAATTTCGATTTTTATGCAAAATGTCCAAATAAACGTGGTCAAACCTAAAATCTAACTTCACCATTGGATTCCTTAGGTTTAAATTAGGTTTTTACCAAAATTTTGACCTAAGGGGAGGTCATCTTGACTTACTTTACAAAATAGTACACCCAATTACATTTTGGCCCCTATCTTTTCAAAACCATTGCACAAGCCCCCCTAATTTCCTCGCCACTCTTACAAACAGGTCCCTCCACCATTAATGGGGAGAAATCCTACTCTGACGAGGAATGGAGGGGGAGTACTCCCTGATTTCTCAGAGATCTCCTCCCAGATTTGGAAGGGAGATTCTCTGAGGAATTCCCTTCCATCTGAGCGTGGTCCTAATCCCTGATTCACACCCAATCTCTCATGCGAACGCACGAGAGGTTTGGGTATCCCACAGAATTCCTACTCCAGCAAGAACTCTTGATTTGGAAGCTTGTCTTCCAAGCATAAGAGCCCCTACCAGTGCCTATAAAATGATCCTCAACCCTGGCCGCACCTCTTTAGCTTGCTTGGCCAGAGATTCACCCCACTTTCATCTCCTTCTCCTCCGGTCAAGTAGTCCAGCGAGCTCCGACGAGCCTCCCTCCTGTTTCTCGTCGCTCTGCCACAATATCAATGGCAGAGCTGTCCTCACCATCTTCCTCTGCATCGCGCGAGCACCTCTAGCCCCGTCGTCGTCGCCGTCTCCCTCTACTGGACACCGTCTTCTCCGGCAACAGCAGGTACTGCCAGTCGCCATCTCTTCCCCTTCGTCCACTTAATTAGGTTAGACTTACTCCTCTCTATCCCTTCTTCAATTCCCTTCAATCTATTTCACAAATTACCCCTCGACAGCCACTGTCCACCGCCATCTTCCCCATCTCCGGCCAACCTCCAGTGAGACGCACCCATCATTCCACAACTCCACACGTCTCGCCACCAACCTCTTCACCTCCGCCATCGACCACTGAACACCTTCCACCCATCCATCAACCACCTACACCTCCCTAAACATCCCCCGACCTAACCCATAAGCCTGGCCACAAAGTGACCTAGGCACGCACGCCTAGACTGCCCCGCGGCCTGCCACCTACCGTCCCACCTTCGCCTTTACATGGCAAAGCTTCCCATGTATTTTAATGGGGCCGCAAGGTCGTGATTGTGTGTGACAGATCTCACCACCTGCCGCCATTGACACACACAGCGAGGAGGTCGCGAGCTTCATCCCAGCCTGCGCTTTCCAGGTGTCAGAGTCCTAGAGCAAGCAGATGGTGCGCGAACTAAGACAGTAGGGCAATTGGTTTGGCGAGCGACCCATCAGTAGCAATCGAGGAAGAGTTCCTGCGGGCGAAAGCGCAGAAGCGGGTGGGACATTTAGTCCTACCTCGTGAACATATGAGCGCGGCGCGTGGGATAAATTGATTTTGTGTTTTACTCTATTCGCCTCAAGACACACATGGGGTGAGGTCCCTCGCCCTTACCACGCCTCGTCCGCGACACTCCCCCGCGGACCTGGCACCCGACCCGCCTAACCTACCGAGCACTCCTCGCGCACCACACCCATGTCGATGCGCCTGGACCCAGGCACACGACCCAACCCAATTACCCGGTTCTGGGAGAGCGTACCGAAGAGAGATACACAGAGAGAGAGAGACATGCGGGGAGGGTAGGGGAATAGGTTTTGCTGTGAGGTGATTGTGCAGGAAGAGGAAGCTAAGGGAGGAAGAGGCACAGCAAGAGAAGGAAAGGAAGGACTTAGGTGCAGCAAGAGAAGGAGAAGAAGAAGAGAGACACACTGTAGTAGAGGAGCGGCAGACCAAAGGAAGGAAAAGAAGAAGGAAGGAAGAGAATGCCAGAGGAGAGCTAAGGCTGAAGAAGGAAGAAGCTAAGAAAGAAAGAAGAAGACCCGCAAAGGAAGAAGGAGAAAGACACTGCAGAAGAGAAGCACAAGCTAAGAAGGTAGAAGAGAAGCAACTGCAACAGAGACAGAAAGAGAAGGAAGAAGAAGAAGAGAAAGCTGCAAGGGGAAGAATAAGAAGCCATCATTTAAGACGTTTGATCCTATGATCAGACGTCCAACTCTCCTATTTCTACTATAAATTTAACTCTTAAAGTCTTGCATTTAAATTCTGAATTAAGTTTTGAGTAATTCTAAGTATTCAATTGCATTATTGAGATTAGTGAATAAATTCCATTTTCTCCATGTGTTCGACCTCGGATACTTAGGTTTTCAAGTAATAAATTTTTATTTGTTGTCAACGCTTGGTCACCAATATTACAATGCAACTGACTGTTAAAATACGATCAAGCACTGCAAACATTTTGGCACCGTTGCCAAGGAGCAACGCGCAATTTATCACTAGTCTCTACATTCTTTTTAATCATATTGAACACTAACTTGCCCTACTTTGCTTTGTTGTGATCTTTCAAGGTATTTCATGAGAAGATCCCTCCCGTAAATCAACTACTCCAGGGCAGGTAATCTCTTTTCTTCCTTAAACCATCCCCTAATCCTTGAAAGACAAAAGGAATCAATTAATTTAGGAATCAATTGCCTTCTTTCTATAGTAATCACCATCTTTAAGGCAAACATTTCCTAATTTTGCGAAATTTTTTCAAATCTTCTTGAAGTTGGAGCGATTTTTTTTCTTAGATCCTATCCCACAAATTTCTGTGCCTAATAGAAATCACGCTTAATCTCCACGAACAATACACTTCTTGTTTTTAAGTCCAAAGAGAACCTTTTTTCAAAAAGAAAAGAGGATTGGAAATAGAACCAAATTAGGGTTTCAACAGTAGGTTTTTGGAGAGCTAGTCACACATGCCTGTATAAAAGGAAATGAACCCTCCCACATCAGTACATTACCCAAGCCCTTGATTGAAGAGATCTAAACAAGACAAACCCAAAAAATTGAGCTCTAAAATCACTTGAATCTTAAAATCTTGGACTTAATAAATTGGGAGTCAAATCAGGGTGATCTCTAGGTCCCAAGACTAGAATCATTTTGCCATCTTTAGGACATGTCAGGTAAAGTTGACCCCTTCGGTCAACCAACCTCCAAATTAGGTCACAACATCAAAACATCTAAAGTTCAAGTGAAAACCCTAAAACACCTTTGAAATAAAAGTGGTAGACTTAAGAGGTCAAGGTCCCCATTCTGGTCTACTTGGAATCTCAGTGACAAGAGAGTTCGGGTGGGGGAAACCCTATAAC